>OY744609.1:11477013-11582013 GCA_963556255.1 Allolobophora icterica | reverse complement strand
TTTGTCTGTGTTAGTGTCGTTGTCAGTGTCTGTCGTTGTTGGTGTCTTTGTCATGTCAGTGTCGTTGTCGGTGTCTTCGTCAGTGTCGTTGTCGGTGTTTTTGTCACCAGTGTCGTTGTTGGTGTCATTGTGTTTGTCTGTGTCGATGTCTTTGTGTATATATGTTCGTGTCGATGTCTGTGTATGTGTCTTTGCGTCTGTGTGTTTGTCTCTGTCTGTGGGCTGTGTTTCCAATTTCACATTAATCCTATCGATTGCACGTGTCGTGTTTATTTGGACGGGTGAGATCGGGAGAGCAGGTCCATTTCTGACAAGGACAGTCCCCTCTGTCATCGTTTGAAGAGGACAGACCTGTTTATCGGGGACGGGGTCCTGTTCTAGATGAGGACATGTTTGTTTGATGTGGACAGATGATGATGCTACTGTTTGGGGAGGAAAGACCGGTTTATAAGGGACAGGATTTTTGCCGAGGACACGCCTGTTTGTCGAGGATGTCCCTGTGAGATGAGGCCAGGTTGATGACCCCAAATGCAACGTCACATGTAGGATGTAAAAGAATATTCCCATATATGTGGTTCATGTGACTTACCATATAGGACCACATGGAGAATATACAAAGCCCATATGAGGATATTATCATAATATGGGCTTCCATAGTCGTAATTTGTGGGGGGGGTACGAGGACTTTTTGGACTGGGGTACCGTACCCCCACTTTTTGAACAATGCCAATCAGTGTTTTATTTTTGTGCCTTCCCAGAGATCGCAATTTCCGCCTTGCTTCGTGTATGTAAGAAATTGGTACCCGCGACTTTTTAGACCATAGTTACGCCCTGTGGGCTTCATATCTAAAAATAACATATATGAGTCATTTTCCGGTAAATGCATAAATTGACAATTCAGCTGTCCCCGGTCATTTCTAAGAAAACAATGCCTAGTCTGATCATGCTAAGTGATTAGATTAAAACGTTATTGATCAGTCAACAATTTAAGACCTTTGAAAGTAATTCAGAGCATTAAAATAATTTATTACAATTTATTTTGAATTTAAAATGTTCCACTCCGTTACCGTCCCTAGGCTATAGTACATACTGCTTTCGTCTACAATTTCAAAATGATTTGCATTAAACCAAAAAATGTGACTGTTTCTTTTATAATAAACATAATTGCATATTTCTAAATACAACTTAGAAACTTACAACTTCAGTATAATTTTTAAAAATATATTTTAACTTGTCCCCGGAAAATTATGTCCGCTCCGTTAAAATGTAAAAATTATCTCGTATCTCACAACCCTTCCAGTTCTTTGGTCACGCAACTTAACACATCTCTTCTGTGAAGATCTATGTAAGTAAGTATGTCTTAATACAGGATCTGAATGCTAAGACAAATTTCTTACAAATTTTCATTTATTACGTACCTCATGTGTTTTTTCATAATACATCCACTCCGTTACTGCATTTTTGCAATGATTATGAATAAATATAATTTAAATAATATTTTTAATATAACGTTTATAAGCTATATAATGAGTGTACCGACGATTAATGTGGACGCATGAGAGATAATATGATATTTACCGTGCTGATACACAATTTGTCCACTCCGTTAACTGTCCACTCAGTTACCATAAATGTGACCCTTGAGGTACTAAAATTTATTCCACTGTCAGGATAAGTCGTCTACTTAAATTATCATTTCTAATACAACTTATATAACAATATATGACATTTTAAATAAATTTTTGCTTCGGCAGACTGTTTTTTTTAAGTTCACTTTTCACATTCTGTGCTCAATTCTCGACAAATGGTAACGGAGCGGAACTTTTTATGGTAATTTTTTATGTAATTTTGATGTTATGAGCAGATTTTTAAGACAACATCATAAATATTTTAATGTTTTTTTGTTCATTTGATCACTGGTAATGATTAGCTGAAGTGATTTTTATTTTGTTATTTGGCCCAAAAAAAATACAGTCAACTTTACGTTGATTAGATTCCCTATTTTTCTTTCGGTAACGGAGTGGAACTTCTTAACAAAATTTAAAATGTGATGGAATTAAATAATCATTTGTATTGTAATTTCTTTTATATTTATTTTATAAACATTAATACTAAGAACATATTGGCATGTCAAACTACGCAGTAGGAAGCTGTCTACTATATATAAATAGCTCATATGTTTTGGTAACGGAGTAACGGAGTGGACAAACATTCCACTCCGTTTTTCGTAGGGCTATTTTATTTCTGCTAAAAACTTCATAATTTTACATATTAGTGCAAAACCAAATATATATTAGTGAAATAGAAATATTCAAGATTTGCTTCAAACAAAAATCAGTGTAATTTGCCCAAAAAATTTTTTTGCTTCTTCAATTAGTGAATGTGACATATTACCGGAAAATGACTCATATATCCGTGTTAGCATCTCCATGGATACTAGATTTGACCTATATGAGCTGTATTTGTGTCCCATGTGGAATATAGGTGTCCTATACGGAGTTCATGTGAGGTTCCTGGCAGAATATTATCATATGGGCTTCATATGTCCTTGATATGCGGTTGATGTTGGGGAAGAAGGGCAGTTCTGGGTATTTATAGACCAACGGCCATGCAGCCAGTCTCTCTATCTTAATCAGCCTTAAATAGACAGATAGACTAATTCCCCGCAGATGAATTTCCGCCAGTTGTTTTTTTAATCCTGCAGTAATCAGAGGTTAACCAGAGCAGCCCGTTGAGCAGTCGACCAATAACGGAGGAGTGGGGTAGCCAAAGCAACGCGTAATTCTACCCCAAATGGAGATTGGTTTACGGCGTGGTGCAAAGTCATTTGTTTTGCGACGCTGTCACGAGCTTTCGACGTGGACTCTGTGAAAATCGCACCGAATAGCACTTGGCGTGCATATTCCTTCGTCCTGCATTTGTTAGTTAATTTATAAGTTCTGACTGGCTGCACTACGGACTAGGGGCTTAATTTACTGCTTATTCGATGCATGGGCTTGTTGGCTTGCTTCAGCGGTAGGCATGCACGCGCTCTCTCTGGCTATGCGGTCCAGGACACCTGTTTGTGGTAGGGATGTTGTTGCAGGATTTTTTAGAGTGTACGGATGTTTTGGTAACCATGGTTATCCTGTTGATTTTCGGTTTTTTTTTGGGTAAAGTCTGAGATTTGAATTTGCGTGACGATGACATGTTGTAACATGTTGTGACATGTGCTGAGCTGTGTGCGCTCGTGCTGTGGATGTCGTTGGCCTGTGTTGCGGCGTTTGAGTTATTGGAGGAATAATCCGATTCAAGGTATGCATGATGCAGGTCTCTTGTGTGTGTCACGTATGTGCTACGACTGTCGCATGTCACGCATGTGTCACGTTTGGGCGATATTGCACTGTGGCTGTGCTTTGTTATCAGATAATAATGTGTCACAGTATTATAGCCACATTATGTGTGCAGTTGGCTTTTAGGTGCATCTATCGACAGTAATGTCTGGAAACAGCAGATACTGATGTTGCCTGAGCCAATCGTCCATGTACATCAGACATGTTTTAGTAAGCCACAGTGGTCTGTCCAGAGAGTGCTTGACTTGTACTCTAACGATTGTGGGTTCTGTTCTGCTGAGTAGACTCCAGTGTAACGACCCTGGACAAGTTGTTGACACGTGATTGTCTCTGTCACGGGGCATAGAGTCTGGTGATCAGCGTCAGATGGGAAGTTAAATGCGATGCACTGGTACATTGTGTCCAGGATCTTGGGATTCATCGCCCACTCAAGGGCTGAAGATCAGGAAATGAGTGCCTCCCGTAACAGCATTCTAGAGTCATGACCCTTTATTTTACTTTTGTTTTTAGAGCAGGGAGCGCTTGATAGTGTAGTGGTAAGCATGCTGAACTGTCAATCGAGAGGTTGGGGGTTAAAATCCCAGCCAGGGCAGAAATTTGGTTCGAGATTTCTGCTCCACCTGCGCCCCCTAGCCAACGCAGCTATAATGAGTATCCTGACCATACACAGTCGGTGGGGGAGATGAAATGGTGAGGGAGATGACTGGGCACCCACCCGCGTATGCTGAGGCTAAGAAAATGAAGTCGCTAACACTTCATACCCATGGCTGCCTCAGGGCTAGCTTAAGGGACTGCTTATCTTCTTTTAGAGCTTTACTGTATGTGTGGCCGATATTTTCTTAAAAATAGTATGCGGAATTAGCAGAAGCTGATTTGCCTAGGATGCGAACTGGATCACATGCCAACTGGATTTTGCCAATCACAATCACTGAGCCCTATGCAAAGTGTGCAAAAGCTGTTGTAGTATTTGTTTCCAATGTTTAACGACATCTTATGGCTGCCAAGGCCGTTGACGTAGACCTTAACTTACCCACAGTTAAGCTTAACAGAATTCAAACCCTCGGCCGTTGACGTGACCCCCTTCTGTTTACAGACTTTGGACTGGCACCACCCGATAACGACATTGGTGGAGTGAAAGCAGTTGTAACCAGACTCTGACCTCATTTTGACTACCTTTTGGACAACCCTCTGACTCGATGCAGCACTCGTGAATAAGTTGGTGCCCTGCACTTAGCTTGTGATTGGCACTATAGAAATTTGGATTTCAAGGTTATGATTACACTGGGACCTATAGTACTGTTTGGCGTCTTGAAAAAACGGTCTAATGTTGTTTGGAGTAAATAGAGTGAAAACAACGTATTGATGGCCTCATAATTGCAGTTGTAGGATTTTTAACTTAAAAAGGTGTCTAAGACAGCGGCTGGAGACGACGCCTTGTGTACTCGGATTATAATAATATATGTGACAGCTTTTAAAAGGTTTCGAAAATAACTACACTCGGAGGCGGGAAATGTGACCTCTAGCGACCTAGCCACACCAGTGTCTGTTTTGAGTAGACAGCGCTTTTCTTAGTAGCTAGCTGTATGGTATCAATGGCAGTCTATTGATCATGATTTAACTGCAGTCCATTAGTAGTCTGAGCTGGTTCTATTAGCTGCTAATTTATGGAAATCTCCTAATACTTAACGCAACGGTGGCAGAGGTCCCTTGATCGCATTAGCATAATTAGCACCTCAGCGTATGGGGGAGGAGATGGGGCAATGACTGGTGGTAATGTTTTTTTGGCTGGAAAACGGTGTAGCCTGGACCCCGGGTGAAATTCGAGCCACTTCTCCAGTAAACCTCACCCATCTGCTTCTGGCTATGGGCTGGAGATAGAGAGTCAAGTTTCAAGATTTGTTTAAGGAGGATATAAAATTCAGACTGAAGATGGGATTTATGCAACATGCTTGCTGGGAACAATTAAGATCAATCTGTTTGCTGTTATTATGTTGCCAAACTTTATTTGCTAACCCCACTTGCCCTTAACTTACCTATGCTGTTTGTCTTGCATTGGCCTTACCTTACATACACTTACCATCATTACCTTTACCTTCAGATGTTAGCTTCACCTTACAGTAATTATCTTTGTCTAAGGACCTTCCTAAGCTTGCCTAACTTAGGATACCCTAAGGTATGCCTCTGAATAGTTCACACTGTGAGAGGCGCTTTATAAATTCCCAGATACCATACCATACCCATCGACATACCATACCCTTACCTAAGTTATCGTGCCTTACTTGCCTTTGCCGTGCCTAGGTTACCGTACCATACCTACCTTAAGTTATCATACCTATGTTACTTTACCTTACTTAGGCCTACCTGAAGTTACTTTACCTAAGTTACCATACCTTACTTGCCCTAAGTTACTTTACCTAAGTTACCATACCTTACCTTAAGTTACCATACTTTACTTACCTTAAGTTACTCTACATAAGTTACCATACCTTCCTTACCTTAAGTTAATCTACCTAAGTTACCATACCTTCCTTACCTTGACTAACCTTACCCTGATTACCTAACCTTACCTATTTTATTATTGGTTATTTTAATGGATCATTTTAAATTGTTACCATATTAAGTGCAATAGTTTCGGTTGATAAGTCGTCATATAAATTAATTCATTGAAGTCGTGTTCTGTTTTACATGGTGAAACTTGTTTCCATTGTTTTAGTTGGAAAACTGTCGAAACTTCGACGATCGCAAGGAGATTCGAGCGGCTATGCGGGCAGTTCGAACAGACATCAGAGGTTGGTATAATCTTTATTCTCAAAATCTAAATACAAAACATTCATTATGATTATTATTATGATTTTATTATTTAAAGTACTATTGTTCTCTGTGGTTTCTTAACTATTAGCATATTATCTAGGATTAAGCAGAGTAAGGTGTCATTAAAACCAATGCTATTGCTTTGAGCACCATCTCAAATGGCTTGAAGGATGATGATAAAAAAAGAGGCATTTTCTCAAGATCTTGTTATTTTTGACGTTAAATATTAATATGAAATACGATTGTTATTATTTTTATTGCTATAACTTGATGAGAGAGAAAGATAGGAGAACAGACAATGGAACAGACACCTGTTTGTGTGTCACGTTTGTTGTATCAAATTAGGTTGAGCAATTTTCTTCCCAGGTGGATTGTCTGGTTAAACATTGCCCAGTAATTTTATCTCAGTGTCATGAGCACGTGATTTGTGGGATATCAGAAATTACTTCTTATCAGTTAAATTAAAATTTTTATTGTTAGTACACATTTTTATCTTCTGCTGGAAAAGTAAACAGGTGTGATTCTTTGAAGAAAACATCAGATTATTATTTAATCTATTTGTAAATTTAAAAGGGATAAATGTTATTGCATGATAAAGCTATAATATGCTGTTAACTTTCTTGCAAAAAGCTATTGAAATTTTATCGCTTGCAGATGGCAGATTCACGCCATGCACCAACAAAGAGATTTTTAAGCCAGTATTAAAAACTTTGAACGAGGCAGAAAAAGCAATCCCATTTACAAGCGAGGTAGAAACGACTCTCTCCCCTGATCTGATCGGAGGCGAGCCAGAAAAGACAGCGCCTTCAGAAACTGCATTTGATAAATGCTCAGCTTCCCCTGTGAACGAGACTCCATACTCCGACAGCAATTCTCCTAAGTCTTGTAAAATGGGAAATGCTCATACTGCAGAAGCTCAGGTTCTAAATGGATTGGAGGATTCGTCGAAATCCGATTTCATTGCGGGGTCTACGACGACAGAACGCACCGAGGAAGTGCTGTGGACCGACAACTTCCTGCCAAAGGACGGTCTGGGTCAGAAGGACGGTCTGGGTCGTGCAACGTTGAATCTGTCGCAGTTGCCGTCGAATGATACACTGGATTCAACTCCTGACCATTCTGAAAAGGAAGAATTAAGTAATGATCCACAGTCACCTTATTGCTATGTTTCGGTGTGTGTGTGTGTGTGTGTGTCCTTGTGCGTGCGTGCATGCATGTGTGTGTTTGTAGCATGTATGTATGCATACATGTGTGTATGTATGTATGCATGTATATATGTGTGCATGTATGTATGTATGCTTGTATGTATATGTGCATGTATGTATGTATGTATGTATGCATGTATGTATGTATGCATGTATGTATATGAGCATGCATGAATGTATGTATGCATGCATGTATGCATGCATGTATGTATGCATGCATGTATGTATGCATGCATGTATGTATGCATGCATGTATGTATGCATGTATGTATGTATATGTGCATGTGTGTATGTATGTGTGCATGATTGTATGTATGCATGTATGTATGCATGCATGTATGTGATCATGTATGTATTTATGTATGTATGCATGTAGATATGATTGTATTAATGGGTGCATGTGTGTGTTTTTATGCATCATGGCACTTATATAGCGCCTTTTGAGAACATGTCAAAAGCAGTGGACGCTGAAAATCAAGTTTGCGGAGGACAATCCCAGGGGTCGATCAGTCAACAGACGCAGACCTGGGACCGAATAATGGAGAGCCATCAAGCGACCTAGTTATTCTGTCAACCAATCAGAAAACAGGCCAGGGTACGGAATAATAGGCTATATATAGCGTCTGGAGGAACTGTTGACGGAAAGGACATCTATCGACTGCGCCGATGATGGCTCATGACGATCGTAAATATTGACTCGACTCGTTCATGTGACGCAAGATGTGATGTGTGTTGCTGTGTCTGTGTGTCGTGTCACATGTCTGTGTTCGAGTGTGGTTTTTGTCACCTGTGCTTCGGATGTGACAGTCGTGTGATGCCTTGAGTGTGCTTTGACAGCGGTGCTTTAGAAGTGCTGAGATGAGAACTAGTGTGTTCTTATGGAGTGTGTGAATTGAGTGGTTCTGTTGTTCTGTGAGGATGTGGTTAATCGTCTGGTCAGTCTTAGGCATCGTCTGGGTTCTTTAAATGGTGTGTCATCTTCGATTAGCTATAGCTTTGTTCTCGTTTAACCTTGGCTTCTTTCTGTCTTAGCCTTGGTTCTCTATAACTTAGCCTTGGCTTCATTCTTTCTTAGCTGTGGCTTTCTGAGACTTAGCCATTGCTTCATTCTTTCTTAACCTTGGCTCTCTATGACTTAGCCTTGGCTTCATTTTTCTTTGCTGTGACTTTCTGTGACTCAGCCACATTGCTTCATTCTTTCTTAGCTTTGGCTTTCTATGATTTAGCCTTGGCTTAACTTATTCTTTGCTGTGGCTTTCTGTGACTTAGCCATTTGGCTTCATTCTTTCTTAACTTTGGCTGTCTATGACTTAGCCTTGGCTGCTTCCTAATTTACGTCTGGCTTCTTTCTGATGCAGCCTTGTTCGTTAGCCTTGTCTTCTTTACCAGTTAACCGTACCTTCTTTCTGTTGTAGCTTTGGAATCCACTGGCCGTGAGAATGTTTGCCGTCCGGTTTTTGAATCATCCTTAACGAACTTGACGGTAACAGAGGGTGATGATGCTTCCTTTGAATGCACCATATCCGCTCGACTTCTTCCTTCGATCCACTGGTACAAGGACGACGACTCGATTCCGTCAGATGATGATGACTTCAAGCAGACGTTCGATGGCAAAGTTGCAAAGCTATTCATCGCTGAAACTTACCTGGACGACACTGCCACCTACAGGTGTGCTGCAAGAAATGCTGGTGGAGAGACAGCAGTTGAAGCAAAGCTTGTGGTCAATGGTTAGTTGTTTTTAAGTATTAAATATTTGTGTGTATGTATATGTATATAAATATATACAGCAATAAAAATAATTTGCATGTATATATTTTGTATTATATATACATATGTGTATATATATCTATACATATAATATCCATAGAGCGTGTGTCTGTCGATGAACGCTACGTCACAAGCGGTTTCTGTTCTATTGTGAAACAGAAACCACTTGTGACGTCAGTATTGCGGTCTTCAATCAATCAATCAATCAATCAATTTTTATTGCAACGATATAACATACATCAGTTCAACATTATGTTACAAGAAAACGTTGACAAAGGGAAGGCCCAGAAGGGATGGAAATTCCGCTAATAGGGACACCCAATTTTGTAAGTTAATTACGTTGAAGATAGAGGTTGACGACGGTGATCAGAGCATTTTAACCAACGATACATATAGGCCTATATACATTGCCGTCATAATATGACGGGTAAATACTCTAGTATATATATATAAACATTTATATACATGCATGTTAATTTTATTATTGTTATCATAATTGTGGTTCTAGCTGTAAAACCATTCGTTATCGTAGTCAATTTTGTATCTGATCTGTTTTCTCATGTTTAAGTCTGTTGATGCCTATGGACTGTGTCTATGATCTGTTTAACAAGTTTTGCGGAAGTGCTAGAAAGTTCCAGAAGTTTATCTGCTGTAACATCTCGTGAGTCTGGAAGTCTGCCTCTCTGTCTTCTGATCTTCTGGATATTGGTTGACATGATTACGGCTTGGTTTTGGTGTGCCATCAGTTGATGCCTTGTGCATTAGACACTGGCACAACAGAAGTTACTAATAATGACAGTTATACTAAGTACTCTGTATAAAAGAGGAATGAATGATTGTGTGTATGTCAGAGGCCGCTTCTAGTGAGTCCTCATCAGAAGATGAAAAAGAGGAGAACACAACAGAGGATGGTCCTCCGGTGTTCACAAAAGATCTCGTTGACCTGAGTGTTTCCGAGGGTCAACCGACTGTGCTCGAATGCTTTGTGTCGGCTGGTAACACTCCACTGATCATCTGGTACAAGAACATGCAGATCCTGCGATCTGGAACCGAGTTCCAGCAGACGTACGATGGAAAAGTGGCTCACCTGAGAATCGGAGAAACGAGCAGCGAAGATGCTGGAAAGTATGAATGCATCGCAAGAAACGCCTTCGGAAAAGCAAGCTGCTTCTGCCGACTCACTGTTCAAGGTGTCTTAAGTCACAAGTCTTTAGATAATAATAGTAATAATAGTATAAGGCGCCCGCTCCTTTTACTGCTGTCCCCTAGGGAGTGGAAGGCTGAGTCGACCTAGAGGGGCTTTCGGGTATCGAACCGCGACTTTTCAAAGTCTGATGCTCTTCAGGCCAGAGTGTTACCATCGGAGAGCCATACTTTAGCAGCTTTGAGACGTTTATCAAAAGCGTTTTCTAAATAAACAAATTTTTTTGTAGGGCAAACCTAGTCTTAATGTTTGAATGGCTGCAGTTTTGTGTGATGACCCATTTACTTTTGGATTGGCTGCTATATTGGTTAGAACTGAGTTCTAACATATGATTGGCTGGTGTAGATCTGTTTGTAGCTAGGACCTATTAACTGCTATTTTGGATACAGCTGAGTTTTACTGTATGATTGGCTGCTATTTTTAGCCATGACCCAATAGTCTTTGACTGGTTGCTATTTTTAGGAACAACTGAGTTGAACTCTTCTCCCTCTCCTGATGGACCGCCATCTCCATTAGTAACTGCACCAACAACAGAGGTTGGTCTAAGTTGCAAAGTTATCTATTGACTTAGTTAGTACACCCTCGTAAAATTGTAATACGTCATAAACTCACTGTAGTGGTACTTTTGGCAGCCATTCAAGTGTGTGGCATAGAAGAAAACGAGCAGTCCCTTAAGCTAATTTATTGGCTTTGGAACATGAGACCAGGTGACCAGTTGTCTCCCTCAATATCTGATCGTCTAACCCAGCGTTCCCTCTGTGCATTGTGACTATGACGCTGTGCGACTTAATTTGTATTTAAATTTAAACTTCAAGAAATTGAACAACTTTTGCCTGATTTTAAAGCATTAAAAAAATTCCCACCTGTAATGTCCACTGTACAGGCTTCATAGGTGCCTGCGCGGGCGTGTGACGTCTGCTGTGAGGCCATGCACCTGCGCATCTTAGAGGGAACATTGGTCCCACCGACAATGTACAGTCAACGTATGCATTTCATAGCCGAGTTTGCTAGGGGCGCAAGTCAAATAGAAATCTTTAAACTAACAGGATATTTCTGCCCTGGTGGAGATTTGAACCTCTGACTTCTGGGATGATGGTCCATCTTCCTAACCACTAGACTTTGCACACACCATAACAGTTTCAATGAGGTCTTTGTTACAAGAATGAATTAACTTTGGGATCCACACCCGAGACCATACTGATTGTAACCTCTGCTTCTGTAAATCTAGACAGTCCAGTGGGTCAGAAGATCGCAGTCGGAGGTTGCCGATGTCAAAGAAATCGAAGACGAGGATCTGCTACAGCGAATGGTAACTGCAGTGTCTTCAGTTTCAGCTGTTGTGTTGTGTTTCTTTATTACCTTTGGACTTACTTTTGGTGCCAAATTTTTATTAGAAACCTTCAGAATATAGTGATCTATGTGCATCTTTCATATTAAAAGCAATACACACACTAAAAGATCAGTGTTTTTAGCCTCTAGCTACCTGTTAAACCATGAACCATACTTTTCATGTATTGTTTGTCACAGTAGCCGATTGGTTAGAGCGCTCAGCTTGTGACACAGATTATGGTTCTGAGCCTCGACTGTGGCGGTTACTATGTAGGGACGTTGAGCAAGTACTTTACTCACAATTGCCTAGTACCATTGATTTCTGTCATAGTGTGGCACTTCTTAATTTTGAAATGAGAGCAGTATCGAATATAGTTGTATTGTATTGTATCATTGCTTTGCACCATCAGTTGACATTAGATAGTTGTGCTACATAAATATAAATTAGTAAACAAATCTAACAAATAAATAAATTTACTGCCTGCTTTGTGTCGCATTTATGTAAATACTGTCTGTCGATAAACAAGAATCTAGGGGAAGCTAATAGAAATTAGAGAATTCTAATCAACTGGTTTTTGCATTTTGCCCAGCTGGGTCAGACGGAAGACATCGACTTTCGAAAGCGTATCAGATCTCGACTTCAGGAAATTCGGGACAAGAAACTAGGTCAGTTCAGAGAAACTAGGTCAGTTCAGCCCAACAGGAATTCTTTGTTTGCCTGAAGTCACTTTCAACCTTTACATCGCCTTAACATGAATCCATGATGGCTGCCGTCTTCCTAGGCTTAACCACCTGGATTCTGACCTGGTACTTAAACTTACCGAACAACCTGGCACTTTTAGGCATGATTTGAAATAGTGCTGGTACATGACGTTGTCTTCTTGATTAAGGTTTTGTGTTGTGCTGAGAAATATCTGAGATTTATATTTAAGACTGGCTTGATCTGGTTGAATACGAGGTATGCTGTCCTCTGAGAGGTTCCTAGAAGTTGCTATACAATGGCCTGATGCATGAGAAACCGGTTTTCATATACCAGTACATGGACCATACGCTGTTGGTGGGCAGATTAGACAGCAGGGCAGAGGACTGGCCATTCACCTCCCTTACCTATAGGTTGAGGCTAAGCAAGTGAAGTTGCTAAAACTTGAGACACCATGGTAGTCCCCAGCCAGTCGACTAAGTCGCTAAGTCAGTCACTAACTCATCAAGTCATTTGGTAATTTCTTAGCAACTGACTGGGGACTACACCATGGCTGTGTTGCAGGGTTAGCTTAGTGAACTGCTCCTCTTCTCTGCCTCTCTCTTTGTCTTTGCTTTTCTTTGTCTGTGTGTGTCACTGTGTCTCTGTCTGTCTCTTTCTGTCTGTGTGTCGTCTGTTCTCCATATGTTTAAGTCAGACCGACTTAAACATATGGAGAACAGTCTGTCTTTCTTTCTTAAGCTAATGGGCTGTTCTCTCTGACATTTTTAGCCAAGCTGTAGGCAAAGTAAGTGAATCAGTGCCCTGCGAAGGAGGATCTGGTCCAGTGTGTTACACGTAGCTAATTGATTTGAGCACTTACCCTGCAATACGTAGTGTCTGGGTTCGAGCGTCCTCTGAGAAATGTATTGTCTGGGAACCTTGAGCAAGTTATTTTTGCACAGTTACTCAGCACCATTGATTGATGCTTTGTCATTAGATAGTGCTGCTTAATAAATGCAGATCCCTGCTATCCTTTCTCGTTGTCACTTTCAGCTGAACTGGAGGCCAAGCGAGCAAAGCAGCGCCTTGCAGAGGAGGATCCGGTCCAGCGACGACTACGCCTGGCAGAGGAGGAGAAGCAGAGGAAAATGAAGGAGTTCCAGAAGAAAGCCCAGGATTCACTGCGCCAGAGAGTGGCCGAAGCGGAGAAGAAGCTTCACAGATCTATGTCTTCTGGTTTGTTGTGGATCTTAAAAGTTTTGTCTTCTGGCAATGGACGATAGCATTTGGCTGAAATTAAAAGAATCCAATAAATAATCAGAATTTAGAAACTTTTATCGTAATCATGATCTCCAGATTTCTGAACCACTACTCTGAAGCTAAATGCAGGGAACCAGCTTATTTGCGCGTGCTGCGTCAAGTCAAAGGGGTTGACCAGATATGTCGATTCCATCTATTCAATCTAGTGTAGCAAATCAATCCAATTCTTAATGCAATACGACAAATTCTCTGTGCTTTCAATTCCAAATGATGTGAATCTACATTGAAGCTAAAAATTAGCTCACTAAAACATTTTAAATTTGTTTTTGTATTTATAACTAGAAAAAACCTTTAATTTTGTTTTTATTTAGTTCAAATTTTATGGTGAAAGATTACTTTTTTATTTCTGAGAGATTGAATTGTGTTTAGACTTGGAAAAACCGAGTTCGGTAAATGCGGTTACGGAAGAGCCTAAAAAGAGTCGGCCATCTTTTGAGCGCCAGAGAACGGTTTCCAGCGGTGAAGAAACAAAAGCGCCTTCGCTCACATTGCCAGCAAAAAGCAAAGGCACGTGACATGACAGCAATTGTGTATGATCACAGAACTCACAGAACTTGTATCCCGTTTGGCAGATCTAGAGGGAGCCACTCCTGCTATTGTCCTTCCCACCTGAGATCAGTCATAAGGAGCATGGCCACATTTACTTGACCCTGACTTAACCACTGTTGCTTTTTAGTTTTTGTAGTGGTTTTATACACTCTGGGAGGGAAGGCATGGCCCTTTCGATTCGACCTTGTCAAGTGCTTTAAGCATTGTCAGGAACATGTTGGTGAGAGGTTTACAATTGTTACCAAATGGCACTGAGGAATTGCCCTGTGCTGAAACTGTGGCGCCTTTGAAAGGGTGTCAAACACAGAGACCGGGAATTAATTAGAGAGTGCCTCTGATTAGTTGTATCTTGAAGTGGCGCTATATAAATTTAAGATTAAAATTACAATTAAAAGACATCAAATACGTTCATAGTTCGTCAGACAGATCATGTGCAGTGAAGATGGCCAAACGTTTTATCCTCGCTAATGGAATTATCGTAGTTGAACTTGTGATGTTTTATGTTTTGCAGTGATTCCTGTGGCAAAGCCAGGAAAGCCGATAGGTGGTATTGCCAGCCTCCAGTACACACTCAACCAATCACCAGGTTGGTAAACATGTACCATGTAACTACCACTTACCAGCCACATTGTAATGTGCCTGCATTTGCCACTGTATATAACACCTGTACAGAACAAACTATTCATCATGATCATTATCGTCAACTCCAGATTTCTCAAGTGCTATGGAAAAGGTAAGCGCAGAGTACCAGCCTTATCATGAGTGCTGTGTCATATCAAAGAGCGATGTCCGGTGGAAGTCCAAGTCTGGTTGCCATAGCGACCAGAGAGAGGAGGCAGAATGGCTGCTATGATGGGTTTCACTGAGGACGAGAAAGATTCGAAGGCAGAGGATCGGATGGATTAGGGTAGGAATTCTTGAAGAGGCGAGGCTTCAATTTCCTCTAGACATGTTTCCACTAGACAGGAATATTGCTATCCCCGCTTATGCATAATAGGTCGACCAGGTGTGTCTTGTATTGTATTTTGTTTATTAATCTGGAATGACAAGACCGCATCTGGTTATGGAGAGTACAACTAAGAAACAATGAATAAGCTAGTTATGGTTTGGATTTAAGGCAATATAAGATCGGGTGATAAAATTTCTGTCATCTTTCTTTGGGATGACAAAGATACCCTAGGTAGCTTCTTGTTACCTGTTATGTTACAAGCATCTGTAAGTCGTGGTGCCAGAATTATAGTTTTCTCTTGTTTTCTGTGTTCTTTATCTTTTAGTGCGTCAAAGCAGCCTTCCTGGGCCTCTATCGTCAGCATCCCGTTTCAGGTGAGTTCAGCACAGGTGAACAACAAACTAACATGTCCAGAGGAAGAGACTGTATAAAGTGCTTAAGTTGTATTATTCAGTTTAATTAATTAACTGATTTGATCAAAACTTAATAAAAGAATGGCTGGCTTTGTTGGCTGGTTCGGTGGGTGGGGGTGGTGTTGGTGGACATTGGGTTTGTGTAGGTGGATTGGCTGGGTGGATGGATGGATGGATGGATGGATGGATGGATGGATGGATGGATGGATGGATGGATGGATGGATGGATGGATGGATGGATGGATGGATGGATGGATGGATGGATGGATGGATGGATGGATGGATGGATGGATGGATGGATGGATGGATGGATGGATGGATGGATGGATGGATGGATGGATGGATGGCCGGCCGGCCGGCCGGCCGGCCAGCCAGCCAGGCATGTTTCATTACTATTGAGCAGGCTTGAAATGTTTGAATTCTGCTTTTTCTTCCAGCAACTCTTCTGCGGGCTCAAGCCCAGGACGGATTGTTACAGTCCAGCGAAGCGCGACAACGATTAAGCAGAGGCTTTTGGACTGGTGCAAGGCCATGGTCAAAGGTTACGAGGTACGAAGCCATTCAGACCTTCTACATATACATGGTGCATACTGTGTAAATTGGCTGGCTGGCTAGCTGTGTCTGGCAAGCTCACTCATTGGTTAACTGGCTGTGTGGCTTTTCTTTGTTGTGTGGTTAAGAGGCTTGTGGCTTGCTTGCTGGCTGGCTAACAGACTTGTGGCTAACTGGGTGGGTGCTAAATGTCTGGCATTTCTTGTAGACATGGAAGTCTCCTTGTTTTGCTATGTTGATAGAAACAAAAAATTAAGTACAATAGTTTTAACAATAGTTCTGTTGTATGGAGCACTTTGCAGCTGGGAATTATTTAATCAATTGACAAAAATCAGTCAACACAAACCAATCAACACAAATCAGTCAACACAAATCAATCAAAACAAATCAGTCAACACAAATCAATCAAAACAAATCAATCAACACAAACCAATCAGCTGATTTTGATTGAAGGCTGTGACCTGACTTCTGCAGAGTTGCCATGAGCACCAGAATAATTCTGTCACGAGCTAAAACAGTTTAGTTCGTCTACTTTAGACAATGGTTTAGACAATAGCTCTGTTGTATGGAGCAAATGCTTCTAACAGCCAGCACAGATGAAGAGGAAGTATTGTTAATATTAAAGTTTCAAAATTTAATTAAATTAAATTAAACTGTTGTTGGCCTGTGTTTATCCTCCAGCACGTCAACATAACTAATTTCTCGAGCAGCTGGAACGACGGAATGGCCTTCTGTGCACTTATCCACCACTTCTATCCGAATGCATTCGACTATTCTCAGCTGAACCCTGGGGATCGTGCCCATAACTTCGAACTGGCGTTTGACATGGCCGAGTTAGTTCTTTCCACAAAAACGTGTCATATGATGTAGTTTGTGACAGAATAATTATGTAGCACTTAGTTAGGAGATTAGCAGTTTTAGGAGTTTTAATGGCATATCATTCAAAATTTTATGGTGTTTGAATCAAGGCCCATGAATGCCTAGAATATTTGGAGTTTCATGTTATTGAATTTTCCTGCTATTAGGCAGCTCCTATCGTGGGCTACACAACCAACCTGGGAATAACATGAAAAGTTTAAATGAATGGCAATAATGATAATAGTAGTAGTAGTAATAATACTTTACCGGTGAAGATGACCGTTAACTCCAGAACGTCAAAGCTTTCGGATAGTTTCTAAGAGCCAGAGGGATTATTTTTACCTCGGGCGTAAAAAAAAATAATAGTAATAATAATAATACTTGTACTAGCAATAATAGCAGTTAACTGAAAACCAGGAATTCAACTGGTCTGTATTAATTTGTTGGCTTTTTGAAGAAATTAAGTAGTAGAAGTAGTAGTAATAGTAATAATAGTTACACGTTTAAATCAACGATTATAGTACTTCAATAATAATAATAATAGCCATTCCAGATGTGGTTTTATTGTCTCTGGGCATTATTATAAGAACCCTGATGGATCATAGCTACCTCTGGTAAAGAAAATAATAATAATTGTTTTTCAGGAAGTGTGCCGACATCGTGCCGCTTCTTGAAGTCGAGGACATGGTTCGGATGAAGAATCCGGACTGGAAGTGCGTCTTCACGTATGTTCAGAGCATCTATCGTCGGTTTGTTCTTCCACATCCTCCACCTCCGCCGCACCTTCTTCAAACCATTGCGCAGAACAATGACTGAACATTTGCTCGGACATAGATATGGATTCGCTTAGTAAATCGATGCATGAACATATTTTTGCAAATCGTACCGAGTTGCACAACTGAGAAGGGGCTTGTTTAAGAGACTGAAGCATGTAGAGGGTTTATGGAAAATTTGTTAGACAGTGGGCTTTCTAGATCTGGTTGACTTGTTTTGGGTTCGTCAGAAATATTTTTCAGTTTCTGATGCATTCTAAATTCACACTTGAATTGTTACTGGTTTGTTTAAATTTGAATGAAAATATGAATTAGTTCAAAATTCTGATGAAATTGTATATAATGCTGATTCGTTCAGACTTTAATTATTTTAAATTGTTATCAATTCACTAATATTGTTATTAGTTCACTTGAACGATTATCAGTTCACTTGTGTTATAAATTTGTTTGGAGTAAATCAACTGTTTTTTAGAAAATAATTGTTTAGGACCGCTCGTATCTTTTTTATAAGCATTTTGGATTTGCCTGAGTGAAATCAAAATTCTGCTAAGGTTGGACAAAAAGTTGCATTTACTGCTAGGTGTAAAAGATTTGATGCAAGAGATTGTGGATTGTTCATTGTAAATGTCACTCATTACAAGCCAGGTTAATGAGTTTGCATTTTAAACGTTAGAAGAAATATAGTTGAATTTGTTTCTAAACAAAAACTGATGGATAATGTCAGAGACTGGCAAATCATTTGATCGTTCTTCAAATCAAAACTCCAAGTAGGGCAGAAAAGTATCTTAGCCATCTGCAATGTCTACCAACTGTTGTTTGTATCCATGTTATTTTTAGTCAGGCTGCTTTTGCTCTCATTTATAACAATCATACATATAATTTCCAAAGAGCGTGTGTATGTCGTAGGACTCTCTGTAATCTATTGTGAGACAGAAACCGTTTGTGACGTCAGTACTGCCGTCATGACGACGGCGATCAGAGCATTTTAACCAACGACATAATCATATAGGCCTATATGCACTGCCGTCATAATATGACAGGCAAATACTCTAGTAAATAATATATTTCCTAATGTATTTCTTGTCGGAGGTACAAATTATCCCTTCGTGTTGTAACAGTCAGAGGAGTGCTGTTTGGGATAACTAGTCTTCACTGCTTCAGTAAGGCTTGCATATTATTGTTATTTTATGGATTATTTTTATTATAACTACCAGGATTGTAGTTGCTATTATTATCATTGCTGTTACTATTATTGATTTTTATTGTTCGCTTTATTATTGTTACAACTATTATTACAATTCTGATGTAATTTTTAAATGTGTATAGAGCCGTAGGTTCGTCGGAATGGTTTTGAATGTGTTTCAGTGTTGTTACTGTGACAATTACAATGTTACTGTTACATTGTCGTAATTATTGTCATTATTGTTATGTGATTTTGATAGTAACACACCTCAGTGCTTTGTCGTGATGGATGATTTTAGACTGCTATTAGTCTATTATACGGAATGTAGAATGGCTCTCAATGTCTAAAAAGCTCGAAACAGCCTTTGTATGCAACCTGTTACCTCTTCTAAGATATATAGCTCATGCTGCTGAACGTTGGAATCAAATCAATATAGTGACGTTGAAATGACGTCATACTCAGGCTAACTCTTGCGTGTGATGCGTCATCAAAAATGAAAGCACAATACTGAGGGAGTTTATTCAAATAACGTTGCTCCCGTTTTTCAGGCTTCCTATAACGCTGAAGGCTTATACAAATCTTTTATATTCTGAAAATATTTTTCTAGAACTTTCTTGGGGAACATTTTTAAATCGGTTGTAGCTGGTTGTTTCACTTTGGTCAGAGGATGGTATACAAAGTGTTTTTGAACTCTGCTTCTGTAGAACTGTCGTGTTCATTTTGTTACATCTTCATTTGCACACTGTAAAGCTCACGGTTTTATGATTATTCAAGTTTTTGTTGATTTATAGACTTTACTCCGAGTTTTGAAGTAATAACTAGCTATGCGTCATATGTGGTTTAATTTATTGCAAGTTTTAAGTAGGTCAAGGTTTTTCGTAGAGAATTTAATTAATTTGTGATTGGCGTAAGGTGTAAATGTAAATCATTTTATAATAGGTCAAAGTTTTAATTCATACAGTTTCAAATTGGTGTATAAATTGATCAGTGTTTTAATTTAGTCAAAACATTTTAATGGGTTTCTGCTTATAGTTGATGTATATTGCTGGAAAACCTTGTGGTAAATACCTGGATTGTCTTAGAGTTAGAATCAGTGCCTTTTAGGGCACCCTTTCATTCTAATCTTCAAGTTCAGTTGCAACTTGATGTACCACCAAAACAATAATTAAACAGATTTTGTAGCGTACATTTCATAATTGCATGCAACCATGTACAGTTACTGGAATTAAATATTTAACTACCTTTTTAACTCTAGTTCAGCCTAATCTGCCATTTATTATTGTCAGTATCAAATAATAATTAATAAGAACATAATAATAATTAGTTAACTTTCTGTATGAAAATTTGTCACCAACCCTTGTTACTTATTGGTAGTGATGAAAACATTAATTAAAATTGTTCATAGCTCTGGGATCATATGACGGAACAATTTTTCTGTCGTTTTTCTGTTCTTTTTTGTTCCACATCTGATACAAGTTGAGTATTTTTGGAAATCTGATTGGCAGGTGCGATTTGTGTTCTTTGGACATTTTGACGTTTACAGTGAACATTGTATACTTGCTGACAAAACGTTTGTAGATTTGCAGAACTGTACAGATGGTATATTTTAAACCAATTTAAAAGTAACAAATGGGAGTTTTGTGATAATTTTTAAAGAAAGATATATGTGATGATGATGATGATGATGATGATGATGATGATGATGATGATGATGATGATGATGATGATGATGATGATGATGATGATGATGATGATGATGTTGATCATGATCATGATCATGATCATGTTGATGATGATGATGATGATGATGATGATGATGATGATGATGATGACGATGACGATGACGACGACGTCGATGATGAGGAGATGGTGGTAATTGTAATAACTTCTATCATGCCACTGTGTAATGCACAATGCATCAACCAAAGGTGCACTAAAACCAAACTGGAATCAGATTAACATCCAGTAGATCAGTCCACTAACACATATGGTGGATATGCAGTTTCAAAAAGGTAGATCAGAACTTCTTAGCATACTCCCTGTAGTGACCGTGGGCAGGCTGTTAACATACACTTGTCTTTGTCGCCAGGCGGCATAGGCATGACTTTGTATTGTGGCGGTGATGTCCAGTCAGCACTACTTTTTGGCCCTGTGCTGACATTTTTTCCAACGTGATTGCGTTTGGTTAGAAGCAAGTTCAAGTAACGACAATTAATGGCGGTGTATTCTTGCATACTTAGATATCGCAATGCTGATTAGTTGCCTACACATTAGCTTACTTATTGTTTCATGTTGCATAAATTGGTGACGTCATCCATCTTGTTGTAGTTGACACTGGAGAAGGGAGTTGGTCACCACCATGCTTTGGGGGCAAGGGTATGCCCTTCCCAAGCAGTGTAATTTTTTTATGTTGACTTAACGAAGAGATTTGTTGTAAGAGTGAAAAGTGAATAGTACAGAAAGTACGACAGATGCGCAGTAGCCGGTAGTTAGCCTGTTGCCTGGGTGTAATAAAGGAGAACCGAAAAGCATGGGTAAATCCAGACCAAAGTGCCAGATACTGCAGATAGTCAATAGACCATGACGGGGTCGGATTAAGGTGGGCAGTTCTGATGAAAGGAATTTAACAATGGACAGAATGTCGAATAACCTGTACGCGTAGGCCGCGGTCCGGGACAGTGACACAAAAGAGGGTGCCGATTTTTGCGACCCAGCTTGTAGCCAGGGACAAACTAATCAGCGCGATGTCACTAATATGCTGAGGCATGGTGACGGTGTGACCTGTCGTATGACGTCGATAACGACTCGACAACTTCATGTGTGCACGTATATTTTATAAATGTGCTTTTGATAATGTACCCCACACACATATACAATACATACATATATACATATATGTAGGTATGTGTAGATGTGTATGTAGGCCATATATGTATTTGTGTGCGAGTGTGTGTGCTTTCAATGTTCTTTGCAAGTTTGGAGCACCCACACACACACACACACACATATATATATATATATATATATATATATATATATATATATATATATATATATATATATATATATATATATATATATATACACATACGTACATATATATTTATACACATAATATTTGTATATGTATACATACATATATAATTATATATATACACACGTATGTATGTACGGGTATAATGTATGTGTAATATAGTGTATACGTACCGACAAAAGTATATATGACTGCATACATACCAACATCTTATAGCTTATTTTTAGGACATCAGATCGTAAAATTGAAATCTCGTCCATTGACCTGTGGAGGTAATTGTAATCGCAGACTCCAGATTTCTAAAGAGCCACTTGAAAGCTAAGCGCAGGGCACCAGCTTATTCTCGAGCGCCGCGTCGAGTCAGACTGTCAGAGGGGTTGTCCAGAGGGTATACTCAAAAGGAGTCGGGTTGCCAGGGATTCTAGAAAGAGAGGGGCAGAGGAGCTGCTACGGTGGGTTTCGTAGGTCGAGAAGAATTGGAAGGTGCACATGGATGATGAGATGAGTCAGGATAGGAAATCTTTAAGAGGGGAGACATTAGTTTTGAGTGAACGGCCTGAGAGGTAATGGGTAAAATCTGCTTGAGGCAGATGATGTAGGCCCTAAATGTAAATGTACACGTTTTTATATAGCGACCACATGGCCTCGACCCTGCTCATTTTTCAATGAATTGATCGAGGAGATCTTTCATGGTGAGCGAGTGGCGGATTTAGGAGATCGTTCCAAAGTCGTGTTGCATTCAGGGGCGTCTACACCACAGAAACCTTGGAGCAAATGCTCCATCCAAGCATGGACGTATCTAGCGTTGGGCTGGGGGGGGGCTTAAGCCCCCCAAACGACGTTGAAGCCCCCCCCCCCAAACGAGTCGAGCAGTTGTATGTTTACGGCTAAAATTCGTATGAACACTGTATAAATGTTGCCATGCTCAAGGCTTATGCCCCCCCCAAACGAAAAATCCTAGTTACGTTGCTGCATCCAAGAAATAGGGGGGAGATATGTCAGTGTGTTTGCCACCATTTTAGGGGGGAGGAACGTGGAGGTGGGAAGAAAAGGGGGAAAAGGGACGTTGCTCCAATGACTTAGGGGGATAGTGCCCCTGGGTGCATTGTGTTATAATTATGGCTCGGGTGTAGAACGTGAGACGAGTAGGCCCCTATAGTGACCGGAGGTTGAAAAAGACTGAGGTAGGAGGAGGATCGGGTACAGCGGGTGGCTGGATGCCATGGATGGTGTTTTAGATGACGACCGATTAAGCCGCTATCACTTAACAGTTTTGCGCATAAAATTGTATACCTATGTATCATTTATCTACAGTTGAAGACTGTTCCCTTTCGCTGGAGCTGGGAACGCTTCTGCAGCAGAAATAATTATTATGGAGCATATAAATGCTGTGCATGAGTTGAGACGTGAATAAAGAATGAAATAATTAAATGTTAGCGTGCGTAACCTCTGACCCCTCAGTTGTCCGTTGTCTTGTTGTTAAACTATTTACCTCAATCAATCTTGCTAAGTTGCTATGAGTCTAATCATAATTATAGGCGGCAGCTAGGCCAAGATAGGTTCCGCCCAAGCACATTCAAAAGCCCAGTTGGCGGTGTTTGGTTGAGTGGTTAGCTGGACTGCTGTGAAACTGTATAAAACCGAAATAATTACACGGTGAACACAAAAACGACTATTATATCTAGTATACGTGAAGGAAATTATTCTTCATGTATAATTCAAACTAGAATAATTAAAGCTCAATTATGCACGTTTTATTTAACTATATTTTAAAGATAATTTAATGTTTAATATAAATGTCCACTTCGGGTCTCGCAACAGACTCGTTGAAGAAAACGTATGAACGTTTTGTTCTCTTCGCTGAATGCCATTCAATAACAGTAATAGAAGGAGAATTTATATAGCGCTTTAGCTCAGTCGACGTCAAATTAAAAACATAATGACCGACTGTCATTGATTCCTTGAATTCGTAAGACACACACAGCGCCCTATTCGTCGGCCACTGACAGACATTTGATGCTTCAAAAGATAGGTATTGAGCTGTGGGTTGAATGTCCCCAGAGATGGTGTATTATTCATCTGATAGGCCTAGAGAGAAGACTGTTCCACGCATTGGACCACGGCCTTCTAAATATTTAGAAGGCCGTGATTGGACCCAACAAATCATGAAGAAACAGTCTCGCAGAAAGAGTAGCCTATGGTTTACCAATGAGTGGTAATGCTTTATTTTAACACGAACTGCTCATAATTTTAAAATAAGTGGCTTCTATACTGACGTTTAAAATAGTTTAAATGTTATTCAACTTTAAATATTTTTGACATTTAGCAGTCCTGGAACTCTTCTTGTTTTCCTGTTCTGAGTGTAAACGCATTCTACTGTAAAGGCCGCGCGATAGACGTCTAGCTTTTGGTCCATTACTATTCTAAGGAGTCTATGGCGTGCGTAGTAACCATGACTTGGCGAATTCTTGGCCCCGCGAGTATAACCGCCAATGCGGGAGATTTTTTTATAAAGGAGACCCGAAAGAAGGGGCCAATCAGTCCCAGTGACGGTGGAAGAGGTTGTCGAGTTGTCGAATGTATCAGTGCTACAGAGCGGACACAGAAATGGCAGAGAAGGCTCTTAAAACGATTGTTTTCCTCGGGTCGGTGAGGGAAGGACGGTTCGGCCTGAGGGTGGCCAAGTTCATCAAAAAACAGCTCGAGGAAGCAAATCACAACGTCGAAATATTCGGTTGGTGGCTTTGGAATAAATTTTTATCGCCATTTATTTAGTGCATGTTTTGATCGCTTGGAGCGTCCTTTGGCATCCGCTTGGCTCAACTGTACTAGAGAGGCAGAATTTATTTAGCGCCTATATTATGTTGTACCAGATTAAACTGACAAGTCGAAATTTGTCAAAAAAGTGCCTTATCGGCATGCCCCGTTGGGACCTGTTTTCCACATGGGTTGCAGCAAATGTTCTTTTGCGTGCTGACGAGTCGGTTATCCAACGAAATGTAGTGGACAAATCAAACCACAAGGAGTAGAATATGAAGAGAAGGGTGGTTTGAGGATGAAGATGGAACGGTGATGGTGGATTGGTGGTACGTGTGCATGGCTTGCATGAGAAGGTGTTAACTACATAGGATTACCCCAGAAGCGACCATCGATTAACACCTTGTGCACATTGGCTTTGCAGAATTAGATGTTGATTAGATTAGGAGATCTCTGTAGCCAAGTGGTTATGGCTTTTATTTAGTCACTGCTTTTGGGTTTCAAATCCTGGTGTGATTAATGTGATGAGCTGGAGAACTTAGAAGAGAAAGATTACCGTGAGTAGATATTGTGTCTCTTTACTGTGGCATGATATCTGTTACAGTGGCCCACTGTAAAAGAAACTTTGATAATTTCTAGTCATCATCATTTGTATTACCACCACCACCACCACCACCATCATCATCATTATGCTCACCCACATAACCATCATCCTCGTCACTACCACTACCATAATCATTATCGCCCTCATCTTCATCACCACCACCATCATCAGCAATCATCATCATCATCATCATCATCATCATCATCATCATCATCATCATCATCATCATCACTGTTCATCAACACTGAACTTATCATCACTTTACCAAGAACTTTGGAATTGTTCCTAACCATAGTTCGATTTATATAGTTTATTTGTACTGAACCGAGTTTAAACTTTAGATGAAATTAGGTTTGCAGTTAAATTTATTATTAAGTTAGCTTAATATTGAAGGAATAAGTAGTGCTGTTTGCCCAGTAAAGAGTAGTTCAAGACAGTTTCAGAAAAGATTGAGGTATTCATTCATATCTGAAGTGTATTAGTGGTCCTTGAATGAAGACATATTGCTCCGTAAGTCTTCCGCTTGACTGATGTTTTGAAGAGTGAAGCCAAACAGTGTGTGAGATGAGCAAGGAGAGAGTGTTTGTTTATCTAATAAAAAAAGCTAGAAGCTAGGTCAACTTAGAGCAATTCCACTCAGTTTCCAATGAATAAGCAGGAAACTGGGTCAGCACTAACGCAATTCACTCGATTCCCAATCAAAAAGCAGGAAACTAGGTCAGCATTAGAGCAATTCACTCGATTCCCACTCGCTGTAGTTGCTGTTTAACAACGCTGTGTCATTACAAAAATGATTAACTAGTGTCGCCTTCCTCCTTTATCTAGGTTTGGAGACTGGCACTACCAGAGTACAGACAGTAGCAGGGTTACAGTCAGTTCCTGTAGTAGGAACTGAAAACTGTGACAACCAATTGCCGTATTTTAAACATGGAACAGCCACAGAATGGTTCATGATAAGTCGAGCAATCTGTCAGCACTGTCTTTGTGACCCAGTTTCTGCTACACCAAGCAAATTTGCACCAGGGTTTTCTGGTTCTCTATATTACTCTTTACTGAGAGATCTTAGTGGCCAAGTCCATGGCACAATGTGCCAGAGAATATATTGTGCCCCTTAATGCACTCATTACACTGGCTGCATATTAATTTCAAAATCTACTTCATGATTCACAAAATATTACATTTTAACCAGCTGACCGTAGATTTTATTCTCACCTCTCATACCAATGAGTATTTGCACTCTATAACAATTTTCCCGTGGCCTGCACTTGTTGGGCTCTCTGGTTTTTCTCGGTGACGGGTCCAAAGCTTGAGAATTCGCCGACCAGTTCTGTCAATTCCTTGATATCATTCAGGTCTAAACTTTACGACTCGTCTCTGTTAATTTACCTACCCGTTGTTGCATGGCTTCTGGTGTCTCCCGTTTTATTGGATTTCAACATGGTCTTTCCAGTGTATTGTAATTTTTATGTGATTCCACTTAAAGCAACAATCGATTGATGTCTTGAGCCTTAATGTCTTATAATAATAGTGCTATAGAAGTCTTTAGATTTGATTAGATTAGTCCATTGCCTGTTGAGCTGAGGTGTGACTATGGCTAACATCCATGGATGTTGACTTGTGGTTTCCCTGACCCATCAGATTTCGACTGCTTTGCCAACAGTTTACTGTTTTTACTGTACAAGTTCATTTGAAGTGACTGTTGATTGATGCCAGGTGCATTATAGTAATGGCACTATAGAAGTCTTTAGTATATCACCCTATCTTACATTATAGTACGTTTATGGGTTACCTTATAGAAATAGACTTTTTAATGTTTGTATGAGAGGAGGGGGATAGAGTAATGGTCACTGGCATAAACTTACCCAAAATATTGGGGGGCATTTGGTTATTCATTATACGCTTGTTGTATTGGGTGTACAGTCCATCTCAATTATTGGGGGAGGGGCACGTGCCCGGCTGCCCCCCCCCCCCCGAGTCTACGCTTATGGTACTGGTAACACTCATGGCCAGGAGAGCATTAGATTCGTGGTTCGATACCCGTAACCCCCTCTAGGGCGGCGTCTTGCATGGCTGCCAAACCGTGTGTTTAGTTAAGATTTGATTGTACTGTCATGTTTCAATGTAATCTTACTGCGTTTGTCAGTTTGAATTAATAAAGAAAATTATTATTAAATTATTTATGAATGACACACGATATCATCCATGGTGCTTAAAGCTCATTTTCTGCCTTGTTTGTTTGACAGATCCTGCAGAGATGCAATTTCCTGTCTTGACAAAAGCTATCCATCACTACTCCAATAATTCCGCCCCAGCATGGATGGTGGAAGCCAATAAGAAGCTGCTGGCAGCCGACGCAGTGGTGGTGGTATCTGCCGAATACAACCATGCCATTCCACCGGCACTGTCGAACATGATGGACCACTTTCCGTGTTCGAGCTATGCCTTCAAGCCGAGTGGAATCGTGTGTTACTCGATGGGTGTGTAGACAGATTAGTTTTCAAGAGCAACAGTGCTCTGTTATGGGTTTATAGTGGCTCTTGGTTTCTCTTAAACAGTTCCTTTTAGTTCTCTAGTGTCCCTTGGATTCTCTGGTCTGTTCTTTTCTGTTTCTCAGGAGTTTTTGGTTCTCATAGCTGTTCCTTTTAGTTCTGTGTTGGTTTCTAGGTTTTCTGAGCAGTATAAGTTCTGCAGTGGCTGTTCTGTTCTTTGTAATTTATTTCCGCACTGCAGCAGTTCTTGGGTTCTCAGAGCTGTTGCTTTCTGTTCTGCAGTGGCTTTTGGGTTATTTAAGCTGTTCTTTTCAGTTCTCTTGTGGTTCTTGTGTTCTCAAAGCATTAAATATCAACTTTCCAGTGGTTCCTGGTTCTCTGAGCAATTAGTTTGAGTTCTGCAGTGGTTCCAGGGTTCCCTGATTTTGGCAGAGGTTTGCCCATTAAATCTGTAAAATAAAATAAGTCATGATTTAACTGGGAAACTAAGGATTAATAAAACTAAGATTAATAAAATCAAGGAAACTCATAATAAGCGATTATTGGTGATGAAAAAGGGAAATTATTATAAGAAAGCCATAGCAACTAAAAGGTCATGAAGAAAGAAAATACTGAAACTTGCAACAGCAAAAATAAGAATACTAAGTAAGAGAGACAAGACGAAAGTGTGCTTTATACTAACTGGTCAGTAAGTTCAAAGTGGTGAAGGTGACTAAGTTCTTGCTTATTTAGACCCCACTCTGTCTGAAATTCAGGATCTGCCAGTGCTGTTGATGAGAGAGAGTTTCAGAAGAGCAGAGGCGTAAATTTAGTCTAGAAGGTAGGGTACCAATTTCTACCCCTTTTGCATTATAGGGGCCCAATTACTGTTTCACTAATAGTTTGAAAATTCACTGGAGACAAAGAGTGTCTGAAAAAGTGGGATATGGTTCTGCGGTCCGTAAAGTTCAGATATGGGCACCCTTTACACCTTGTCACCTTGTGCTGTCAGCTCGTGGAGCTCTAGCGATCGTCCTGGTGAACACACTCCACCGTCTCCTATTCGATGACAAGTCTCTCAATTCCGCCAAATTCATGCCAGTTACATCTTGTATCTCATCCATCCATCTCCTCCTTGGGCGACCCAGTCTTCTCCTCCCCTCACCGCACGCCAGCATCATTTCCTTCTCCAGACCATCAGATCGCATAACATGTCCAAAGAACCTTAGCTTCATTCTTGTCGCAGTTTGTTTTAACGACTCTTCATTCTCAACTCCAATCTCCTCTCGTATTGATTCGTTCGTTCTTTTCTCAGTCCAAGATATTCTCAGCATCTTCCTCCATATCCACATTTCACAAGCGTTAACCTTATTTTCCATGTTCTTTGTCATTGTCCACGTCTCGCAACCGTACAGTACCGTAGGAAAGATTAGTGCTCTCACGAGCCTTTTTTTGGTTTCTATGCTCACATGTTTGTCTTTCCATATCTTTTCCAGTCCGGTCATTGCAGCTTTCCCTATAGCAATCCTTCGTTTTATTTCTGGATCACACTTTCCCTCCTTTCCAACCAGTGATCCTAGGAATGTGAAGCTTTCTACCACCTCTATTTCCTCTCCGTCTATCTCAAAACTATCCCAATCTGCTGTTGTCATGACCTTTGTCTTCTTTATGTTGAAGTATAAACCAGCTTTTTCACTTTCTCTCCTGACCCTTCTTATCAGTTCTGCCAGATCCTCTTTTCTTTTTGCCATTAATGTTGTGTCATCCGCGTATCTAAGGTTATTCAGTGTCTTTCCAGCAATTTTTACTCCCTCAATTGCCCCCTCCAGTTCTGCCTTTCTCATTATTCTTTCAGCATATAGATTAAACAGGAATGGAGACAAGATGCATCCCTGCCTCACTCCTTTCTTGATTCTGAAATTGTCAGTGTCTCCGTATTCTGTTCTTATCACCGCTATCTGGTCTTCATATAAACCCTTTAGTAACATTATCAGGTGTTTCGGAATTCCCATTTCAAGCAGGGTTTTCCACATTAAATCATGGTTAATGCAGTCGAATGCCTTGCTATAGTCAATGAAACAGATGTGAACCTCCTGTCCATACTCCCTTTGTCTCTCCATTATCCACCTCATGTTGGCTATATGGTAAGGGGTACCGGCCCGCTATTCCAGGGTCCGCTATTCCAGGGTCCACTGACCAGTTAGTATAAAGCACACTTTCGTCTTGTCTCTCTTACTTAGTATTCTTATTTTTGCTGTTGCAAGTTTCAGTATTTTCTTTCTTCATGACCTTTTAGTTGCTATGGCTTTCTTATAATAATTTCCCTTTTTCATCACCCTTTACCCGTGAAAATTACACCCATGATGAGTAATTGCTTTATGTAGTTGCAACTCAGATTTGCATTTCTGTGTGACTTTGCGTGCGTTAAAAATGTTCATTATAATAATAATAATAATATTAATGTTGTAGGACCGTTTGGAGGAATGAGAGCTGCGATGCAACTGCGGTGTTTTCTCGGGGAGCTTGGCTGCTTAAGTGTAAGCAACATCTTTGGAATTCCCCAAGTCAACAAAGCACTCGACGAGGATGGTCAGCCGACGAACGAGCACATGGTGCCGGGGGCGAAGAAACTCATCGCGCAACTGGACTGGTATGCTCATGCTATGAAAAACCATCGACAGAAACACGGAATTCCCAGTTAAACCAACATCGGTGGTCAGAACGGAGTCACAAGATCGATGAACTCTGTTACTGATCAAAGTTAGGCTTTGATTTTAACGCACTGTGCTGTTGAACACTGTAGGGATGATTGTCGCAGCATAAAGTGTTGTGTTACTACTGTCTTACCTTAGGTTTCCATTTAGGTAGAACATTGAGGTTATATGAAATTTTATCTTGTTTCTAATGACATGATGGGAACACCACGTCTAGGCTAGAGCTCTTCACTTGAACAAGGGGTACCGGCCCGCTATTCCAGGGTCCGCTATTCCAGGGTCCACTATTCCAGGAGTTCGCTAACACTTCATACCCATGGCTGCCTCAGGTCTAGCTTAAGGGACTGCTAAAAATATGTATGTTTTGTATGTATGTATGTATGCATGTATGACATGTATGTGTGCATTTATATGTGTATTAATGTATATATGTATATATGCATTTATGTATGTATGTTGTATGTATATGTATGTTGTATGTATGTATGTTGTATGTATGTATATTCTGGCGGACTCCCGGAATAGCGGACTCCGGAATAGCGTACCCCGGAATAGCGGACCGGAACCAAACAAGATTGTGTTCCTTGTAGAGGTATGACGGAGAATGTTTGGGTTTGTTGAAAGATGGGTCACGGTATTTGAATTAAATGGGATATCAATGCTCTCTGCCGAGGGAAGCATGTGCTAACAGTGTACTTGTTAAAGTTGTTAGTTTTTTTTATTGAGTGAATCTTGAGAGGTTTCAGCTTTGTATGTATATAAAATGAAATACTAATTATATTCCATGTCGAGTTATGTTTTCAGGGACTTTTTCACTGAAATAGCGAATGTAGATGTTACTTCAATTTCTCATTTCTGATATATAAATTTTTCTACTTTTTATTGTCATCATAATAAAGGATTGATGAAAACTGTTGTGTCATGTGATCAGGGTATAAATTCTTTACTCGTGCTATCTCTGCACAGGTCTTTCAGTTTTAAGTGGAAGACCCGTGGAGTGATGGCAAGAGGTGAGGTTTTGGGGAGTTCGTAGGATGGATCAATTTTTAATATTTGTCCTAATCCTCTGGCTGAAGAAGGATTTTCTTATGTCCAATTGCACTTGCACATACTTGCGATACAGTGTAAGATATTTTAACAACCGTGACTGACTATTTGATTTTTTATTTTAAAAAACACAGAAAACAATTACATGCCGTAATCCAATCTGAAACGGATTACGTATGGGGTGCAGTCGGCAGCAATCACTGGTGACGATCATGTTTGACAAGTCGGGAGGGGGTCAAGGGACATTTAAAAACTGATCTGATCAAAAACAGGTTAAAAGTTTTTTAACATTTTGACCTTTTTGTGGTGTTTCTTCAAAATTTGGGGGGACAACTGTACACTGTGTCCCTCCCCACTTACAAGTTGGGGTCTTGTCCCCCTCGAACCCCGGGATTGCCGCCCATGGCAGCGATACTGCAGGCCCCGTAATTGTCAGGAATCTAAAATTATCGACCCTTGCTGCGGGGGGATTTAATCTAAAAATATTGGCTCAGCGTCAGATTTATAAATTAGGAACAGGCCCCAGTCTGATTCGAGTAATCTGGGTTCAGAACTTTAAAGTTACGCCACTGGCGGCGGGAGCAACGTACTATAGTTGCGCAGATTTTTGCTATAGTAAGCTAGCGAGGAGTGCCTTTAACCCTTTCGCTGCCAGGTATTTTTGCGGTTTCCGGTACCCCCTGTGCCAGGCATGGAAGCGTATTATTAGCGTGATAGAAGGTCTATATGTTATAACTTCCAGTCTTCACAATGTTAATATTTCTTGTGCACAACACTAATAACATATTTACATTCTGCATTCTATGGATGTAGAGTACTGTTTACTTCCAAAACTTGTGTTTCGAATGGTATAGTTCAAAGCAATTGTCAACACATAGTCCCGGCTTCGATGGACACTTGGTGCATGTGTAACGACTCTCACGACGAATCTTACTTTTCCACTGCAAGCTTGTCAACAAGTCAGTCTTGGCACTGCTGTGCGCAGATGTACTTGCCAACGTATCCATATCGCTTCCATTTTCGGAACTGGACGCATCACTACTTTCTTCCAAATCCGACACTTCGGATCCATCATCGTCGCCGTCACTACTGTCGTGTTCGTCATCTGACACCAGTAACTTTTTCAACACTTCTGCAGTCGTATATTTCGCTTTACTCATTTTATAATACAATATTACACGCTTCTACATAAAAACCTAACAATAACAATTTATCAACTCACTGGAAAAACCCAACGTCATCCCTACACAGCACAGCCAGGCCGAAAATACCGCAGGAAAAAAAAATTTTGTAGCCCAAAATATAGCCCAAAATAGCCTACAGGCATCACATGTGTTCCTGCAGTGCCATCGACACGACTTCAGTACTATACCCGCAGTGCCACGCTTTCAATGCAGTCAATATAAAATTGACGTCTAAAGACGTCTTACAAGGCACAGTGAGCACCTAGTCAGCATGACGTCTTAAGACGTCATGTAAGGCACTGAAGGGGTTAAGCTACATGCAAGACGTTATATAAAATGACTATTCACAGTACATACACGGAACGTTTAATCTAAATTTTTCGCCATTTTCTTCCTGTTAGACAATCCCTTGCGTTGAATCCACGACATTTCTCCGAGTTTCAACCCCATCTTACGATTCATTTCGATTTATTACTTCTGTGTTTTACAATCCTTGCTACTAGTACTGTCCCATTGTGCCGTTGCTAATGGTGTAATAAAGAATATACTTACTTACCTTTCTTATCAGCTGAGCGAGGAATCTTCATAAATCTGACTATCAGTTGTCCGCACTCAGTTCTGTAACTCACACGAAAGGCAGTCGGAGTATACTCCGAGCGTACTCCGAGCACAATCTGGAATACCACCACAGTTGCGGCTTCGCTTCGATTCATTCCTTGGCGTCGATTATAAAACTGTTAGTTTTTTTATGATACCTTTCTAGCCAGCTATGGGTGGTATGCATTTTCCATCACAGTTGACGGAAGAAGAAGAAATCCTTCAGCAGAAATACGCTAAACTGAAGAAGAAAGTGAGTAACTGCCTTTGCGGCGGTCTCTCTAAATACCCAAATGTATTATGTTACCGGGACACACAACATGTAGTTAAGCTGAGCTGTAAATCTATCAAATCTAAATCTGTAAATCTAAACCTATAGCTGCGTTGTGATTGATCCACCTGTTGTTACTGGCGTCACCAGAGTAACCAGCATGAAGGTTTTTGGAGTTGCGCTCTCGAACACCCTTAGATTCGGTCAGCACATTGACCAAATATGGGTAAACGTACGCTTTAGCGTATTTAATTATTGGCAGGATTTCGAAAAAATGAATAGCGTATTTAATTATTTCATCCACCTTCCAGCTTCTAGTTTAGTTTAATATTACACATTTTAATCGTTCATCCATCCAACTTCCAGTTTTAGCTAATTTTCATCGCATATCCAGCTTCTATTTCAAGTTTTACTATGAAATGTTTTCATCGCTGATCCACGGCAATGATAATTATCGGCGTTAAACGATACAGTTTCATCGCAATTCCAACTCCTAGTTTCCGTTTATTATGTAATATTTTCATCATTTATCCAGCTTCTAGTTTCAATAATTTTATCAATCATCCAACTTCTAGTTTGAGTTTTATTTTCATCAGTCATCACAATTGCTGATAACTATCCACTATAAGAGTGTACAGAATGAACGCACGTAACGTGGAGGATTACCTTCTTTGCACATCCAGCTTCTCGTTTGATCTCCATTTTAATCGCTAATCCAGCTTCCAGTTTGATTTGTATTTTCATCGCTCATACAGCTTCCAATAATTAAATACGCTAAAGCGAACATGGACATTTCGTCCAATAATTAAATACGCTAAAACGTACGTTTACCCAAATATGTTGTCGGGCAAGGCAGTCTTTCTATGCCCTGCGCATTCTAACTGCTCATGGTTTATCTGGCCCCAGACTCCACAATGTGGTGCGTGCAACCACGGTGGCCAGAATGTTATACGCTGCACCGGCATGGTGGGAATACGCTGGTCAGCAAGAAAGGAGAAGGCTCCAGTCCGTTATGGATAGACTGACCCGCCAGCAATACCTCCCATGTAATAATCCAACAATTGAACAACTTTGCCGCCATGCTGATGTTGCCCTGTTTTCGGCAGTCCTTTGCAATCCAGGTCATGTCATACACGAGCTGCTTCCACCTGGTAAGCCGAGGGTTTATGGTTTAAGGCCTAGATCCCATGACAATTGCCATTGCTCGTGGCGCTTCGGCGTGAAAATTCCGGCACAGTATCAAATGCTGTACTCGGGAGCGCCTCTGAGTAGTAGTTGACTCCGAGAGGTGCTATAGAAATATCCGGAATAAATAAATAAAAAATGACAGGGCTTTACCGCAAGCCGACAACAGCATGAGAAAAACCTTTATTGTCAGAATGCTGTATACTTACTAACCAACTGGACCTATGCTATATAGTAATGTATATACATATTATGGTTAATGCTATGTATATGTATACCAATGTATGTTTGTTTATTAACTTTAGAAGATCTATTTAAAAGACGTTGTTCACCAGAGTGCTGTTTGGCAGCTGGTTTAATAAAGAATATACTTACTTACTTATTCCTTATTGAAATGGACAATATTGAGCGACGTTATCTGGCAGTCCAGCAAATTATGCCTGTGTTGTAGAAAAAGGCGCTGGCAGTCTTACGAGCTCCGAAACTAGAGAAACAGGAGAGTATTAGCGATTCACTCAAAAGACGTAAGTGTCTGACGGATACAGGGAACCGTTTTTTATTTTATCTGTATACTAGCTGGTTTACCCGGCGTTGCCCGGGGTAATAAGTTTCAATCCACACCACCACCACCACCACCACCACCTCCACCACCACCACCACCCTGTCCTGGTGACAGAGAATAATCTTCTCGGGTGGCGCCATCTGGTGACTGAAAATAGGTCGACTCGAATGTGTAAGAAGTCGGATTTTGGAGTTTTTTGCCCGGGACACCATAGAAGCGGTCAAAAGGTGGACGCGAAGCCTCACACTGGGTGTGTAATGCCCACCCCGAGACAGCAGTGAAGGTTTTAAGTGAAAAGCTCGAAAGCTGTCGAAATGCATTCCGGTCTAAGATCGCGTGAGGGACAGACAGACAGAGTTTCTTCTTTATATATATAGATATATGTATTAATTTAAATTTGAATTGTAGTATATTAGCAGCTCTTCAAAAGCATGTAGCATAATTGGTACTATTAAAGTTAAATAAGAACAACACGTTTTTCAGTAAGTGTGTAGCATTCAAATAACTATGAAAGTCATGACTGGTATGCTGCAGCACATCTGTTGAATGAAAGCAACAGAATGCCACCAACAGCTGACAGGTGAGACTATGTTAAGAATTCTTCGTCTATGCTGCGTTGAAGATGAGAAATGACAACTGCCAAGCGTTGCATATATAGGCCTGTGTCTGAACGTAACACATTTTAAAGACCTCTCAAACAAGCGGCAAACAAAGCTGTATAAGATATCAGTACAACATTGGATCACCACAAATGTGGAATTTTTATAAATTATTATAGAAGTGGGTTACTGATGTGAATTATATATATGGTAAAATATCTTAATTATTTTCTTTCAGCTGCTGATGAGGATGCTGCTGATGCCACGGAGCAGGCGAAGAAACTTCTCAAAAGCGGAGTAAGTTATCTAGATTCCTTTAGGACGCACTGTGTCCAAATGTTAAAGTAAACTTTAAAAAGTATAGGTCCTGTGTCCTAAAAGTGGAACTTTGGGAAGGCATTTATTTGCTTTCCTTAGACTCCTGAGCAGACATTGGGTGAATCCCAAGATCCTGGAAATTGGGGCCGTGCATTGATTCCTGCTCTACTTCTTCCTCTCTACTCTTTCCATCGTCTACTGGGACGTTGGGTCATCCTTGGTACTGTCTTTTGCTCTAAACTGAAAACTTACTTCTTCTAGTCCTGTCTATGGCTCTTAATGGTTGCCTGGCTTCAATTTGCATTTTTGAACTTTGTGACGAGGGCATTATCAACTTACTGTCATATTGTATTGTAAAACTTGCCATTTATTCTCCAGCATATGCTGGTGTGGGACGCGGTGGTGTAGCGGTATGTTCTGTGCCTTGTACCGGAGGGTCGCAGGTTTGAATCTACCTCAAACCACTGCATAGCAACATTGGACAAGTTGCTTACCCACAATTGTCTGTGAGGAAGGCAATGGAAAACCACCTCATTCTTCTCATCCCCGGGTGGCATAAAGCCAATGGAGCTGCCTTCAGGCAGATAACTCATCATCATCATCATCATCATATGCTGGTGCCAGACTATATTGTTTGGTGACAGATACTTGTGTGCTAGCAGCTTTCTCCAGTCATTACATAAAGTCTCCTCAGAATGTTACAGTCTTGTGTTACTGACTCTTAACTGAATTCATGTAGATTACCCTCACTTACCTAATTAATAGGTAAGTGTTGAGAACAACAGTCTGCTTTCAACAGATCAAAGTGGACAAGGTAAATAACCTTAAATAGTTTTCTTATAGAAGCAGGTATAGGTACGTTTATAAATTGTTTAATTTTTGCACAGGCCATCAAGCTTGCTTCTGAGAGAAAGGAACAGTCAACTTTCAAGAGATCAAAGCGGACCAAGGTAAATAAGCTAATGAAATAATTAATGACATTTTCAAAGAAATTCTTGCTTTCTCTGGTTCACCTGTAAACATTGTTAAATGATTTCTGCAAAAGAATGCTAGTCTGATTTAGTTGGTCCCACGATCTGGAACTCTCTACCTGTTCTTGTTTTCAACTGTTTTAATCAGTCTTGTTGTCAAGACCTTGAACCTCAAGACCAAGACCAAGACCTTGAACACCAAGACCAAGACCTTGAACCTCAAGACCAAGACCAAGACCTTGAACCTCAAGACCAAGACCAAGACCCAAAAAAGTCACAGTCGTATCCAGACTTCTATTCCTTACTAAAAAATTGTCCAGTCGGACCTCGTTATTTTAATGAAAACATGAGATTTTTCTTTTATTCAAGCAAAACAACTCTAAATGGAGACTGCAGAGAATTCCGAATTCGTATTTACAAAAGTTCCTCATGCGAAATGTTATTCCAAATGCCTGTTGAATTTTGTAAAAACCAATTTGCTCAGAATTTTCTGACCAAGACGTGACCTGTGGGGCCTCATAAAAATTCTGCCATGTGAAAAAAACGGTCTACAAGTGCTGAAATCGCTAGCAGACAAAGCAGCTTTTCAAGAACCGGATGTAAATGTACAAATTAATCATGAGTCTGTTTTGAAATCATTCCATGGTAAATAACCGGAAGTCAAAATAATTGTCCAAAACAACAGTGAAGCCTCATTCACACCGTGTAAATACTAAAGCAATAACTGTAGGAGTAATTGCTGGATAAATTTTTAAAATTCTTGCCTTTTGTTAAAATTAATGACTGTTCATATTGACAAAAGTCTTGGTCTTGGTCTTGCAAAACCAAGACCAAGACTTTGAACCTCAAGACCAAGACCTTGAACCTCAAGACCAAGACCAAGACCTTGAACCTCAAGACCAAGACTTTTAAAAACGAACTCGAGTGCACTCGAGACCAAGACCTTGGTCTCGAGGACAACAAGACTGGTTTTAATGAGGCCATCTTTCACCCTATATTTACAAAACTTACCTCTTTCACTTTGTTTATGTATGAAAATGTTTTCTGTTGCTCAGCTTTAGCATACACTTCTGAATAATCAAATTTCTGTTGTATGGTACAGTAACCTAATCTGAGAACTTCTGTAGTGCTGCTCTACTGGTGTACCAAGTTCAGCCAGTTGTTCAAAATATCTTTCCAAAGGAGGCAGCCTTGGAATGATGGCCATTAATGTCAAAGTCATTCCCTTTCTCTTTGGCAATCATGTGTAGACACAGTATTTTGTATTGTACAGTCAAATAATTAATGTCAAATTTAATAGTCATTTTATAGTCATGTTGTATAGTCATTTTATAGTTTGCTATCTTGCACCTGTGTTAGCATGTTAGATGACATACAGAATAATGCTGGAGTGAAGCAGTCCCACAGCCATCCGATGGCCTTTAGAATAGTACCAATTTCTTGAAGTAGCTCTACTTAAATATTTAGTCACTTTACGTTGTTCTTGACAGGACAATGACAACAAGAGTGCCGTTAGTTTTCACCCATTCTCTCACGGTGATGGATCAGCAGAGGGTGGTAACCGATTTGAGGTAGGCATGCAAGCTTCAGCAGCAAGTCTGTAATCAGATTTAAATTTGCTTGAATATTTTGATTAATGATACCTTGACGCTGTTTTCATTTTGACATATTAGCTTATTTCAAAGGCTGGTAATATCCAGTTTTTAATACAAACTTCTATAGCGCCACTGTAATAAAGGTGTTATGATTGTAATATCTTTATGATAATAATATTATTACATGTATATTGCCTGTTTAATGTTGAAGCAAAATCTGTTGACATCTCTTGATCCAGCTGATGTGATTTTCAAGGAAGGAATGATTGCCTGCTTAGCGAATTTGTGTTGGCTATTGCCATAGGAAATTGAATTGAATGTGATATCATTAGAGGAAGGAAAACACCTCAGCTATATGCTTGTCTTTGATGTGACCATTCAAACACCAGAACATCATAAATGCAGTCACCTAAACTAACCCCAGGCCCAGGACGCAGCCATTGATGTGAAGTGTTAGCAACTTCAATATCTTAGCCTTGGCACAGGACTGCAGTTGTTCGCAAGTCTTATCCCTTGCCACCTGGTTTTCCAACCAACGGTGTACAAACATTTGACAGTCGGGTTGCTAGCACATGCCTTTGCAGCAATCTATTGTAATCTAGTAACTTATATAGCACAACTGTCATAAAACCCAAGGCATCAATCGATAGTTGCTTGAGTGATATGTAAACTATAACTGATTAGGAAGGTTAATATCATAACCTTCCAAGTCTGCAATGAAGATCATATTTGCCATTTTTATATCTATTTTCAAAAACATTTAAAGCAGTTATTGTAAGCTGATATGAATTAAATTCTTTGTTTCTTCAGGGTAGCCGACCAAAACCAAAATACAATCTCTATGACAATTTCGTCAGTGCGAATACCCCAAGTAAGTTTCCTTTTAAGATTTGCTAAAGCAGCTCTAACAGTTGAAGCGCATTGTAACAAGATTTATGTAACTCTCGTAGTTAGATGTGCATAATGGTCAAGATCTGATAAAATATGTGGCTTTTAAGGTGACAAACTGCAGTAGTAATTTAAATTAAAATCAAACTTTAACCAAAAGACATGTAGAATGTTCTTAAAGATGTTTTGTCTGTTCAAACAGTCCTTAAATAGTGTCACTTATAAGATGACAATTTAAATAAACATCATCATCATCTTTGGACTTTAAACAAAAGATTTGTAAAATGTTCGTTAAATTAAAAAAATTTCTAGTCTGTAGTGCCGCTGTCTAAGTACAAGTAGCAGTTGATGCCACTAGCAGTTTTGCTGTAAGGACTTGCAAAAGGTCTCTACACAGCAGTTGTAGTAGAAAATTGCAACCCTTAGCTACATGATGCAGGGTACATACGTCCTCAACCAATAAGCTTGTGTATAAGCAGACATTTATAGAAATTTACAATCTCCTGTTGACACTGTTCAATTCAATAGCTTTATTGATCGCCAAAATTCAAGTTCATGTTACATTGTGTTGCAGAAGTTCATGGGTGTCAATGGGTAAACCCAAAGGGAACAATGTTGTTCTGTGGGCAAGGTTGCCCCTTTCTTATTTCTATTTCCGTATGCACTAACACTGACCATCAAAGCATGAATTGAAACCAGTAAAAAATGTGCCAGGGTGTAGAAATGTTCAAGGTGAAGCTTGTGCAGTAGTGCATACAGATTTATGCGTTATACATATAGTAATCACTCATCGTATGTTACAAAGTTATTCCATTAAATACCGTTTTAACTGTTTTAAAATGGTGTACAGTAGGCAGGAAAATTAACTCCGTGGGCAAGGAATTCCACAGAGTCGGCCCACAGACCAAAACAGAAAGCTGCCTTATAATGATCATGTATTTCCAGGTTCAGATAAAAAATACCTGAATCTGTCTTTGCTTTTTGAACGATCAGAATATGAAGAAAGTAAAGAAAGCACTGAAAGCCCGAAAACGAACGAGCCGCCGTCGTTGAACTCATCCAAGAGAGGTCAGACAATTTATGTTCATGGTCCTGGTCTCACAGAGGAGATTCTCAAGAAAGCCTGTGCTAGCTTTGGCACCATCGTCAACATATCTCCAGAATTCGAGAAACAGTAAGAACGCACAGTATCTAATGTATGTTAAAGAATTTCTGTTAAACATGATCTACTGTAAAATGTTGTTCTGTTTTCCATATAAATTATATTCCAAATGCTATGGTTGTTTCTATGGTTTAGTTGAAAGCTCTTTCAAAACCTGGGACAACTCTTGTGACGAGTTTCTGTAGAGGGGTGTAAACAGTACCCTTGCTATATCTAAGGTTACATTTTGATCTATGTGTGCAGAGAGGCACAACCTTAGCAGTAGTTTAGATGAAGTAGTTTAACTAGTAGTTAGTAACTAGTTTTAGAAAAAGTAGTTCACTGTGTTTTATACTACTTGCCATTGGCTCATGCCATAAGATGGTTACTTCAGCAGCATCTTTCTAGCATTGATGCACAATAAAGCTATACCTATTCATGTGTTTGAGAACAGTTTCAAAGATTGTGTATGACAAACGATTTCTGAGCAGTGCAACCCAGAAGGGATGTGCTATCCCACTTAGTATTAATGTATACAAACTTTAAACTGTTTTTTTCTCAGTTGTGGATTTGTCACATTTGAAAAGATCGAGTCAGCAGAGCAAGCGATTGACAAGGTAATAGTTTAACTCTTTAACGACGACGGTGCACTAAAATGTATGGAAAAACTAATCCCTCTCATCGTTAAAGGGTTAATCTTTCGACAAACTTCTTTGTATTGCAGTCCTTGCTATGATGCCCAAAGTGTCAAATGCAGACATCGTTATTCAAATGCATTATGTTGGCTGGAGCTACATAAACTGATGACAATCTTTCATAATTTTGCGTGGACTGTCAGATTGATACTTAACACAGAGCAACCTTGTTAACAGCACAATTAACTAATTGACTTGTTTGGCTAATTGATTACTGTTTATGGTTTTTATATATTACGGTTTACGATGGTTTTTCTTTCCAGTTGAATGGTTCGATTGTGTGTAACGTTCCGCTGAGAGTTTCACTAGCTCGTCGACAGCCGAACATCGATGCACTGGCCGTATCAGATCAGTCTAAGACATCGTGGTCATCCATAGGTAGGTGATTTTTTTAGTTTGGTCTAACTGGTTACAAGGGTATAAAGCAGTCAAGGGAACAGGAATGACTTGCCTAGGATAACGGCCTGTGAATGATCCCTTTGGTTTGTTTCTGCCTCTCTTCAGGGACTTAAACTTAATATGTCAAGGTAAATGAATTACAGGGCAAAACGAACTGCTTTTGGTGGCTTACATAACTTTTGGACTAGCATTCATGTATATTCCAGTTTTAAACAAATAATTAGCCAACAATCTACCAACTAGGCGGAGGTATTTTTTGAACTTGTAATTAATATAAAATGCTTTCTCTGTTACAGCGGCCAGCAGTTCACAGAAGGGCAATCTCAAAGATGTCAGAGATCTTGTGACCTACGATGACGACGACATATTCTAAAACACTTAGACTACTGTATTTGCAACTGTGCAGACTCTTGCGTTTTGTTGACCTTAATATTTTGTTGAATTTCTGTTACTGGTTGGGGAAAAAAAGAGGAATCACAAGGATAAAAAATCTTTCCGTATTTAATGCTTAACGAATATTTTTATCCCATCCGTATGTCTGTTCATTTTATTCCAACAGCAATTCGTAGTCCAAAACGTTATTGTTGAGAGTTGGAGTTGGGTCCCTTCTTACGGCCAAAGCTAGCCACAACGTTTACAAAACGTCGGTTGTACTGCATTCGGCGCTTTGCACGACCAGTCTTCTTCTTTCTCTTCTCCTTCTTCTCGACCTGTCAACAAAACGAACAAACATTAATTTTGCTTGCAGACAGGAAATGAAAATTCAGATCTTCATTTTGTTCTTCGTATAATTCTTGGATTGCCAACAGCCTTTGAGATGTAATCTATACATTTCAAAGAACTGTTCTTTTCCTGGTGCCTTTATTTTGCAGTACATGTGAATGGATCAGTTGTTGCAATCCCAAATAGCCGAGGGACTCGCTCTCTAAGGCAAAAATGCAAGTGTGCAAGCCTTGTCATCTGCTGTGCAGTGACTGCAAAAAGACATGGGCAACAATTTTTCATCTCAACAGTAACCGTGTGATGGAGATTAGGGATTGACCGGAAAGAGATTTTCCACCGGAAACCGGAACCGAGTATTTGGATGAACTATTTGCCGGAAACGAACCGGTACCATTTGTTCCATATGCGAAGTTTCATATTTTCGAATTTTCATGTAATAAAAAATTATCGAAATAAATTTGTGTACATGTAATAACTGACTGATACAAATTTTGGATCAGTTAATAGTTAATACATTTCAAGAAAATGGAATTGAATTCAATGGATGTTTAATTGTTTTAAGGCTGAACATTAATAATTTTATATATGTAAGTTTATTAAAAGAGGGAGTAAAAATTGCGGGAAGGACATTGAATAATCTTAGATATGCAGATGATACAACACTAATGGCAAAAAGAAAAGATGAGCTGATAGAATTAATAAGAAGGGTAAGGAGAGAAAGTGAAAACGCTGGCTTATACTTCAACATAAAGAAGACAAAAGTCATGACAACAGCAGAATGGGATTCTTTTGAGATTGACGGAGAAGAAATAGAGGTGGTAGAAAGCTTCACTTTCCTGGGATCATTGGTTGAAAAAGAAGGAAAATGTGATACAGAAATAAAACGAAGGATTGCGATTGGGAAAACTGCAATGATTGGACTGGAAAAGATATGGAAGGACAAGCATGTGAGCATAGATACAAAAAAAAGGCTTGTGAGAGCCCTAATCTTTCCAACGGTTCTGTATGGTTGTGAGTCGTGGACAATGACAAAGAACATGGAGAAAAAGGTCAACGCATGTGAAATGTGGATATGGAGAAAGATGTTGAGAATATCATGGACAGAGAAAAGGACGAACGAATCAATACGAGTGGAGATTGGTGTCGAGAATGAAGAGTCATTAAAACAAAAGGCGACAAGACTGAAGCTAGGATTCTTTGGTCATGTTATGCGATCTGATGGGCTAGAAAAGGAAATGATGTTGGCTTGTGGTGAGGGAAAAAAAAGACAGGGTCGACCAAGGAAGAAATGGATGGATGAGATTCACGATGTAACTGGCATGAATTTGGAAGAACTAAGGGACCTGACTTCGAATAGGAAGCAATGGAAACGGTGTATCATGACGATCGCTAGAGCTCCAGGAGTTGACAGCACAAGGTGACAAGGTGAAGTTTATTAAACAAATTCTGAAAGAAACAAATTTTTTGCAACTATTTGTGTCTACAATATTTGCCGAGGCGAATACTTCCGGAAATGGGATTTCCGGCCGAACCGAGTATCCGAAACAGTTTCCGGTCAATCCCTAATGGAGATGAATGTGCCATTGTTTTAACACACTGTATAGTGTTCTATGCAGTGTGACTATGATACGGTGTGACTTAATTTGTATTTGAATTTTAAAAAAACTTTTGCCTGTCCACTGCGCGGGCGTCGTAGGTGCTTGCGCGGCCTTGAGGGAACTTTGTTTGGTTGACATGCATCTTTGTTCTAGAGTTCAGGCTCTTGTCTGCTGAGCTCATTAATAGCCTTGAAAATTTCATATTGGGTTTGAGCCAAACAATAAACAGAAATTTCTATAATGCAGTCCCTGGGAATTGTTCCAATACCAACTCAAGGGTCTCCTGCTCAGAGATATAATGTAGTCCGATGTTTAATGGGACATCGGAAAGCTGACTACTTAAACCAGCGACTGGGATACTAACCTTGGGTGTCTGTCCCTTGACCTTTCCAGCACGAGCCAGTGAACCGTGGACCTTACCTGCAAAGCAATTACATTTTAGACAATTTTAACATTATCAGATGCGACAATTTACAGAAAAATTAAACCATAAGAAAATCATTCAGACTGGCAAACATTTAAAATATTTTTAACATATTACATGGCATCCAGGCTCATACAACTTTGCAGCTACATGATCAAATATCAAACTAGATGTTGGTCATTATGAATTTGATAAAGACAATTCATTTTCAAAAGTTTTTTTATCATAAGCTTTTTTGCACAAAAAAGTTCAAAACAATGCAAAATAAGAGCTAACTTTGATACAAAGCAAAAATATTCAATGTCCATTTTGACTCGTCTCTTTTATTAGATTATAACCAGGTATACCGCTGCAGCCCAAACTATACAGATAAAATATTTAATATAAAAAATTTGATATGTTGCCATACCACCAGGAATCCTTAGGTCAAGATCAAGGGTAGCTGAGTCGGAAACATAGCGAGCCACAATGAACTCATTTTCAAGGGGCTTTCCACCGCAGTAAAGGACGAGGTCTTCCACTGAAGCACTCTCAAGAACTGCCAGCTGCGACTTCAAGTCACCAACAGTGACACCCTCCTCAGAAAGCTGAAGAGCATGAAGCTCTGAACCTTGCACGAACAGCTGCATATTTTTGCCTGAAAATAAATGTTTTAAGAAATTTATTTTAGTTTCATTTTGTAATTAAGGCAACATCTGTCTACAATGCCGTATAAGACCTAATTCAGTACTACACCACTCCACAGCTCATTACTTTTCAGGACAGTTGCAAACAAATTCTGAATAAAAATCCTATTACTGAATTATTAGCTTGTGATGCAAAATGATGGTCACGCAAAGTTAACAGAGATATTACACCTATGCTCGTTTATTGCAGCAAAAAATATATGGGTAGTGGTCATTATGGCATTTAGACCTATCCCAGTGTTAATGTATATAAATAAATTTTCAGCGCCCCATAAAAGGCCGTGGTAGGGAGACAACGCTACGCAAGTTATTGTGCAACAACATACGCACTCTGAAACTACCTGCTTATAAACGATTAAAAATACGAAACCAGCTGTGCGGAATCGGCAAGAACTTAAAATAAACACAAATGGACCTCACATACAAAACTGTTGCAATTACTTGGAACGTGGCAAAAACATACACAAAGTTTGGGCTTAAACGCCATTAAACATTAGGAAATGATGTTATTTAAACACCCAGACGCAAGATTTTAAATCCGTTCATCCAGACCGCTGGTATTCGTTAATTTCTGGAGCTTAATTTACTATAAAAAGAAGCTTTTGAAAAGAATACAAAACTTACACACTCCAAACCACGCGATACGAGCAAAAAGGCTGTAATCTTCAAGTCACTAGATGTCGCAACTGCTCACATTAGACTTGTAAGAAATAGAGCAACTTCACGTGACCAGTTACATCCGGTTTTAACAACGAGGTAATGATCCGTTGGTAATGATCGTAATCGTAAACTTCAAATTTCTCAAGCGCTACTCGAAAGCTAAGCACATGGCAAAAGCTTATGCATGGGTCAAGTAAGACGGGGTCCAGAGATGTAAGTCCACAGCAAGTCCAGAGATATCAAGTGAAGTTCAGAGTTCGGTTGTCTGAGAAACCAGAGAGAGGAAGCAGAGGAGCTGTTAAAGCGGGTTTCGTTGAGGACGAGAACGCTTAGAAGGCGGAGTAGGGCCTATTAGATGAATTAGGGTAAGAATTCTTGAATAGGTGGGATTTTAATTTGTAATGGAAAGCCTAAAGCCTGTGGAGTGATAGACTAGGGGAGCCTGCGGCAAATGATAGGCCTAGGCTAGTGAGTGAGCAGCGGCATTGGTGACAACGGTGGAAATTATCAGAATTTGAGGAATTCAGAGTCGAGATGCATGTAGGCTAGTATATGTATCGGTTGAATTTGAGATAGTGGCTGTGAGACGAAAAAGGTGATCGACACTTCCTCTCTACCAGTGCTTTTTTTGCGCCGGAACGCGCCGGAACGCGCCGGAACGGAGTTCCGGTACCTTTTTTCAGCCAGAGGCGTCTACACCATAGAAACCTTGGAGCAAATGCTCCATCCAAGAAATAAGGGGGAAGATCTGTCAGTGTGTGTGCCACTATTTTAGGGGGGGAAGGAACGGGGAGGGGGAAGAAGAGAGGGAAAAGGGACGTTGCTCCAATGACCTAGGGGGGGATAGACGCCCCTGTTTTCAGCTACTAAAAATAATTTATTTATTCTAACAATAAATAATATTAATATTTATTCTTTAATTAAGCGCCTGCAAACGCACTGCGCTGTACAAGTGTACATGTACATGTTATGCGATAAATCTTAACTACTAACAGAACAGACAGTCTGCAAAACAATAATTTAGTGATTTTAAACTTCATTTAAGTGTTTTGAACTGTTTTCAGTGTTTATTGAGACTCGATCCTCCCAACCCCCAATCCCGTTTTTCTCGGGATTTTAGCCTGCCCATAATTGTTCCGTTCCGGAACCTATTTTTCCGTTCCGGAACCTTTTTTCCCAGAAAAAAAGCACTGCTCTCTACAATACCTGTCCTCAGAATCAGATGTGGGGCCTACCCATCTCTGGCTCTGCTAGTAGCCTAATTAAGCTGGTCCCGCGACTTAACTTTGTGGGCGCTGATGAAATCTTGAGATTATGATAAGCAGCATTTATTTCATGGGATCTGACAGGCAGGGGCCTCTTTGGTCTAAAAAGTGGGGGGGGGTACCAATTTCTTACATACACGAAGCAAGGCTGAGACTCTCTGGGTGGGCATAATTACAAAATACTGATTGGCATTGTTCAAAAAGTGGGGTAAAGGTACCCCTTGTACATCACAAATTACGCCTATGCTGACAGGCTCAGGTGTTTCACATGGTAGGCATATATAGGCCTACGCAGTGGCGGCGATCTTGTCTTTACTTTTTTTCCCACTTTCATTTTTCGCAAATTTATCTCCGCAAACTATCCATTTAACCTCGAAAAAAAGTTGATGACCTTTTTTTTTAGTCATTGACCACGTTTTACTGCTTTTTCCCGTTCCCAACGTCTTCTTTCTCATAATTTTGGGGGACACTTCTCCTCAAAATTTTGATTTTTACCTCGTCTGGTCACAAACTCTCCGAAAACCCTCACGCGCAATTACATTTCTCCACCTTTTTTGGTGTTTCTTCAAAAGGTGGGGGAGACAAATGCATGGAGTGTCCCCCCACCCTTAAAGGTGGGGGGACATGCCCCCCGTCCCCCCCTAGATCGCCGCCTATAGGCCTACGTAATAAATAAGTAGTTACGCATGGTAACAGCGCAACAGGTCTAGTGGTCTACACAATGAACGACAAATTGTGTATTTTCTGATAAATGTGTGTCAAACGTAAGAAGCAAAGCGAGGCACATTGCATGACCATTGCCGTCACAAACTCATTCTCTTGTGCATCAACCTTTCGGGATAAAATTTTTGGCTTTGACCCGCAAGCGGAGTTTCTTCAATAAGTCAGTGTGAGAATTGTAGAAAAGAGACCAGGAAGGGGTAAGACTTTTGACGAGTTTGATCCATGTGGAGTTGAATATTTTATCTATATTTTACAAATTGAGAAAATAAAAAAATGCAATAAAAAGCTTAAATTCCTTAAAGCGATGACATCACCAAATTTTTAGTATACAATTCAGACGGTCACAACTCTCACAGTAAACAAGAGCAGTACTTTAGTACTAACCCACAAAGTGAATTGTGAAAAAAAGCTTAAATATAATGCACAATATAATCACACTAGCACAACTGAGGGGTTGGAAATGACCCCCCCCCGGGAGGTGTGCAATGAAGACTTGACTGAAGGTCCTACAAAGATTGGGGGGTTGAACCCCAACCCCCAACAGTTCTCACCCTGCAATAAGTAAATAATTAAAGAGAAACAAATGCCTATAAAAACTTTCTTTTGAAATTAATTCTAAAATTGGGTAAAGTTTCCGTTCTGCACTTAAGAATGTTCATGAAAATGTTTTCACGATGAAATGCTCTTCGCAAGACGAAATCCTGCAGATATGCTAAAAATCACTATTAGTGCCACACTTTGCAATTGTAATTACGACAATTTATATAGCATTGTCAGTAGCACTTTACAATGTCAACAGTCAGCACAAGTAACTCACACCGTCAGAAAATAATACAAAAACAATAAAAAGTATAATACAGCACACAAGAGCTCAACAAACATTACATTCCTCATGTGCCAATTACACTCATTGCCAGCTGCAGCATATCAGATTAACTTTTTAAAATTAATGACTAACATCAATTAGCCTGGCACAGGGAGCACATTTATGAGGTATTTAAAGGCACTATAGTAAGTGTGGAGATACATACATACAATAATATCCATACATACATACGTACATCACGCCCATTTATACATCATACATGCACAGTACTGTACCTACATTAGCAACAAAAATCCAAAGTAAACTAGTTTTAACCAACAGCTTTCAAGTTAAAACATGTCCCACCCAAGAAATCATAGAACTGTCTTTGAAAACTGACCAAATTCTAGAAAATGACAATAAGGCAACAAAGAAAGTGCTTAAAAATCTCTGAAATAGAGTTGCATGATCACATCAACTAAAACTATTGAAAAAAATAATTCTCACAGTGGCGTTGAAGTTTCATAATACCGAACTGTTAAGCAAATGATGATAAACATTTCATTTCACATTTCACAGAGTGAAAGCAAAAGCTATGCTGGGAAACAAAAATTTCTTATTACAAACATTTTTAGCATGCGCAGTCACAGAATGCGAATCTGAGGCAATTGTTAAAAGTGCCTTGGTCATAAATAATCTCACTTAAAATATTACCATCTGGAGGTATATCTGCTAGTTATAGCGATCGCTATCTTCCACTATAATTTACTATAGTCAGTATATACCGGTAGTCATTAGCATCACAGAAACTCGTTTTAAAATGACTACCATACAGATCATGACTGGAAGCACTTTCTGATTTCACAGAATCACTATTATTTAAACAACAGAATCTGCAGTCTCAAACTTTGCTTGTGTGGATCGACAAGTGATGATGAATGTTCACAATTTCAGGTGTTCATGTCCGATTTGAGTTCACCAACCAGCTGAAAGATGTGGACTGCTTGAAGCTGTAATTAGCGAGCTCACCATGCAGTTGAAATATACGGACTGCTTACAAATGAGTCGCTAGCTGAGCTCGCTATCTGACTGAATGGTCTGAACCATTTCCTCAGGATTCCATATATTATTTGAGTAACAGATGACAGGTTTATTCAACAGAGTCATTAACGGTTCCGTTACACTGGAGGTAGAGAGCAGACTTGGTTGTTCTGTGTGTGAAGGGTCCAAGGGCAACCTAAAAAGCAACATCAGGAACAGAATTTGTAAGCCGACACTGCCAGTCATCGTTTCTCAACCTGGGTGCTGCGGCACTCAAGGGTGTCGTGAACCTCTTTTAGGGGTGACATGGCTGTATGGCAGAACAATAATAATATTGTGTACCGTTTTCTGTAAAAAATTTGAAAAACTACTGATTACTACAACTGACATAGGCCTAAAACTTTTTTAAACTTGAAGTAAGCCCTAGTGTAGAAACAGTTGCAATAGTGCAAATGATTACAAAGAACGTTGTTCATCATTAAAATAGCTAAATGTAACTAGGATCTAAAATGAGATACCTGGGTATACCGGATCCTATAAACACAAATGTTACTTGGAATGCCAGACCTTGTTATGCTATATCTAACTGCATATTAATCCTACAATTGGGAATTAATTTAATCAGGAATTTATATAGCAACTGTCAGGGCCAGACTTACGTTTCCTCCTGGTAGCTGTTTTCGGCCACAAGCATCTCGTATTCCTCAGCAGCAAATCTTTCCCAATCTGTCATCAGTAAATGATCTCCAATTTGATCCTAGGAATTGGAAACCAGAAATCATCACAATATCACACAACGTTAAAACAATTAAAGTCTCGATAAATTTGCAGTCTGACAGGTGACCTGTTCTTTTGACCAAATCAGATAAAACATTTCTTATGAATATGTCATATCCTCTCTTGAATAAGTCATGTTCTCTATGAACAAGTCATATCCTCTTTATGGTTATCATCTGATGAGTATGTCATCTATCCTCTTGATATCATCTTATGAATATGTCATATCCTCTTTATTGATATCATCTTATGAATAAGTCATATCCTCTTTATGGATATCATCTTATGAATATGTCATATCCTCTTTATTGATATCATCTTATGAATAAGTCATATCCTCTTTATGGATATCATCTTATGAATAAGTCATATCCTCTTGCATAAATACATTTACCTACCCACCTATCTATATATCTACTGTATGTTTCTGTCTATGTATCCATAGCTGTGTCTGTCCATCCATCCACCAAACAACTTCCTTCGTAACAAAACTGATCAGCTTTTTACAAATGAATAGACTTCCTCCCAGACAACATCGCTGAACTTTCCCTAGCTTTCAACCGTGGATGGGTCTCTGAAACATAAAAGGAACTGCAGTTACCCGTAGACTGGTGAAAGGATCCCTCTGTTCATGGTCAAGATATTTATCCAGATTGATGAACGTATCGAAGAACGTGGGAGCCAGAGAGCAGGACTTGAGGTCAGACAGGCGAATCTTGCCCTCCTCCTTTGGCCGAATCATATCGAGCATCTTCAATAAACGAAACCAACATTCAGACAGCAGAAAAATTTCACACAAAAGATTAAAGGAATTTTGAATAAATATAGTCTACAGATTTCTGATTCATGACGCAAGCAATGACTGTTGCCTTGTGCATTATAACGGCTCAGTAGAAATTGTTAGATCAAATGGATGCTAGAGATATAATTAGTTTGGATTTGATGATTTGCAGGACAGAAATGAACTCATGTAAATGCAAAGACCAAGAATGTTTTGTGAATATTTAGTAACCTATCCACAGTATCCAGTACCTAAGTTATAATCAAGATGGCCTCTAGAAAGCTCGGTTAGCGTGCATTGAAAAGCATTGGCGGGTGGGGCTTTGTCCCATACCTCACATGGGAACTCAGCACAGCGCAGGCTCTCTGCTTTTGGGGCTGCCAATTCACAGTGGGCAATGGAGATGAGAAGAGGTTCTCTCATATTACCAAGTGCATAAAAGTAAAAGTAAATTCAGTCCATATCCGCAAGTGGGACGTAGGTGAGGCGCTCATCTCCTTTTCTAAGCCCTTGAGCCGGCAATGGACGAATCCCAAGGTCCTGGACATGGGGCCAGTGATATCACAGGACTTGCCGTTTACTTCCCAGCTTACGCCGGTACCAAATTATACCGCTTGGTGGCAGAGGCACGGTGTGCGCAAACAACTTGCCCAGGGTCGTTGCACGGAGTCGAACCGGCGACCGCATGATCATTGACCAAACGCGTTACCGATAGCTCCACCGTGCCGCACAAACCAAGTGCATAGAGGCCCCAATATCCCATAATCCAGCCTGGGAATACTTGGATTATGAAACTCCAGTACTTGGTGCATATTCAGAGCACACTTAGAGCAACTCAGTATATACCTAGTACTTGATGCATGCTGGAGTACCCTTGCAACTAACAAGCTACTTTAACAATGAGGATGTACTTAAAGCGACTGGCAAACCAATGCAGCTCATCGTTAAAGTGTCAAATGTAACAAAATGAAGCTGAACAATTAACATTAAAACCTGGCAGAGACAATCGCCAAACGAAAGCACATCTATTCCAAGTGCGTCCACCTTTTCCACCTGCTCTGTATAGAAACACTCCAACTCGTACATGGAAAGGATTCCATCACCATCCAAGTCCATGCACCGGAACCAGTATTCGACGCTGAAAATGACAAGCACGTCAGGTTGCAAATCATTAAATACAGCTTGTGCACAACTGATCACTTTCAACTAATAATTATTTTTCAATCAAACACTACTGAATATCAATAGCAACAGAGCAATGCTCCTTATCGATGCTTACCTTGCAACTGAGCATTGTCGAGTACTAGCAGTTAGATGAAGGACAAAAAGCATAGTATCTTGAGCAAACCATGACAGGCAGGCAGAGGCGTCTATCCAAACCTAAGTCATTGGAGCAACGTCCCTTTTCCCCCTCTTCTTCCCCCCTCCCCGTTCCTTCCCCCCCTAAAATGGTGGCACACACACTGACAAATCTTTCCCCCCCCCTATTTTTTGGATGGAGCATTTGCTCCAAGGTTTCTATGGTGTAGACGCCACTGCAGGCAGGTGTGAAGTATTACGAATTTCTGTTTCTTGTTTCACCAACTTTGATCTTTCTTAGCGTTGGCAAATGAGGGTGGGTGACCAGTCCCATCTTTTTCCACCCATTAACAGCACGCAGTCATTGTACTCGTTTTAATGGCCCAATTCTTTTGGAGCTCTAGTGGAAAAGAAATCTTGTAATATCTTTCTGCCTGGGCAGGAATTTAACTCCTGACCTCAGTTCACAGTCGAGGACCCTAACCACTAGAGTTAACCACAGAGCACTAAGAAATAGCAGGTGACTTGCAGTTGGACATACGAAAAGATCATGAACATCTTGCAAACTCTGCATTGCTGAGTTATGGTAGATAAGTTGCCCAAGATAGAAGAAGAGAAGAGCAGTCCCTTATGCTAGCCCTGAGGCAGCCATGGGTATGAGGTGCTAGTGACTTCATTTCTTAGCCTCGGCATATGAGGGCAGTTGGCCTCTTCCTCGCTGTCTCATCATCCCACCGACAGTGTACAGTCAGTGTACTCATTAATAATAATAATAATAACACGGACAATTTCTATAGTGCCGTAACGCGACCGTGCCGCTACAAGGGCGCTGTACAGACACCACCCGCAGCCTAACATAACATCCGGTCCTATTCATCAGAAGGATAAGCCTTGGAGAAGAGGTGACGGTTGAGCCGGGACGTGAATGCCTCGACTGATGGCGCAGAACGGACCTCAGGTGGAAGGCTGTTCAAGCAACGCAGTAACTCATTATAGCTGAGTTGCCTAGGGGTGCAGGAGGAGCAGAAATACACTTTTCTGCCCTTGCGGGGATTTGAACCCCTGACCTCTCAACTGATATTCCAGCACGCTAACCACTACACTATCAAGCACCTCCTAAGAAATCCTTTCTAAAACTACTTTACAACCCATTTTTGTAACTCATGGAAATCAAAACAAGTTGCTTGCATTTATAAAATCACCTTCTTGGATGTCGTTTATCTTCTTCCGATATCAGAAACCAAACAAAGTCTGGAAAGGAAAGCTTTCCATCAACCAGGTTTCTGAAACAAAGTAGATTTCATTTTACAGTATAAAACTTGGCTTGAACAAAGAACATAAGAAATTAGTTTGAAATGATTTATATATCAGAAAACACATTCAACAAAACACTAGCTGATTTACTTAGGGCAGCACAAAATAATTAGAATACAAAGTTCTCGTAGAAGATATTTCGCTGACTTCAAATGGTACTTGACACTCAAATGACAGTCAGATGACAGGATGATTATTAGACTTCGACTTGGAATTGAACCTGACCTAATGTGCACCACCAATCTTTGTTTTAACAGATTGTTTTTTTTACTTAGTTTTCTAAGATTCAAAGACTACAATTGCAATTGTTAGATGACTCTAAGATGAGAGTAATGTATCTAACAAACATTTGTTAGATGACTGTAGGATGAGACAGAACTGTATCTAACAATCATACAACTTATCCCAGTGGAGAAAAAAATCTGAGGAAGGCTAACCTTGTGACAGCACCAGAAAAGATCCGATCAACAATCTGAGAATTGATTGCTGAAATAACAAATCAAACATGCAGCACGAGAAAGACCCGTAAAATAAGAATTCTTTATGTTGTCATTTAACTTTAAAAAGCATACATACATACATACATATGTAACCTCTAACCCCGTCAGTGGTCTTCGGCAATGTGACTCCCAACAACTACAAACCTGCTGACTGAAATTAACAGATTCCTAATGGAACCTTGCATACCAATAACTGTGATATAAAAGAACGGACATATACATTATACACGTAGAATATACCCAGGCATAAGGTCATGTGCCCAAACCTCTCTGGCAATCCCATCAACAGGTGTTTGCACACTGCCTATTGCTAGACTGCTCAGGACTGAGGTAGCTACTATTTCTGAAAACAGAAGTTTGCTTTTCACAAAATCTTTGAGAACTTTTGCTCTGTCTGAAAGCAGTATTACATCTTATTTAGTAATCATGATTACTTTCTTGTACATATATACTTATCTAGCTATGCTAAAATGTACCTGTCCAGGTCCCTTAGACTGTCATGTTCATAGCATAATTGAAGGCTTCCTGAAATGCACTTTATAAAAGTTCATATACAATGTATACTTACATACATTTACACAGACAAACACATACATGCATACACACATACATATGAATACAAGCGTGTAAGTATACATACCTTGTTCGTTGTGCCGCAGAAGGTCCGCCTTGCTTAGAAGAAAGTCATGGTCAAGGTCGAGCTCCCAGAATTTGCAGTAGATGACGTAGAAATGTTCGTAAGAGAAGTAGTCAACAACCTGGTTTATGTCCTCCTCTTCCTCAAGGCGACAAATCGTCTACACAAATACCAAAGAACAAAAATCAATTGTTCTGTATGCCATAGTGGCACTGACACACAGGAAAGGCACTCGTATCCTTTTCAAAGTTTGTGTCAACTAGGGGTTAACTGAACAGCATTGTTCCACAGTGGCGATATTACTCCAGTATTAACTAATTAGCACCATCTAATTAAAAGAAAACGATGGTTTTGAGTAATAGTGCATGAAGGACTTTGCTCAAGGTCCCTACATTCTGTCTCAAGGTGACACACTCCACGTTATAGGGCAAACGTTCATAAAACTGAACACAAGATTGACCATTGGCAATAGTTTTTTTTTTATCAGAATACGAAATACAAAATGTTTTCTGCCTGCAAGAGATTGCTCCTCCTAATTTCCTGCAGAGTGATTCGACCGGACCACGATCTGTTGACGCTGTAGAATATTCGAGCAATAACCTAAAAACAAATGAAAAATAAATTATAGGAAATCAAGAATGAATATAAAAAAGGCAGAGTAATATAAAATAATAAATTATGTGTATCATGCCTCTCAGCATTCACTAATATAATCTGAGGATTCCCATCTATAGCATAAATTGCATTAAACATCAACAATGGTCACCTCAAGTTCAAGTGTATGTATGAATGTGTGTATGTATATATATATATATATGTGTGTATGTGTGTATATATATATGTATGTATATATATATGTATATTACAGGTGTTATATAAATGTGCAGTTATGATCTAAATAGATTTTGAATTCCATTAGTAGGTACCGTCTGTATGTAGCGAGAGTGAAATTCCACAGCATCTTCAAGGAATGCAAGACCTGGGTGGGTATTGACAACATCCTGTTCAGTTGAGAAAATAATAAACCATTATTTTTATTTTATTATTATTATTACAACTACTACTACTAGTACTACTACTACTACTACTTAATTCATCGCCCTCACTCTGCTGCTTCTCTTCGTCCTCTTCGTTCATCTGACCGCTTGGACCTCCTCGTTCCCCGTGTCAGGACTTCTCTGGCTCAATCTAGGTCTTTTGCCTCCATTGGCCCTGCTCTTTGGAATGAGCTTCCTCCGTATGTTCGTTCTTCTATTCTCTCAGGTAACGTCTCTTCCTCTTTTAAGTTTCTTAAAACTTGCTTTTTCTCTCGGGGTCTCTCGCACTGGGAGTGCTTCTGAATGGCCCTCCCGCTAGAAGCGCTTTATAAATATCCAAATACAATACAATACAATACAATACTACTATAACCAGAAGTGTTCACAAAGTTGCAAAGCACTGTGAATCTAAGACTTGTAAGCAGTTGCAAAATTCGGTACTAAATTCAGAAGCATTCCAGCTGTTTGCTGCATGCAAATTAATGGGTTCTGTTGTGTAAAGAGTTGTGACTTGAATTACTAGTTGAACAGAAGTCCATGTAGTGTGAGGAGAATTACAAGTTACCAGAAGAGCTGATATGGAGAACTTAAACCAGAGAAGTGATGTCGATGTATAGTGTATACAAAACTACAGTAATGATGCATTTGCTGAGTATGATCAAATGATTATCATTGATCATCAACACCAGTCGATTGATTCCTGTCACCGAAGAAGAAGTCATTAGAAAAGAAAACATACCTGAAGTAACGGCTGAAGATCATCGAACTCCAGATAATTTTGATCTGGTTTTGCCAAAATGCGCACAAACAGAGAAGCAGGGTCATGGAAACTCTCAGATAACCTTGAAAAAAATACGATAAAAACAATTACATATAATTATTGTTTACATAATAAATACAACAATTCATAATGCACATATTTAAGCTCTGAAAACACCTTTTTTCAGGATGATGATGGAATTACGCTAAAGTCAGAGCACCTACTTTTTCCATGAAATGATAAAGCTTTGCAAAGAAACAGTGCCATCATTCTCTCCTCCTGCATAGCAGAACAACGGATATTTCCAGAAGAGGGGAAGACCACAGGCCTGCAAAAAACAACAAAGAAATGTACTTAATTTTATGACCCTCGTAGTGTAATTCTATAATATCTTGCTTGGAGTTACAAAAGACTGTGCCATGCACAGGCCAGTCGTCAGTATCTAGAAGGCAATGGGTCAGTGCACAATCTTGCATAACAGGGTGCAGATAAGTACAGCAAAATACATCCCAGCATACAACTCTCAAACTGACCACGCCAGAAACTTCGTGAAACGGATACAGCAAACAGATGTGGCATATAAACTGAATAAGCACTCAACAGGAAATAAGGTTGAAAAAGTTTTTGTGTAATAGGATATACAATCAAGTATGCAATCAAACAAATTTTTATATGGGGTAAGGATAAAAGATAAAATAGTAAACCTCTCACAAGAATAGAAGATTGAGCAGGTTCTTAACAGTTAACAAGATCTTAACGTGGTTTCCTGGTAATTTGAAACTGCTGTCCTCACCTTTGCTATCAGACCCATGTGCTCTGCTTTGGCCTTCCCGTCAAGCTTCTCAAACACCTTTACCACCTGAGACGGCAGCACATCAGTGAACATGGCAGTTTCCGATGAGCAACCTGCTGGAAAATAGAACTGTGGAATACTGGAACCATGGAAAGGTACCGACTGCAAGGACTCTTTAGGGATCAAAGTTTGGTCTGAATAGCTAGTCACCACGTTGAACTTTTCTGACCCAACTTTGTTACTGTTCACATCATGTAGGTGTAAAAAGGAATCGAAAATATTACCGGATGTTAAGTTTCTACTCTGTTTGATGCTGTTGGCACAGGAGGAAGCAGCCTCAGTATTAGGAAGCAGTAGGGTTTCCAGTTCAGTTATGAGTGACATGATAGGATGTGATGAAGATGTGACAGGTACAGAGGTACAGACAGCTGTCACAGGTATGTAAGGAATGGCTGATGCCAAGGGAGCAAGGCTTGGGGTTAATCCTACAGCAAGGCAGTTGTTGGGTGCCATGGGTGCAAGACAGGTGGGAGAGGTTCCAAATGGACCACAGGGGAGTACAGTCACCGGGGCAGCGCTGGCAGGATATGTATCGGACAAGAAGCCGTTGGGTGGTGACAAAAACATAGAGGTAGGAGAATTATTCACGGACGGCAAAGGTGCAAAGGGTGTTAGTGTAGTTGGTATTGAGGTAGCAGTTGTTGTCACAGGTGCAGTGATAGTGCTAGCTGTTGATGAGGCAGGATTCGTGGGTAACTTAGGAGGGGCACAGGAGATAAAAGAACTCGGAGAAGCATCCGTGGAGCGTGATGTAGTTGTTGATGTGGTATCCCCATCTGCTGAAGTTACACTGTGCTGGGAATCTGGTTGGAAGATGGCACGCTGCTGCTTCCGTTCTTGTTCCCTTCTCTGAAGAAGCTCGATGCGCTTCTGACGCAGGAAAGAAACACCATCTTCATCCTCTGTTGCATGACGATTGTGGACAACAGCCAAAGGATCTATTGCAGAAGATTCATTTTTTCTGCAAGTCGCCACACCCTAATAAGAAGGAAATATGTATATATATAATATATATAATATAATATATATATATTATTATATAATATATATGCAAATTGATAGACATGACTATGTACATACATGGACTATTGATCTGTAACACAGTTCAAATGTTATGACGTTTCTCAGCCTCTCCTTGCCTCTTTTCTGCAAACGCTTAAGACCATTTTGTTCAATCTTGGTTTCACTGTTAGGTCAGGAGCACCTCTGATCAGTCACTCTTGAAGTGGCGCTATGTAAAAATTTGAAATTACCATCCACTAAATTTGTCATAAAATTTGTCATAAAATTTGTGATCCAATATGAGGGGCAATCTGCAGGAGCTGTATTACACCATACGAATGGTGAGACCTGTTCCAAATAATTTCTGCCCACGTCAATGGCATATGTTGCCATAAGATGTCATCAAACTGTGGATCCATTCAACCAAGGGGTAATCTGCCATCTGATGCCATATTCACAAAATTATGAACACATGTATGCAACATATATGTACAGAAATAGACATTTCAAAACATAAATGACACACTAAAATATAGATTTCTATTAACTAAAATTTCTGAACATATAAAACCAGTAGCAGTATGTTACCTGTAGACTGCGAACAGGGATGCCAATTTGACGTTTTGGATGTTGCTGTAGTCTCGCTGGATTCCGCAGCAGTGATCCTCCTCGAACTGGTGTGCAGATGCCATAGTGAACAGCCTGGCATACAAACGGACTTGTGGCATCAGAGGACTGGTACGGGCAGACCTCACAACTGTGGATTGAGCCACCCCATCGAAGGTCAACCACTTGGGAGTAGTATTGCACGACCCTTGAATGTACGTAATCGAGGGTGGCATAGCTCCTTTGCATAACAGTAGGCATTTGGAAAGGAAAATGATGGTTTTGAATTACACGAAGGAGAGTGATGCAGGCCTTAGTAGACAGCTTTCAGAACATTACAGGAATTACCTAATCTTATGACATCTATGGCATCACAATCATTATTGCACAAGGCATCAAAGTCGCTTTAAATAAGTCAAATCATAGTCCAACATCATAATCCTTCAGAGAAGTACATTCGAAATCCAGTAAGCAAGAAAGAACCGACGTCGACCATCATATGGAAAAAAGCTCCTTTCAGATAACACACTTCCTGTGGCTAAATTGTACAGGAACTCTTCAGGTTCAAAATCTTCATTCAACGGATACTACCACAAACCTTGTGTAAGCTCATTTAAGCTCACATTGAGAATGCTTAGCTGTACCCCTTAAAATCTTCCATGCATTAACACGTTGACAAGCTGTATTGGTTTCTCAGTCACTTTTAGTACACGCTTGTCGTTAAAGCCTTGACACTCATAGCAATTATCAATTATACATCCAAATTGTGAGCGATATGCCTAACAAAGCCAACCACTTTGACAGCAATATGATGTTCAGCAAATAACCTACTCACAATTTCATACGAATAATGTGCATCCATACAAATTCACAAGCTGAAGAGCTGTAGTAGGGCCTACTGAACAATTTATCACTCTGCAGTGACATGACTAACGACCCCATAACTCGGCAGTTACCAACAGAAGACCCATGTTAAAATAGCTGTCAGCTGTACTATACTACAACAGGTATGACACCCAAACTAAACCAATCCTAAAACGTGTCCAAAACATAGCTCACAAGACAGCCCAAAAACTGACTTCACCTTTGATTCTGCTATAAATCATTATTGTCCAGTCGGATACGAAGATAATCCGGGATTGTCGAGCAGGTCACAGAACAGTTGTAGAATACAAAGAGGTCTGAAAAGACACTCTGCATCAAGCGACACGCTCAGAACGTTCAATGGCTTTCACACGTTGCCCACTACACTCAGCTTGAAGACTTTCGTGTCATGCTATATGCGGTCTCATCCTACTCAATTTGTTTACTGGCAGTAAACAGCCCGGGGCCTCCAACAAAGCCAGTAGTGTTCGAACAATGCACATGACAGGCTGTTTGCATGCGTTCCAGCCGTTCCTATATCAGGAACCGTGGCACAGCTGTTTTATGTTGGCACAAAAAACGTTTTACTTTCTCTCATGTTTGTTTTATATGGCAAGCAGTTTGCTGAATACAAATTCTAATTCCCAGCCTGGCTTCAAACTAAGTCATCATATGCCCACCAGCTATGATTCTTCAATTCAACTAATCTGTGTCCAAAGAAGAAAAAGTTGACGAAGATATTACAGAGTTCATTGAACCAAAGTCAAGTGGATAACAACATTCGGAGTTCTTTGAAGGTGAAACCGCTCCTGTTTAGCTCAATCACTCACATATCACTCTTAGGTTTAACGTTTCAACTGGATGACCTCACTCTCTTCCCAAATAATCCAGGAAAACTTTGACCTTTAACCCTCTTTCTTCAGAAGTCAGCACACCTAGAATCCCGTTGCTTACGAAAACGAAGTGATTCAATCAAGAGAGCACACAACAGAGAAAGCAGCACAACATTCTGCTCTCAGATATGATGATCACAATGCCAGCAGCAGCGGTAGCCGGTTCTTGCAGCCAGTGATTGCAGACAGAGCCTTTTGGCAGATAGCAGATCCATTAGAAATTACTGTGCTCTCGAATAGTCTACATTGGCTATATATTGTATATATATTATACAAAAGCGTTCTATATGTATGTATGTATGTATGAGGACAGTTAATATAAAGAATTTTAAGTACCTTACAAAGCACTGTATATATGTTTGTATGTGTGTGTGTACATATGTGTGTGTACATAAATATATATATATATATATATATGCATTATGCTTGGTTTTAAAAGTCGACCACTGCAACCCCCAGGATATATCAACTGTATAAGCAGAACAATATATAATAATTGCAATATTAATAATAATAAATATACGTGTACTCGTATCTCTCTGAGATTGCTTAAATCCTAAGGGATCATTGCTACCTTGGGCAAAATAATTATATATCACACTCGCAGGCATAATCAGAGTATCTCTGCCATGAAAATTTATCACACATTATGGAATTATATTCCAAGCGCTGGCGTGCAGGACAAACGGCTCCCGGCTATTAAGCAATTATTATTCAATTAAATGTGGATGTGTGTGTTATTGAATAATGGCGGCTGGCCAGGATGTCGGACCTGCTCTGGTTGGTGGCTGCTAAGCACTGAAGGAGAATACTGAAAAATCAGAGAGAAAATAAAACGATACAAACCATCTTCGATATATAAGATAAACTGGTAAGATCATGGCATAAGCAGGAGAGAAATGAAATATAGGCCTAAATTAAAGGGCCCACAATTGCAAAGGCCAGGATCCGAATCTGATATAGAGACCTGCTCAAAGACTGATAAAGTGCAGATATGTTCCACAGGGTCCAGTTGAGTTACCTTCATCTGAAATTTGAAGATACACCACTGAACAAAGTTCATATCTGTGACATACGAAGTTGTCAGCTCAACATCAAGCAATGCAATCCATAAAGAGTATACAGTTGCACATTAGCCTGCAGTTAAGGTATACCTTGCAGACAATAATTAACATATACTTTAGTAGATAAACAATGAGGATACTATTGTGTTGTTGGAGATGATGATAGTGGTGAAAATGATCATGAATTTGACTATGAATATCAATAATGACAAAATTTCTTATTTTTTTATTTTCCATTTTTTATCAGTCTGTGTATCCATGTATATATCTGTCTGTTCGTCTGTCAGTCAATCAACCCAGCCACTTATCTATCCACTGATAATCCAATTCAACCTAAAGTAAAAATAACAGTCAAGTGTTTATAGACTTACATGCATGCATGTATACTATACATGCACACAAACATGCATATTGTATTGTATTGTATTTAAACATTTATAAAGCGCCTCTAGTAGGGTGAACCGTTCAGAGGCGCTCCCAGTGCGCAAGGCCAAGAGAAAAGAAATAAGTCTTGAGGAAAGTAAAAGAAGACAAGGATAGGATAGGATAACATATATAACTGCACAAACTGAAACACATGTAAGATCTGATTCACACAGTTTCAGACTACAACTGATCAACCCCCACATTAGAGTTGAGAACCTACTCACAATCCGAAGACCAGTCTGACTGAAGTGAAGCAGAGCATTCCCACACCTGCTCATGCATTGACAATAGTATATCCTTTATGCCTATATACCCACATCAACCCAGTCAAGAATTTATTTATTCACATTCTGCATGATTTAGTCACACCTGCACAAAAAGTGTGGCTAGACCGTGAGGGTAGGGCGATCAATTCTGTTTGTACCAGCAGACACAACTGACATTTTATGGGATAGTAACAGTTAAGATGACTATAAATGGAGACACAATATTCACCTCCAACGCATACGTTTTGTATATGTACCGTATTGCTTCAGCTTGTGACCGTCTTCTTTCACGAGCAGCACTACAGAGTTGTCTTTTGCCCCAACAAAGTGCTTTCCCAGGCGTGAAATTTCTTTTTTATTGTTCACAGCATGACTCCCCAAATAATTTAATCGAGCATTTTGTCTGAAACTGAACAAGCAGTCTGTCAACATTTCAAGCATCATACACGTATATGCCCTATACTCTAATTATAGTCTCAATATACAGCGTGATGGACTATACCGCTTCTTAAAAAACTAGTCTACTTTTTTATTTGCCACCGTATCACCAAAATGCATCTGACTTTACCGTAATAATAATAATAATAATAATAAATAATAATAAAATAATAATAATAATAATAATAATAATAATAATAATAATAATAATATGCACATCTTACATTACTACAATACAGGAACGTAGCAAGCTACAAGTTAATTTTGCTCTGAACCAAGTGTAAATATATAGTGCCCACTCCTCCAAAGATCAACTTAACCAATAATGACCAAATTTTCCTGCACTGTCGGGTATCTATCTATTAATATTATATATACACACACTTTTATTTGTTGTTACTTAATATTATTAGGGCCTACATTTATTCATTTTGAATGGATATTATATTTCAAGATAAAGTAAGCCCTAATTTAGGCTAATTAGTTTAATAATTAAATAATTCAGTCTCAAAATTTGCGCCCCTTCAGTAGTGCCCTGTTCCATGGCACCGCTGGAACACCCGGGCCCTCGCTACGGCATTGCTACGACACTTAACATTTTGCAAAAAAAACTTTAAGTAAGGCCATCGCATAGCATCGCCTATTAAACTTATTGGCCCCCTACAGCCTGGGGTTAAAGTGGGTGGGAACGCGTGGGAACGGGTTCCCACTGCTCTCGACATTCTTTGCTTGTGTTCCCACTGCTCACACGTGGGTTCCAATGAAACTCTTCTTTGGCGTTCCCACTGCTCACCCAAACCACTTTAACCACTGCCTACAGCCAGTAAACCACCGGTGTTAACACTTATCTCGACTCTTAATCATTAACTGATGAAATGCAAACGAAAATAAGGAAGATGTTATATTTTTAAAGTAATAAAAAAAACTCAATATGATAGACAGATAGAAGATCATAAAATTCAGATGCGCTTTACTTACAGCAGACGGTAAACTTAAGATTTATTTACTGCATAGACATGGCATGTTTTAGACCACACTTGTTCTACAAAAAAATAGTTAATTAGAAATAAGGGCCTACTACTTAAATTATATGAAATTTGTAATACCATTTTGCAGGTTCAATAGACGCAAATAAAATACAAGTAAAGCCAACGACCTTTGAGTAAAGCGAATGCAAAATTACAGTATGATGTGCTTCAAAAGAAATGCACTAATCTGGAATTCCATCCGATACTGAAACTGACCTTTTGCAAATTTTATTGATGAATCGAACTACTGGTAAATTACCAGGGTTTAATGACGCAGAGTTTGTGGGTTAGTGAGAATTTTTGGGCGATTTAGATACTTAAACTATAGCTAAAATTGTTGCATAATTGCTGTACATCAGAGCCGTATATTGTAAATTATTTGATATTTGATACGTACGACGGCGTTGCCAAGTGCGCACAACACTTAAGTCTGCAACTAAAGATTATATTGTTTCAGATTCGACATGTCCACAAATACGTCTGCGAACCTTTCAACGCATATTCAAATTTAGCCACTGATAAGCTGTACAAAGCAACGAACAACTCTTACTCGTCTGTCAAAGTTTGAATAAAAAATCTAAAGATATATAATGAAGCATATTAATGTGTCCTAAGAATCACGTTAATTTTAGGAATAAGTCAATCTTTTCAGTAAATCTTGGCGCGCCACGGCTTCTTGCGTCATCAATCTTAGAATTGACATTCGGATTCATAATCTGTGCTGCAACTGAATTTGGGTTTTAATTCCTGGCCGGTTTTAATGAGTTTCATCCGAGTTGCGTGTGATTCGGTCGAACAAAACTAACTTAAGTGAATGAAAATAAGTTAACTTTAAACTCTGAGTGCATTGCTAGCGTAAAAGATTGGTAGAAATTAAAACACTGGCTGTGTACCGGTGGTTCGAAATTTTGCCATAGTTCCGTCTATGCGCCACGAGAATGGAGGAGCTCGCTTTAGAAGTCAAAGGCAGAAACAGCGTATATTACAAAGTAAGATTAACTTGACGCTATATCTGTTTATTTTCTCCCAAGTGAAGTGTGGCTTATTTTTCAGATTGTGGTGCTGATTTACGAATTTTAATGGAGACGACTGTACAGTGTACACTTTTCTTTGTGCGAATTTGTTTGAACAACTTATGAACTTGCTCTTGGCCAGTATTTCTGTTGCCTGGGGAAGTGTCTAGCATACTGCCAAACCATATCTTTGCCGAAAATCTTAAACTATGGAATTCCAAATTGAAAGTATCAAAAACAGGCATTTGGGATAAGTTTTGTGAAGGAGTAAAGTTTGCAAGTTCCAGGTGCAGTCTGGGAAGATGGTAAAGGATGGAAATGCCTTGGCCAATAGGGAAGCCAAGTTTAGTTTTCCAACCACTGTCTGCATTTCATAACAACATTATTTCACTGCAAAAAAGTTGGAAACAAATGTAATCTCCTTGTAAGAATTACGTAAATAGCAGATGATCCTCTGAAGATCTGTGTTACATTAATCTGTTGATCTTGAATTTTTATATTAGCCTTGTATATTAACCATGTTGAATTTGGGACGCTCTATGACAGATCCATTTAAACGTCAGAGTTGCTTAAATACTCGCACAAGTCACTCTTTTGTTACAGCACGTGTTCCAAGAGTCATGTTGGATGCCACAAGAATGGAATTAGTTGATGGTGTTTGTGTATGGTATTCTTATAAGTTCTTATTAAAGCAGGGCTTGCATTTTAAAGGATTTTGTTTAATTTTCGCTGTGTTTTCGTTACAGGCGTTGCTTAAGAAAGTTCTTGAAAATGAGTTAGTTGTCTTCTTTGAAAACAGGTTAGACCAGTCAAGAAAATGCATTTTAATTTTGCTCTTGCTGTGCGCAGATGTTGCTTTTAACACTGTAGTTTAACATAGAGTTGTGCTGATATCACTTTTGGCCGATTATGCTGATACTGCGTAAGCCGATGATTAAAATAGCCAGTACTGATTACGAGACCGATTATTTCATTATTTGTTTAGTCAGAATGTTCGGTTACGATACATAAACCTACTATTGCAATGCAAGCACGTGTTTTGCTGCTTGCGCTCACCATGATAAAAATGGCGTGTGGGTGGTTGTCAAATACTACAAACAAAACTATTTACTTCGTTCAGTTATCTTTTCTCTTCAATATAATGTCTAATAAAAAGTTTTTAAAACTAAATTGGCATACACTTGTAGAGATTTTTAAAACAACAACATTGATTTTCGTCAATAGGTGCTATTGTAAATTTTGTTGACATCGGCACCGTTTATTTTTGGCCGATACCGATGATACCAATTGTGGTAACAATCGGCCCCATTATAAGTATGGCCTGTTAATCGGTACAGCTCTGGTTTAACGTAATGTAATGGAATTTTAACAGTTTTGATAGCACTTTTGAAGTGCCTTCCACTGTCAGTTGTCGATGCAAGTGATAAAAGTGTGCCAAGAGTTGGATAACAGGTGAAGCTTCATTTAGTTTTTAGTTCCAGCAGAACATGTTTCTTCCTCATTGTAATCATCTTAAGAACCGTTAAGTGGTGCCAATCACCACCTCTTAATCATGAGTGTGGGTTGTGGGAAACTACGCTCCACTGCTTTTTAGAGGAGTTGATAATCTCTTCACAGATTTCATTTTGGGTTCAGTTGATGGATTATGTATACATGATAAATAGTTAATACAAAGAAATAACTGAACTGGTACTGAATAAGTCTTCAATTGCATTACTTTGCATGCTGCAATACGTTACAATGTTTGTTACTACCAGTTTGCAGCAAGAGAAGAAGGTGCCATTTTCCGATGTCCGTTTGCCACCAGCCCCTTCTGCAAAGTACGAATGCAGAGTGGGAGATGAAGTAGAGGTGAGTCAAATCTCCCTTTGACTTTTTTGTTCTTCAGGAATTTTATGCCAAAACTGCTGCCTGTGTTAGCTGGGCTAGAATAGATAGCAGTGTTGTTAGTTGCCATATTGTAACTGTAAATTTTGCAAATTTATATAGCACCACTTAAAGACAGGGCTCCTCATCAGAGGCACTCCCATCGTAAACAATGAAACTTTGATCAGACAGAATGGTTTTCAGTTGCATGTGGAAAACAACAGAGAGAGGCCGAGGAGTTCATGTCACAAGTTGTTAGTCAACTTATTCCAAGACAGTGGGCCAACCACAGCAAAACATCTATAAATGCTGATTGCTGGACCGTGGAAGTCCAAGCTGGTGAAACAACAGGTCGCCTTGCACAGCATAGTGGAGAAACCTGCAACAAAAAAGTGTTTCACAAAGGTGTCTGATTACATGCTTTCATACATTTCATACATTACATGCTTTCTTAACTACATACAGAATAGAGGTAACGAAATGTAAAGACCTGCTTTAGGGTTTGACCCGCAGTGCAACGAACTGTGACCTGTTTTTAGGTTCTGTCACGGTCCTCTGATTCGGAGCAGCTTGGTTGGTGGCCGGCACATGTAAAGATGCTGAAGGGAGAGTTTGCTGTCGTCGAGTACGTTGGGTTTGAGTCGACTTACAGTGACATCATACCAATCGATCGAATTCGCCCAAGGAACGTCAGGTATTTAGGAAATCAAACTTTGATTGATTTGTTCATGGAGGTAAGGCCAGGTGAGGGGGTTACAGCAAACCCTGCACTGAATTGAATCCATTTTCTGTTAAATGTTTGATTCTAGATCTTCCTACTTGGACAATGGTCAACACAACGTCGGCATGTATCACAGAGCTTTGTGTTCTCGTTATGAGTCTGCCTGGCCAGCAATCACTATGCTTTACTGCCTGTGGAGATTTACAGGTTCCTCACTTCCATACATCACTGCGAGCCCAACATGCTTTCTTCTGCATCAGACCTTCTTGGAACAGTCTGCTTATATATATAATCACCTTTCTCAAGAGTTGTGGCTCGAGCACCTCAATTTGTCTCTTCCACAGTTTCACTAGCAAATGATGTCTTTATTATTTGAGAGTGATTTCACTGGTTTTGGTCGGGAGCACCTTGAAGTGACACTTTATAAATATCAGGTTACAATTACAATACATATTGTATCTATTGTTTCAGCTCGACAATTGCTCTGTTTACCTTGGGTCATGCTGGTTTGGATCAGTTAGGTACCATGCACGCAGCGCTTTTGGGATGGCTTTGAAGAGTGGTATATAAATGTTGTGTTACATTATATTACGGGTCATTTTAGTTTAAGCATATTCTGCCTTCCTTTTTGGTGAACATAATTAGCACTAGAATTTGAACAGTGCTATTGAACACGGTATTATTTGCATTCCAATGATGTTTTGTATTTTACAGTGCTCCTCTGACAGTGAACAGTTTCCTCAAGCGCCTGATCGATGTGCCGGATGATCTGGTTGAGATGTAAGGGGTGTCTGTAAATAAGTTTACTCTATTTAGCAGATCTAGTTTAAACATACAAGTTTACTTTTAAACTAGTTTTATCTGTGAATATTTTCATTTTGTGAATGAAAACTTAACAAGGTAGCATGTAAATATATGATGTGTTAGAAGGTTGAGTGAAATGATCTACTGAAATGTTAACGAATTCAGTAAAGCGACCATTTATGCATTTTGCTAATGGGTCAGAAGAAATCTTGAATTAGATAGATGACAATATCGGCCTCTTTATCAACTGATCCATTGCCGGTTCTCTTCATGCTGCCAGTTAACCAGTATGCTATAAATTTTAGTTTACTATTTTTATCTAAAAATGCTGTGTTAAGCATTGCACCTTTAAGAGTGGTGTCAAAGAGGGCTTCGTAAATGTATGTATTGAGATGTCTAATAGGAAGGACTTGACTTGCTAAAGATTAACTAACCTGTCTGAACAAACATTTTGTGTTTGTGTGTATCAAGGCACTTAATATAACACCTTTTAAGTGCCTATGAAAAGTGCTGCACACGAGGTTATTTACATTTTTAAACAAGTGCAACTCAAGAAAGCTTTTAAAATGTCAGTTGAGCCAAGTCGAGAATGTCTGTGGAGACATGTGTGTGAGACACGGCAGCCGATTGGTTCGAGCACTGCCCTTGTAACTCAGAGAGTACCGGTTTAAGCCTCCTGAGACGATTACTGTGTAGGGATCTTGAGCAAGTCATTAACTCATAATTGCTGAGCGCTATCAATAGATGCTTGGTCACTAGATGGTGATGCTGAATAAATGCATAATGATAATAATAATTAGATGCGTTCCTGGAGTGTTGCGTGGATCAGCTTCACAGATTTAAGCTTTGTGGACTTGAGCGCTGTCATGAACCGCTCATGTGCTTGTTTTATCGCAGATGTCGTGAGGAGTCTAACCACAGGGAGTTCAAGAAGGCTTCAGGGGCTTTTGCAGTCCAGTTCAACGAGGAGACACGATCTCTTGAAGTGCTGGTACGTCTTAACAGTTGCTTCCATTTGTCGATTCTAATGGCTTTCTATCTGTCTCAAAAACAGAACTTTCTGTTGTTAGTTATCAGCAATTTTATTTTGTGGAATTATGTAGTTTGTTTTTTTTGTGTTATTTCGGTTTATAGTTTATTAGTTATAGTTTTGGTTTATAATGCAATATCATCAGCAGAAGTGTTGAGTTATATCTAATTTATTAAGTGTTTGTAAACCTAAAACCCAGAGCTTAAAGGTAAACTGTATAAGCCATGGAAGCACTTTGATTTGTGAGCAACGTCTGATTGTGACATTTTCATTGGATTTTGTGATTTGTTTTAAAGACGGCCAGTGAGTCGGCTGCAAAGAAGGCATCGCTACTTAGCGAAATGCACTTGCGTAACTTACGCCAGAAAATGCAGCTGAAACAGAGAACAGAAGAAGTGGCCAGAAAGCTAGAGGTATTCTTCCATCAATCAGTAGATTTGATGTGGTTCCTGAATTGGTCATGTGCATAAATTTGTATGTAAACTTCCCAGAGCATATAAATGAGTCAGTATGAGGATTCCCTGATTAAATCAGTTAATCACTACATGTATGTACTATGCACTGTTCTAGCATATGAAATTCTCTGTTAAATTCTTAATTCTTGTTAAATCATTCTGTCAGTCGCTCGGATCATGCGGAAGTCTGCAATACTTCAGCAGCTTAATGTTCATGTTTTACCACATAAAATTGTTGCTTAAGAGATTTCTTGCTGAGGAGATTTCTTGCTTAGGAGAGTTCTTGCTGACGAGATTTGTTGATTACAAGATTTGTAGTTTAGAAGATCTCTAAGTTTAGAAGATTTGTTGTTGCATGTAGAGTACAAAGTTGAACACAAGGGCTCCATTTCATGATGAGTTTTCAATTCGTAACGATCTGATGGGTCTGGCAATAGGAACTCATGGCTGCAACATCATGCTGGCTCGCCGAATGAACGGCATAAGTGCCATTGATCTCAATGAAGTCACTTGTACATTTAGAATCCACGGAGAGGTAGGTATCCAATATCATGACAGTCATACCAATGGATTTTGCTATGCTATAGTATCTTACAAGTGAGGAAGTTGATGTCGATGCTCACATATCTGCAATGAGTAAACCAAGAAACTCTCCACAGTAGTGTTAATTTCATTTGTTCATTCAAAGTATTTATGTAGCACCTATTACTCTGAACAAGTGCAGGGTGAATGCTGGCATCTGTAACTTCAGTGTAACCTCTCTAGAAAAAATTCTTTCCAACACAGATTTGTTACAACACCGTGCGGGCAACTTTACATTACATTATTATTATTATGAACATTTTTAACACGTGCAAAGTCTCGCAGAAATGCGAGGCGTGTTCAGTCAGTCGCCAGGTTAAGAACAATTAGATATCCAGATGTTTGAAAGCCAGTGAGAAATAGTGAGTTTTGAGGCATTTCTTGAAAGAAGAAAAGATGTCAAGCAAAGGATAAACATTTGTAGTCGATTCCATTCCTTGTGAGCTGCAACATGAAATGCGCGAGAACCCATGGCAGTGTTACATCTAGGCTCAACCATTATGATAATGGCACTATGGAAGTGATTAGATTACATTCTATGTTCTTTCAACAGACGGAAGAAGCTGTTCGCATGGCGAGGAGACTGTTGGAGTTTGACGAAGATACGTTTCTTGTTCCAAGGAATTTAATAGGTTAGTGCGGCTTTGATGTTTGATTCATCCAATATATTGCGTAGACTTGTGCATTTTTTAAAGGAGCTCCATAAATGTCTCTTTCATTTGATTCTTCTAACCATAGATTTTCAAATCCTCTTCAGTTACATCTGTATGTTTAGATAACTGAGATAACCATGTGTGCAGCATTTTTGAAGGGTGCTTTATTAAGTGATGATTCAGACATTTGTTAATTCATACATATGTGCATACATACAGATATGCATACATGCACACATGCATACAATGTACATACAATACTACAATAGCCATGCACATCCAGACATCTTATTTGCTGTTTGTCACTTTGTAGCCAAGGTGATCGGCAAAAACGGGCACAACATACAGGACATCGTCGATAAGTCGGGTGTTGTACGAGTGAAGATCGAAGGAGACAACGGAGATATGAATGCAGTCGATGGGGAAGAGGAAGCGGCAGCAGCAGAAGCAGCCGAGGTATGCCAGCTTCTGTTCTTCTGAGTGGCCCTTGCAAGATGCTATTTTGAGCATCTTCAAACATACATACATGCATGCATACATACACACGCAGACATACATGAATACATACATATTTACATATAAGACACATGTATGTATACACACAGAGTCACAGACATGCATACATACATACATACATGCATGCATACACATATACATACATACACACACACAGACATGCATATATACGTACACACAGACATGCATATATACGTACACACAAACATGCATGCACACAGACATGCATACATACATACATACATACATACATGCATGCATACATTGGACATGTGCTCAGTAAATGTGCTCAGTACATGTTCCTTGGAATTGGATTTAAAGATTGTTTTGATTTGTAGGATCGTCTGGTGCCGTTTGTTTTCGTTGGAACCGTGGAGAGCATCAACGACGCCAAGCTACTCTTAGAATATCAGCTGAATCATCTGAAGGTAAATGCTGCCAATTGAAAGGAGCTAAATAAATGCTTTTATATATACGTACATACTACATACATGCATAACCCAAGCTAATATAATTACTTCTATAGTGCCAGCCTTTATTATAATGCATGAGACATAATTCGATGGGTTCTTCAAGTGAAGTACGTACGTAGCAACATACTTCTGTACATGCATTTAACATGCATTCATAAACAACTTATATACATGCACAGTATGCATGTCCATACATTCATAAATACAGAAAATCGGGAAAATGTAAAACAAGGTTTATATGGTGCTTCTTTGAGACATCTACTTAGATCTGCTGGCCTGATGATAAAGAATGGTTGTTACTGATCCACGTCATACAGATAACAGCGCTTTACAAGTCATGAGATTAGATTTGAATAGTTGCCAATTAATATCGAGAAGTTAACAAGGTGTGGGGTTGGTATGGATCCTTGAAACCATGGCCCATTCTTTTATGAAGTTTATAGAGGTGTGCAATAATTGTACTCTTACGTTTGCCTTTCACCTTTGCCTTTTACCTTTGCCTTTTACCTTTGCCTTTTACCTTTGCCTTTGATTGTCTTGTGTTGCAGGAAGTGGAACGACTTCGCCAGGAGAAGCAACAGATAGATGCTGAATTGCGAAATCTCTCTGTGCCGCCACAGAATTACTATCCACAGTCGAGAGAAAGAAGGTAGAGCTTAGTTAGCACTCTGGTTTTGGCAGAGTTTATGGATCCACGGCAGAGATTTAAATTTAAAAATCAACTGACTGTGGCCAGGGGCTGATCATCTGCTGGTTTTTGGATATAGTGAATTGAACCAGTTCACGACTACATGCTTCGGTAGTTGTGTAGTGTTGTGGTGACTGGGTAGTGGGGATACAATTATTGTGCAGTCAAAAGTCTAGTAGATCGTGTGTGTGTGTGTGTGCATGCGTGTGTTGACGTGATGGACTGTGGTAGCACACTGGAGCTCTACTCATAAAATTGCAGGTTCACGTGTGCCAAGTGTCGGCTGTTCCACACTTGTGTGACCTTGACTAAGTTTGCTCGCACATTGTAACACTTTACAGACTTTATTCTGACTTAGAATAGAACGTATAGCACCCATGTGAGATTGTAAAAAGGCATTTTACAAATAGCGACATACATACATACATGCATACATACATACTGTAATTAATACTGATTTTACTGACTTCTGTTTTGCTTGCATGCATAGTAAGTACAAAACTAAATTAGTAAATTAACCCTCTTATTGCAGGTTGCAGAGCCCAAACACATTGGTAAGATGTGAATCAACCAGTGTTAATTAGTCCATGTATTCCAAGTAGAGTTGAATATGTCTGCTCATTATAATTGATAGTTATTCCTCATCTCCTGATATAAGTGCGTTGTTATATTACCATACCTGTTATCTCTTTGATCCAGGGCTAGTATGGATCCGTACCTGGAGGAGCGGGGAAACAGAGGCCGCCCTCGTGGACGAGGCCCTCGACGCGGAGCCTTCGATCGGTGGTCAAGCGAACGACAAACCAATAGCTCAGGTAATTAATTAAATCTCGTTAGTTAATTCTATTGATTTTTGAATTAATCATATCGGGAATTGATGCTCTGTGATATGATCCTTGGGTCATCAGATAATTTGGCTTGAGTGCAGGTTGGGCACAGTAGGAATGTTATCAAGAGCACTATATAAATGTTTAGATTCGTAATCCGTATGCATAGAAATTGTCATTATTATTATTAGATTATTATTATTATTATTATTATATTATTATTATTGTGCAGGACAGCTTGTATGCTCTGTGACGCAGGACTTTAACTGGCCAAGAGGAACATACCAAATGCACTGTTGGGATTCTCTGACAAATCAGATTTCAACTAGACTCCTTCGATTATGATTTTATTACTGGAATTGATGCCTTTTGTGATGGTCCCTCCATCGTGAAACAATGCCTTTTGTGAGGGTCCCTCCATCATGAAACAATGCCTTTTGTGAGGGTCCCTCCACCATGAAACAATGCCTTTTGTGAGGGTCCCTCCATCATGAAACAAGCAGTTTAACTGTATGTATGTATCTTGTTATGTAACGATCAAAGACTCTGTGTTGTAATAATTTGGTCATGCAGGTGACAATGGTTATCGGGGACAAGCAGACTGGTCAGACTCCGTTGTCGAAGAGGAAGACTCATATGGTGCAAATTCGTCAGGGCGTGGACGAGGTGGGGGTGGACGTCGTCCCCGGTATCGTGGCCGTGGACGAGGCAGCCGTGGTGGCCGGTTCCCCGGCGGCTATCGACCTCAATGTGAGTTCTCTCAAATTTCCTGCACATCTGTAAGTATGATGGGAGCTGTATGAATAGAATTGACTGAATGAGTGAGGTGGTTAAGAGACCAACTGGTCAACTTGACCTAATCTGACCTGACCTAGCGAAGCCGAATGACCTTCCAGGCAGACTGACCAGTGGATGGATGTATGTAACTTTAATAGGCACCAGTGGATGAGTGGATGCATGAATAAATTCATTCATTCACTTAATGTTGGTTTGGTTAGCTTTCATAGCTGGGTGCCTGGTCTCCCAGTGCAGAGCAGAGTAGACCTGGCTGAAAGTCTCCTACTGGACGTGCAGTTAAATTATTTTACACTGGGATTGGTGTTATTTTTAGAGGTGATATGTCATTCAGTCAGTAGAACCATTTCATTATTTAATGTGTAGCATTTCGAGATGCACCGGCTTCCTCAGAGACATCGTATGGTGAAAACCGGCGAAGGAGAGTAGCGGATGACGATGAAGTGGTGCTCGACCACAATGACACTGCCAGTGTCACCAGCCAGGATCAAGGTCGGGGCATCCTCCAATTCACATTCCTCTTCTTCCCCTTGTCTCCCCCATTCATCTTCCTTATCCTCTTCCTCCTTCAAGTGATGCTAGTTCTGCTCTTCCTGCACTCATCTTCATACCAACTTTTTAAATCCTCTTTCTAGAATCCTAGCAATCTAAGTGCTTAAGATGCCTGTGGCACCAAGTCACTGAAAACAGCGCATATATCGTTGGAAGATTGATTATTCCACTCTAAATCAGGCTGTCGTTGGTATTATTGAAATGTTGCTATGGTCATACATTTTCTGTTCATATATGCAGGAGATTTATTTAGCCATTTTTTCTGTTAGTGAACTGTTTAGAGGAAGTGTTTCACAGGCTCAGATAGGGAGTGGATTTTATGGTTTTCTTCACATTCTTTGACTACTTCCTAGACTATGATTTTCTATGACTTGAACTGTGTGCTATTGATTCTGTCAAACTACAGAAAGTGTTTCATCATTCGAGGGCAACAGAAGACCATCACCTGGACGAAGTGCGATCAGACAGAGAGGCCGACCATCAAACTACAGGGGTGGTGCGGGTGGGTCAGGACGCCCAGACCGACGTCCGAATGCTGGCAGCACCGAACGAGAAAACCGATCGGAAGGACGAGGATTTGTTCAACCAGGGAGTCGCCAGCCGCTTTCAAAGAACTCTGAGCCGAGCAAGTCGTCTTCATCAAAGGAGCGAGAGGTGCTGGCCGGCACAGTGGGTGGCGAGTCCGGCAAGGCAGATGAAAGCAAACCGGTCTGTGATAGCGAAGTAAAGACGGGAAATGCCGAGATTCAGATGAATGGGGCAGCTAAACCTCAGCGAGAACCCCAACGACCAAAAGCAGCGGCCAAGGACGGCCGATTCAATGCGGCTGGCGGGGCCGCAGCCAGTCGTACGGCAGCCGGACCCCGTTAGGTGCCGGGAAATCGGGTTCTACCCTGGTTGAAGGGAGTGCTGTCTGGTCAAGTGGCCCCTGCTGCACGTCAATCGCCGGCCAAGCATCGGGGACGTGTGGAAAACGGACAAAAAAAGTAACTCTGTTAAGTTGATAAATTTGTAATTTCTTTCATCTCAAGTTTAAGGTGTGTTTTTTGCCATTGTGTCTGCTCCCAGCCGACCTGTGACCTGTTCGTAAACGTTGTTTCTTTAAGAGGTTAAGAGGCAAGACGATGATCTCGTAGCTGAAGTCGAAACTGAACATCTTCCGGGACGCTGCGGTTCTGCACCGGAACTCGACGAGCATCGTGAGAGATGCGACAGTCCCGGTTTTGTCTACTAGTGGTTTCTGAGATCGTTGAGTGATATGGTAACGGGACGTCAGAGTAAATGAGTCGTGTGCCACTTATTGCTATGATTGAGTTACAGGAATGATTCATCGGCAGTGATTGATTCATATTTGCCACCTCGTGGAACCAGTGATTCGCTGTACGAACGAAAAGCTCGCTGATTCTGTCGTTTTGGTTTACTGCTGTTGTTTATGCAAGGTTAGTTAGGTACGTTGCTGTTGCGAGCATCTTAAAAAAGCTGCAATACAAATATCCGGTTGCACGCGTGCGTACGTACAAAGCGAGAAGTGGATCCTTTCAGTTTGATTTGTGTTCTTGATTCACATATAGGCGGATGATTTGGCACGCAATTGGTCGTGGTGACACTTGATAATATCAGGATGTGTGATGACTCTGATATTTCTGTCTCATTAATTCTCTTTTCTTTAGTTGAAACGTTCTGTTTGTTTGTGCAGAAGTTCTGGCTTTTTATGTGAGGTTTGATGACAGTAGTTGCACTTTAAGTTGTGATGTTTGAATTTTTTTTAAAGAAACTGGGACAGTCAAACCATTTCGTTCGATTTGTTAGAACTTTCGTACACGGTCTCGGCCGCTTAGTTGTTTAGTTACGGAATTTCTTTATTGAGCACTATCAAAAATTGACTGCTATAGTAACAAAAGTCAATAAATTTAAAAGTCAAAAAGGTTTAGACATGCAGTTTTGTTAAACATTACACCATAAATTTAGACTTATTACGAACGGCTTGCTCTGTGAATTAAAACAGTTGTTGGTGATTCGGACACAGCTAGTACACCAGAACCTCGTCATAGCACACTTCAATAAATTTAATTCGACCTCAGAAGTGGAACTGCATTATAATGTCACCTCATTGTAATCTGGTATTTAATTAGACTCCCTAGGTAACGTTATACTATGAGGACTTACCAGAAATTATGTCCTGTTGAATAGGTTTTGCCGTCAAAGTATTGAACATCTTTCAGCCTAATATAAGTTGCTGTTTCGTAGATCTGTCCGAGTGCCATGGAGAGGTTCATGTAAGGTGCTGTGTAAATATTCAGATACTGAGCGCCTTTGAGTTGACATCGTGGAGGGGCGCTATACCAAAGCTCTGGAGGAATGAATAATTACATATCATACGGTCTGTGTGAAGTTGAGAGAGAGGCGTCTGCCTGCCTGCCATGATTAAGAGTTCACAATTACGAATTGTGATTGTCGATATTTAGTCTTTCACCTTGTTAATAGGTGTTAGCAGTCAGGGTTGTAGCTTAATTACCTGTTATCCCAAGGTCATTTCCACTTGCATGGAATCATCTGGGTTCTTTGGTGGTAAGCTGAGACCACTGATTGTGACAATGGTGAGTTCTGTTGTGGTTGAAATAATGGAGGTCAAACTTGGCAGAAATTTTGTCTATCTTTGTCTTGTGGTTATCTCTGAATAGCTTTGAGATTTTACAGCTTCCTTGACTGGTCCAAAAGCACGAGTTCCGATGCAACAAAATATTTTACAGCATTTTTACGGAGCCAGTTGTTCGCTTCCAGTGGGTTTGAAAGTTTACTGGTTAAGAGCCGTACTGTTTATGACTGAAACGTGTATCTCTTGTTTCAAATGGAAGATAATTTCAAAGGGCAGCAAGTTTTGTGCCTGGTTACAAAACGTGTTTGCCACTTAGGCTTAAAATAAGGTTGTTTGGAGAAAATAAGAGTTACTTTTTAGGTTTAAGACAACCATTTGGCTACTGCCTTTTGTTTATTGAGTGAAATAAAAGAAAAGTGGTAAAGATTACATAATTGGGTGTCATGTACATTACTGCCTTGTTGATCTGGTAGGTATTGTACGGTTTTGTTCAAGTCTATTGTCTTTGTTGTCCACACATATCTCTGTTGCTAATACATCTATCACTTTCAGTCAGTTCAGCGGATTTTAATTCTGGATAGTTTGTGAAGAATTGTATGTCTGTACTCTTTACTGTTTGAGTACCATGGCACTGCTAGAGCTTAGCAACCTGCAATGTGAAGTCCTTGACCTTTCTTCGTCTCTTTTCCAGATGTGCTTGAACATCATTCTCTTTGGCCAGGTGGGGAACATACATCTCTGAAGAGTTTTGCTTTGAGTGGTGCTACATAAATTAGTGGTTACAGTTACAGTCACCCTGATTCTACTTGTTTCTGTGTGCTGTTAAGTGGTGGCTGTGCATCAGGACAACTGAAGTTTTATGTTGGAAACCCTGGCTTTGTAGTTCTGTGTTGAACAGACATCAATTATAGTTTCACTGATTTTTGCATGCAGAGTTAATTTGGTTTGGCAGGAAAACTAAATGTTTTGTGCAAACCTAAAACTCTTTCTGACTGATGGGACGGGATTGGTTGCGGCCGTCAGTCGAAACCTGTCGTGTTTTGCGAGATTAAAGTAGTTTGTAAAGATTTTCTTTCATGTTTGCAGTTTCATGTTTAAATTAACGTGCACACCTTTACACTGGTTTGGTTCCACTGCTGATGTGTGCCAATGATCTATGCGAGTTTAGTTTTTCATCTGCTTTCCAATGCTAGATATCGGAATAGTTAAACTAAGCCCCCAATGCAGTACTTTATTGCACACAATGGAATATTTCGTGAATTCACGGGAGCATAACATCGAGGAAATCCTGGCCTCGTTCTCGTTACCCAACTTCAGATCCTGTAGCACACCTTAGCAATGGGTAATATTATATTCATAGCAGCAAATAATTACGAACATCTGCAATTCCAAAACTGTACTCTCCTAAATTTCTTTAAATCCTAAAGGGATCATTTGTATGGATGAAATATTAAGATTCTTATGAATAAAATAGGTGGCTAATGATTTGATTTAGTTACTCCATTTCTGGAGCACTTCAGCCTGATACGGCTCTGTACCTGTTTTTGGACCTTTTGTCGAATTTTGACTGAATGAGTGAAGGTGTTTCGCAATTTCTTGTGTTTTCAGTATTGCTTGAAATTGGTGTGTAATTAATTGACTAGTGTTATTATATTGTAAATGGTTTTGCTTTTTAGGAGTTTGTGTGTTTTTTTAGTTTTTTTGCAAGCTGTGTTGCTGTTAATTTTGCAGTTCTCGTAAAAGAAGACAATAGCTGCAGTCAAACTTTTGTCCCTAAGTTTACAGTGTTGGTTTTTTCTTCCATTCTGTTTACTGAACTGATTTCAATGAACTAAGAGACTTTAAATAAAAGTCTTGCTTTCTGTTTGAAGTTTATAAAAAGTTTCAATTTAAAGGCGAGTATGAACTGAAGTATTTCAACACTCTTTAGAGGATGTGAAAGATGCTATACTGCGTGTCTTCTTGATCCACGGCGTATTATCTGCCACGAAATTTCCTATTTTCATGTTAACGACCCACTATGGCAGGTTTGCCGACTGGTTAAGAGCTCACTTTAAAATTAGACAGTATGGGATTAGGGACCGTACTTTTATGGCAACCAAAGAGGGACTTTTGTAATTGTGATAAAAACGTATTTATGTGGCACCTTTTCAAGTGAGGATCGTCAGAGGCTATCCCGACCTAATGAATGAAAACCAGGATCGAAAAAAATGGTTTTCGAGCGCTTTAATGTGGATATAGAGGTAAAAAAGGACCAAGGAGCTCATGTACGATGCATGGCAACTTACTAAGTGATAAGACATGTAGGGACTTTAAAAGTCTTTAAAATACTCTGGGTAATGTCGCCCTGAAATGGGGGTATAATGGCCTAAAACACTTGTTAGTTTGTTATCCAGTAGTCAGGAACACAAACCTTTACTGAGTATGAATCTACAGGTGCTAGCATTGCCCACATTCACGCCAAATCTGCGCCACTGCCCGTACTCTAGTAGTGCCAGTCCCAAGCCGAGATAAAGGAGATTGGCGACGCTAATCGTCTTTGTTGTGAAACAGCGTCATTGAAAAGTAACCACACCTACGCCGCCTATCATCTGGCATTCGTTGCTTGGCATTGGGTAGTGGCGCTACAGAAAAGAATAAGTCATATCCAAAGATGTTCTGCCATATGGCGGTTGCAGGGGCGTCTATCCCCCCCCCCCAAAGTCATTGGAGCAACTTCCACTCCCTCTTCCCCTTTCCATTCCCCTCTGCTAATGATGGCACACACACACACACACTGACAGATCCCCCTCCCCATTTCTTGGATGGAGCATTTGCTCCAAGGTTTCTATGGCGTAGACGCCTCTGGGCGGATGGTTATTGGTAGCTGGAGTAAGACGTTTTCTGAGGGCGATACGATTGAAGGGATTGTTAAAGTCGACAGAATCTGAAGCCGTAGATCTATGTGTCTTATGTCAATCTCAGTTGAACGTTTAGACGTCAAAGCGTTAGGGAGCGAAGGTTGACTGGCTGACTGGGCTGGTTACTGGCTGGCAAAAGTGTATGTATCAGGGCTTTTATAAAGCGCATTTTAGGAACTTCCAACAGCGCTATCTGCACGACTGTCAAATGGATCTAAACAGTAAACAGGTGCATCTTCACATACCTAGAAAAGAGTCCCATTTGAAGAAAGTTTAAAGAGGCAGCTCGAATGTCAACGTGAAGGTCGTTGCAAAAAGGGATGGACCAACGTACGAGTGTATACGGTGCACTCGTGTTGACGTACGGCAGCGAGGGACCAGAAGATATCCACAGGCGAATGAACGAAGCGACCGGCGACCTGACTGAAACCGGTACTGACTGACTGACTGACTGACTGACTGACTGACTGACTGACTGACTGACTGACTGACTGACTGACTGACTGACTGACTGACTGACTGAAAGAAAGAATCTCCCTATCGTTGTTCTGTCTTTTTCGCTCGTAATACAACTATAACAAAGTATGGAGTCTAATTATACTTATAATTATACACTTTTACTACTGATATTTTAAAGTGTGGCCTGCAATCCCCGGTAGACAATTTATCGATTCTGATGAGAGAGACAGAGACAGAGAGAGCAACAGTGCCTGCCGTTAAGAGATATGGCTTTCATCCCTTTGGCAGTTGGCGCCAGTTATTACAGTGACGTTTATAACGACGCATCAGCGAAGACCTGTCAGTCATGCATGGTACAACGCTTATGTTTGGTTCTTTCAAATGTGATATAGGCAATTAGGCATAGTCAGGGGCGCTATCCCCCTAAGTCATTGGAGCAACGTCCCTTTTCCCCCTCTTCTTCCTCCCTACCAGTTCCTTCCCCCTAAAATGGTGGCACACACTGACAGATCTCCCCCTCCCTATTTCTTGGATGGAGCATTTGCTCCAAGGTTTCTATGGTGTAGACGCCTCTGGGCATAGTTTATATAATATACTAAGTGTCCTGATACATGATGTAAAATTAAATAGCAATTATATATATATATATATATATATATATATATATATATATATATATATATATATATATATATATATATATATATAATTAGCCATTATAGGAGGCACATGCTGTTAACTTCCTTGAAAAACTACTTATCTCACTGCCTCTCACTCACACATCTGATTTTCATTGGCCATAAGTATTGTATTGTATTGTATTGTATTGTATAATCTGAACATTTATAAATCGCCTCTCACAGTGTTCGCTAACCAGAGGCATTAGTGATTTCATTTCATAATTAAATACCGAAATCTCGTGTTTATTGCACTGGTCTTAAACAACCACGGCGTCTCGTAATGGCTCTATACGTGAAGGAATCCATGGAATGCCTTTTCAGAGGGTGATCTCTTATATAAACAGTCCTCATAAAATGTGGTAGGCCTCTAATAATAACCGAGATAAGATCTCCATGATTCTATCTTAACTGCGTAGAATTTCACATCCAATTTATCAATGTAAATCTACAATTTAACAAATAGTTCAAGTAATAGAAACAACAGCTCTGTTAATAGTAGGCCCTAACGAATAGCGCTTTTGGATTTTTTAAAGCTTCCAGTCATTATTTTATACGATGTTTACGATGGCGCGTTTGTGAAAATGAGATGTAGGACGTGATGGGCGCCTTGCAAGGCTGCCGTATACAGTTAAAATTCGACTCCTGTAATAACTTGTGATCATCCGTTCATACTGATTTGTAATCATACTGCGTAATTGTCAGTTTGAAGATATTAAACGAAAATTATTATTATTATTAATAGTTCGAATAGTTATATTATTAGATATTGCCCGTCGATCTCTATTAATAGCAAACGACTAGTTCTATTAATAGAGAACACAGATCGTTCCAATCTCAGCGACCACTTCCGCTCGGCTTGTGGCGCCACCTATCGTATGACGGTGAGAAAAACAACCAGTGACGTCATAACCGGACTTAGAACACTGAGTGTGACGTCACCGATGAGACTGCATGACGTCGTTGGGTGGGACGAGGAGGATGAGGCTGTCGACGAAGAGGATGACAAGGAGGAAGATGGCGTCGAAAAATGAGACCGGAAAATCGTTGGATGCTGTTGTTGCTGCAGCTGGTGGAGCTTCTCGGGTTCGAGGTCGAGTCCCGAGTCCTGATGATGATGATGGTCGGCGTTGAGCGGCGAGTGCTCTTCAAGGTAATGTACGGTAATGTAACGCAACGCGGTGTTATGATACATGTAACGTAAATAAATGTAATTTAATGTCATGTAATTTTAATATTAATAATAATAAATAAAAAATTAGATCGCGGTTCGATACTCGTAACCCCCTCTAGGGCGGCGCCTTGCAAGTTGCATGGCTGCCAAAACGTGTGTTTAATTAAGATTTTGATTGTACTGTCATGTTTCAATGTAATCTTACTGCATACTTGTCAGTTTGAATTAATAAAGAAGATTATTAATATTAGGTTATTACGAAATAACACCAAATAAGTCCAAGCAATATAACAATAATAATAATTTCAAATTTTCTTAGGCCGTCATGGCAACCAAGATAATGGATTTTCGCTATGACGTCACCTTATATTTACTGAAATTCAGTTATGACGTAGGTTTTGTATCCTTAGAGAAAATTCGTATAATTAATTTTAAGTGTCATATATCATATAAATGTATACCCACAGCAATAACAACAATAGCACGTAATATGGCGTGTATACCTTGCACGAGTTCGACCTGATGCATCGTCGATCCAATCTTGTTTTCGGCGAAGATCCGGTAGAAGCGGAAGTTGTTTGGACGAACCCTTCGAAAGCAGAGCTTCAGCTCAACCACTTCATCCGTTCGAATCTGACCGTTCGTAAACAAAGCAACGCAAAGCTAATCATTTTCAAATCTAACCTTAAAACATATCTGTCTAAGATGCATTATGAGTAGTTTTTTTTCTGTTACGCGCTTTCGTGCAAGATTTCATTTTGATGAGGCGCGCTACAAATGTCAGTATAGGCCTACTATTGTCAGTTTACTACTATGTACTCCATAGAGTAGTGGTAACATCACTGGCGTAAAGTGCAGTAGGTAGCGGGATCGCTTCCCGCAACCCTCCCAAGGTCCACTCAGCCTATCATTCGCGAGATGGCGCGTTGTGAAAATGAGATGTAGGACGTGATGGGCGCCATGTGAGGCTGCCGTATACAGTTAAAATTCGACTCCTGTAATAACTTGCGACCATCCGTTCATACTGATTTGTAATCCTACTGCGTTATTGTCAGTTTGAAGATATTAAACGAAGATTATTATTATTATTATTATTATTATTATTATTATTATTATTATTATTATTATTATTATTATTATTATTATCATTATCATTATCATTATCATTATTATTATTATTATTATTATTATTATTACTACTACTGCTACTGCTGCTGCTGCTGCTGCTGCTGCTGCTGTTGTTGTTGTTGTTGTTGTTATTATTATTATTATAGTTGATCAGCATGACTAATCTATTTTAATGACTTCTATAGCGTCGTTAATATACTGTCAAGTACATCAGTCGATGGTCACTTGGAGTAAAATCGCAATGAAAAATGAGAAGCGATATTCATCAGAGAAACGAGAAGCCAGGATATACGGTGGATAATCAAGTTGAAAGAGATGAGTTTTAAAGCTTAGACATAAACGACATCAAACAATTGATAGAACGAACGCAAATGGACAACGCACTCCAAAGCCTCCGACCAGTGACCGTGAAAGCCCGAGAGTCCAATTCAGGATTTCTCGGCCACTGGTCGGAACCTCGTCTCACAACAAAGCTAAGCAAAGTGGGATAAAGTAACGGAAATTAAGGCCAATAAGTAAACAAACAAATAAACAAACAAACAAATTAATAAATAAATAAACAAATAAATTCGTATAGGCCTATGCCCCTTTTAGGGCGGCGCCTTGCATGGCTGCCAAACCGTGTGTTTAATTAAGATATTGATTGTACTGTCGTGTTTCAATGTAATCTTACTGCGTAGAGGCCCTACTTGTCAGTTTGAATTACTAAAGAAGATTATTATTATTATTATTATTATTGTTGTTGTTGTTGTTGTTGTTGTTGTTGTTGTTGTTGTTGTTGTTGTTGTTGTTGTTACCGTTATTATTATGCCTCCCTACCTACGAGTTTACGAATTACGATTCAGAACCTTGCGTCACCTGGCGTGCTTCATATGTGCAATAAATGAACAACAAACAAACAAATAAATAAATTCGAATATGCCTCTCTGCCTACCAGGACGACGGCCCAGCTGTCGTCTGCTGCGACGTGCTGGCCGTCGGAGAGGGTTGTACCGTTGGCGTCCAGCAGCCAATAGAGGGCGTTGACGTCGGGTCGTGCTTTAACCTCACACGTCACACATACGTCACGCTCACCAACCGCAGCCGAAACCGGTTTGCAGTTGATTATAGGACTGTCTAGATCAGATACAAAAATTACATACGCTGTGTTATTTACAGTGAATCAGAGAATCCCGTACAATTTGTATTCTGCAGCTGTGAATCTTCGGCCATTTGGACAGTGTACAGTATGCAGTGAAATAAATAAATATTAAATAAAATAATAAATAAAATCAGGGGCGTCTATCCCCCTAAGTCATTGGAGCAACGTCCATTTTCCCCCTCTTCTTCCCCCCTTCCCGTTGCTTCCCCCCTAAAATGGTGGCACACACACTGACAGATCTCCCCCCCCTATTTCTTGGATGGAGCATTTGCTCCAAGGTTTCTATGGTGCAGACGCCCCTGTATAAAATGGTCTTAAAAGTCAATCCTGGAATCCGTGTGACTCAACCATCTGACTGTCTACTGATTGTCCTTTGAGTTTCGATCTGAATCCAAACCTCACCTTATATACCTGCCTATCGAATTTGTTTTGAGTGAGCGCCTGTGAATAACCTGATTCGTGTGACTTGGCTTTCTTTGACGCTGTAGAAATCTCGATATTACGATTACGATTACTAGAATGAAAATTGATTGCCTATGCAACGGCAATGACAGTGGTAATTGGTAATGGTATAGGCCTAATTGCAAATTTATATAGAGCCATTTAAATTGAAAGTAAAGCATTAGCAGACTGTTTAAAAACACGAATGAGTGAATCGGTGTTCACTATGCTGTCAGTTCATCTTTCTGAAATTAGTTGGCTTGCAATCTACGACAAGAACTTCTCGCCTTTCTCTGCTTGTTTTCCGAAGCGTTTGAAAACCATTCCGTTCGATTGTGGGTTTATGTTCTGAGGTCGAGAACATCTCTGATGAGTGTCTCTTGGAGATAAAATTACGTATTTACTTGCCAGCCTGCTTACTCGTTCACGCATTGACTCCCTCACGCATCTTACTACCTCACGCACTCGCTTACTCGCTCATGCACTCGCTTATTCGCTCGCTCGCTCTTGCACTCACTCGCTACATCACTCGCTCACTCACTCGTTCACGCACTCGCTCACTCACGTACTCATTCACTCACTCACTCACTCATGCACTCACTCGCTCACGCACTCACTTGCTAACTCAAGTACTCGCTCACGCACTCATTCGCTCACTCACTGACTCAGAGATGGACGCTTACAGTGTACGCGAACAACCATCCTGGCGAACTGTGAGCTGAAGTCAGCCACCGTTGCTAGGCAACGCATCTGTTGTCCGTCATCCTTCGGTCGCACGACGAACCCTTCGGTCGTCCTCTCCGACCGGAACGTCATCAGCCGCAGTCCTGGCAGACCGCGCATCGCAGCCGAGTGCAGCCATGTGAAACGATCCGTGACGTCTTCGTCGCCCAGGTAGACATAGAGGCGCGGGGGCGGGTACCCGCCGACCCCAACGCAGCGCACCGGCCGCGGAACTCCCGCCACGAAGGTCATGTGACGCAGGTGGATGTCTGAGGAGGTAGACGACGACGACGAAGAGGAAGAGTTGTGAGTTGGTGATGGTTGATGAGGATGGTTGGAGAGGATGTTCGGCGTATGGTGGGGGAGGTGAAGGAGGCTAGATGATGACGACGTTGTTGTCGAGTTGGTGAAGTAGACTGCTTGGAGGGAGGCTGAAATGAGGACAAAGTACGATCACCGAATCATGGAATTAGGTCAAGGTTGATTCATTACATAAGGCCAAGGTAAGATCATGGAATTAAGTCAAAATACGATCCTGGAATAACGTCAGTAAGTTGTAATGCAATATATGGTCTAATTAATGGATCTAATTTTGATAAAGACGACGACGACGAAGTCGATAATAATGATGATGATGTCGATGATGATGATGACGGCGATGATGATAGGCTACTATAACGGATAGGTGCCACTCCTGATCTCAACCCTGACCTCGAACGTAGATGCCGTGGGTGACCGAGGCCAAGACGAGGGACTTTCGGCCGTGAACTTCGCACGTGTAGTTTCCACTGTCCTCGAGAGATATGCCTAGAAGATCAATCCATTTCAAATGCATAGGCCTATCATCTATCTGCTCACGTGTGTCCAACGTCTCATGAATAATCAATCGCATCACTTCATGAATAATCAACAGCTATATATGAACTAGTTTTGCGTAACTGGCGATACGTTAGCGTCAAAGATGTTAAGAAGGGGACAAGATTGGTCACTCTGGCAAAATTCCAAGAGAACCGTGATGCATTCTGGTATAGCCACAAGGGCTTCTGGTCTATCTGCGGGAATGACAGTGATTTGTTTACATTGTTTACATAACCACTCTTTTAAACCTCATCTGTGAAGAATTATATAGAATTTTTATTAGCAGTACTTTATTCCGAGTTTATATATTCTGCCAATGTTGACATAAAAACGAGTCAACAACCCACAGTGCGTCATAAAGCTTCGGTTGTGAAACCTGCAGTGGCGGTAAGCCTGAATTTTTAGCTTAAATTGACTACCATTAATGGCTGCACTAAATTGCGGCTTCTAGCTAAGTCTCAGTATGACTATAAATATTAATATTTAATCATGGGCGACGAATAAAATCACTTTACTATGACAATGTAATTAAGTTTCTTCATCGCTTCAACATAAACAACACATTTCTCGGGCAATGCAGTCGTCAAAGTGGGCGGGGTTTAGTTCGCCTGGTTCTATCCAATCACGTCCTTGTATCTTCATTTGACCTAGTTACGGACTGCATAAGCGAATTTTTTTACAGTGACAATGTTCTTTAAAAAAACACTTGTTCACGTGATCGTCATTATGGTATTATTAGGTCAACATACAACAGCATACCTTGCCTCCTTTAAGGAATAGAAGATGTCAGCCCTACCAGCAGTGAGCTGAACTCCTTAGAGTGCACTTACAGTTCTGCAATATATCTTCTTTGGTTCTCTGCCCTTAGGCAGGTAACAGGTTCATATGTCCAACGGCGCCATTCTTCTCGGTGTTGAGCCTCTTCTTTCATCTTTCTGTAGCCGTCCTTCTTCGTTATCCAGTCTAGGAACATCGTTCTTGGTGTTCCTCTTGTCTTTTTCCCTTTCATTCTACCCTCGATGATATCTCGTAGCAGGGAATTTCCTCTCATTATATGGCCAATCCATCTTCTTTGATGCTGTCTAATTGTCCTCATCATAGATCTTTCCTCTTCCACCATTTGCAGTACCTCCTCGTTTGTCTTATGCTCTGTCCAGCTAATTCTCTCCAATCTCCGGCATATCCACATTTCTAAGGCTTCTAGCCTCCTTATGTCCTCCCCTTATAGTTCATGTTTCAGATCCGCACAGGACCACACTCCATACCAGTGTCTGCAATATGTAAACTTTTCGAAATCTGTCACAGTAGTGTTGAATCGGTACTGAATTTCTTGCATGAACATAACATTAAAGACTGTTAACGAGAAGACGGCGATTTCTCGAGAAAAAAAACATTATCTCAAGTGTGGAGGACTGGAAGAAGTCGATCTTTATACCTATATTCAAGAAAGGAGATGCGAGGGAGTGTGAAAATTATAGGACGATAGCAATGATATCACACACTAGTAAAATATTACTGAAAATAATTCACAAAAGAATGGAAGGCACAATTGAAAGAGAACTTCCGGTGAACCAGGCAGGGTTTAGGAAATCTCGTGGAACTCGAGACCATATAGCCAACATGAGGTGGATAATGGAGAGACAAAGGGAGTATGGACAGGAGGTTCACATCTGTTTCATTGACTATAGCAAGGCATTCGACTGCATTAACCATGATTTAATGTGGAAAACCCTGCTTGAAATGGGAATTCCGAAACACCTGATAATGTTACTAAAGGGTTTATATGAAGACCAGATAGCGGTGATAAGAACAGAATACGGAGACACTGACAATTTTAGAATCAAGAAAGGAGTGAGGCAGGGATGCATCTTGTCTCCATTCCTGTTTAATCTATATGCTGAAAGAATAATGAGAAAGGCAGAACTGGAGGGGGCAATTGAGGGAGTAAAAATTGCTGGAAAGACACTGAATAACCTTAGATACGCGGATGACACAACATTAATGGCAAAAAGAAAAGAGGATCTGGCAGAACTGATAAGAAGGGTCAGGAGAGAAAGTGAAAAAGCTGGTTTATACTTCAACATAAAGAAGACAAAGGTCATGACAACAGCAGATTGGGATAGTTTTGAGATAGACGGAGAGGAAATAGAGGTGGTAGAAAGCTTCACATTCCTAGGATCACTGGTTGGAAAGGAGGGAAAGTGTGATCCAGAAATAAAACGAAGGATTGCTATAGGGAAAGCTGCAATGACCGGACTGGAAAAGATATGGAAAGACAAACATGTGAGCATAGAAACCAAAAAAAGGCTCGTGAGAGCACTAATCTTTCCTACGGTACTGTACGGTTGCGAGACGTGGACAATGACAAAGAACATGGAAAATAAGGTTAACGCTTGTGAAATGTGGATATGGAGGAAGATGCTGAGAATATCTTGGACTGAGAAAAGAACGAACGAATCAATACGAGAGGAGATTGGAGTTGAGAATGAAGAGTCGTTAAAACAAACTGCGACAAGAATGAAGCTAAGGTTCTTTGGACATGTTATGCGATCTGATGGTCTGGAGAAGGAAATGATGCTGGCGTGCGGTGAGGGGAGGAGAAGACTGGGTCGCCCAAGGAGGAGATGGATGGATGAGATACAAGATGTAACTGGCATGAATTTGGCGGAATTGAGAGACTTGTCATCGAATAGGAGACGGTGGAGTGTGTTCACCAGGACGATCGCTAGAGCTCCACGAGCTGACAGCACAAGGTGACAAGGTGACAAGGTGTGGTCAGATTTCTATTACGTTTTTTTTATCAAACACCAAAATTATAACTGAGTTTTTTGTGACGCTATAAACATGTAGTATTGTACTGTGGAGGGGGATAGAGTAGTGGTAACACTCATGGCCAGGAGAGCATAAGGTACGCGGATCGACTCCCGTAACCCCCCACCCCCTCTAGGGCGGCGCCTTACATGGCTGCCAAACAGTGTGTTTAATTAAGATATTGATTGTACTTTCATGTTTCAATGTAATCTTACTGCGTCTGTCGGTTTCAAATCATAAAGAATATAATTATTATTATTATTATAATTATTACAATGCTACATACAGGCAGCTGTGCTCTTCTGATATGCTTTTCATATTCTTATTATTTCTTGTTCTTGGTTTAATTCAGTAGAATTACAGTGACGGTATCATAACATAATTATGTAAGTGTAGTTATAAGGACGTCATCTAACATAATTACGTCATTAGAATTACAATGACAAAAATATAGCACAATACATCAGTGCAATTATAGTGATGTCACGATATCATAGTGACGTTAATTTCGCGAAATCAAGGAAATGCGTATAGTGTACATAATTATTATTATAATTTCAACAGTATAATCTGAGACGTCATAGTGACGTCAATTTCGCGAAATCAAGGAAATGCGCAGGGGCGCCTCCAGGATTTTTTGGTGTACGCACAAGCATGAGACCACGCGTAGGTGGGAACGAGGTGAGCAAAGCGAACCGCGAGCGAAGCGAGCTACTAGCGATTAGGGGGTCTGGGGGAGCGTCGTAAGCACCCCCAGCGGGGTCTGGGGCGGAGCCCCAGCCGCCAACGCTCCTAGGAGCATTTGGGGTTAAATTAAGGCTATTTTGGGATACCTGAAACACAGGCAACTATAATAAATTGAGTATAATTTTCCATGCAAGGATGGGTCAGCAGCGGATTTTTCAACATGTCAACAGGCTTACTGGTGTGCAAATTCCCCACCAGCCCTCTCAAGTTCCCCACCAGTGGATTTTGTCCTTTTTAGTCCCACCAGTCGCCACCAATGAAGAAATTATTAAAATCTGAGTTTATTTTATTATGACCTTGAGGCCCGAAGTTGAATTTTCTCAATAATAACGAGTAATTAGGCTATGGCGCTTTCTGCACTAGCTACAAATATGTCCTTTTCCCAACTTCTCTGATTCAATGCTTTTTGACTTAAATTACCCACGAAACGTGTCCTTTTTCAAAATATCCCACCAGTAGAAATTTCTTAAAATCTTTGTGATGGTGTATTTGCATGCTGGGCTGCTTGACCGAGCCAAGTACTCTAGGCATCTGTACGTCAACGTCTAATCTTCAGGGCTGTAGTGGTAAAATTAGAGGTGAGTAATACTGAGTATACGCTACCGGTTAGTTTTCCGAAAGAAATTAGAACACGCTACCGAATAGTCCTCCGAAACACTGAGGGGAGGGGTTTGGGAAGGGGCTGTGCCCCTTCTCAATCAAGAAATTTTTTCGAAATATGGAAACGATTTGGTGAGCGTTTAAGCTATTGAAATGACGGAATTAGCCTACTCATTTTCTGATGCATCACCCATGCTAAAATTTACCACAATGGGGACCAACTAAGTAGTTCCTTTCAAAATAAGTAGTTATGACTACAGTTTAACTACTTTAGATGACAAGTAGTTAACTCTTTTACTTGTTGGACATAGGCTAAAACATTGCGGTTCACATCCAGTCTGGCGTCCTACGACAAAAAATTTAACTTGAACTGGGGCAGGTACACGGATGCAACCAAGTGTTCCTTATGGTATACGTTCACAGAGGTGAGTATACCGCAAAAAATATTTTGTGAAGTGAGTATACGGGCTCCAGAGGTGAGTACACGCTGTATACCCGCGTATACACCCTCGACTACAGCCCTGCTAATCTTGATGCTAATTCTGAAGCTAATGTCCAGGTTTTTCTTTTGTGTCCATGTAGTATAGCAAAACATATTTTTCTAAAAGATTTTAGTCTGCTGATTTCAAAAATGATATCCGTTTTTCTGTATGACGTAGGGCTTTCTCGACATCTCCCCCGCATTTGACACCATTGATCACAGCCTTCTTCTTCAACGACTAGGGCCTATCTTCTTGGTTTGGCGTCTCTGACACTGCTCTACTCTGGTTCCAGTCCTACTTGTCTTCCCGATCCTTCTCTGTCAAAGCCTCCAGCCACTGCTCACAACCCCTCCCTCTTTCCTGTGGTGTCCCTCAAGGCTCCGTCCTGGGACCACTACTTTTCATCCTTTACACCACTCCTTTAAGTCATCTCATAAAATCCTCCTCTGTCGACCACCATCTCTATGCAGATGACACCCAACTCTTCATATCCTTCTCCCCAGACTCTTTTTCCACCGCCATCACACAACTACACGACCCATGCTCGACCTTAAAACTGCCTCCACCATTGCTACCTCCATTGTTCATTCAAAGCTTGATTACTGCAATTCTCTTTTTCTCAATCTTGAATCCACTCAAATCAAGCGTCTACAGCTTATTCAAAACTCACTAGCCAGAGCTGTCACTAGAACGCCCAAACATCATCATATCACTCCCATCCTCAAATCACTCCATTGGTTAAAAATTCCAGAGCGAATCCATTACAAAGTTCTATCACTAACCTACAACTCCCTACAATATTCCCAGCCCAAGTGTCTTCGTGATCTCTTCACCATTCAGACAACCCGCTCCACCCGATCATCGTCCTATCTCAGTCTTTCTCGACACCCAGTCACTACTCGCCTCAAGTTCTCCAACCGAGCCACATCCATCACAGCACCACGCCTCTGGAATGATCTCCACCCTGAATTCCGCAGTTTCTCAGTGCCTCCATCATCATTGCAACCCGTCCTTCATCCTCCTCCTCTTGTTCCTCTATCTATCACCCCCGGGCTTTCCACTCAAAACTGAAGTCTCACCTTTTCAAATACTCCTACCCTGACTCATCTGATCCTCCGCCTTCCAATTCTTCTCGCCGTAAACGACACCGCCTTGACAGCTGCTCTGCCTCTCCTGATATGGTACCCTGGAAATCGGACTTGGACCTCTTTTGGACTACTCTCTGGAAACCCCCTTTGACTTGGTGGACTATTGCTGGATGATGAACAGAGATTGTTCGTCAGAGGAACAACACGCAAGAAAATCTAAGAAAACACGTTTCTGTCCCTAAGACAGTTTATGTCTCAGTTTCATTGTATACAAGATTTTGCCATGCATTTGTATAAAATTATTGTAAACATCTGGGCACTGTCATACATCTGGGCACTGTCATCTGTTTCTAAGATTTTGACATCAGGGACTTTTATAAACCTTTCTTATAAATTTTTTCTGCAGTGTATCAAAGAGAAAATAATTTCTCGGTATTGTAAAATTCAATAAACTTATAATTTGATTTGTACGAAATTATGACGTGATGGCCAAATTTCATCAACATATTTGAAATCAGGATGTCAGAATTGTAGAAAATCAGTTTAAAAAAATCAGACATCTAATTCTTTCTTTTAAAATGCATAGCAGTGTTATTTGGTGCGAATTTCTCATAACCAAGGAATTCCATAGACCTTCCGACTACAAGTTTTTAACTCACCAATACCAACCAAGCATAAGAGACACGCCAGTTCATTTAACCACTTATCAACTATTCAACTATAGGGTTTTTCTCAATTTTGAAAAGTTTATAATAGTCTATTTTTGTAAAAGCTCAAACAAATTTCTAAAAAAAATTAAAGTAAATTTTAAATTTTTTCGCAAAGAACAAATTTCACCTACCATCACCATCCGGTAATTTCCTTTGATGCACCGTAAAACTATATGCCTTGTCTAATGATGGTATACGACTACGAGCAGAAAATTTAATAGGGTTTGTCGAAATCGTTTTAGGGGTGGTCCGCTGCTTGTCATTATTTTGTGATATAATTTAGATTTCTAACGAACAAGGTCCAACAATACAGATCATACTTGAAGTCTTGAAGATTAATTATTGAAAAAGAACCGCTGTAAATAATTACATCACTACTACGCTTTATAAGTTAGTAAGTTACCGTACTTAGTCTATTAATTCACTAGATGGTGTTAGACTGTTAGTTTACCTAATATTAAAACTAGTACCTAAGTTATTAATTATAATTTTATAATCTCTTTTTTATTTATAATTTATTTTATTTCTTAGCCGTTCATCGCTGTACGCACTTGCGTAAGTGCGTACGTCTCGAGGCGCCCATGGAAATGCGTATCGTGTACATAATTATTATTATAATTTCAACAGTATAATCTGAGAGTGTTGTAAAAATTTAGTTTCAAAGGAGGAGCAATGCTAATGAATCGCGGCCTATCGCTGTCCTGATTCGGTGTCAAATGGAACAGATGTCGGCTACGATCCTCAGTCTTCTACTAGGTTTGGCAACGGTTCCAGCTCTGTCGCTGGACCCACTACGTGGAACAGTCTTCCCGATCGTGTGAAGAATGCGCCATCGCTGGAGACATTCAAATCACAGGATTCACAGCTCAAGTCCTATCTCGTTAACCTATCATGTGCCATTAATTTTTTAAACTCATGTGTGGCCTACAGCATCCTTTTTTCGGCTCGGCCGAGCTGCAACAATTTATAATCCTATTATTGTGATGGTTATTATTATTATTATTGTTGTTGTTGATGTTGTTGTTGTTGTTGTTGTTATTATTATTATTATTATTATTATTATTATTATTATTTTTAAATGACGTCATACTGACCTTGAATGATGAGCTTGGGGTTGTAGCGGTGCTGCGAGATGGTCGTCAGTTCGACCCGGAAGCGATTAGCATCGAAGAACGGGGGTAGGATGTTGCCCATGAAGTTGATCTGGATCGGTTCTTCGTCCAGCTGACGCTTCATCCAGAAGATTGGGTTCCCGAACATCGAATAGTCCTCCATGACGAACTCGCAGTCCAGCTCGACGTCATTGTGACCGGCACTGACGTAATTCGCCCGTCCCTGGCTGACCATCGAGATGTGGGCTGTCGACGAAAATCATCATTATCATTATCGTCATCATCATCGTCATCATCATCATCGTCGTCGTCGTCGTCATCATCATCATCATCATCATCATCGTCATCATCATCATCATCGTCGTCGTTGTCGTCATCATCATCATCATCGTCGTCGTCGTCATCATCATCATCATCATCATCATCATCGTCATCATCATCATCATCGTCGTCGTCATCATCGTCATCATCATCATCGTCGTCGTCGTCATCACCATCATCATCATGGTCATCATCATTATCGTGTTAATGGGTCGTGGACGTCATCCTCGTCGTCGACGTCATTGCCATTATTCTGAACATTGTTCCTTGCTTCATTAACAAGATTGGTTCATTAGGCAATTGATCCATTAGTTGGTGCATTATAGGAAGTTTATAGCTTTGTCAATCCTATTAGTAAAGGAAAAGTTGCATAAAAATCGCTGTATACAAAACCTTATGTAAGGAGATTTACTTATGTGTGAATAAACCAGTGGCGGCAACAGCTATACAATAATTTCAGCAGGTCGCGTCAGGGTCATGGGAGCTATTCAGCAGGTCGAAGAAATTAATGTTTGAGTTTCAACATAAGCAGCATAACTTGGATATATATAAAACAAAGAAAATTATTAGTGAACGCTAATAGCCCAATTGTTGTAGCATATTCGAATTTGAAACAATTCAGCAAGTAAAACGTTAAACTTTAGTTACTTTACTAATCTTTAAAGGTCAAGAGCAAAATAGGCAGGTCAAATTACCTGGGGGTCATCCATAAAGGACGTCCGCAATGAGGGGGAGGGAGGGGTCATCGAAATGCGGACAAATGCGGACAAGGGGGAGGGAGGGTTATGACCTGTGCGGACGTCCGCATCTAACATTTTAAATTTGATGGTTTTTAAACACCACCTTGTTTCAACCTTCACTGAAAGACGAAAAGGTCAGTGAAGTGATTGCCTAAAACCTCATGCATGGTATAACCTTTACTGCGACTTTAAAGAGGCTTTTATTACTGCACATCCTGCGATATGAAACCTGAACTGTCACTTAAACGTGCACAGGAACTGTGGAATTATTGTAAAAATAATGATGACGACATTAAAAATTGGCTTAGGGGTGCAGACGTCCGCAAGGGGGAGGGATGGAGGGTAAGGTCAAATGCGGACAATTGCGGACAAGGGGGAGGGAGGGGTCCAATGTGGGTCATATTTTGCGGACGTCCTTTATGGACGACCCCTGCCGCGACCCATGGTATATTGCTGCCACTGGAATAAACCATTATTTTATTATCTAAACGGTTCATGTGACAAAGAAAAGTCCTTTTCACTGTTTGCATATATTTCTATAGTAGGTACTGTGTCATTGTACTGACTGAAAGCTTCTTGAAAATTCTAAAGTAGAATACGAATCTCGTGTCAAAATTACATGTATTGTAAACTAGTAATCGCAGCTGTTTTAAAATCTAAAATCTGAAACCTTTGACGTCTTCCTTTTAGCTCTAAATTCTTATTTTCGTTGTATTGTATATACTTTCGAATTTTCGTCAACGGCCTTTTGTGTCATATGACGACGTTAAACTTTTGAATAAATAAAAGTTGGTACATTAGTTTAAAGGCCCATTGGTTCATTGGTTCAGTTGGTCCATTGGTTCATTGGATCAGTTGGTCCATTGGCTCATTGGTTCAGTTGGTCCATTGGTTCATTGGTTCAGTTGGTCCATTGGTTCATTGGATCAGTTGGTCCATTGGCTCATTGGATCAGTTGGTCCATTGGCTCATTGGTTCAGTTGGTCCATTGGTTCATTGGTTCAGTTGGTCCATTGGTTCATTGGATCAGTTGGTCCATTGGCTCATTGGTTCAGTTGGTCCATTGGTTCATTGGTTCAGTTGGTCCATTGGTTCATTGGTTCGGTTGGACCATTGGTTCATTGGATCAGTTGGTCCATTGGCTCATTGGTTCAGTTGGTCCATTGGTTCATTGGATCAGTTGGTCCATTGGCTCATTGGTTCAGTTGGTCCATTGGTTCATTGGTTCAGTTGGTCCATTGGTTCATTGGTTCGGTTGGACCATTGGTTCATTGGATCAGTTGGTCCATTGGTTCATTGGTTCAGTTGGTCCATTGGTTCATTGGATCAGTTGGTCCATTGGCTCATTGGTTCAGTTGGTCCATTGGTTCATTGGTTCAGTTGGTCCATTGGTTCATTGGTTCGGTTGGACCATTGGTTCATTGGTTCAGTTGACCGGTTTATTGGTTCATTGGGAATCATTGGTCAGATGGTTGTTAAGTCCAGGCATTGGTCTGTTGATCCATAAGCCTGTTAGTTCATTGGTTGATCTATTGGTCTGTATTTTCATTGGTTCATTGGTCCAAAGGTCCATTGATCCATTGGTTCTTTGGTCCGTTAGTTTATTAGTCTGTTGTTTCATTGGTCTATAGGTCCTTTGGTGAGTTTGGTCCATTGGTTCGTTGGTATATTGGTCCTCTGGTCCGTTGGTCCTTTGCTTCAATGGTCCTTTGGTTCATCTCATTCATTCGTTCCATCTGGACGGTCTTTGACTTGTTTTGCTTAGCGACTGAAGTAATTGTTACGCGACATGGAACCGGAACGAGCACCGGAACCGTTCCGCGGAGACGGATTGACGAATGGAACGCCGGCAACAATGGGATTTATACGGCGCCTGATTTATGGGACGCAGCCGGCTGACCTTTGCCCCGCTGAGGTTTCGGCAGTTGCGCGGGCAAATGGCGGCCAATTGAGGTCAACCTTTGCCCCGCCCCAGATCCTGCTATGCCCAAACACTCGTCCCTCCGTAAGTCCGTCCCTCTGTCCGTCCCTTTGTCTCTCTCCGTCCGTCCCTCTGTCCGTCCCCTGTCTGTCTCTGTCCGTCTCTCTGTCTCTGTCCGTCCCTTTGTCTGTCTCTCTGTCTCTGTCCCCCCTCTGTCCGTCCCTCTGGCTGTCTCTGTCCGTCTCTCTGTCTCTGTCCGTCCCTTTGTCTGTCTCTCCGTCCGTCCCTCTGCCCGTCCCCTGTCTGTCTCTGTCCGTCTCTGTCTCTGTCCGTCCTTTTGTCTGTCTCTCTGTACGTCCCTCTGTCAGTCCTTCTGCCTGTCTCTCCGTGCGTCCGTCGTCTGTCCCTCTGTCCGTCCGTCTATTCGCCCTTCCTTCCTTCTGTATATCTCTCCCTCCCTCTGTCTCTGCCTCTCTGCCTCCCTCCACCCGCTTCCTGTCCCGTCCGTAGATGGGACGCGATCCGTAACGCATGCGTACTGAACTACGGCGTCGCTCGGCTTCCGGTCACGTGACGAATCCTAAACGTGGCCTCTGGAGGCAGCGGAAGTCTTTGGAGCTGAAGCCGGAAATGAGGCGCATTGAATGCTGGGAGGTCGGAGTTGAGCAGCACTGATCTCGATATGCGGGCACGATGGCACAAATAACACGTACTATACGCGTCGAACTGGAGGGTGGAGTGAAGGGTAAAATGAAGCGAGGGTGAATCGGTGCAGAGGGGTCATATTATTTGGGTTGTAAGGGTAGTGTGTTGAAGCGAATTTTTAGTTTTTCCGTTCTACCTACAGTACATTGAATAAAGAAAAAATTCAGTGTGAAAACGAAACGTCTGTTACGACAGTGCTTCTCAAGCTATTTTATGCTGCAGATAGGTAATTGCTTTAACAGCCGTATACCGCGGACATCAATATCAGCCTACGTAGGCCTACATACCATGTCATATTAAAAATTAAATGTCGTAATATTGTCACTGTTTAATTATAGCTAAGTTTACTTTTGTAACTGTTACGTGTTTCAAACAGTCATAGTATATGTGTGATCATCAGTGTTGGGTATGAGTTAACTCATATGAGTTTAAACTCACGAGTTAACTCACTTGCTGTGATTTATGAGTTTGAGTTAACTCACCTTAAAGAGTGTGAGTTATGAGTTTGAGTTAACTCATATTTTCTGTGAGTTTGAGTTTTAATTCTCAATTATTTTAAACTCAACTCACTCTTCGGCACTCGGCACATATTATGTTGAAACAAACCTTTTTTATATCGTCGGCTTTCCATACTGGTGAGTGGTGACGGCAGGGAGGGTCGTAAACACTGCTAGCGGACAGTATTTAAGCACTGCATATTTTGTATATTGTGAACAGTTAAGAACAACATGGCTGAAGTACCGTGTATTCTTGATGGAAAATATTTTTCTGTTACAAGTAGGCGTGATGGAAAAATTGTTGCTCGATTAGAACGTGCTAGTATGAAACGTGTGAGTTTATGAGTTAACTCATTTAACAACTGAGTTTCAGTTAACTCATTTCACTTAGGATGAGTTGAGTTTGAGTTTAAACTCATTTTGAGGTGCATGAGTTGAGTTTTGATTTAACTCATTTCTTGTGTGAGTTTACCCAACACTGGTGATCATTGTGTCGTGTTCTCATTTTTTATGTTTCACATCGTATACAATATAGTATTTTATTTGAGTACCATCACAATTGTGATTTTGATTATCATTCCGTGGTCCGGTCGCCAATCACTCGCGGACCAGGACCGGGACAGCGGACCACAGTTTCAGTAGCACTTTGTAACGACACGCTGCACACTTGGTCGCCTGCTGATGAACTTGGTGAACTCTACCATCATCTCTACTATCATCTCTACATCATCTCTACCATCATCTCTACCATCATCTCTACATCATCTCTACCATCATCTCTACTATCATCTCTACATCATCTCTGCCATCATCTCTACCATGTTAGTGTTTAATTACACAATGTTATATCACGCGGCATTATAATGTACTATCTAGAACATTCACCTCAATGAATGCTATACCGAACAAAACCTTTTGAGGTTTTGTTCGGTATAGCATTCATTGAGGCGAATGTTATAGATTAGGGGTTTGCTATAGTGTAGTGGTTAGCGTGCTGGACTGTCAACGGAGAGGTGAGGGCTTCAAATCCCCACCAGGACAGAAACTGCTTCAAGATATCGGTTCCATTCCACTTGCGCCCCCTAGTGAACTCATCTGTTATGAGTACACTGACTGTACACTGTCGGCGGGAAGATCTGACGGCGATGGAGTGGGACGGCCACTCACCGTCGTATACGCAGAGGCTAAGAAATATGAAGTCGCTGACACTTCACACTTCCTGTGTCTGCTAAACTTGTTGCTCTTTCTGTTCTACTTACATTACTCTCAGCTAATTACTCTCAACCGGTTTTGAACCCATGACCGCAGTTCTCGGAAACGGAGTCATTCACCCGTAAAGCACGATTACCGACGCATCCGTCGGTCAGTGCCTCAGCCCAAGGATCTACGATGAGAGCACAGCTCTCGAAGGCTCTGTACTATATGCATGCGTAAACCCCATACACGAGGACATAAAATCGGGTATACTTTGAACTGTGCGGTTACCCTATGCAGTATTCCTATGTGTCCGTACCGAACCATGGTACCCAGAGGAGCGACGGGGATATTCGAGCAGGCTATCGGCCAATTAACCGGGACTGGTCGTGCCCTCAGCTGGGGAGTGGCCTCTCCCTTCCTGGCCCCGTCATAATATCGTCATATATAGGTCTCAGAGGGGAACATTAAAACTCTCCGTTGAACGTTCATCTAAATATGAGTCCTCTGCAGAGAGACAGACACAGACAGACAGACAGACAGACAGACAGACAGACAGACAGACAGACTGACACAGACAGAGACAGATAGATTGCTCTTGAAGGTATGTCGACTCCAGAAAAATACAGGCCAATGTGGCCAGACAGTCCTAGACATAATATGTGTAGTAACCAAACACCTTAGTAATGTCTGGTGAGGACATGTGTACCACGTGTTTCCGCCATACGGGAGAGAAATACTTGTGAGAAAAACGCTATTTTGTGTTGTATGCATATGTTAATACACACATGCACATACATATATACATATATACATACATACATACATACATACATACATACATACATACATACATAAAAACAAGCATACATACACACACACATGCATGCATAGCCTACATGCATGTTAATGTGGCTCAGACTCTCATAGATTTCTTTATTTATTTATTAAAAGCACTTACGATGCTCTCGTAAGTCAGAAGCGCTGAATCGGAGGCAAGGATATATGTGCGCTTTGGACCCACGACGGGGTCACGAAAAGGTCAGAGGGAAATAGTGAGTCCATAGTTAATAAAATATATCAAAGCAAACACACACACACACACACACACACACACACACACACACACACACACACACACACACACACACACACACACACACACACACACACACACACACACACACACACACACACACTCAAACACACACTCAAACACACACACACACACACACACACACTCAAACACACACTCAAACACACACTCAAACACACACTCAAACACACACACACACACACACACATATACACGACACTTCAGCACTGTGTCACGGTAAAAATATAGGGGAAGGAGGGCACAGTCGATCTCCGTACACAGTTTATCACATCACTTAATTTACAACGCACTTTACCTGGGAACATAGAAATAAGTCAGCAAGACTGAATATTTGTCGCTTCACCCGGAAACATCGGGGCAGTTGTTTATTACAGTCAAAAACTTATAGTTCCAAATTTGTTTGATTCTCCAAAGTAGATTTGTGCCTATAATTGATCGCGTTTTCGTATTTCGTATTTTTCACAGAGAACCTAGGTATTTACGTGTATATATTTTTGAAAACATAATTTTATTGAGTATTTAATAGATAAATGACAAAAATAACACGCGCAACTGGTTTATCACTCTATGTCTTTGCATGAACATTGTATGGTGTTGTACACGATCGATCAATGCATTGCAGTCGACTGTGTATACTCACCATTTTTTATTTATTTTCTTATGACATTTATGAATAGATGGGCGGGTGGATGTAGAGAGGGAAGGAACGAGGAAGCGACGTATGTATGCACGCATGCATGCATGTATATATATATATGTATGTATGTATGTATGTATGTATGTATGTATGTATACTATGTATGTATGTATGTATGTATGTATGTATGTATGTATGTATGTATGTATGTATGTATGTATGTATGTATGTATACTATGTATGTATGTATGTATGTATGTATGTATGTATGTATGTATGTATGTATGTATGTATGTATGTATGTATACTATGTATGTATGTATGTATACTATGTATGTATGTATGCATGCATGCATGTATGTATGTATGTATGTATGTATGTATGTATGTATGTATGTATGTATGTATGTATGATGTATGTATACTATGTATGTATGTATGTATACTATGTATGTATGTATGCATGCATGCATGTATGTATGTATGTATGTATGTATGTATGTATGTATGTATGTATGTATACTATGTATGTATGTATGTATGTATGTATGTATGTATGTATGTATGTATGTATGTATGTATGTATGTATGTATGTATGTATGTATGTATGTATGTATGTATGTATGTATTTACGTGTATGTGTATATGTAAACACTTTTATAGCGCGTAAATGAGTGTGCACTTCGTGTTCTAACCACATTTACTGTCTACTGTTACTAGAAACCTTGTTAAGAATGTGCTACATCAGTGCGTGCTGTATATAGACATTAGACATGCACCACATTAAAGAGGGCATATGTCACCGTCCTTTCTCCGTTCTTCCGTCGATTGGGCCACGGTCTCTATATTTCAATGTCCATCCGTCTGTATCTCTGTCTATCCGTCTATGTGTCTGTCTGACTTCATCTCTCCGTCCGTGTGTCTGTCTCTCATATGTGCGCCCGTCTCTCACTCTGTCTCTGTCCCTCTGTGTGTCTGTTTCTTTGTCTCTCTGTCATCCCACTGCCTCTGTCTGTCTCTCCGTCAGTTTGTCTGTCTCTCCGTTAGCGTGTCTGTCCCTGTGTGTGTCTGTGTGTCTGGCTGTGTTCTTGTTCCTCCGATCGTCCATTCTTTCGCGTTTGACGCTCAACCGTTTTGACGGAACATCGCTTTGTTTATTGGGCCGATGGTCGAAAGTCGCCGACTCCGCCCCTCTGTCCTTCTTTCTGCCTCTCTGTCTGTCTGTCAGTCCGTCCATCTATTCGTCCATCTATTGTCGCCATCTCGGTATACGTCCACCGGGAAATCTGCCACTCCCGCATCATTCGATGGGTCCATACGCGGCAGCAGATGCTTGGACGCTGCAGGGCAAGAGGAAAACAGCACGGGGTACACGAAGGAGGTCAGGTTGGGTCGGGTTAAGTATGGTACTGTGGGGTATGGTATGGTACGTCTGTGGTATGGTGTGGTCTTATTCTAATCTAATCTAATGACTTCTATAGCGCCTTAATCATGATGTGCAGGTGTACAAGACTCAGTCACGTGACATCGAGATCAACAATTAGAATCCACCTGAGAAACGAGGTCGAAATCGGAAAAGATCTCTGGCATCCGGACTCGGATCTTCCTGTGACGACCTCTGGAGTCTGGACAACCCTTCTGACACGACGCAGCGCTCGTGAATAAGCTGGTGCCCTGCGCTTAGCCTCATTGGAGAAACCAGAAGCCAGGTGAGTACGGTGAGTATGGTGAGCATGCAATGAGTTATGCATATATTATTTTTTATATATTTATACATGCATGTGTACTTATGTGTATCCTCGATCCTATACATCTGCGTGTAAGATTTTAGTGATATGTATTTATATAGGCCCACACATATGTATACGCATGTATAGTTGTATACATATGTATATGGGATCGAGTAAGACTTGGTTTGTTGATAGTCAATAACTTACTGCTGCATGAGTCTGAAATCTCTTCATCATATACATTGCAGTCGGCTCCTAACCGTCGGACATACTCAGCCGATCGTGACGGACACTTTATGGCTTATAATATCTAAACAATATCATAATGTTGGACCGTACTGGATATACATACATACATACATACATACATATATACACACATACATAGGTATATATATACATACACACATACGTACATATATACTTACATACATAAATTACATACATATATACATATATATACATACATATATACCAACATATATATATGTAATTATGTATATATACACATAGGAGTTAGCCTGGCCGCCGATCACTACGCTCTGCTGCCCACGAAGATTTACAGGGTCCTCGCTTCCTCGTACATCGGAGAACAGTCTTAGAACATTCTTCTTTTAAAAAATACACATAATGTTTCATTTGATCCAGCTCAACACAATTTTTCTAGTTACTTAAAGACGATCTTGTGTTCAACAGCTAGACAGCGCTCGAAGCGGCACGTTCGGGAGGTTTTTGAAATGCTCTATATAAATTAGGGCATAACCGGGTAGATATTTTCCACCGAGTACCGAATCCGAGTATTTGGATGTACTATTTGCCGGATCCGAGTACGAACCGAGTACCATTTGTTCCATATGCGGAGCTTCACATTTTCATGTAATAAAAATTATCGAAATAATTTTTTTTTACTTTTAGTAACTGACTAATACATTTTGAATTTTAGAAATAAATAATGAAATGGACTTGACTTCCTTGTGGACTTCCGGTGTTGGTATTTTTTTTACTTTTCTTCTCCAAAATGAATATGCTAGATGAAGCTGAAAGCCGATATTATGAGCCTACAAATTCGGTTAATTGAATAACTCTCAA
>OY744609.1:11432013-11467013 GCA_963556255.1 Allolobophora icterica | reverse complement strand
TTATTAAACATTAGAGTACTCTTTCGAATGACGCGACGAGTTTCGAACCCCGAACGCAGTTCCTATAGTCAATGTATTGTATTGTATTGTATTGTATTGTATTGTATTGTATTGTATTGTATTGTATTGTATTGTATTGTATTGTGTAGTAAATCCGCTGCAAGAAAATAATTACCAAACTGCCAATGCCAAAAACAGTAAAGCGTTTGAAGCTGTGATTATAGATTTTTTCTTTCGTGATTAATAGCTTTTAGCGCAGAGCAGGAGAATTATCTTCGTTGGCTATCAGTAAGAGATAGCTTTATCTTTATCGGGTATCCTGATGTGACGGATGATCACAACGAATATCAGTGATATATATAAATGTAATATATATATATATAATTATATATACATCTTCGTTGGCAGACGAAGATATCTGCAATGCCTCTTATTGATATCCCTCATTGCTGGATATCTTAATTGGATATCAGTGACGAATATCCTCACTAGATATCAATGAGAGATATCTTCATTGGATATCAGTATTGGATATCCTACCAGGTACATACGATGGGTATCCACATGAAAAACAAGTGATGGCTTTATCAAATATCAATGACCGATATCTTCGTTGGATATCAGTGACGCATAACATTATCGTCGGATATCCACGATGCGTATCTTCGCCAATCTTCGTTGGGTATCAGAGACGGATATTCTCATCGGATATCAATGATGGATATCGTCTCGGACTCTTTGTGCCTCGGCACACACGAAATAGACCCGAAATCGTTCGTACCTCGATCGTTCATCTTCGGCGCCGACCAGAGGGACCGAACCCCGCACTCACCGCCGCCCCTTTCCAGCCGGTCGCCTCCTCAGTATTCGACTCGTGAAGAGTCTCGGCCGACTTGGCATACCAGACAAAACCCGGACTTCTGTTAATAATAAGTGGACGGGAGGGGAGCTGTGGATGGGAGGGATTTAGGTACAGCCAGGGGGAAAGCAGAGTGGAATGAGGAGGGTGGGAGGCAGAGGTGGGAGATTGGCGAGGACATAAGAGAAGATGGAGAGAGAGGGAGAGAGGGAGAGGGAGACACAGAGAGAGAGACAGACAGACAGATAGAGAGAAAGAGGGGGAGAGAGGGAGGGAGGGAGAGAGAGTTAGAGTTAGATATACATATATATATATAGAGAGAGACAGACAGACAGACAGGCAGACAGAGACAGAGATAGACACAGAGGTAGAAAGAGAGAAATGGAGAGATAGAGAGTGAGAGAGATGGAGAGAGGAGAAACAGTAGGAAGAGACAGAGACAAATGAGGGAAGGAAGGAATTATGGAAGGCAGGAACGATGGATAGGTAGAAATGAAGAAAGGAGAACATAACAATAAGTAAAGAGGGCAGAAAGAAGGATGGAAAGAAAGTAAGAAAAAGAAGGAAGGAATGAGGTTAAAAGGAAAGCAAGGAAGGATGGAGGGCAGGAATGGTAGAAAGAAAGAAGGAACGAAAGAAAGAACGAGGGATAACAGGAAGGAAGGAAAGAAGAAAAAGAAGAAGGGAAGAGGTGCGATGGATGTTATGATAGCGTGGAAAGGGGAAAGTGCGACAGAGGAGGACTGTCGCGGTCGACTCCTTCGATCGCAACGACGAACCAACGAAGGAACTATTAAAAGATCTTTATTTAAAAATAAAGTCGATTAAGTGTAGAGTAAGTCAACTCGTCTATCAAATATCACAATCGTAGACAGCACACAGGTTGGCTGGTCTCGATTGAACGTCATATGATCAATGTTTCAACATTTACAAATCTTCGTCAAAAGGCCCTTAATGTACATCAGGTCTATCTTATATAGAGTTCTCCCGGATTCCAGAACGTTCTGTGACGTCACTGTACTTTTCCCTGGAAAGTCCTACTGAACACGTATATCCTTGTTGCATGCACCGAATTAATGTTGACAGCTTGCTGCAGAATTTTCCGTGCGATGTAAACAAGCTTGTTGACGCGTCGGTTTTCTTCCCTTGATGCATGCACCCGCGTAGACCGCGACATTCCCTCCGCCCTCAGATGATGACACGTCTTCAGCACCATCTCGAACGGGTCATCACGATCAAGCCGGGCCTCCAGACTCCATCTCGACACAGCATATACAACCAAAACAAAACACATCAGTTAGTCAACTTATTCACACAATTTGCGGGCTCGATCCTTGTGTGTCGGGCCATTTCCCCCCTTCACCATCCGAGTCACAACCGAGAGAGGAAATCAGCCACCGTGTTCTGACGTCCAGGACGATATCGAAAGTCCACGTTAAACTCTTGCAATGCTAACGCCCAACGAGTCAGTTTCGCACTCTTAGGGCTTGCATCTGTGAGATAAGACAAAGGATTATGATCTGAATAAATGATTATCTTTGATAAGAATATCCATGACTTGAATCGTTTAAGTGCCCAAATTACTGCGAAAGCCTCTCTCTCAATTGTAGACCAATGCATCTGTGTGTCTGTAAGTTTAAGGCTAGCAAAAGCAATTGGTTTTTCTTGACCTTCTTCGGTCCACTGAAACAAGCAACACCCGACCGCGGTGGCACTTGCGTCAACACTTAAACCAAATTCCTTAGTGAAATCAATGGTATGCAACTGTGTAGCTTTACTGAGATCATCCTTTAACTTATCTAGTGCTTCTTGATGCTTTTGCTCCCAAGGCACCTTCGTAGGTATGTTATCTCGTGTCAAATCAGTTATTACCCGTGCTTTTTCAGCTAAAGCAGGTATAAAATTTCGAAAGTAACTGAAAAAACCCATAACCTTTCTAACTTCTTTCTTTGTTGTTGGAGGATGGATATCATTGATCGTAGCGATCTTACCTGGATCAGGTTCAATACAACCTGACCCTACTATATGGCCAACAAACTTTATTTTGTTTTGTGCAAAATTACATTTTCTTAAATTCAAAGTGAGTCCTGCTTCCTCAATAGTTTGCAAGAATTTCTCTAGATGTTCTAAATGGTCATTCCAATTCATTGAAACCACTGCCATATCATCGACGAATGGTTCGGTAAAACTTCGCACTGGATGTAAAACTTGGGTCATAGCACGAATAAAGGTATTGCTAGCGGACTTGAGTCCAAACGGCATTCTTGTGAACTCAAAAAGTCCTGCATCACATACGAATGCCGTAAGCCATCGATGTTCTTTCCGAACTGGAATTTGCCAATACCCCGATTTCGCGTCGAAAACACTAATAAACTTTGCCCGTCCCACCTTTTGTAAGATGTCAGCAATGTCTGGGGTCGGGTAACAATCACCTAGAGAATATTTGTTAACATGGCGATAATCAATTGCCAATCGAACGCCATTTTGACCTTTGGGTCCCTTTAAAACGCAAACTACCGGACTGGCCATTTCACTTTTCGATGGTCGAATGATGTCTAATGCCAACATTTCTTCTATCTGGCGTTGTACTTCAGGTTTAAGTAGCTCAGGTACTTTATATGCCCTTAAACGCTTAGGAGTGAAATCATGAGTTATCTTAATTTCATGTTCTAATACTGGACAATACCCAGGTTTATCCACAAATACTGCCGTGTGCCGATCCAAAATTTCAAAAAGTTGCTTCTGTTCCTCTTGCGAAAGATGCGCTATAATCAGAGGATCAATTCGCTTACTCGGGCTTATTTGTTCACGTTCTTCCTGATCTACAACCTCTACTATACCAAATTCTTCATCTTGATCAACAATTACTGAACAGCTATTGATCATCGCTTGTTCGAGTCGTTCATGGTATCGCTTGATCTTATTTGCGTGTAAATGTCTTTGTTTTCCCTCTATTTCTACTATATAAGAATATGGGGATTTAACCTTGACTACGGTAGCAGGTCCTTGCCATCGACTATAAAATTTAGAACTACCAAAATCTGGTGCTAATACTGCTACTTTATCTCCAACTTCGTATTTTCTGTCAGTACTACGCAAGTTATAATAATCTGCATACCGCTTTGTTTCTATATCACTATAGTAATCTGCATAAACTTTCGCGAATTCGAGGTTTTCCTTCAGTGATTGGAGATACTCTTCGGGTGATTTACCTAAGTTAAGAGGTACTTTTCGTTCGCCAGCCCACGATTCCTTCAACACACTAAGTGGACCCCGAGGAAGAGTTCCATAAACCATAGTGAATGGCGAAATATGAGTCGTGCCTGAAGGTTTTTCTCTAAGGCTCCACAGAACAAACGGTAACAATTGGTGCCATCCACGAGGATCAGATTGAGCAAGCTTAAAGATCATGGTTTTCAAGCTTTGGTTGCATCTTTCAACCAATCCAGCTGCCTCAGGATGTCCAGGGGTATTAAATCTGGGACTACAACCCATTCGCCGCAAGAATTCTTTCGTCAAACGACTGGTAAAGTTGGTACCACAATCAGAACTGATGATCCTTGGAATAGAAAAAGTTGTAAAAACTTGCAACAGAGCTTCACAAACTCCCTTTGCATTCAGCGTTCTAAGAGGATACGCCATCGGCCAACGAGAAAATTTGTCCACCAGAACCAAAGCATAATTGTACTGGGGTTTCGATTTGTTGGATTCTCCAGTCACTACCATAGGGCCAATACAATCCATATTTAGATGGTTAAAACAGAGTTCATCCGCCCTCGGAATAGGAGTGATCGGAACTCGATCTGCCACTTTAACTGGAGTTCTTAGTTGACAAATTTGACAAGACGCACAATATTCGCGAATCCTCTCATCCATTCTTGGAAACCAAAAGTTTAATTTGATCCTGGCTCTCGTTGCCTTAAAAGCCATGTGCCCAGCACATGGGGCATCGTGTGCTACTCGCAAGACAACCTCGATTCTATCTTCCGGTAAACATAATTGATTAACCTTATGTCCCATAATTTCCCCTTTGTGGTACAGGAGGTTATTATCTATAAAGAAATTATTTTTATTCTGTCTCGCTTGTTGCCAGCAAGGTATAAGACTGTGACAATTCTGTTGCTCACGCAATAAAGTATCATTATTCGCTACTCCCTCATCAGACTTGAACTCTGTTGACTCAACATCAAGAAAATTATCTGAATCATCAACTAGTTGCTCCTGAGAATATTCATTCACTTCTGACGGCAAGGATTCGTTGCTGTTAACTTCTAAGTTATCTTCTTCTGCCCCTTTATTTATTTGTACACATCGATCTACGCCAGCTACCATCACTACATATTGTGAACTATCCCTTAATAGGTCCACAACATGGGGTGTCAAAATAACCCGTTCATTTAGTTCAGGGACTGCAGCGAACATGACGCACAAAGATGGCGCAATGTTTGTCGTTCCTTCCATTGAATTAGCTAATTTCATTTGTAGGTATACTACATCTGCCTTACATCCTTCTCCCTGAAAACCAATTATATTAATCCGTTTAATCACGGGTAAGTTTAGTGACTCAATTAATTTCTTATCAATACAACAAATTTCTGCTCCTGAATCAGATAATGCTGGCTGAGAAGGGAGATCTTCAATCTGTACATTGATATACGACCTCTCGTGTAATCCATCAGTACTATTCTCGTATACCCTTACAGCAGTTTCCAACCCTATTGGTTTAGAATTATCCAATAAATTCCCTTGCTTTACCTGTTCAGGTATCTCATGCAACACGTTGACCTTCTCAACAAATAAGTCGGTCACTTCTTCAGTTGGGTTCCCAGATATACAAGTACTCACCTTTTTAGAACTTGGTTTGGTCTGGCACTCCCTTGCCATATGACCCTTCTGATGACATAGGAAACAGAGACCCTTTACCTTGGCTTCCTCCTGAGACACCCTCGCACCTATCTTGGCTTCACCCCTTATTTCCGGTTTGGGAGACTTGGGTTGAGCTGTCTGGTTATTGACTTGAACATGTGGTTGACCTCTCGTCCAATTGTTATACTTCGGTGTCGGATGACTACGGCATACTAAGTCATTCCCACCATCATGCGACGCTACATAAATGTCAGCCGCATTAGCTATGTCTTCACAGCTCAACCACTCCTCTTTTTCTTGGGCCAAGATATAATCTAAACAAGCCTTCGACAAGGACTCCTTAAGCCGATCCGCAACCAATAAACTTACAAGTTTATCAAACTCATCAGTTATCTTTCTACTTTTCAAATAATACATAAGAGCCACACGCAATTTGGATGAATAGATCGTAAATGATTCGTCCGATGCTTTGTGCAACGACCAAAATCGGGCTCTAAGATTTGAAGGGCTTATCTTAAACTCCCTTAGCAAAAACTCCTTCAGGAATTTGTAGTCATGGAGCTGTGCCTCAGTAAGGCGCATGGTTAATGCCTTAGCTCTTTCACTTAAAATGGCTAGCAATAATTTTGCTCTAACATCTTCATCCACCTCATACACATTAAACAAACCATCCAAGTGATCAAAGAAACCTGGAATTTCTATAGGGTCGGAAGGAAATTTCCAAAGAATATTCTTAAGGGCATCACTATAACGCTTAGTACGACTTGCTAAAGAATCTCTAACATTTCGTTCTTCCTGCTTTTCCTTCCTCTCCCTTTCTTCTTTCTCTTTCCGTTCCTTCTTTTCTCTTTCTTCTTTCTCTTTCCGTTCCTTCTTTTCTTCCTCTCTCCTCTTTTCCTCCCTTTCTTCCTTCTCCTTCCGTTCCTCCCTTTCTCTTTCTTCCTTCTCCTTCCGTTCCTCCCTTTCTCTTTCTTCCTTCTCCTTCCGTTCCTCCCTTTCTCTTTCTTCCTTCTCCCTTTGTTCTTTCTTTTCTTCCTCTCTCCTCTTTTCCTCCCTTTCTTCCTTCTCCTTCCGTTCCTCCCTTTCTCTTTCTTCCTTCTCCTTCCGTTCCTCCCTTTCTCTTTCTTCCTTCTCCCTTTGTTCTTTCTTTTCTTCCTCTCTCCTCTTTTCCTCCCTTTCTTCCTTCTCCTTTTGTTCTTCATATTTACGGATTTCGAACTCCAGACGGCGCTTCTGCAGCTCGTAATCCACTCCTGTTGGAGATATTGGACTACCCTTAAATTCCTCTTTCTCTTTTCCAATCTCCATGGCCCATTCTTCCATTAATTGATTTCGATCCCATGACATAACATCATCTTCGTCCCTTCCTGCCTTCATAAGATACACCCTAAGGCGCTCAGACGACATTTTGCGAATATTCGCTTGCATCTCTGTTGTCAACGCTTCCATTTTTACAAACAGTCAGTCAACAACAATCAACAAAAAAAAACAGACACCACGCGGCAAACCCGCCACACAAAAGGAAAATTCCACAACCCAAAGTGCAACTATGCAGTATCCAAAGAAGTATACTCGCCAAGTACGCAAAAACTATACAAGCTCACGCAAGTCTGGCCTCGATCACAACAATGGATCAAATTGCAAAGAAATAATCAGCAGATATTGAAAGAGAAACAATGGCTGCCTCCCACTCGGCTGCAACTCCACTCTCTTTTCTCCTTCTCAGCCACGACAACACCTAGGATCTTACCCGTATGTTGACTGCTGTCTTCTGCTGTCTCAGCCGAACGACGCACTTCGTCCGTCCGACTGTCGTATGCCGATTCACCCGTCTCCCACGGTAGAAAGGCGTCTCGATCCGCTCGCTGCCTGGAACAGACCGTCTCTTGATCCTCCGGGTTGACTCCTTCCTCCGCCGGCTCGCGTCTTCTTCACCGGATCCAACACCGATGATCCCGCCGCTGCCACCAATAATGTCGCGGTCGACTCCTTCGATCGCAACGACGAACCAACGAAGGAACTATTAAAAGATCTTTATTTAAAAATAAAGTCGATTAAGTGTAGAGTAAGTCAACTCGTCTATCAAATATCACAATCGTAGACAGCACACAGGTTGGCTGGTCTCGATTGAACGTCATATGATCAATGTTTCAACATTTACAAATCTTCGTCAAAAGGCCCTTAAGGTACATCAGGTCTATCTTATATAGAGTTCTCCCGGATTCCAGAACGTTCTGTGACGTCACTGTACTTTTCCCTGGAAAGTCCTACTGAACACGTATATCCTTGTTGCATGCACCGAATTAATGTTGACAGCTTGCTGCAGAATTTTCCGTGCGATGTAAACAAGCTTGTTGACGCGTCGGTTTTCTTCCCTTGATGCATGCACCCGCGTAGACCGCGACAAGGACGAAAAGTAGGAGCAACAGAGGGATAGGCGGTAGGATAGAGCGAGGAATATAGGAGACTGATGAGTGATGTAGAAGAAGACGCAAGGGGGCGTGTAGCGAGAGAAAGTGGAACTAGGAGCAAGAAAGAAAGAGATACAGACAGATACAGACAGATACAGAGACAGAGGAAGCACTGACGGATAAAACTTGGAAGCATGCGGGGGCAGTTCGGACAGTTTGGATTGAAATAAACGAAGGAAGAATGTGAAATAGGAATGGATGTGAAATAAAATGGAGAAATTGAGAGAAAGCAGATGGAAGGAAGGAGACGAGGAATAGAGTGTTGCGACGGAATAGGAAGGGCAGAGGAATGGCAGAGTGATTGAGAAGTAGGTCGTGTATGGCTATAGGAGTTAAATGAAGAAAGAAAGGGTGTGTGTGTGTGTGTGTGTGTGTGTGTGTGTGTGTGTGTGTGTGTGTGTGTGTGTGTGTGTGTGTGTGTGTGTGTGTGTGTGTGTGTGTGTGTGTGTGTGTGTGTGTGTGTGTGTGTGTGTGTGTGTGTGTGTGTGTGTGTGTGTGTGTGTGTGTGTGTGTGTGTGTGTGTAGAGAGAGAGATACAGACAGATAGACAGAGAGAAAGCCAGAGAGACAAAGAGACAGAGAGACAGAGAAAGTGATTGAGATTGATGAGAGAGAGAGAGAGAGAGAGAGAGAGAGAGAGAGAGAGAGAGAGAGAGAGAGAGAGAGAGAGAGAGAGAGAGAGAGAGAGAGAGAGAGAGAGAGAGAGAGAGAGGGGAACGTATACAATATAGTACGAAAGATCCAGAGAGACAAAGACACGGGCAGAAGAGGAAAGATCCAAACAAAGAAGCGTAGACTGCAGAAGCGACGAGACCGAGAGAAACAGGTAAAGACAGAGACCCAGAGACAGAGACAGGGGCAAAGACAGAGAGGTGAAGAGACCCACAGATAGGGAGGGAGGGAGGGATGGTGGTGGGAGCTGAAAAGAACGGAAGTCTATCGCTGGCACAGAATACTTAAACAGCCTTTGATTGGAACTATGTCTGGATTGACAGAGGAAGCATTCAGCTCAAACCCAACCTATTAGTATATTAGCCAGGACCACCACTGACCGTACTACACTCACAGACTACTATACCCCAGGACTAATATTACCTAGACTAGTTTAAGAATCTACTATGCCGCAGCTACTCTCTAGACTACTATAAGCAACTACTATTTGCCAGGATCACTACTCTCTAGACTACTATTATATATATAACTAGCTGGATTACCCGGCGTTGCCCGGGGTTATAAGTTTCACACCACCACCACCACCGCCGCCACCACCACCACCACCACCACCACCAACAACAACAACAACAACAACGACTGCTTGGCAATCTTGGCAGTCGCCCTCTGGCGGCGACTGATTCGCAGTCTGTGAGGCCCTTGTGGCGTCTGGCGACCTGTGACGGAGACTGCTTCGCAGTCTTGTAGACACCTTCTGGCGTCTAGCGACCTCTGCCGTGGACTGACTGCTTCGCAGTCGCCCTCTGGCGGCGACTGCTTCGCAGTCTTGGAGGCCCTTGTGGCGTCTGGCGACCTCTGGCGGAGACTGCTTCGCAGTCTTGTAGACGAATTCTGGCGTCTAGCGACCTCTGCCGTGGACTGACTGCTTCGCAGTCGCCCTCTGGCGGCGACTGCGTCGCAGTCTTGGAGGCCCTTGTGGCGTGTGGCGACCTGTGGGGAAGACTGCTTCGCAGTCTTGTAGACGCCTTCTGGCGTACAGCGGAGACTGCTTCGCAGTCTTGTATACGCCTTCTGGCATCTAGCGACCTCTGCCGTGGACTGATTGCTTCGCAGTCGCCCTCTGGCGGCGACTGCTTCGCAGTCTTGGAGGCCCTTGTGGCGTCTGGCGACCTGTGGGGAGACTGCTTCGCAGTCTCCCGTGGACTCACTGCTTCGCAGTCGAAGAGGGTGAAACGGGCGTTGGCGTCTTAAAGAAAACGCCAGAAATGTAGCCCTCACTGCCGGTCTGTAGTCGGCCTCGCCCGTAGTAAAGCAGACTGGTTGTTTGATATACTGTAAATAATTTAGATCTTTGTCTTTGAACATACATGTGTAAAGTTTGCTGTAAAACGATGAATATACTTCGAATCGATCGTAATTAAATTTTGTGCGAAAGTAAACAACTTATGCGCATTTTTAATGTCGTTGGGGAATACCGGCGCCATAAATAGAATCGCTTGGCAGTGGAATAGGCGAGGTTTTGCGTGATGGACGGTCGGGTGGGTAGAGTTTTGGGGCATTTTCACCATGGTAGGGGTGAAAACGGGGGACGCGAACCCCTCCACTGGGTGTCCGAAGCCGAGGCCGACACATCAGTGAAGGTTTCGAGTGAAAAGGTGCAAAATTGTAGAAGTTAAGCCCGGTCAAACAGACAGACAGACACACACACACACACACACACACAGAATTCTCGCTTTATTATATAGATATATTATATATATTATATATACATATATATATACCGGGTGGCCCATTAAAAACGTTCCCAAACTTTGTTAACCTGGCAATTAAACAATTTTAAAGTAAATTTAATCATAGTACATCAAACTAATCATAATTCATATTTGTACAACACAGCCAAAATTTAGCGCACAATACTCAACAGTTTGAGAGAAATTGTTATTAGAACTGTATGACCCATGGTCAAAATTTTGCACAGTTGTTTTATGATGACGTTTTACGCGAACAAATGTTTAATTGATCCTCCGCCTTCTCTTGTAACGACCCTTAAACGCTGTTTCCACTGTCCTATTGACTTCTGTATTTGTGTGTCGTCTAATAGAGACCATTTTGCTTCAATGACCACTTCCAGGCTTGCGAGCAACGCTACCAGTTTCAATAAGCTTATTAATGACTCGGTTTATGCTTTGTCTTGACCAGTTTTTACGCGGATATTCCTGAACGATTCGCTTGCCTCGCCAACCCTTCTCCTCAAATGATATCTTAATAACAGCGAGATCCTCATTTGAAAACACCATGTTTTCATGTTTACTACTTCGAAGACTAGTTTAATCAAGATACTCTCGTTACTTCGCGGCGAAATAAATGACGTAGTTTTGTGCAAAATTTGTAAACAGGTATGACGTCATAACCTTGCCGCAGGGTGTGACATAATAAACGTACTCTCTTGAAATGTGACATTTGTGCACAGAAATAATTGCTTAACATTTTGGTATAAATTAAAATTTGATATCTCTGAAATTAGATCTTTGCCAGGTTAACAAAGTTTGGGAACGTTTTTAATGGGCCACTCGGTATATATAAGCAACTACTATATGCCAGGACCATCATTAGCTATACTACTATCAGAAAATACTGTATACGTATATGCCGCGACCACTACTATGGATAGCACTCGCGAATATTACTATATGTCAGGCAACTACAACACCTAGACTAATCTAAAACAACTACTATGTGCTAAGACCACCTTAAGCTATCTGACTCTACTATATGCTATGAGCAAATAACTACATGCAGCAATTCTTGTATGTCAACAGCACAACTACCTAGCTACAGTCAGAAACTACTATATAGTTAAGAGTGCTTTATTAATACCCGTACCGCCATGCGTCGTATCATTCAGAAATACTAATTTATTGAGCACCACAGAAAATTATATGACAATGAAAGTACTATTTAATAAAGATCTAATTATAATTAGCTCTAATTAAAAAGTAGTCCTGTCTTACAGTCGCATTATGGTTCGTTAAGTGGATAGAAGATGTGTTGACATGCAGACAGAGGAAGAGAAAGACCGAGATTGTCTTTGAAAGAGAGACAAAGAACCAGACAGACAGACAGACAGACAGACAGACAGACAGACAGACAGACAGACAGACAGACAGACAGACAGACAGACAGACAAACAGACAGACAGACAGACAGACCGTCTGTCTGTCTGTCTGACAGACTGTCTGTCTGTCTGTCAGACAGACAGACAGACAGACAGAGACATAGACAGACATAATCAGACAGAGACAGAGAGACAAAGAGAAAGATAGACGGACAGAAACAGAGATTGACAGACACACACAGAGAAGGCGAGAGTGATATTACACAGACAGACAGACAGACAGACAGACAGACAGACAGACAGAGTGAGAGACGGACGCAGAAGGAATCCCGACACAGACGAATACAGAGGCAGGCAGAGAAACAGAGACCTAACCTTGCTGACACGAAACGGAAACGGACAAAATCACCATGGCAACCGTTTCCACGGCAACCGATAGATCCATGACGTACGTCGCTATGCGCTCCGGCGACCAGCATCAGTGTCAGCAACAGCGACAGAAGCAACCAGCAGAAGTCTTTTGACAGTTGACAGAGCGACACCAGGCGACGACTACTGCCATTTGTATTAACTAAAACTTGCGCTATATAATAAACTGTGTCCTCCACGTATCCGTACTCTAACCGTTGCGTACTTCTTAAGCGCTTGCGCGTAATCCGCTAAGCGTTGAAAGTGATTACTGCACGCCAACGCTTGAGCCTAAATTAGCCTCGAAACCACAAGTCCGGTCGCTTAAATAGCCTCGAAGCGGATGCCGCTCACAGCTAACACCTCGCAGCAGCGGATAATGAAGCAGCTGGTGATACAGAGGCGACAGCGGCGGTGAAGGGAAAATCGCATCGGGTTAAGTGCGACTGCAAGCGGTGGCAGAAGAGGGCGCTATATTTTGTAACGGCTCCCGTTGATTGGGGTTCTCTGACTAGACATCGCGAAGGGTGCTATATAAATTTTCTGAATGAATTAATAAAACCTTTCATTCATCCATCCATCCATCAGTCTATCCACCCATTAATTAATCCATCCATTCGTTTATCAACCAATCCATCCATCCATCCATCCATCCAGTCATCCATCCATCCATTCATCTGTTTTCCACATTTCTTCCATGAGTCTGTCGGTTGGTAAGACGATCAACACTGTAGTCAATAAGTCAAAATCCATCAATCGATGTAGCAGCTCAAAATCAATCAGTGGGCAAGACAGTTACATGAATCGATCTGTCAATCGATTTCCAAATAACCGAATCAATCAATCAATCGTTCACTCATACATCTGATCAATCAGCCACCTGCGACTCGCGACATTTGTATGTAAAGCCATGTAAACCTGTTATCGTCTTTTGCTTCAGTCGATAAAGCTTTCATCCCGAAGCCACGCCTTATAACGCGGACTGCGTACAACAGGCTTCTTCGATTGAAGCTAAAAACAACAACAAGTTTACGTGGCTTTTAACAAGAAACCTCGACTGATGCCTCGGCTTTGAACTCCGGACGCCTGTCTGAGACACATGACCTGCCGCAGTTATACAGAATCACCATTTGCACGCGTTGTTCAAGCAATATCGTCGTTTTAAATTCGGAAATGTATTTCCGTGCTAAGCGAACGTCAATGAAATATACCTGTATCGCCAGGTACAGTGTTAATTATCTCACCTTCCTGAAGAGCGACAGAGTCATCGACTGTAAGGGACGATGAAACAATGGAGGGAGCCGTTCTTCTGGACCGTGTTGCTCTGTAGAGCGACCCGCTCCGGTGTTCACTTGCTCAAGCAGTGAACTTGCCAATCTCTGCATTAATTTCGCTTCATTCTGACCATGCAATAACTCAAGATATCTCTTAACTACAGTCAGTCAGTCACGATCAGATTACTTTAATCGGCACCAATGCACCATAATCGTATGTCCCGAGCATAGAGGAGCCATGAACTAGCGCTCATACCGCAAGAACTAAGAGAAAGTGTACGTGGAGCCAGTGAATGAATATACCCATTCCAGGGTTAGACGGGAAAAACTGGTAAGTGGGGCCTTCGAAAGGCGTCCACAAAAATGTGTGCAGGAGTAGCAAACATGAAGACCAAAAGTCTATGTTGCCTCATAGGCGTAATTTTCTGGGGGTGCGAGGGGTACCCGTACATTCAATTTTTGCACTGGAGGGTACCGTACCCGGTACCCCACCTTTCATTCCCTGAACAAACAATGCCCATTATCATTTTCTCAGAGGAGGTCATCATTTGAGCCATTAAAACTCAAAACATTTACCAAGCATCATCATTATCATCGTCGTCATCATCGTCGTCATCATCATCATCATCATTGTCATCATCATCATTGTCATTATCATCATCATTGTCATTATCACCATCACCATCATCATCATTGTCATCTTCTTTATTATTATTATTGTTATTATTATTCTAACTACTACTACTACTGCTGCTGCTGCTGCTGCTGCTGCTGCTGCTGCTGCTGCTGCTGCTGCTGCTACTATTGATGTTACTATTATAATTATTATTGTTTTTCTGTTATTCATGGAATATAAACGGCACTATAAAAATTATTTCACGGTCATGAAGGGGAAATGATGCGAAACTTGGTATCCTCACTTTCTAGACCAAAGTTAATAATATATATATATATATATATATTCGTTTAATATCTTCAAACTGACAATGACGCAGTATGATTACAAATCAGTATGAACGGATGATCACAAGTTATTACAGGAGTCGAATTTAACTGTATTCGGCAGCCATGCAAGGCGCCCATCACGTCCTACATCTCATTTTTAGCAACGCGCCATCTCGCGAATGAAAATAGGTTGAATGGACCTTATTTGAGTGGACCTCTTTACCCCTCCCTCGCATGGCCTGGTGTTAATAACTGTTAATTAATTACGACTTACTCGCAACTTCTATGATGATGAATGCGACAATTTCTACCGCGTCGCAACACAACACATGCCGTTACAAGGTCGCTTACGATGCTGGACTCTCATTCAAAAGGCATCAACTAATGGGGCAGAATAAACAGTGGCGGCGCCAGACAAATTTTGTAACCAGGGCAAAGCCAGGGCAGTCATACAAGTAACCAGTGCAGAGGGCGATTTATGCCCCGAACAAATCATGGTCAGGGCAAAAATTCTGGCAGGGCAACGAGAAGGCTTTTTTACCAGGGCATTTGCCCTGGTTCGCCCTGGTGTAGCCCCGCCTCTGAGAATAAAGCCGCAATAAGGTTCATACGCTCAAGGCTTGATTATGGCAACGCTACACATGCAGGGCTTACTCTTTCCCGCATTGAAAAACTGCAGTCTATCTTAAAAGCTGCGGTCTGTATGATTGGAGGTGTACTTCAGTTTGGGCGGAGAGATCCAACTTCATGTGGGAGGAATTGCATTGGTTGCCGAATCACAAAGGCATCACGAGTTCAAGAGCCTTGACATAAATGCCTTGTGGACTGTGCTCCATCTTATCTCAGGGAGTTGTGTGTCTCGGTCTCACCCATTACTGACGGCAGATTTCTTCGCTCTGCTGCTCACGGTGACCTGGTTGTTCCCCCAACCAGAACATCCACAGCACAGCACAGAAGCTTCGCTGTTGTCGGTCCATCTTTCTGGAATAGGTTATCTAGCACCTAATTGATTAATAAATAAATTGATTAATAAATAAATTGATTAATAAATAAATTGATTCATAAAGCTCATTGATTCGTCAGCACCATCTTGAAAATAACCGAATCGATTTCCTTGATCTCCCAACTGATTCTAAGTCCGCGTGCGAAGCAGATTTTATCGCGGCGATTGCGGCTTTTCCTTACAACAGACCCATAAAAACAATGGACCGAATTATTGCGACAATACATCCGGAAACGACTGATTGCGTCGCTTTAGGAAATTAGGTGGCGCCACAGTCGCCGGCGGCAGGAATCAGAGACGCTGGCGACATCAAACGACGGCCGCGACACCTAACGACACGTGTCATGTTGTAATCGGCGATTGGAGCGTAAACCGCGATTTCTAATTGGACCGCTGGAAATAACCTCCTATGTATGTGTGTGTATGTATGTATGTATGGTTGGTTGCCTGGCTGGTTGGCTGGCTGTTCTTTCATTAGTTCGTTTGCCCCATTTCGCTCCCAATACAGTTCCTTTCTGACCATAATTATGTCTTTTATCCATTTTTCTACATTAGTTGGTTGTTTGGATGGCTGGCTTTCTGTATGCATGTTTATATGTGAATGTATGATGATGATACTATTATAGCGCCTTTACGGTCTTTCAAAAGCGCTGCACAAGCCCAAGAAGAAGAAGAAGAAGAAGAAGCAGAAGAAGAAGAAGAAGAAGAAGAACAACAACAACAACAACAACAACAACAACAACAACAACAACAACAACAAGTATAGGAAGAGGAGGAGTAGGAGAAGGAGGAGGAGGAGGAAGAGGAGGAAGAAGAAGAAGAAGAAGAAGAAGAAGAAGAAGAAGAAGAACAACAACAACAACAACAACAACAATAACAACAACAAGTATAGGAAGAGGAGGAGTAGGAGAAGGAGGAGGAGGAGGAGGAGGAGGGGAAGAAGAAGAAGAAGAAGAAGAAGAAGAAGAAGAAGAAGAAGAAGAAGAAGAAGAAGAAGAAGAAGAAGAGCAGTCCTTTAAGTTAGCCCTGAGACAGCCACGGGTATGAAGTGTTAGCGACTTCATTTTCTGAGCCTCGGCATATGAGGGCCAGTCCTCTCACTAGCAGTCTCATCTTTCCACCGTCCACCGACAGTGTACTCGTTATAGCTGAGTTGGCTAGTCGGCGCAGGTGGAACAGAAATCTCGAACCAAATCTCTGCCCTGGCTGGGATTTGAACCCCCGTCCTCTCAATCGACAGTCCAGCGCAATAACCATTTCACTATCGAGCATCCCTTACTAACACAAACAGAGACAGTTTTCCACAGGTCTTTCTTCTACCACCGTAAGACATAACATTTACACCTACATTTAGCCCACTATATAAGAGTCACATTTGCCCCTAGATTTAGTCTCTGCCTACAGCAAAACGTCATCAAGTGAGAAGCGTTCTCTCTGCCGAGCCAAGCGAAACAGCACCAGATGACCCTGCACGCAAACCAAGTGGAACCCATCAAATGACAGAGACTGCGAATTGAACGACAACACGTGACCAATGAAGCGGAACCGTACCGAATGATCCGAACCGAACGGAACATCGTCTACGGAACAAACGGAAGGAGTTTCGCGCCAAAACAACAGCAGACGACAATCGAAAGAAATTCCTTCGACGCCCAACAACACCGGAATTGGACGAAAGATGGCGCTCTCAATGACCGGTCAATTTCACGATCCACACACGCTCGATGTTTCTGAGAAGTTGAACCGGAACCGGGCTTCGATCGCCATCTCCTAATCCCCCTTATACCCTCGGTCCCACGCGGAATCCACCCACCCACCGTTCCTACTTGGGTCAATCAGCTTAAACTCTAACCATCCTATCGCAGGCGACCAAAATATGCAGGTTTGCGTCGATATTCTGTGTTGCCATGTTGTGTATGAACGGTTCCAGAAAAAAGGAATCCTACATTAAAATGTGGATTGCAAAGCAGGGCTTAAATAGTCTGTTTTCTGACACAGAGTGTACAGTTTCTTTTTAATAGGCTTACCTGAAATGTTACTTACCAGTTTGTGAGGGTGCTCGATAGTATAGTGGTTAGATAGTTCGAGAGTTAAAATCCCAACCAGGGCAGAAATTTGGTTTGAGATTTCTGCTCCACTTAGCCAACTCAGTTATAATGAGTACACTGACCGTACACAGTCAGTGGGGAGATGAAACGGTGAGGGAGAGGACTGGGTACCCAATCTCGTATGCCGAGGTTTAGAAAATGAAGGCGTTAGCACTTTATACCTCTGGCTGCCTAAGGGCTAGCTTAAGGAACTGCTCTTCTTCAAGTTAAGTTGCCTATACAGTTTCAGGCAGAGTGTGCATTTGGCATCTCTGCGTATTTTAGGCACTGCTGCAAGGGTTTAATTTTGCTCCATAAAGTGGTGGTGAGGATAATTGGTGACCAATCCTCTCCTTCCTCCCCCCTGCTTCTCCTCTTCCCATAAAACAAGAAAGTAAGTAAGTGAACATGAAGGCATCAATAAGCATTGCGATTGTTAAGTACGCGAGAATGCAGACACTGTTGTTAACCTCTTCGCTGCGAAGGACGAGTATGTCTCGTCATGGAAATGCTATTGCCATACGCGAAGGACGAGTATGTCTCGTCATAGAAATTATAGATACTCATTTGATGCTCTGGTCATATACCACACATAAATACATACATACATACATACATACATACATACATACATACATACATACATACATACATACATACATACATACATACATACACGGAAACATACACACATACAAAAATGCATGCATATACACATATATACATACATACATACATACATACATACATACAGACATACATACACACATACATATATACATACATCATGCATAATATACATATATACATACAAACATATATACATATATGAATAATATACATGTATACGTATATACTTACATATATACATATGCACCTACATATATACATATATACAATTATACATGCATACATGCATATATACATATATTATATACATATATACATATTATACATACATACATGTATACATACATACATATATACGTACATACATATATACACACATACATATATACATGGACATACATAGTTACATACATATATATATACATATATACATACATACATACATACGTACATACATACATCTATCCATACATACATCCATACATGCATACATACATACAACCATACATACATGACGCACACGGGATTACAAGGCCGTCGCAGCGAAGGGGTTAAATGTCCTTGCTTGAACTTGCTTCAAACCAAAAGATTGTTGTCACATGTCGCAAAAATTCAACAAAGGGCCAAGAGGTGGTGGTGTCTGTCACCGCCAGTTATAAAAGTGGTGGTGACCGGTCTCCACCGTCACAATACGAAGTTATGCTCATGACAGACTGAATAATGATTTTAAAGAAATTGGTAATTGTAGATTCGAAGGATCGGTTTATGTAAGTGAGTTTCGCGAATTTCTTAAGTCCACCCAATGTCCATCTTTTATCCGGAAATCCCGTAAAGAAACGTTTTCAACAGATGAAGGACCAGTGGTCCAACAGTCAAAGTGGTTTATGTACAGACATCAACAATCGTAATCGTAATCTACAAACTTCTAAAGCGCCAAGTGCAAGGCACCAGCTTATCCCGAGCCCTAATCAATGCGCGCCAAAGTGCGACCGTACGTTACTTACCGGAATAACGTACGCGAACCGTACGTACGTTACCGAAAAGAATAACGGACGCGTACCATACGCGTACGTTAACAATGTAATTGCAGTTGCAGACCGAACAAAATACATTTATGGAGGAATCGGTGTTCCATAAGCACTTCCGTCATCGTCATCTTAGTTGTTTACTTTTCGAGTACGACGAATAAAACGCTAACCTATAATGAGCATCGGGTATTAAGTTTCATTTTTGTTACCACTAATCTTAATCTATTATTAATATTGTTATAACCAGAATTTTACACCTAAATCAATTTAGCTCTACAGTATGTGACTGTATGTGCTGACAATGACACGCTAGCTATAGTATTTAGAGCCTATAGAACTAGAGAGCTATGTACTAGTAGGCAGTGGTGACACTACATGTACACAAGGGCGAGCCAAGGCAAATGTCCTCGTAAAAAAGCCTTTGCCCTAGTCGTTGCCCTGCTAGAATTGTTGCCCTGTCCCTGTAATTGTAGGCCTATACAATGCAACTGTAGGCCTATGCACAGCAATCCTGGACCACGCGATCATCCGACGTGCTTCACTGTCAGCCGAGAGTTCGGGGGTTCAAATCTCGCCGCGGCCAAAAGACGACTCGAGGTTTCTGCTTCACTTATACCCCCATGTGAATTCACCATAAAACGTATAAACTGTCGGTGGAACGATCAGATGGCGAGGGAGAGGACTGCCCCATCGTCCTCAGGCGTCAGAGCTACACACCGAGTCTCTCTTGAAGAGGCGCTACATAAATTAGCTATCAAAATTAAAAACCTCACTAACACTTCATACCCACAGCAATCCCTTTTGCCTAAGGTGCTCTTCTTTTTGGACCCAGTGTGTATTATCGGTTGCACGCGCTCTTCTAGCTCAGCGTAAACAAGACTCCCCTAGCGAGCGTCTGCTAGCTCCCCCTACCGACCGATGGACTCGCTCGCCCTCTAGCGAACCGATACGTCAACTGGCCCACGGGATCAATTACCAGCGGCCACACAATTAGACGCATTCCCTGCTAATTGTACGAGCGGAACGCTGAAGAGTTCCGCCGATGCACAATAGGCGTTGTTGTTCCCTCTATCGACGTCAACGGTAACTAGGATTCCGTTCAAAGGGTAACTATTACGAGGAAACCGTGCGACACCGAGCGCTTCTGAGTGGGAACGGGACAATGACAACGAGTGGAATACGGTGGATGATTCTGGAAGGGCGCTATTTGAATGGGTGACTGAATGAATGAGTGGATGACTGAATGGATGAACGAATGGATGAATGAATCGTTGAATGAATTGGCGAATGAATGGACGAATGGATGAATGGACGAATGGATGAATGAATGCATGAATCGATTATTTTTTTAAGAATAAATGGACGAATGAATGGTTGAATGGACGAATGAATGGATGGATGAATGAATGTATGAATGGATAATCGATCAACGAACGAATGAAGGAACAAATGAAAACATAAATTAGAGGACCAATGAATGAACGAATGAACGAACGAACGAACGAATAACTAACCAAACGAATTGGAAATAGTAAACTTATAAATTACTTCTGTTAGCAATCAAGCGCTTATATTTTAGGTTCCAAACTCCAATGAGTTGGAAATAATTCAACCCATAATCTAGCGCTAGAATAAGCCAAACTTAAGACTTTTGGGTAAAGTCGAAAGCAACGTTAATACCAGGCCAGCACATGGAGCCCATATAGAGCCCATATTCCCATATGGGACCCGCATATCGAGCCCATCTGGGTCCTTGACTCCCATTTAATGCCCAGGAATATGCTGGCGCTTATTGGATATATATATAGAGCTTGGGTTTCGTTGAGAGCGATTTGCATGCTATTGTCAATCTGTATACGATAGCACAGCTCTACCTACTACGTTCCATTCGCTCAACCCTATTCCCAATGGCCAACAGTTGTCAGAATGATCGGTATACGATTTATGCATGCCATAATCCGCGAATTGTAAAGTATTTCAGGACCAGTATAGATAAGAAAAGGTTGGGTAAGGTAAGGTAAATTAATAGAAGGTAGGCCTAAAGCAAGAGGTAATTATTTTTATAATGCGTTTTTATCAGCGTTAGTCAATGTACAGTAGGCCTAGGCTTAAAGGCGTTGTGGCTAGATTGTTCATTATCAATTACATTGACCGTATACTGTCAGTGGGAAGATTATAGACGGCGAGGCAGAGGACTGACCATGTATACGCTCTCATAAACAGAGGCTACGAAAATGAAGTCGCTAACCCTTCATACCCATGGCTACCACAGAGCTAGTAGCTCAAGGGGCTCTTATAATTTTCATCCTCTCCTAATAATGAGAAGCCAATTCCAGATAATCACCCACGTCGGTCCGACGTCGGTAACTTTCTCTATCTGAATATTCCGTGGACAATAAACTAAATAGGATGGCTCCAGGGCTGTAGTGGTAAAATTAGAGGTGAGTACACGCTACCGGTTAGTTTTCCGAAACAAATTAGAGGTGAGTATACACTACAGTATTTTAATATAGATAAATATAAATAGTTTATAAGGTAGTGCACGGTCTCTAGAGGTAAGTATACGCTGTATACCCGCGTATACCCTCGACTACAGCCCTGGATGGCTCTCGATATATAGGCGCGCCTTTTCTGTTGCTGGTCCTATAGTAGGCCCTACAGACTCTGAGATTCTTATCCAGTAAAAGCTGGCTCTGTAACGTTTGTTCTAGCCTTCAAATCTCAACTAAAAATCATCTTTATCTACATGGACTGTTTCCGTGTCGTCTCGGACTTCTATCTTGGCTTTCTACTGCAGGACGCGCCTTGGAATTTGGCTTGCACGAGGATTTTATATATATAGTAGCGACCACTGACTGATGGATGCTCTGAGCATTATAAGATGCTCATGAGCATTATAAGAGTGTCGCCATGGACATTCTTAGCTAGATGAGCAAGCTATACCGTAGTGTGTCCGCACGTTGTGGTTCTGTGAGCACGTGGGGGTACTGACGCAAGGATAGGCCCCTTTATATATATATATATATATATATATATAATTTTATATATGTGTAGCAAAGAGCTACGTTCAACAGAATGGCAGTATGTTTCAGTGTTTGTTGAACAGAATTGTTGTTGATTACAATTTAGACCCGCAGTTAAGGAAATTCTGATTTAAGCACAAGTTGATTCGAAAACCCTCACGTATAATTAATCAGGCCATGATTAAGTCAAATTATCCAGGGATACCTAAGCCTAAATTTTTGGAAGGCGTATATAACTGATCAGATTACGGGAACTCAATAACCTAGAATTCTTGAACGCTGAAGCCTATATAGGCCTAATCTACAGCTGAAACTTAAAATCCAGGACAACCTAAACGACAAAAACTCTATAGCCTAGAAGGAATAAGACAATTCATTTCTTTTTCAACTTTAATTGATCGAACATTAATAGACTTCATCGATCTAATTTAATTAATAGACCGCAGACGAAAGTTCATCTTCAGCGGTCGCTCGGATCTTCTCTATCTCCAGCCGAACGATGGACGGACGAATGGATCCGACGGAGGCCCCCGATGGGGTCTAGTGGTGGCGACGTCGTCGTCGGCGGCGGCGTCCGTGGCTTCGTCGACGGCGGCTGCGTCGGCGGCGGCGGCTTCCTCGTCCGCGGCGTCTCCGTCTTCGTCGCGAAGGAGTCGTCGCTCCCTCGTCATCGTCCTTGGTCGCCGCTGCTGCTGCCGATGCTCTCGGCCGAGCGCTGCGAGACCTCGACCTTCCTCTCACTGCGACGTCATCTCCCAGTTCTTCTTCCTGTTCACCCAACAACAAACCAAAACCCTGCCCTAAGAGAAATGCCATAAAGGGACTTACACCAAAATCTAAATCATTGTCTAAGCTAATCTGAGTAGACATAGGTCTATAGAATTAGAAAAACCTTAAGATAAGTCTAAACAAATCCTATTTCAATCTAATTAATAGAATAATTATAAATTCAATATTAAAATATAAATCAACTCTATAACACTTTAACCTAAAGCCTATGATTGCCCTGTTCTCTTGTAAGCTTGAACCTTATGCTTGCCAAAGAAAGCTCGTCTTCGGCTAGCATAAGGTCAAACTTACCAGTTCGAGATCTTCGTAGTCCTCCATCTTGTTGTTGTTCTTCCGATCTTCTTGCAGCGTTGATGGAACTGAGGGACTTACTCGACTCGACCCCCTTTATGGGCTTCGGCCGAAGAGAAACCAATCACAGCACAGCTCCGAACACAATACGTTGCCATGGTAACCAAGATCCAGATCGGGCGCTTTTAAGCAAGAGAAATCGTACTCAGCCAATCACAGCACAGTTCCGAACACAATACGTTGCCATGGTTACGATTGTCGCGTTTGTCTTCTCAATTCAGAAGACGTACGTCATTCAAAGACGATGACAAATTTAGAGCATAAGTTATGCGCTGGCCAAGTATAGGCCATAGTAGGTGCTTACAGCGGTCAGTGAACTCTGTGAACGGCTTGTATTTTTTATTCAAGACCACGGATATTAATCGGTCCGGCTTTCCCTGTAAGCAGACACTTTGTCGTGGTATGTTTGCCAGTGAATGAAACATACGAATTGAACGTTTTAATCGGTTTTCTTAATTGTGATTTCTAATATGAAGACGAGTACAAGCCATGCCCTAATCTCCTCTTAAGACTTTAAGAGTTGTCGAAAGTTGATCCTGCGTTGTTCTGGCATAGGATTGAAACCCGTCCGAAATCAGAGCACGAAATAAGGACAGGAACAAAAATTGCTAAGGTAGTATTTGCTATCCCAAAAGAACCAGTGGTGGCCTTACAGTCCATGGGAAATTACAAAGGGGGAGGGGCGGAGCAGTTCTGTCAGTGCCGGATTTAGACTTTGGAAAAGCTTGGAGGCCCCTTGTTAAAAAATTACACCAGAAGGTCTCACAAAACTTGAAAACGTATATTCTTCTTAATTATTTAATAGCAAGGCATATTTTAAGGTGGACTTGAAGAATTCAAAATATTTTCAAATGAATGTATTTACAGATTACCTATCTATCATGGAATTTATATAGCGCCTCTTCAAGGGCTCTACTCAGAGGCACTCCCGAGCCAGGCCTGATCAAAGAGAAAAGTCTTCAATAGAGCGTAAAAAGAAGACGGGTGAGTACGAGGAGACAGGCGAAGGAGAGGTGGTAAGTCATTCCACGCAGTTGGACCAGCGACAGAGAATGCTCGGCGCTGCATAGTAGCAGTGCGGGCATACGGGACTATAAAGTCGCCCCGAGAAGAGGAACGGAGGGCTGAGCGACCCGTAAGCGAAGAAGAGAGAGTGAAAACAGAGCATAGGTAGGAAGGAGCCATGCCCAAAACACATTGCCAGGCGAGAGAGCAAAGCCGATACAGGATACGCTGCCGGATGGGAAGCCAATGAAGAGTATGATGCATGTAGAAGGATACACTACCATAGCGGGGTATGGAGCCAACAAGGCGCGCCGCAGACCGCAGGACCCTCTCAAGGAAGGACAGGCGGGTTTGAGGAAGACCGGTGTATAGAGAAGAGCAATAATCTAAACGAGAGCAAACAAAGGCATGGATAAGAGTTGAAGCAGCAGAGGCTGAGAGAGAGCGAGCAACAACCCTGAGCTGGCGGAGATGGTAGAAACAGGAGCGAGACAGAGAAGAGAGGTGCTTAGTAAAGGTTAGTTCCTGGTCAAGAATGACACCAAGGTTCCGGACAGAGGTAGAAAATGATATTAGAGGAAATTCAGCAGCCAAAAGGGTCAGGTCAAGTTTTGCTAACTGCTGGCGAGTACCCAGCCATATGTACTGGGTCTTAAGAGGATTAAGTCTCAGGCGATTGGAAGAAAGCCAGGCAGATAGAGTGTCAGTTGCACGAGACATCAAGCGAACAGCACTCAGAGCATCCCGTGCAGAGCAATGCAGATAGGACTGGAGATCATCAGCGTAAGAATGGCTAGAAAGAGCACTAGCAGCAAGAACAGATTCGAGGTCAGCAGTAAAGAGGATATAAAGAAGAGGGCCAAGCACAGAACCCTGGGGGAGGCCAACAGGTACAGGAATCCAAGGGGAACGCGAGGAGTGGAAGACAGTAGACGAAGTGCGGTCAGATAGGTATGACGAAAGCCACTGTAGAGGTAGGTTGGAGATACCAAAGGAGGTAGAAAGGCGACGCAGTAGAAGATCATGATCTACCGTGTCGAAGGCTGCACTAACATCGTAAAGTGCAAGAAGAGTAAGTTGAGAGCGATCAATGGCACTATAAACCACTGGCGTAAACTTGTCCAAAATATTGGAGGGGCAAGGGGTCTGGATCATAGGGGCAAAAAACTAGTTTTTTCAAGATGAAAAGTTGTTTTTTGTTGTTTTTTCCGTTTTCTGGGTTTTTATAGTTTTTGTTGTTTTTAAGATTTTCGGATTTCGGATCATAAAAATCATGAAAAATGGCATGAACAAGAGCTCCAACTCAGTTTAAATCAGTTGCGATTTCCGAAAATTAAAAATCATTAAATCAATGTTATTAAGATAATTTCTACAAAAATTTTAAAAAATAAGAAATTTATTTTAAAACAAAAACGAAAAACAAATTTTGTGGATTTCTTTTCCTTTTTTTGTTTAAAACCAAAATCTGAAAAAAAACTTTTTTCATCTCTGGTATGGATAGTCAGCAAAGGCTTCCGGTGTTACGTTAATGCGTATGAAATGGGGTGATTTGTTTACATGTAAATTTGTTTCATATTGAAGATAAAAATAAATCTCTGTTTTCATTATGAATTTCTGATAGTATTTCAGTTCTCTGTCGCTGTTTTTCTGTTTATGAAGAAATTTGTCTATATTGAAACATAATATTTTAATTTTTAAAGAAATTCTCCTCTCGATTTTTGGGGGGGCATTGCCCCGGCTCCTCAATTATTGGTGGGGCACGTGCCCCGGCTGACCCCCCAGAGTCTACGCCTATGCTATAAACATCATTAAGAAGACTAAGAAGGAGGGTCTCAGTAGAGTGTCCCTTACGGAAACCCGACTGACGGCAGGGTAGAAGATTGTTGGAGTCTAGGTAGCTCAGTAGCTGAGAAGCTACAAGTTTCTCAATTAGTTTAGATACATATTTACATATTTATCATTTAAAAAGCACCACCAAAAATTCTCAATTTTGGCCCCTACGAATTGTGAGTCCCTATAGGCTGTAGTTTTTTTTAGCTTGTGCCTAAAACCGGCACTGAGTCCTGCAAATCCTGTCGACTAAGCAGAGATCGTCAAGTGTTGGTTAAACGAAGAAACCAGCTCCAACGTTGTTTCTTAATACAGTTGTCCCAGTGTCAGAATTGTAGGTAGAAAAAAGATGGGGGGGGGGTAGATTTTGATGAGTTTGAGCCATGTGAAGTTGAATATTTTATCCGTATTTTGTAAACTGAGAAAATTAAAAAATGCAGTAGAAAGCTTCCTATTGTAGAAGCACAATTGCAATCAGACCTAACTGATTGCAAAGTAATGGCTGTAGTTATTCGGGGTAAGAAAAGTGGATGGTACGGTACCCCAGTCCAAAACGTGGGGATACGGGTACTCCTCGTACCGCCCGAAAATTATGCCTATATGAGGCACAGACCATAAACGACGAGGCGCCCATTCAAATGGTAAAATATCCTATCCTATCATGATAGTTCACTAACAAACCGATCAGGGTTGAGGCTATACAGTCGCTATATAAAAACCTGTTAATTTAATTTGACATAAGCCCTCTTTAGAGTCTTCAGATGCAGTCATTCTGACCCGGTTAAAATCGTCTTACTCCACACGGTGCGATTTTCATTGCGTAAACATTCAAGAACAAGAGGGATTCATTGTGCGCAGTATTGGGTGATGGATGGAGTGAAGTAGACTATCCGATGCGATGACGTCTAGTGACAATCACTCGTCATGTGCCGCGGGACATTACGATGTCATGGTTTGTGAGACTACAAAAGCAATTAGTCCCATTGTTTACGCGGGCAGTGACAATATTGACGTGCGACTATTGTTGAAGACAAGGACACTCAACGACGTCAAAGTGTGATATCCGTCTAAATAAGTTTAATTATTGGGATACTGTCACTGGTCGCTCCTAGCAGGGTGTCCGACTGCCATGAAGCAAGCTTTATTCATTCTCCGGCTGCCGGAAAATGAATTAAAATTGCTTCATGGGACAGAAAATTCTTCCAGATGATTCCGTTTTGAAACACATTCTCAATCGAGAAGTTTCTCTTCAAAGATTTTCATTGATTTCTTAGTTTATTCGTTCATCGATTCAATGAACTTATCCGCTCAACCCAATCCCCCTCAAATCCATTCACCTACCTGCCCATCCATCCATCCATCCATCCATCCATCCATCCATCCATCCATCCATCCATCCATCCATCCATCCATCCATCCATCCATCCATCCATCCATCCATCCATCCATCCATCCATCCATCCATCCATCAATCCATCCATCAATCAGCCCACCAACTCATATATTCACTCATCCATCCATCCATCCATCCATCCATCCATCTATCCACATGTCCATCCCTTCATCCATCCAACCGTCCATCCATCTTCGATCCATCAATCCATTCATTCTTTCCTCCCTTCCATCCTTCCGTCCATCCATCCATCCTTCATTCATTCATTCTTTCCTCCCTTCCTTCCGTCTATCATTCATCCATGTTAGACCTGCAACTACTTTACTAATTTGATGACTTATGCGAGTGAATTGTGGTACTGTTGTAAGTCTGTGAAGAGCTACTTTACTGTAGATATAGTACAATTATTATCATTATTTTTTGCCCCAATGTACATATGATCCCTTGGGGAATTAGATATTAAGATATTATTTCGTCTTATTATTATTGTTGTTGTTATTGTTGCTGCTGCTGTTGTTGTTGTTGTTGTTGTTGTTGTTGTTGTTGTTGTTGTTGTTGTTGTTGTTGTTGTTGTTGTTGTTGTTGTTGTTGTTGTTGTAATGCAGTAGAGCTTATTATTTTAGTCTTGCGTAAAATAACAATCACAGCTGTAAAATTTCACATGTTCAATAACTATGCAAAGCTACTCTACTATGGACGTGTATTTTGAAAACTTAACCATAAGATCAACAAAGCAACTTTATTGCGTATAGTTTCGTCTTGTGGCTTTAAAACCTAATCCAGTATAAACTTCCAACATCCGGTCGGCTTTCTCATCAACAGTTTATTTTTTAAGACATAAAACATCAGCTCAAGCTAAACATCTTTGCAACAGATTAAGAAGCGACGATTGCCATTTTCGCAAAGATTTACTTTTCGCACGTCGATAGTTCAAAAACAGATAAACATAGACAATATGTCCAAATATAAGGCCCACTATACGAGGCTGCACTAGACTTCATTTAGGCCTTGCCAAGTTGGCTGCATTGCTCCATTTTGTCTTCAGTTCAACACCAAAGCAATCATTCATTTTTAAATGTCATAGCTTGAAGTGTGAAAGAAAGAAATTCGTACCGAACAGTATCAACTTCTTTTCACTGGTACACGTCTTCACATTATAGTCATAATAATAATAATAATAATAATAATAATAATAATAATAATAATAATAATAATAATAATAATAATAATAATAATAATAATAATAATAATAATAATAATAATAATAATAATAATAATAATAATAGCATATTTGTTTATTATTACAATTATAATAATTATAAAATAATAATGTACATAGAGATTGTCGTAAAAGACGGAAATTAAAAACTTATTTAAAATCCGATTAGCAACGAAAAACAACGCAGAATACTAAACAGCGACAAATACCAAGAAAGAAGACTAAACAGGATATGAATTCCGCCTCAAGAGGAACAAAGGCTAAGAATGAGGAGAAGAGTCTTCGCTCTCAGCTTCATTAATAAGACATCAAATGCCAGATGGCGTTACTCAGGTTTTATATAGGCCTAATGCATTCTCCAATTGCGGCCATATTGCGATTTATTAATCAGAAATAATATCTATGATAATAATTTCCGGTATCTGTTATTATAAGCGATTGGTGTGAAATAAACTTTGGCAGAATTTATAAACAATAATTGTTTATAAATTCTGCCAATTATTCTATTGGATGTGTCAAATCAAGAAATTTCTTTCAAGTTACAATACGCTTCAAGATACATTTGCAGAGCTAAGACTAGAGTGTTGTCAATAACTCTGTTACAAGTTGAAAACTGCAGAACTTGCTATGGCATACTGTGCTCACAAAAATTCCAGTCCCTGACTCGGAGACCGAAACCAGTGAAACTACACTTGGGACATTGAAGAAGAAGAAGAAGAAGAAGAAGAAGAAGAAGAAGAAGAAGAAGAAGAAGAAGAAGAAGAAGAAGAAGAGGAAGAGGAAGAGGAAGAGGAAGAGGAAGAGGAAGAGGAAGAGGAAGAGGAAGAGGAAGAGGAAGAGGAAGAGGAAGAGGAAGAAGAAGAAGAAGAAGAGGAAGAAGAAGAGCAGTTCCTTAAGCTAGCCCTGACTCAGCCACGGATATGAAGTGTTAGTGACTTCATTTACTTAGCCTCGGCATATGAGGGCGGGTGGCAAGTCATCTCCCTCGCCGTCTCATCTTCCTACCGACAGTGTACGGTCAGTGTACTCATCATAACTGAGTTGTCTATAGGGTTCATGTGGAGCAGAAATCTCGAACCAAATTTCTGCCCTGGAGGGGGTTTTGAACCCCCGGCCTCTCGATTGACAGTCCAGCGCGGTAACCACTACACTATATCTAAATCCGAAGAAACAGGATAATAAGTTATTAACACCATAATAACGTACAAAACAAAGAAAATATATTGAAGACATAGAATACCATTTGGCATTTACAGAGCTGTGTCGTAATCTACTATATAGGCTATTAATATCTGCATGATTATTATGCATATAAATTGCCTCGTGCATTAGATTCGCAAATACATGTATACGTTTATTAGTTTTTAAGTCTTGAATCGCCTGCTGCAGCTGGTCATGGCATCTGTCGATTGTGATGCGGACTACAGATGAAGATGCTGGGAATTGTAAGATGATGAGGAGGGTGTGATTTGTAAGGGAGAAGCTGGGGAATATCCACCCGTCGATGAGCCAGACTCTCTCGCTTTGAAGACACCTTTCCCATTACACTTCCTTGTCTTGTTTACAAACTCTCTTCGTATATACTTCCCACTAGCGAACTAACCGTACATTTCTCATAGACTTTCTCCCTGCCAATAAGTCTTTTCCTTCCCCAGTTGTTCAGCTCACTGAAGATACTGTGTATACATTTAACTTCTGCCTATGTTAGCGAAGTTTCAGTTCATGATAATGACAACACATCGTTTAACGAAAACTTAAGTTTGTGTTAACAATAACCACAACTATGACTTAGGCCTAAAGTGGATCAGTAAAGATAACAAAATAAATAAAACTAGAACTCAAGAGGCCAAACTATAACTAGAGCTAATACTAAAACTACTAGGGCCTACTAATAACGAGGCCCCTAATAAAAACGGAACTACGTTAAGGAAAATCAACATGAAGACAAACAATAAAAATCGTAGGTGATCTTTTTTATACTTACTCAATAATACGTCTTGTTTACCTATTTCACTTTGTCTGTCTGTCTGTCTGTCTGTGTGTCTGTCTGTCTGTCTGTCTGTCTGTCTGTCTGTTTGTGTGTAGGCTACTCTGGTATGTTGCATTTATGTCGATGTCTAATTTTGAGTTTTTAAAAAATTAGAGTCTGGGTGGGTCGCTTGCGGAAATTGACTTTAGCGATGGACGTAGGGCAGTTGTTTTAAAGAGAATTTAGATTACAAAATCAAAAATATATGAGCCTTTTTTTTATAAACCCTATAAGTGTTTTTTAGTACAGGGCTATTAAATCCGTTAGGCAGAACAGCGTGCGATTAAACTCTGGCAGACCTTGTTTTGAATAAGTCATAAGTAAATAATTAATTAATTATAAATAACGATATAGAAAAAAGACTATAGACCACCAAAGGAAAAGACTACACAATCATAATGTACTTGGTTTAAGCAAGAAAAACGACGGAAATATACGTGGAAGGCCCCGGGAGACAGTGCACGCTATCAGCTGGACTACATCTTGATAAAGCAACGATATAGAAATAGCGTGAAAAACGCTAAGACTCTACCAGGGGCGGATGCAGATACAGACCACAACTTGGTAGCAATGACGGTGCACCTACAGCTAAAACTCATCAGGAAGAAAAGAAAGAAGGTTAACAAATGGAATAAGGAGAAACTAAAGACAAAGAGCAATGTACTGGCAGAGAGAATAGAAGAGAGTATCATAGAGATGGAAACAGCCACAACAGAGGAAAGATGGAGAGGGCTAAAGGAGACTATCATACGGGAGGCGATGAGTACAGTGGGGCAGCAGCAGGGACAAACACCAAGGAAACCTTGGATAACAACGGAAATGATACAGGAAATGGAGGAAAGAAGAAAATGGAAACACCAGAGCACAGAAGAAGCAAAGAAGGAATATAGAAGGTTAAACAACAAATTGAGACGAACAACAAAGAAGGCAAGAGAAAAATGGTGGGAGGAGATATGTCAAGAACTAGAAGAACTACAGGCAAAGGGAAGTTACGATCAAGTATATGAAAAAGTGAGAAAGCTGACAAAAAAACAAGGGAAGGAGGAATAGCAGTAGAGGATAAACAGGGAAAGATATTACAAGATCCAGGGGAGATCCGAAATCGTTGGAAAGAATACGTCGAAGAATTGTACCAGAGTCAGGAAAAGCCGACGGATCTAGATGAGGGACCATGTATAGGGACGGGAGATGATGTGGGCCCGGAAGTGCTGAGAGACGAGGTACTAGCAGCGATTAGCGACATGAAGAACAATAAAGCAGAAGGGGTGGATAACATCCCAGCTGAAATACTTAAGAACTTGGGAGAAAAAGCAACAGGAGAACTAGTAAGACTATGCCAGGATATATACAGCACTGGGAAGTGGCCTGAGGACTTCCTACAGACCATCATGATCCCCATAAAGAAGAAAATAATGCAACGGCTTGTAAGGACCATAGAACAATCAGCCTGCTACCACACGCAGCCAAGATCATGCTGAAGATAATCACAAAGAGAATCCAGGCAAGGGTAGAAGCGGACAAGGGTCTAGGAGAGGACCAATTTGGATTCAGAAAGGGTAGAGGAACCAGGGACGCCATCGGAGCCCTGAGGGTGCTAACGGAAAGAAGTTTAGAGTATACGGCCAAGAGGTCTATATCTGTTTTGTGGATTATGAGAAGGCGTTTGACAGAGTAGATTGGAAAAAGCTGATGAATGCACTCAGACGAAGAGGTATAGATTGGAGGGACAGGAGGCTAATAGGAAATCTATATATGAACCAAAAAGTAAAGATAAGAATAGAAGGGGAGTGCTCAGAGGAAGGAGAAATTGGTAGGGGAGTAAGGCAAGGATGCCCACTATCACCAATCCTCTTCAACATATACATAGAAGAACTGATACAAGAGGCAATGGAACAGACAGGAGAGGGTATAAAAGTGGGTGGAAGACTCATAAGAGCCCTAAGATTTGCTGACGACCAAGCAATGCTGGCAACTACACAGGAGGGACTGCAGAAATTGATGGATCAACTAAACAGGACCTCAATAAAATATAACATGAAGATAAATATTGGAAAGACAAAGATTATGAGGATAAATGCAGGGGAGGAGGAGATCGAAATGAAAATAACAATAAATGGAGAGGAGGTGGAACAGGTCAAGAGCTTTTGCTACTTGGGAAGTGTGATAACAACAGATGCAAGATGCCATAGTGATATTAAACGAAGGATAGTATTGGGAAAAGACGCGTTCACAAAAAGAGGAGAGTTGATGAGAGGAGGACTGAGCAAAGACCTAAAGAAGAGACTTGTCAAGGCACTGGTATGGAGTGTGGTACTGTATGGGTCGGAGACGTGGACCATCAGGAAAGAGGATATCAAGAGATTGGAGGCCTTTGAGATGTGGATATGGAGAAAAATGGAAAAGGTGAGCTGGACGGAACGAATGACAAATGAAGAGGTGTTGCAAAGAGTAGAAGAAAAAAGATCACTGATGACAACATTAAGAGAAAGACAAAAGAACTGGATTGGACACATATTAAGAGGAGACTCCCTCTTGAGAGAAATCATAGAGGGGAGATTGGAGGGAAGGAGAAGGAGAGGAAGACCGAGACAGATGATGCTGGGATGGATGATGACCGAAGGATACAGCGGACTGAAGAGAAAAGCACAGCGAAGAGAAGAATGGCGTCATTGGAAGTGGAAACCTGCCGAAGGGCAGAGAACTTAAAGAAGAAGAAATAACGATAAGCACGGCATCAACTAACACTATTCATTCCAGAAATTAAAAATATAATATGTATAATAATAAAAATAATAGTAATAAATAAATAAATGCTTTAAAAAATAAGAATGAGTTGAAGAATGGTCGAAATAAGCCATTATACTAACAGAAGCAAGTCAACCATAACTCTGGGCTGGCCAGGAAATTGTTTATTGTTGGCCTTATGAATCAGACATCGACAGTTTCGACACACGGTAGAGTTCGAGAAGAACAATGTTAAGACTCGTGATAAATATTGTAGTAGTTGTAACTGAAACACATGGATAACTAGAATTATTTCAGTAAGCCATGGGTTTTCCACTCGACGGTGGGTTGCTCTTTCCACCCGCCGGTGCAAACTGTCTCCCAATGAGATACATCTTCCCGTTAAGTTTCGCTTCTGTCTTTCGTGCACCAAAGGCTTTTACCCCAATGGTTCAGATTGTCACCGACTGAAAGCATATTTTCTCCCTGCATTTTCCTCTTTTGTTTACCCAAATACTCAGACTGTCATCCACCGAAGGCACATTTCCCCATAATTTTGGCCCTGGCCACGGGTTTTTTACACCCTCTGGTTCCGAATATATCTCCCACTGAATGTACAATTCCCTCACACATTTCTCTCAGCTCATGGGTCTTTCGTCACGATGTTGCCCCCACATATAGCAACCTGTTAGCGAACGATGGGTTGGTCTGAGGGTGTAGGGACGGTGGGATGGGATGGGGTGGCCGTGTGGAGGTGGCTGGTGGTGGTCGTCGTCGTAGTCAGCGTCTGCACCCGCATTCGGAAACGATGAAGTCGTCGAAGACGGAGATGGAGAGTCTCGCCCTTTCGTTGTAGTGAAGGACGCTGAGGGACTTGGCTCTGACTGGACCACAACACTCGTTCAGGCCGAGAGACTGCACCAGAACAGAGAACAACACGTCACGTCAGATAAAGCAAGGTAACAGGTATGGCAAAGGTAAGGTAAGAGGGCAGGTAAAAGGTATACTGCAACGCACGGTATGATAAAAGGTAAGGTCAAAGGTAAGGTAAGAGGGCAGCCTGAACAGGTTAAAGGTAGAGCAAGGCACGGCATGGTAAAAGGTAAGGTCAAAGGTAAAAGGTAGAGCAAGGTAAGGTATGGTAACAGGTAAGCACTGGCGTAAACTTGTCCAAAATATTGGTGGGGCAAGGGGTATGGGCCAGAGGGGAAAAAACAAGTTTTTATGAAAAGTTGGGTTTTTTGGTTTTTTCTCGTTTTTTTCGTTTTTATAGTTTTTG
>OY744609.1:11419513-11427013 GCA_963556255.1 Allolobophora icterica | reverse complement strand
AAGGAATAGAATGTCGTCTACCTTTTCTGTTCCACTTGATTGGTCGCGTGTAAGCGTAGACTGTGATTCGGATGACTGCATCTTCGCTGACCCCAGATGAACTTCTCCGCATCGTTTTTACGTCATCTAGAACACGACCAACATCCGTACGACATCATCGTTATCATTTTCAGCAGTAGCAGCAGCATCAGTAGCAGTAGACAGTAGTAACAAAATCGTCATCATTGTTATCATAATCATCGTCGTCGTCATCCTCATCAATATATAGTAGTGGTTGTGGTGACAGTAGTAGAAGTTATGGTAGTGTGGTAATAGTAATGGTAGTGGTAGTAGTAGTAGTAGTGCTAGTAGTAATAGTAATAGTTGTAGTAATGGAAGCATTGGTTGTTGTAGTAGTAGTAGTAGTAGTAGTAGTAGTAGTAGTAGTAGTAGTACTAGTAGTAGTACTAGTAGTAGTAGTAGTAGTAGTAGTAGTAGTAGTAGTAGTAGTAGTAGTAGTAGTAGTAGTAGTAGTAGTAGTAGTAGTAGTAGTAGTAGTAGTAGTAGTAGTAGTTGCAGTAGCAGCAGCAGCAGCAGCAGCAGCAGCAGCAGTAGCATTTCGTGTACTTATATACCTGCGTTGGTTTTCTTTCGGAGTCTGAGATTGGCAACTGACAGTCGAGTTTCCCTGTGTCTCCCAATAGTTTCGATCGGTTCAACGGAGAAGTAGAATCTCATCTCGTTCGACTTCTCCTCAGTCCATGAACTGTCACTGTTGCGAGGCAACGAACCTAAAGAGACACCAGAGAAGTTAATAGGGCAGTACGGTAGTCGATTAGTTAAAAGTATGGATTCGATCCTTCCCTGAGATGGTTAATGTGTAGAGACCTTGATCAAGTCCTTCAGTCATATAAAATTTACTCTGCGCCATCTTTCTGCTGCCGAACACAGGAACGTCAATAATAGTTGTATTGTATTGTGTTATATTGATGGAGACATGGCTCTCGATCTCCCTGAGAGCCTGGTGGTTCTGGAACGCTTTCTCACACTGAACTGAGAACATGGACTGTACGGCTGAAAGGATTGGACATCCGCCCTCATGATCCGAACGGAAATTAAGTCGCAAACAACAGTGCATAAAGTGAAGTGGTCTGCTGTTACCATGGGCGTCTGCAGGAATTTTTCTAGGGAGTGGGCAAAATTTTTCTGGGGACCAAAATTTTTGGGGGGGGCTGCAAAATGACGTGTTTGCATGAGCTATTCATGAACACAGAACACGAGACATTTTTCAAAATCCAGGGAACAAATGCCCCTTCCTCCCTCCGGACGCCCATGGGTGTTACAAAACTTGTCTACTTCTACAGGATGGTCTGGTGGAAGTAGAAAAATAGTCTATTCTTACGGAATGGTCTGGTAGCGTGATCTACTTACACAATGGCAAAATGGTCTGGTATCGTTTGGCGTAGAAGTCTCGTTGGTAGATGGCTCGGTCCTGGGTCTCGGTCTGTCTGAGGAGTTCCTCATATCTTTCCAGTTCCTCACCGGTCAGATTCGAGGTGACGTTAGGTCTTCGACGAAGTCCAAGACGATCGAGGATCTCGTGTTGGATGGCGAAGATCCGGGTCTGCTTCTTCCTATAAGGAAATGACTCGGGCGTCTCAGCTCACAGAGTCATGGATTCGATTCCCGGTTCGCCTCAGTCTCAGTGTTGGATTTATGTCAGGTACGTGTGTATGTATGCATGCATGAATGTGTGTATGCATGCGTGTATGTATGTGTATATGTGTGTATGTAATATGTATGTATATTTTGTATATGTATGTATGTGCGTGTATGTCTGTATATATGTGTATGTATGTGTGTATATATGTACGCATGTATGTGTGTATGTAGGTTTGTATGCATGCATAGACATATACACGGAGAGACTGAGAGACGGAGCGAGGCGGAATGGGAAGACACGCAGACAGAGACAGCGATATTAGAACAAAGACCAACAGAGACACGTGCATAAGGAATGCTACAGAAAGCGCACCAGAAAAATAAAGGGAAAAAACAAGCCAGAGAAAACAATACAGACAGAACAATATACATATCATATGTACATTGTTCTTTTTCAATTATTTTTCTGTCTTATTTTTCCCTTTCTTTCACTCGTTCTCTTTCTGTAACATTCCTTTTGCCTCTGCCTCTGCTGATCTTTGTCACTGTTTTCTGTCCATGTATCGCTGCTGTCTCTGTATATATACAGAGAGAGAAATATATATGCAGAGAGGGAGAGAGACAGAGAGACAGAGAGAGAGAGAGAGAGACAGAGAGACAGAGAGACAGAGAGACAGAGAGACAGAGAGACAGAGAGACAGAGAGACAGAGAGAGAGAGAGAGAGAGAGAGAGAGAGAGAGAGAGAGAGAGAGGAGAGGGAGGAAGAGAGAGATGGAGGGAGGGAGAGAGAGCTGCGAGAGATATGGAGAGATAATTTTTTGCTTTCTTTTAATTAAATTCCCGTTAATAAATGAATGAAATGGAAGCTGGAATTCCATCCAGGCAGATCCATTCAGCTGTTGAGGATAAGAGACCCGTGAGATGGAATCATAAGAGCATCGCAAGAAAAAAGAGGCGGAGGAAGAGTATGAGGAGTAACCAGAGGTGGAGGAGGAGGTAGAAAAGAGGAGAACCAGGAAGTGAGGATGGTGGTCTAGGGGTGGAAAAGATGGAGATGGAAGTGGAAAAGGTAGAGAAGGAAGAAGAGGACGAGGAGTATGGTGTGGAGGAAGAGGAGGAAGTAACAAATTGAAGATGAGGAAGACGAAGTGGAAAAGGTGTGAGAGAAGGAGGAGAAGATGACAGCGGAGGTGTAGAAGGAGGGGTAGGAAGAAACTACGAATCAACCTCGAGGAAGCGAAAAGGTTGGAGGAAGAAGATGACTGAAATATGGATGGAAGGAGAAGAGAACGAGAGAGGCGAAGAAGACGAAAGCGGAAGAACCAGGATAAATTGCTCGCAGGACGTCATGACAGTTTGATGGCGCGTCAGAGTCGTAGATTATCCCCGGCTTGGCCCGACCACCCACCGTTCTTTCACCCGCCCGCCCAACTCAATGGGAGGGATAAGCAGCTCCCTGGAGGCCTTCTGGGCCATCGTACAAAGAAGGAGGGGGCAGGCACGTCCTAGGAAAAGGGCCGTGTACGATGAATATGCTGTTAAGTAGGTCAGCGACGCCGAAAAGTCCAGAAAACATTAAGCGAAAAGTTACGATAGCGGGTCGAGTCCGTTACGGTAATTTTGATCCTGATAAATCCGCAGCGTGAGTCGAATCGCGGAGCCACAGCGGTTCCAAATGGTGCCAATTCAGTTCCGTGCTACGGATCTGGCACCGTTCCAAAGTTCAAAGCACACGTGCCGACCGACATATATACGTCAGCATACAAAGTATATCTCCATCCTCTTCTTCTTCCTCTCTAACTCTTTCTTCTCTTCCCCTACTCTTGTTTCCATTACTCCTCCTCCACCACCTCCTCCTCCTCCTCCTCCTTCTCCTTCTCTTTCTCCTCCTTCTTTTTCTCCTCCTCTTTCTCATGACACCTTCTCCTGTTCGATCCTGGCTCTGTGTAGTGACTGTAGTCAGCGTTTCTGATTTATATCTCTTCGAGACGCGCTACACATATATATGACACTACAGTTACCTATTCCTTCTCCATGTTTCCTTCTTTAATTCCTCCTGCTTTCCACTCCCGCTTTGTAGTGTACTGTAATGTGATCAGTATGAGAATTGTAGAAAAAAGACTGGGGATTAGACTTTGATTCATGTGGAGTTGAGGTGTGCAATGAAGGCTTAACTATGAGGTCCTAAGAAAGACTAGGGGGTTGAACCCTCCCCCCAAACCTCCGACAATTTTCACCCTGAATGTGATTACAGATTTATATAACGCCTTTACAAGACAGACTCACCAAAGGCGTTCTCGACCTAACGATGGAAAACTAGGATCGAACAAAATGGTTTTGAAGCGCTTACAGAACAGAGGTAAAGAAAGACCGAGAAGTTCGTACGTTAAGGTGCTAGACAACATGTTCCAGATAGTTGGACAGACAACAGCAAAGCTTCTGTGCTGTACTGCGGATGTTCTGGTTGAGAGAACAACCAGGTCACCCTGCGCAGCAGAGCGAAGAAAACGGCCAGGAATGGATGAGACTGGGACACACAATTCCCTAGTATAAGACGGAGTACAACCCACGAGGCAATTTACTCGTGAGCATGAAGATCTTGTACTCAATGCGTTTGTGTATCGGCAGCAAGTGCAATCTCTCCCACATGAAGAGGGATAATATATGCCCAAACCTGAAATCAGACTGGGCGCAGCGTTTAAAATAGACTTCAGTTGGTTAATGGGGGAAAGAGATAGCCCTACATCTCCATCATTTCGGAGCGTTTCCGACGAGTCTCTCTCGAAGTGGCGCTATATGAATTTTACAATTACAATTGCCATTGTCATCCACTACTTCTCGAAAAAAACTTATCTAAAAAAGTTTCAGCCCTGTCGCATAATTTTAACCACCGAAAGTGGCGGTGATCATCTCTGAGAGGTGGAGGGGACGAAGGAATTCATGTACACAAAAACTTCATGACTTTTCAACCAATTTATCTCCAAAAAAGTTTATGACTTTTTTAGTCATTTGCCTCTTTTTACTACTTTTTCCGGGTCTCCCAACAATGATCTCATTACCCTTTTTTTAGGAATTCGTCTGCAATAACCTTTTACAAATTCATCCACCAACAAATTTTTGACTTTTTTAAAACGAATTTCTTCTTCTTTCTGAGAATTTTCGAGGGACACTTCTGCTAAAAAATTGAGTTTTACCTAATCTGGTCAAAAAGGCAGCAAAAACTCTCTCGCGCAATTACATTTCTCAGCCTTTCTTGGTGTTTCTTCAAAAAAAATTGGCGGGGGGGACAAATGTATGGCGTGTCCCCCACTCTTAAAGGTGGGGGGACATGTGCCCCGTCCCCCCCCATGATCGACGCCCATGACCACCGACCTCCCAATTGACAACCCAGCAGGATAGCCACTAGTCGCTCACGCACGGTATGTTACTAAAAGAGTACTATAATATTAGTAGTATAGGTATTAGCTGTATTAGTATCATTAGTATGCAAGTAATAAAATGTAACGATTCTTATTGTTATGACTAGAACCTGTCAGTTACCTAGAGCATGCTTATCGGTGAATGTCGTATTTTAAAACAAAGTGTTCAGAAGAAGACGATGCAGAACAAGAAGAGCAAGAACAAGAAGAACAAGAACAAGAGCAGTCCCTTTAACTAGCCCTAAGGCAGCCATGGGTATGAAGTGTTAGCGACTTTATTTTCTTATCCTCGGCATATGAGGGCGGGCGACCAGTTCTTCCCCTCGCCGTGTCATCTCCTCACCGACAGTGTATACGGTACCCTCATTGTACCCACCATAATTGAGTTGGCTAGGGGGTGCAGGTGGAGTTGAAATCTCGAGCCAAATTTCTGCCCTGGCGGAGATTTGAACCCCCGACCTCTCGATTGACAGTCCAGCGCGCTAACCACTACTACACTATCGCGCACCTCCAAAGCAAAGTATTAACACCTATAGACAAATAAAAATATTTATAAGCCATTCATACCTAACTAATATACTTCTAGCTAGCCTCCATCCCTGTCTGTCTACCTACGTCTGCCTACTTGTCTGTCCATGTACATGTTTGTCTGTGTGTGTGCCTGTTTGCTTGTATGTCTATTCTTTTGTATGGCTAACGCGTCGGTGAGAAGATGAGACGGCGAAGGAGAAGACCAGCCACCATATGCAGAGGCTGAGAAAATGAAGCCGCTAACACTACAGACTTAAGGCTGCCTGCCTCTCATGAGGTTGGCGCAAGGGACTGCTCTTCTTCTACCTCTTTCAAATTGCGTGACCCGCTCAATCCTGACCTTCTCGATACTCTGACCTGGTCGATTTCAACCCAGATTCTCCAACGCATTCTGTCCTTTGCTTAGGGGTTTTTTACACATGAAGCCCCATCAATTGATACATTGTGCATCAAAACGGCGCTACAGAAGCGATTTCTTTAGATTATATTGGATTTGATTTGATTAGAACTGAGAAGGTCGGGAAATGGTGCGTATATGTATATGCTTGCTTAGGGCCTACATGTGTGCGTGCATAAACGTTTGCGGGCGCTCTTTTAAGTGTGTATTTGTGCTTGTGTGGGCGTTTGTGTCTGTTTCTATGCATGATTGTATGTGCTTTAGTGTGTGTGTGTGTTTGTGTGCGTTCGCAAGTGTGTCTTTGTGTGTGAGTGTGCATGTGTGCGTGCGTGTGCGTTTGTGTCTGTTTCTAAGCATGTTTGTTTGTGTGTTAGTGTGTGTGTGTGTGTGTGTGTGTGTGTGTGTGTGTTTGTGTGCGTTCGCAAGTGTGTTTGTGCGTGTGTGTACGTGCGTGTGAGTGTGCGTGTTTGTATGTATGTGTGTGTTAGCGTTTTGTGTTCGTTTGTGTGCGTTTGTTGTATGTTTTTGTGTGCGTGTTTGTATGTATGCTTGCGTGTGCATTCGTGTGCGTGTGTGTGTGTGTGTGCGATTGCGTGTGTGTCTGCGTGTGTGTGTGCTTGTGTTTGTATTTATGTTGTGTGCTGTCGCGTGCGTGGGTGTGTGTTTGTGTGTGTTTGTGTATGTGTGTGTGTGTGTGTTTGTGTATGTGTCACTGACCTTTGCCTGACTTGCCATTGGTCGCTGGTGAGATGCGGAGAGGGAGCCGCGGCGATTCGTCCACGCGCCTTTTGATTGTCCTCCGTCCCCAACTGACCACATCCGGTTGAATCCTGTTCCTCAGAATCGTCTGCTGCGACCGGCGAACACCCTCTGTTGCTCGGCCTCGGCAGCTGGTCGGCCAGCGCGCGACCTTTGAACCCAGCCCCGTCGAAGACGCAGCCCAACAGAAGGACAACGATGAGAATCGAATCCATGGCTGGTCAAACGACTTACCAGTCCGCCAAGAAACTCAGATGCACGATGTCTCTGCGTCTCACTGTCTCTACCTGTGTCCGTATCTGTTCGTATGTCTGTCTGTATGTCTGCCTCCTGTTTCTATGTTTCTGTGAGTGTTTATCTCAGTATACCTGTCGATAGGCTTGTTTTTCTGCCTGCATCTGTCTCGCTGGCTATATCAATGTATGTGTCTGTCTGTTTGTATGTGTGTTTATCTTCGTGTCTGCGTTGTTGTCTGTCTACCTCCTCGTCTTCTGTCTGTGGAGGATTTCTCTCCAAGCGTTGCTGTGTGTTCCAGAGATGGAAAGCGACGATCTCTTCTTTCCCTTTCCGCTTCCTTCGTCTTAGAAGTCGTTGCTTTGCCGTCAAAGGATTCGCTGCCGCATCCCTATCATCAACCTCAGTCTCTGCAACCTCAGCCTCTGTATCCGCTCTCTCCTTTTTATTAGCTATCGACGCTGCCTCTGATTGGCCAGAGCAGGCACCAGGCTCCATCTGCAAGCCTCTGTCTGTGT
>OY744609.1:11409513-11414513 GCA_963556255.1 Allolobophora icterica | reverse complement strand
GACTGACTGATTGACCAATTGATTAACTGACTGACTGATTGACTTATTCATTTACTGAAAGACTTGCTTCTTGACTGAGTGACTGACAGACTGACCGAAACTTATTCTGACTGCATGTTTTGAATAATTAATTCTTTTAATATTTGTTTCTTTCTTTATTCGCTCATTTATACCTTGATAGATTTATTAATTATGTATTTAGTATTTATTCATCCATCAATATTTTAGCACGTAAAATGATTTACATGCATACAAACACTGCTCTTTCACAAATTTTAGTCTGATTCCTCTTTTTCCCCTAAACTCACTCACCGCTTCAATTATAAATTCTATCAGTCTGACTGTCTGCCTGCCTGACACTTTGGATCTTGGCCTGGAACCAATTCTGACCCCTGCCTATCGATTTTGTTTTGACTAAGCGCCTGTGAATAACCTGGTTCCCGCGACTTTACTGTTTGGGGCACTAAAGAAATCTCGAGATTATGGCTTACGACGTACAACGACAAAGATGACGACGACCAAGTGGTGATGACAACGACGACGACAGCAATGATAGTGCTTTGTAGTCGTATTCCATCGTTCTGCGCCATTAAGTGTTTAGACTTGTTTTAGGACAGAGGAACTTTCATCTGGAAAGTCACATCGCCCACTCCACCGTATCTCTCTGCAGATACGGCGTGATAATCATCCCTCCTCCCTCGGCTGCAGTGTCTGGTGCTCTGGCCGAGTTAGTTCATCTTCACGCATCGCTGGAGCTCATCAGTGCAGACGCCTTTGTCTGGAACCAAAGACGATGACTCAATAACAAAGCAGCTGCTGGATCTTCATCAGGATCTACAGCAGCAGCAGCATCTTCAGCTGCAGCAGCTGGCACTCGGTCGAGAAGATGCCAAACAACCCTCTTTGGGTTCATCCTACGCCTCCGTCTCTCTCCTTGTGTCTGTCTCTGGCGTTGTCTATATAGCTGTGTCTCTGTCTCTCTTGCAGTCTGTACGTCTGCCTCTGCCTCTGCCTCTGCCTCTGTTTCTCTTCATCTGTCCTCTTCTCTCTGTGTCTTTCTCTATATCTGTCTCTCTCTCTCTCAGTCTCTATCTCTATCTATTTCTCTCTGTCTGTCTCTTGCTCTCTGTATCTCTCCCTTCTATCTGTTTCTGTCTATGTGTGTGTGTCTCTGTGTGTGTGTGTCTCTGTCTCTGTCTGTCTGTCTGTCTGTCTGTCTGTCTGTCTCTCTCTCTCTCTCTCTCTCTCTCTCTCTCTCTCTCTCTCTAACTGTCTCTGTCATTGTCTCTGCCTCTGTTTCAGTCTGTATACTTGTTTATCTGCCTCCGGAGACACCGTGTCTGTATCTGCCTTTGTCACTGTCTGTCGCTGTCTCTGCCTCCGTCTGTCTCGTCCTCCTTCAACTGCACACGTGGACAACGTGTCCTAGATTTAAGACAACACGTCTTCACACGACTGGACGCAAAGGGGGAAGGGCAAACAATGGGTTGGGCTGAGGGTTATTGGTGCACGTGGGGTTGAGGGTTATTTGAGTGCATTGGGTATGGGCTAAGCTATCTGCCGAATTTCTGGACAAGAGCAATTCAGGTATCCAGAGAGGCAGAAAGTGAGAGAGGCAGCTAGACAAAAGAGAGGTACAAACATAGAGGTAGAGAGAGACAGACAGACACAGACAGAAACAGAGAGACAGAGGGGAAAGAAACAGACAGGCAAATTGACAAGTCGATACACAGATATACAGACAATAAGACATACAGAAAAACGGATGGATAGAAATAAGGATAGATAGATGGATCGATATATAAGTTAGATCGACAGACAGATAGAAAGACAGATAGATAAAAAATAGATGATGGATAGATAGATAGATAAATAGATAGATAGATAGACAGACAGATAGATAGATAGATAGATAGATAGATAGACAGACAGACAGACAGACAGACAGACAGACAGACAGACAGACAGACAGATAGATAGATAGACAGACAGATAGACAGATAGATAGACAGATAGATAGACAGATAGATAGACAGATAGATAGACAGATAGATAGACAGATAGATAGACAGACAGATAGACAGACAGACAGACAGACAGACAGACGATAGATAGATAGATAGATAGATAGATAGATAGATAGATAGATAGATAGATAGATAGATAGATAGATAGATAGATAGATAGATAGATAGATAGATAGATAGATAGATAGATAGATAGATGATAGACAGGCAAAGAGAAAAAGAAACTGAAAGAGAACAAGAGAACAAGGGAAAGAGAAAAAGATACTAGAGAGATACGTATAGTCAGACAAGCAGAAAGATATACAATACAATCATCCTCAGGCAAAGGCAGACAGATCAACAGACGGACGGACGGACGGACAAAAAGAACGGAGGTCGAAAAGGTTTGTTCGTCTCAGACAGTTGTTTACGGACTGAGATCGTGTAGTTGTAGCACTTGTAGTCGTCATCATCATCGCATCGTCGTCGTAGTCGTTGTTGTTTCGGTTCTTTGTTTTTGAGGTCGACGTCAAGAGCCACTCAAGACAGTCGCTCACCACCCGACCGTAAGGAGCCACAGCTCCCGATTCATCTCTTTTTATGCCGTGAAGATCATTACGATGAAAATCAGCAGATAAACTTTGCAAATAGGTTTGAGGGTTTTTATGACTACCCAAGGGCCTAACTTTGCCCCCATTTCCTTTCTACCTTCTCTCCTTCCCCTTCCCCTTCCTCTTTCCTCCTCTTCCCTTCTTCCGTAATAATTGGAATTACCAGTGCTTTTTTCTAGGAAAAAAAACAATTATGGAAGTGCTAAAATCCCGAGAAAACTGGATTGGGGTTAGGGAGGGGTCTCAATAAGCGCTGAAAACAGTTAACAACACTGAAATTAAATTAAAATGACTAAAGTATTGTTTTTACTATTAAAATAAATAAACAATTTTTAGTAGCTGAAAAACGCCGTTCCGGCTGAAAAAAGCACTGGGAATTTCCCAATAGGAGCATATCTCTGTACAGAAGTAGAATACATAGGTAGGGTATCTATGCCTGTAATTAAATATAAGGGGTTATGCTCCTATTTAGTCATTCCAATTATTATGCCTTTCCTTCCCCTTGGTGGTGGTGGTGGTGGTGGTGGTGGTGGTGGTGGTGGTGGTGGTGGTGGTGGTGGTGGTGGTGGTGGTGGTGGTGGTGGTGGTGGTGGTGGTGGTGGTGGTGGTGGTGGTGGTGGTGGTTGTGGTGCAAATGTACGCCATTTTTGTTGCGACCGTATGGCCTCGACCCTGCTCATATTTCAATGAATGGTGGTGGTGGTAGTAGTAGTAGTAATATAGTAGTTTCTGTTCAACGACTCACAACAAAGCTGATTAGCGTCGCCCTCCTCCTTTTTACAGACTTTGGACTGGCACTACCCGAAAGCAGCAGTGGCGAAGTGCGCTGGGCTCGCGTGGTCTGCGCTTGTCTTGAGCCTCGCCGCTGCACTCAGCTGACACAACGCATTCGACGCTGTTGTATTCCATACTTCACTAAACGCCATCTTACGATCAAATACCCTAACGGTGGCATAAATAAGCGTTCGTTTGAAGACGGCGGTGCCTTTGCTGCAGCATCAGCAGCCGTAGCATCTCCATCGCCAAAGGCGCCAAAGACAGACGAGATTGTTATAGGACAATTTCGGGTTTTATCGGTGGCGTTCCACTTGGACTTCTTAAGAAGAACGGTTGCCAGAGAAAGAGAGAGAGAGAGAGAGAGAGAGAGAGAGAGACAGACAGACAGACAGACAGACAGACAGACAGACAGACAGACAGACAGACAGACAGACAGACAGACAGACAGACAGACTGACTGACTGACTGACAGACAGACAGACAGACAGACTGACAGACAGAGACAGAGAGGAACATGGAATGAAAAAGATATAGAGTCAGACAGAAAGAGCCAAATAGAGAGAGAGAGAGAGAGAGAGAGAGAGAGAGAGAGAGAGAGAGAGAGAGAGAGAGAGAGAGAGAGAGAGAGAGAGAGAGAGAGAGAGAGAGAGAGAAAGAGAGAAAGAGAGAAAGAGAGAAAGAGAGAAAGAGAGAAAGAGAGAAAGAGAGACAGAGAGACAGAGACAGAGAGACAGAGAGACAGAGAGACAGAGAGAGACAGAGACAGAGACAGTGAGACACACACAAACGGTGAAAAAGAGAGCCAGAGAATCGGACAGAGATTCAGATAGACGGAGCGACACTTGAGGAACATCTCTTTTTATGTCAATGATTCTTCGTTTTCCGGCCTACTTTCTTTTCTCCCTTTGAACTTGCCGCCAGTCTTCCTCCACCCTCCCTCCCTCACTCGCTCTCCTAAAGACCTCATGACGCCATACACGCGCACATATAGACGTACGTTTATCTATACGTGTATCTGTATGTGCATCTGCACGTGTGTCTGTGTGAGACTTCTAAGTGGTTAGTTACCACAGTCGAACTGACCTGGAATTTGTCCTTATTTTTGGGTAGCAGTTCTTTTTGTCGGTGCTGCTGTTATCTGAGATTAAATGAGCTAAAAGAGTTTCATTTTATGGCTGCAGTCACAGAAATCCTGATGTTAAAATGCGCTACAGAAGTGCATATATGGGAACATACATACTTACAAATATATTTGTCCGTCTCTGGCTTTATCTCCGTGTCTCTTTCGCTCTATCGCTCTGTGTTTCCCTCTGTTTCTGGTAATGTTTCTACCTCTATATCTGCAGCTCTACCTGTCTTTTGGTCTGCCATTTCTCACCCTCATTGTTACCCTCTTTCTGTCTATCTGTCTCCCTCTACTTCTTTCTGTGCCTCTGTCCGTGTCTTTGTCTCTCTCTGTCTCTCTCTCTGTCTCTGTCTATCTGTCTGTCTGTCTGTCTCTCTCTCTCCGTCTCTCCCTCTGTCTATTTCACTCCATATGCCTTTGTCTTTGTCTCTACCTCTGTCTCTTTCTCTATTTTCACCTCTCTCTGTCTCTCTCTCTCTG
>OY744609.1:11352013-11407013 GCA_963556255.1 Allolobophora icterica | reverse complement strand
TTCATAGATCTGGCAAAGAACTTCCTCTCTGAGAACCGAGGCGGGGTCTTAGCAGCAAAAAGGAAGACTCTGAACGTTTCTAACGAGGAAGGTGGTCTGAAAAGAAGTGATTCGGACGAGCGTAGTCGGACAGAAGTCCTGCGAAAGTATACACTATAAAGTCTTAAAACAGTTCGCGACAGAGTTATGAACAAGTTAGAGTTTCCAACAAAGTGAAAGCTCTGTGACTCTACACGCCGGGTATTTACGTCAATAGCTCAGGTAACCTACTATTCACCTGTGTCCAAAAGGCCTGCGCTTAACCTGAACAGGTAGAACCACAATCAGTTTCGTTCACTTCATCTTAACGTTAACCAGGTAAAACCGAACGTTTTAAATTGAGGTTAATTTCTGCTCATTATAACCAGTAATTGTTATCAAAAGTGTTTCGATATATTTTCATATGCATACCATTAAAACGGTCTTGTGTGATGTAGATAGCCATCTTTGCAGCATATCTAGAGCCAATTATTTTAAAGGAGCTATATTAAGTGTCTGGTACATACATGCTTACATAAATATATAAGCACATATATATTATATATACATACCTAGATAAACACATACACACAGATATACATATGCACATTCATGCATAAAAACATATACATATGCATACATGCAGACATTCATATCTGCATGAATACATGCATGCATACATACATACATACATACATACATACATACATACATACATACATACATACATGCATACATACATACATACATTCATGCATACATACATACATACATACATACATACATACATACATACATACATACATACATACAGTCATACATACATACAGTCATACATACATGAAAACACAGGGGCCTGCAGATATTCTTGATTATTACTACTTATATTACACTGATAGCTGGAAAGAGATGTCTTCTATAACAGAAAGAAATTGGTTCTTGTAAGAAGCCAAAGAACAGGGCGAACAGCCACACGTAGAACAGATTTAAAGAGTCGTAAAGGGGACGAGGAAGAGTACCATGTATTGAATTGCAATACTCCAGGCGTGATAAGTCAATTGAAGGGGAAGAGCATTAACAGCATCTTGAGCTAGAGATCAACGAATAGGTTGAAGTTGCCTCATATAAATGTATACGACGATTGTGTAATGTTGACAACATAAGATTCCACTGTCAACTTTGAATCAACGGCAAAAGTATTCTGATGCGCTGTTAGGATCGGTATATTTCGTTGGAAAACAAGAATGCCGGGCATATTTTGATATTGTATGACCACAATAGAAAATTTCAGCCTTGTTAACGTTAAGACCGAGTCAATTTTGAGTCACTCAGTCATATATTTCGGAGATATACATCTACTTAGACACATTTGAAGACAGTTCAACTACTGAATGAACTATAGACGAGGTGAATGTATCTTAAGGTTTTCAGCATATACATGACTATGTTAATTAAATGATGATAGGAAGCGCTATAGGAGAAATAGTAAAGTACGTAACAAAGAACCCCGAGGAACACCATAATAATGAATGGCGCAAAGGAGAGGAACAGTTAAGAAATGTTCACGTTGTGCGATTGTTTTGACAGATATTATATATATATATATATATATATATATATATATATATATATATATATATACATGTGGTCAGCCAGGCATTAACTTGGCTAATTTTTCCAGAATGATGCCATGACCAGCCGTTTAAAATGAATAAGACAATTACTATTACGATCAACCGTGTCAAAAACTTAGCTTAAGTCAATAAAGCTAACGAGACGCCAGTGGCCTGAGGAACACCGTATACGAATGGCGTAGGAGAGGAAGCTATATACATATGGTTACTTTATGATAGCTTCTGTGGAATGATATTACCAATTTGGTCAAGAGAAATAAGGTGATGCCAATTAGGTGATTAATAAGCGATAATATTATAAGTAAAGTAAGTAAGTAAGTAAGTATATCCTTTATTAATCCAACTGCTAACCGCATTTTGGTTTACACATGTATATCACGTCCAGATTAAAGTACTAAGGCCTATATTCCGGTGAAAATCATCCTAATTATGAAAGATTTACGAGCTAGACTGTCAGCAGTCGGGAGAACCCGATTATGAACACGGGGTCGCAAAGTATAACCCGTATGCTTAACAGGAGGTAATAGCACATGAAGCACATGTGTAGGACACGTAAGGACGGTCGTGAAAAGTTTAGAATCAGCAGTACGGATCAATTGTTCGAATCTAGGGTAGTCTACAGGAAGATAACCAGCTTTAATCAGTCTCCTAAAAATTGCCTGTAGTCTCTCACGTCCCCTCTGCCCCACATAACCCCACCAAGCGGACGCAGCGTACGTCATCCTCGTCACTGTGGTAGCTGTCACCACATCGTACATTGAGGGGCCAAGTAGTCCATGAGTAGTCAGGATCCGTAATGCATACATTGATTGTCTTGCACCAGTGCATAGATTGTCAACATGCACGTCAAAGCAGAAGTCATCGGAGAGCGTGACACCCAAGATCTTCATGATTCTGACTCTGGAAAGACCAGGAATCTCCATCGGCTGGTTTTCATTCAGTTTTCTTCTCGGCTTACGGACAACCATTTCCTGGGTCTTTGCTTGGTTAAGCTTCAGATTACATCTCGCAGCCCAGATCTCGATGTGCCTGATTTCCGAGTTTATCAGGTTGCTATTGGCAGCAGGAACCAGGAGATAGGTATCGTCAGCGTACTTGAGTATCCGGTTAGTTGGATGTTTAGGTTTAAGTTTGGATATTGCTGTTAGGAACAGTATCGGACCAGTTCCTGATCCCTGGACAATACTGCAGTTGATTTCAATCGCCGCAGAGGTAATTCCTTTAAACTTAGTGCAATGTTGTCGTTGGTGGAGGGCCGCAATGATCCAATTGTAAGCAACGTCGGGAATGGGTAAGTCCGCCATCTGTTCAGCCAGATAGTCATGCCTCACCGTATCAAATGCTTTTGAAAAATCCAGCGCTATCAGATGTACATAGGGGCTGGACCGTCTGGACGTCAGCATTTCAGTGAGTTGATGCGTTAATGAACATATATATAGGCCCCTATATGTATAAATGCGTATCTATACCAACATAAACATACATAAAAAACACTTACATATACACAATACACATACATACATCCACACACTCACACACTCACCTACTCACACAACTCACACACACACTCGCCTACTCTCACAATTCACACACTCACACACACGTACACACATAAACAGTTAAACACACATACACACATGCATACATACACACATAGACCTACATACGTACATGTACGTACCTACATTTACGTACGTCAGTACATAGCCTACATGCTACGTATACATAAATACATACGTGCTCATATACTGAGGTATTTGTAATAGATAAATGCCTACGCACATACATACCATACCTATATCTAAAGTTTGCTCGTGTTTTACATTACTACGTGGCAGATATGGAGTCGAGTGACGTCATAGCTTTTCAAAATGCGATTATAAGGACGTCATCGCTTACGAACGCTGACGTCATAGTGACGAAGACGCCTTTTGATGACATAGATAGGCACTTCCTGCTGTCGAACGGGCACCTTTCAGCTGACGAGAATCTGCAATTCGTCGAAGCCGTTCCAATCGCCGCCTCTGAGCTCAAAGACGAGGAGCTCTACCGCGTAGAAACCTGCCCAAGCTCTGATGATGACTGCGAAGAGTCAACAGGATCAGAGAGTGGCACTGAACATCCCGATGGAAGCACGGACAAAGACGAAGAAGGTAAAGAACCTTATGTGGATGAAGAGAGGTCACCAGTTGGCAGTGACCGCTTGAATTGTGATGGAGATGAGAAGAAGGTGGCGCCACACGTAGAGCCAGGAGAAGTCCAGACATCGCTGATCGAGAGCATGCAACGTCTTGGTCTGTCTACCGGTGACCGATCATCGTCAAGAAAGACAGAAGGATCAGAAGAATCTGCCCAGAGAGACGAGAAACCACATGAAACCAAACAAAAGGACTCACGGAATGACGCAGACGTTCTGGCCCGGGGTCCGACCGGTGGAATAGCCGTCGCCTACCCTTCGAATCCCGCCAACTGCGGCTGGGCCGAGCAGTACTATCCAGGAGAGAAGCGATCGCAGTTTGTGCCTGGATACACCGACTTTGGAAACGATATCTTCTTTGTCGATGCGACCGTGAGTAGTTCGTTCCCAGCGGGGGACAACTGCGACTTCCAGCCGTCCAAGTTCCGCAAGGGACCGCAGCCGGTGGAGAGCGAGGATCTGTCTCCACTTGACGATCCGTTCCTATCGTTCACTTCGCTTTCCCCGAAGGAAATAGCTGAGGTGCTGGGTAGCGATGACTGCGCCGCCATCGTCGATGAATTTCTCCTATCCGGCAACATCTACAACATCGATGAAGAATCCCAGAACGTGAAGTACGTGTTGCCTCCATGCTCTCCGGGTGACCAGTTTCGGAACGGCTCAGTCATAGGTGAGCTCTTTCCTTCTGGAATTCCTGCCTCCTCCTTTCAGCAACATCTCCACCAAGATCAGCAGCAGCAGCCCTCCCATTCCAGCATGACCATCTTCCGCACCCCTAACCCCATTGCTACCGCCAGTCCGTTGTCCCAAGTCACAACCATAGCTGCCAACCCCTCAGGTAAATTCTTTCAACCTGGAAATCTGACCCTTGACCCTACTCAGTTCTGCGATAACGCTCTGAAACATGGCGGCTGCACTGGCTTCCAGGCAGGAGAGGTAAGTCCACCGGAAAGCGGCCTCGGTGGTTCAGACTACAGTCAGTCCCCGCATCGGTCGACGAAAGGCAGTCCAGGTCGCGAAGACGACTTTCCTCTCGAACCCCACGAGAACTTGGCTGAAATCGAGGCGATCTTGAATTTTATCGAAAACGAAGTCCAGACTCCAGATGGAAAACAGTCCACAAAATACCGCTACCCACTGGAAAAACCACCAGCTGGAAACCAACAACCACCGAATCCTGCGTCCAGTAATTACCAATTACCGCTGGTAAATCCTCCACCTGGTACACAGCCAATAAATCCTCCTACCACAAATTACCACTTCCAACTGGAAAATCCTCCTGTTTCACAGGCAGTGGGTCAGTTCAATCGTCCGCCGTACTCCACAGTGGCATCGTTCCACCCCGTCCATTCCTCTCCTATCCAACGGACATCCGTCTCGTCCACCGTCAGCGCCACCTCTCCAGCACTTTCAGCTGGACCACGTGTCCGATCTGTCAAGCGGACTTCCAGGGAAGAAGGAAGTCCAGAGGAACAGACAATGAGAAGAATGAACGGAACGAATTCAAACGTCTCAGGTAAGACTCCTTCGTCAACCACATCCGATGTAATGTAACGTAATGTAACGTACTGTGATGCAACGTAACGTAATGTAAATCTATGTGACGTTGTTTAACGTAACGTAATGTAACGTAGCGTAATGTTATGTACCGGTGTTTAACGTTATGCAACGTTATTTAATGTAAAGCAACGTAATTTGACGTAATGTAATGCTATGAAACGCTGTTTAACGTAATGTGACGTCATGTAACGTTGTGTCACGTTGTGTAACGCAATTTGGCGTAATGTGACGTAGTCATGGTGAGAATTGTCGGGGGTTTGGGGTTCAACCCCCTGGTCCTTTTAGGATCCCCAGTTACAACTTCATTGCACAACCCAGGGGGTCGTTTCCAACCCTCTCAATTGTGCCAGTGTGATTATATTGTACATATATTTTAGCATTTTCTTTCACAATGCACTTTGTGGGTTACTAATAAAGTAATGCTCTGGTTTATTGTGTGATTTGGGATCATATGAATTTTATACGAATAAATTTGGTGAAGTCACATACATACATACATACATACATACATACATACATACATGCATGCATACATACATACATACATACATACATACATACATACATACATACATACATACATACATAAATGCATACATACCTACATACATACATACATACATACATACATATATACATATGCCATATATAAGCTTCGTCTTTGGACTTTGACTTAACTTAGACATGGTTGTTTTCATTCTCATCCGTAGATCAGTCCTTGGCTGAGAGGAAACAACTGGCAAAGGCAAGTAGCGTCATCGCTCGACTCACGAGGCAACAGCTCGTCATGCCTGACTCCGACCAGGACACGTGAGTTGGTCTGCTGTCGTCATGCATGACTGCGTCGGCAGTCACGCGCCCCATTAGAACGTAGGCTAGACAAACCGGAAGAATTATTGCAATAATATTGCATACTTACTAAGTACTTGCCCATACCAGACGCTAATTTGGTTATAAGTCGTGATCGAAGTCTACATTTCTTCAGCGTTCCCACCCCAAAAAATAACTAGGTCACAGGAACCAGCTTACTCTTATTACTGTTACTATTATTATTATTATTATTATTATTATTATTATTATTATTATTATTATTATTATTATTATTATTATTATTATTATTATTATTATTATTATTATTATTATTATTACAACACCTACTACTACTACTACTACTACTACTACTACTACTACTACTACTACTACTACTACTACTACTACTACTACTACTACTACTACTACTACTACTACTACTACTACTACTACTACTACTACTACTACTACTACTACTACTACTACTACTACTACTACTACTACTACTACTACTACTACTACTACTACTACTACTACTACTACTAATGCTACTACTACTACTACTACTACTACTACTACTACTACTACAATTGTGAGTAAAGGACTTACTAAAGGTTCCTACACAGTAATCATCTCAGAGGAGAGCGCTGTGTACCAAACTGGCCACCGTGTCTAACCGACAGGCGCACACACTGGACGCGTACAGACGTAGTTTGTAAATACGGGAACTAATTGTTGCCTGGAGTTAGACACTTACTATGAATAAATGTAGTGCTTAGATTATGGTAGCTACTGGCTACACATGCCCGCTTGTCTTTAGGGTAGTAGGCTACACACGCCTCAAGGAAATTCCCACTTCCTCGTATACGAACAGTGCATTTCTCAATCGCGCTAGGGGCATTACCAAATTTCAGTGGTAATATATTGCATGACAATGGCAGAATTCACATCCTTCTGCGGTGTGTGATCCGCTAAAACTCACACCATAGAGTGTAAGGAACGACCAACTTCCTAAATGGAAGAAATCACATACCACGTTTGGTGCGCTTGTCTCTAAGCTTGAACTCACATCCAAAGGCAAGGTTGACTTCCTTTTGAGTACAATCCACGCCTTGGAGTAGAGCCCGCTTGTCTCAAAAACTAGATCTCACACCCAATTAGAGCGAAGGCTCACTTCTCTTAATCACGTCCCTAACTATGGCCCCTGGTCGTGTCCCTAAACTAGAATGAACTCCTCAAGAGTGAACTCGCACTGCCAGTCTCTATAACCCACAGTCCAAGTGAAGGTTCACTTGGACTGTGAATCTGTGATAAGCAACAACGGTTTGATGTTGACCTTATTACGGCTTGGTTTCGGTGAGCCACTGTTTGGTGCTATCTCTGAGGTATACACCGGTGCTATCTCTGAGGTAGAACTCGCGACCCAGATTAGAACTCGATTGTCTGTAAGATAGAATGCAGTTAGAACTCGCGACATAAAAAAAGGCTCACGCCGCGTCACTTCCTCTTAGGTAGAACTCAAGACCCTGGATCGGGCACGTCTTTTAGCTACAAAGTGTCGCTTCTTTTGGTTTCTTACCATATAGCTTCCGTGGAGTCTGGCTATGATATACCCTGGAAGACCAGTGTGGGAACTGTAGAAAAAGATTGGGGGGGGGGGCGGTGCTGAACATTTAATCCGTATAATGATGTCAAAGCAGTAGATTTCAACGCTAGCAGTTTTGCAAGTCAGACTCAAATCAAAATAATTCCTTTGTTTGTTGAGAAACTTAAAAAATGCATACACAATGCACCATGGAAATTTCTTCTCTTTGACTCAGAGTCAAATAATGCTGAATCACACTAGCACAACTGAGGGGGTTGGAAACGACCCCCTGGGTAGTGCAATGAAGACTTAACTAAGGGGTCCTAAGGAAGACTAGGGGGTTGAACCCCCCAAACTCCCCGACAATTCTCAACCTGTGACTATTGTGAATGAAGGACTTGCTCAAGGTCTCTACACAGTAAAAATCCTCTCAGGGAAGGCTCGAACCCATACCCACCGCGTTACAAGGCGAGCACCTAACCAATCGTGTCCCGGTTAAGACTGAGTCGTTCTTAAGCAGAATCCAAACCCTAAGCTAGGCCCACCCCTCTGTTCATCTTTTCTGCCCCAAATGCTTTAACCCCGTTGCTCCTTCTGGGTCGTTTTCAGACTTCTGCATCTGGCAATCGCGAAGAACGAACGATATTTGACTGAAGCGCTGATCAGTCGCTTGGATCGGGACAAACTGACGGACAGCATGATCAACCTCAAGAACAAACAAGGCCAGGTAATCGATCCATGCGTGGATCAATTGATCCCATCGATCATTAGGTCAATCGATTGATCGACTGTTAGGTAGTTGATCCATCGATCGATATGTCAGTCGATCGACCGACTGTTAGATCCTGCAAGGCGATCAATAAATCAATAAATCCAATGATCCATCGATCTGATTGATCAGTCGATCGATCATTCGAATAAAAAATCAATACATCGATCATTCCTCGATCAATTGCAGCAGATAAACTGGATGGGAAAGGATCCAATCTGAGTGAATCTGATTTAATTTTACTTCACATCGTCGTCATCATCATCTGTAACCGTAAAACGATCCGTTCAGATCATATCAGATTAGGTTCGGTCGTAATTGTAATTGTAATCACGAATTTATCTGGCGCTTCCTTTCAAGACATATTCTTCAGAGGCACACAGAACCTGACAAGAAAAGATCACCATCAGCTGGATGGTTTCAAGCACTTACGGAAAACTGGAAAGTGACGACCAAGGAGCTGAAAGGACTGAACTCTACTGTGTATAAGTTTGAGCGTAAACAAGAGTTCGAGCTTAAATCAAGATCTTCTTAGACTCGGTGCGGTTTTGCATGGATAACTATGCATTGTGGTACCTCCGCATGAAACTGGATTTACCCCCCCCTGCCCAAACCTTGGTTTACGATCAGTCAACCGAGCCGCAGCATTTCATAAGCCTACAGGCAGATGAGGGAACGGAAACTATGAATGAACACCGGCCGAAGACAAGACGTGTACCAGGAACAACACCACTTTCCAGCAGATGCTGATCGAAGGCCAGTACTGTATAATTGTTTCCCACAGTCAGATTAGGTCGACTCAGCCTTCCACACCCTAGGGGGCAGCAGTAAAATGAGCGGGCGCCTAACAGGCTGCCCGCTCTTGTGTTCAATAAGATCTTGATAATTGTACCGTCATGTTTCAATGTTTCAATATAACTTACTGCGGTTTTTCAGTGAGCTTGTGAATAAACACGAATAATATTATTATTATTATTATATAATTATTGTATCGAACCTGGCGGTGTGGTCTGTTTAGACTCCGCTGTGTCTGGCAACGGTGACCAACCAGTCAGCTCTGGTTCGACTCCTGGTAGAACGAGGCGCTGACGTCAACGTACGCATTCCACTCGGTGCTAAACAAACCAAGTCGTTCTGCAACCCGCTGCACTTCGCTGCCAGCAACGGCAAGGAGTGGATTCGAACCCTCGAACAACTACTACGCGCCAAGGCCATCGACCTCTCGGCACTCGACTCCGAAGGTATTGATCTCTCTCTAATACATATTCTTACCTTCTTTTATCTTACTTTACCTTAGTTTACCTTACCTTGCCCTGTCTGGCCTTGCTCGTAATTGTCAGCTTGAGTTACATTGCTGTGTTTTATGTCATCGCGTCGTGTAAATTCGTCTCAACTTCGGCTACTTCAATGGATCTTTCTGTCCCACGAGTCAAGAATACTATGGCCAAAAGTCGAGCCGTTGCTTGCATTGGTCCTGCTCTTTGGAATCAACTCCTTCTATTGACACATGCCTCTTTATTAACTGGTGGCCCAAGTGCAGTATGAGAGTTGTAGAAAAAAGACTGGGGGGGGTTAGACTTTGATTCATGTAGAGTTAGGGTGTGCAATTAAGAATTAAGAATTAAGAATTAAGAATTTACTATGGAGCCCTAAGAAAGACTAGGGGGTTGAACCCCCCTAAACCCCCCGACAATTCTCACCCTGCCCAAGTGCCTCGTTCCGCTGTCTTAAAACCACTTTCTATTCCCTGGGTCTTTCGCACTAGGAGCGCCTCTGATTAGCGAACACTGTGAGAGGCGCTTTATAAATGTTCAGATACAATACAGTAAAACTTCCCCTACGTTACAGTTCCTTACCTTTACCTCTCCTGATCTTACCTGGCCTTACCTTCCCCAGTTCACGCTACGGTACCTTACTTTGCGCTTCCTCAGCTACCTTACTGTAAGCCTAAACTCTTCAGTTTCTTCCATTGTCTATCAGAGCAGATTACGGGAGCGCTACTGCAGCCACCTGGCGATTAACCGTTGTATCGCCGTATTCTATGTGTGCTTTCACTCTGTCCAGGATGTTCAGCGCTACACAAAGCGGTGATGGCGAACGGATTGAGTCTCTTCTACGGTCGCAACTGCGAGATGATAGATTCCCGGGAGTCCGTCCGACAACTCATCATACACGGGATAGATATCAGTCAACAGGTGGAGCCACCGTCCAAGTCATCTTTACAGAGCTCATCTTGTCATCTAATTTTCTTGCCACATCATCTCGTCATTCATCATCTCGTCATCCCATCGTCTGGTATCATCTCGTGACCCCATCAATTTTATTATGCATTTATTAAGCGCCACTACATGACGACTGTCATCTAATCATCATGCCATAATTATCATCTCGTCATCTCATCATCTTGTCATCCCATCTACCGCCTCGTCGTGTCATCATTCAATAGCTCATCTTGTCATCTAATAATCACGCCATATCATCTCGTCACTTCATCATCTTGTCATCCCATCTATCACCTCGTCATGTCATCCATAGCTCATCTTATTCGTACTATTGTCTGTCTAGGACGGAGTTCAGAGTAAGACAGCCTTGAACATTGCGCTCGAGAGAGGCGACTTCGACCTGTTTTACTACATCCTCGACTTGGCCAGTCCGAGGGTGTCACTGCCACTCCTGCTGAACGCAAGGACTGGTCGACGGGGCGACACCCTTCTGCACGTCGCTGCCACCCTCCAGACTGACCCCTGCCACCAGCTGACCCTTGTCAGGCAGATGCTCAACAGAGGAGCCAATCCACAGCTGAGAAACTGGGACAACCGCTTTCCTTGGGAGATTGCAACACGGCCTCAGGCACGATCATCATCATCGTTGTCGTCGTCATCATCATCATCATCATCATCATCATCGTCGTCGTCGTCATCATCATCATCATCATCACTATCATCATCGTCGTCGTCATCATCATCATCATCTTCATCATCATCATCATCATCGTCGTCGTCGTCGTCATCATCATCATCATCGTCATCACTATCATCATCATCACTATCATCATCATCACTATCATCATCATCATCATCATCATCATCATCATCATCATCATCATCATCATCATCATCAGGCCCGGCTCAAGACATTTGGCGGCCCTGGGCAAATCGGCGAAATCGGCGGCCCTAAGCACAAAAAAGTTGACGACCTTTTTTAGGAATTCGCCTCTAAAAAAGTTTATGACCTTTTTATGACCTTTTTTTAGTCATTGACCTCTTTTTTTACGAATAATAATTAAATCATTTTTGAAAAATGGAAAATTGGCGGCCCCTAAAAATCGGCGGCCCTGGGCGGCTGCCCAGTTGCCCAAATGGACGAACCGGGCCTGATCATCATCATCATCATCATCATCATCATCATCATCATCATCATCATCATCATCGAGGACTTCGTCGTAGTCGTCGTCATCATCACAAATCATCTTTATATCTTTTTTGTGTTTATCGTTATCATAGTTGGACTGTAGGCTGAATTGATTGGATTGAATGATGGATTATAAAACGGATTTCTGTTTCTTCGTTATAGATATCCGAAGTTCTTCAAATCCCAGTCGGCGTTGGTTTATAGGAGATGCCAGCCAGAAACAGAGTGTAAACATGGCAGCAGGTGACGATGTATAGCAGATATATAGAGGTTCAGCCTCTGAATCCAGAATGTAGCAGATTCGTCTATTACTGTCGATATTCTACAGTTTTCAGATTTTGCTGGTGTTTGCTCCTTCATGGTTAACGAGCTGAAGTTGCGCAGTTTTCTGTGTGGGGAGCGCCTTTCGAGCACGCTGGCGAAAGAGTAGATTACAACGCTTAGAGTACATTACAATTTTCTAAATGTACCAATTCCACTTTCATGCTATTTCTCGCCGTTTTAATACAAGTATGACTATATTCGTGTTAACTAATCGAGATATTCACGATAACCACTACTCTGATGCTAATCGTTTTCATAAACTCAGTGCTTCTGACGTCACTTCGTTCAGCAGCATTGAGATTTGGTCTTTCTTAAGCCTTGGTTGAACCAAATATACATTATATTCACTTATTAAAAAATTATGTGGTTGAACAGTTAGTCGAAATGTCGAATCATTATAAAATAAAACAAGAGGTCGTTGTATAAAAAGTCTATGGTCGAAACCCCGTTGTATATGACAAAGATGTTAATACATTACAAATCAAAGGGCTTCCCTAGCATGCAGTCTTGTTGTCAAGACCTTAAACCTCAAGACCAAGACCTTGAACCTCAAGACCAAGACCAAGACTCTGAACCTCAAGACCAAGACCAAGACCAAGGCTTTGAACCTCGAGACCAAGACCAAGACCTTGAACCTCAAGACAAAGACCAAGACCAAGACCCAAAAAATCGCAATCAAGTCAAGACTTCTAAAATTATCAAGTCGGAATATTTGCTATTTTAATAAAAACATGAGTCTTTTATTTTATTCAAGCAACTTAACTTTGAATGCAAACTGCAGAGAATTCCGAATTCGTATTTAAAAGTCCTTCATGCAAAATATTATTCCAAATGCCTCTTGTATTTTATAAAAACCAATTCTCTCAGAATTTTCTGACCAAGACGTGCCTGGTGGGCCTCATAAAAATCCCGTCATGTGAAAAAATACGTTCTACAGGTGCTGAAGTCGCTGACACACACACACACAGTAGCTTTTCAAGCACTGGATGTAAATGTACAGAAAGCGAGTCCTTTTGAAATCTTCCCATGGTTTATCATACCGTCTGATACAGAATAACTGTTGCTGCTGCCAATGGGTTTTCCTGACCAACAAGACTTATATCCATAGATATTGGTCGTTTGATGCAAGCAGGCTTGAAACTTTTTAAATTCTTGAGTTTTGTTAAATGACTGTTCACATTGACAGCCGAGACCAAGACCAAGACTTTGAACCTCAAGACCAAGACCAAGACTTTGAACCTCAAGACCAAGACCTTTGGTCTCAAGACCAAGACCTTAAAAACAAACTCGAGTGCACTCGAGACCAAGACCTTGGTCTCGAGGACGACAAGACTGCTAGCATGCAACAGAAGGAAATTTAGAGAAACAACGAAAAGGGGCAAGCCTATGCAGTACGTTGTCTTTAACTAGTGAGCAAAGTTTTCAGTGATGGACTCGAAGACAGAGCCGTTTGGTTAAACTGTTCACTTTAATAACAGACTTGAATGAAGCAGAACAAAATACTTTGCAACTATTCTTTATCTACACCGACATTACAACATCAAAAACTTCTACGCTACATATTACTAGTAAACTGGTATACAATTGAACTGATATACTACGAACTGCTTTTATCCTCTGTATCAATTTAACAAGCTTGCAGGGCTCTGAAAGCAGATTAACGCAACTACAACATTTAAGTTCCATTTACCTAATTAACAGTTGCCTACACCGTTTCAACGGTTTTACTATGCTACAAATACATAAAGGCATAGAACATATCTATATTTGCATAACAGTACGCCCTATATATATATATATATACATATATATATCCATAATATATATATATATATATATATGCATACCATATATATATATATATACATACAGCATACATATGCATCATACATATATATAGCATACATACATCATTTTATATATATATATATATATATATATAGCATCCAAGAAATATGCTATAAAAGCGCTATTACATATTTTAGACAGCCATCTGAATAAACAAATTTTTTTGGGGTGCTGACAGAAACACAGAGCTCTAGTTCAAGGTCACAAGTTCATGGACCATTTCTGTGTGCACGTGTGGCTTGGTTAGCAATTAACATAATTAAGTCTTGCACTTGGTCCAATCGATACTAATGCTGTTACTGATGACCATTATTCTTAAAGTACTTTTGCCACTTTTCTTTTATCGACACTTTTGCCATTGTTGCACTGTTCTTCTTGCTCGCGGCTGTATGCTTCACGGACACTCCTGCTAATTAACTTGGATGGATTCACGTTGACGTCGTTCTGGCACTCTTGCCATCGTGTCCTCACGGACTCATGCTGACGAGTTAATTGGGCACTCTTGCCACCGCATTCACTTCTATTCATCTCAACATATTCTTGGGCATTCTTGCCATTTCGATCGTACTCTTTAATTTCTTCACTTGTTCCGTTGGCCTCCGACAACGATGTTTAAGATGTTGCCGAGTAACTGCGACCACTTACTTGCGACCTGAAGCTGTAAACGCATCTTGTATAGCTGTGTAGTGGTGTAGTCACTGATCTTCTCCAGCAGCTTTTTCAACCTTTCATCAGGCGTTATGTTTACTGCTTTGTCTGCAACACTCGTTCTTTCATCAGCAGACAGTTTAACTCTCCACTGCCTCCATTTCTTGGCACACTCGTGCTGTAGTGGTCATGCCATCGCTCATCCTGTCATCTGGGTCCAGTCGTGCTCCAGCTGTTTGACTTGTGACGCAGGCCTTCCTGCTGGAGCTATTGCCATTTAAGCTCGATTTCGCCAATGGACCAGATCACTTGGAAGGTATTACAATGCAGCGGTTTATTCTACTTGTGCAATTCACAGGAAAAATCACTCTGCTCGCTTGCTCTCCGAACAGCTGTAGCATTTCAGGCTTCTGAATCATCGGAAAAAGCATTTCTTTCGGCTTTGTTGCTGCAGCTCTTGCCTTCTGCTTCCTTTCCTGCTTCAGCACAATAGCTCTCGTAGTCTGAGTCCTTAGGTGGTTCATCACTGCATTGTTCTGTCTGATCTTCATCCAACTGGAGGCGGAACTGGTCATCATCCGATCCCTCTGAACGCACCTTGCCATCCAGATCATCGCCTACTTTCGTGAAAATTTCGTAATCGGCGTTTCCCACTTCATCATCAAAGCACGCATCTTCGCCCACTTCACTGTCAAATTCCTGGTGGTGATCTGAATCCTTGCTCCATTCATCATAATCGTTGCAGTCGTTGTATTCTTCGTCCATGCTGAACTGGTTGCTGTAATCGCAAGCTTCATTATCGGACTCCGCCTCATCAATTTTGTTACACATCTCCGATTCCGATGCAGAGGACCTTTTTGCCACAGCACTTGCCATTCTCATGCACTGCCTCGGAAGGTCAGTGCTAGACAGCTGCATCCCGCACCAGAGGGCCGTACGAGTCCTACAAGTCGAGACAGCGAGGTCTGACAGTGCGGTCGCCAGAGCTAAGACATCTGAAATAATCAAATACCCATAACACAGTATTACAAACACTGTATCGTACACAAAATATTTTCGAAATAAATAAATAGTACAAGGCATACGTGTACATGTGTGTAAACAGGTTAGTATCCTAGTCTCCATGAAGTGATTTGCTCAATTTGTCAACAGACGTAGCGCTCGTGAATAGGCTGGTGTCCTGCGCTTGGCCTTCGAGGGGCGCTTTAGAAGTTTGGAGATTATGATTACAGATTGTCCCAAGATTTGGCCTATCCTTCAGTACTGTGGTATACTGATATGCGTGCTTAGCAAATGAGCGGTTACCTATTACAATTATTCTCAAAATAAATCATTACTTTTACTTTACGAAAAATTTATCTCATCATTCATCACAGGCAATACTTATAATTTTGTCTAAGAGCTTATATCAATATCAATTTTATCAATTAAGCTAATTAATGCTTTAATGAATCTCTAATTATTCTCAAACTGGAGGTACTGAAGTTGAAGAATGTTCTAGTCGCAGTGCAAATATGATTCTTGGCTGCTTAACAACAGAACATGGTTACTAAATAACAACTGCATTCTTTCTCGACATTTACCTTTCTCTTTCTGAATAAGTCCTCTGCTGTCCAGTCGATATTTCTTTCGATTGATGATCTCGTTTTTCCTACATGTCTGCAGTTTGTGAGCTCCGTCCAACCAGTAGTCAAACACGGCCAGAAGGCTCCGTCGAAATCGAACACCACGAACCAGTTCCATCCTTGACACCAAGGTGACAACCTGTTCCAAAATTAGATCTAATTGGTAAAACTCCCAGAAGAAGCAAATATTACAACACACTTAATCATTAATATATTATCAATTAAAATTATAATAATAACCTTTCCATTTTATACAGCATTAGATATTACCAAACAAATTACTAGTAAAATATTATCAATTAAAATCATAAAAATAGGCTTTCCATTTTTTACAGCTATCACAGTAGCATATGTCGCTGGGGACAGACCAATTATTTTCAGAAATTCCAGTCCTTGCACTAATTATTTCGTTCCTTGATAATCACAAATAAAACAAAAAAATTAATAAATAATACCCAACACTTCAATGCTTATGTTCCTAAAACATTAGCTGTCTATAGCTTACCTCGCATTAAAAATATTGTCAGAGACAGCAACCATTTTTCTTTTTAGCTAAGTGATATGTATACACTTTGAGAAAAACAAAACATATATGAATATTGTCAACAGCGTTGACATCGAAACATTAAAAGCTAACTCACCCGCGCATGTTCCCGAAGAACCTCGACTATGAGTCGGTCAATTCGTGATGGATTTGGTGGCATCTGGGGCACAGGCAGGGTGTTGTCGCTGGTCACTACTTTGCCAGGATGCTGCCTGGCCATTTCAGCTTCCACCTGACAAACAATAAATTACCATCTTATGAATATTCAAACTTATTTGCATCTAATGATTATTCAAAATCTAAAGAGTTCAGATTCCCATCAAGTCAGAAACATCTAAAATCCAGTCAGAATTGGCAAGTACATGCAAGTGTAAAACAATGGACACGGAAACATTATATCACGCTGCGCACAAGTTAAAACCTACATTGAATTAAATCATGGTTTTCCTGTATCATTTTGCCAAAATTGTACACTAGAAGCCTGAAATCCTTAAATACAAGATGAGAAGCAAGATCAAAATTTCAGAAATATGCCACTAGATATACCAGCTATGATAACATAGATATCGTAAAAATAAAGATACCTTTTTTCGTTCGTTTTCAAGATGTCGGAATTGGTCATAGCACTGATCAAGTTGCTGATGAAGTTCCAAAGCTGGACCAGTATGTCTATAACATCATTGTAAAGCAGTTTTAAAAAACAATAGATGACCTTGTTCTTGAAATGTGTCCTAACAGATAACTGATTACTAATAATAAGACGATTTGTATAGCACTGTAGCACAGCCGAGGCCGAAGGAAAAGGCCTTACTCACCAGGAGTTTAAAAACACTAATGCTTCTTACATGATTTTGGTACATAGCAAGAGACCTTAGAATTAATTAGTACATACAAGTAAGACGCATCTCAATAATAAATAAAAAAATACAGTAACATTAAAATATTATAGTCATAATATATAATGAAAAACGAAAACATTATGTCTTAGCATGAAATCCCTACCACTTGAAAAAGGAAACTCAAATTAACCGTCACTAATCATATTTATGTCACTAACGACAGCAGCAATATAATGTTGTAACTAGAAACTTCAATGAAAATAATTATAATATATAAGATTAATGTGCCCGATGTCATAATTGAATCAGAGACAACTACGACACAAATGTATAATTAATCAATTATTTAAAAAATCTGTAATATTGTCACTTAAGTTTACCTTGCAACTGAAGCCAAAAGAGGGTTTCTGTTGCCAATCCCAAAGAAGGCCATTTGCTCCATGCTTGGGTAAAACTGCGGCATGGCTGTGTGGTAATCGAAATTCATGAAGCCAGGAAATGGAGCCATGTGGGGTAAAAACGGATTGAGCATGGGCTGCTGGCTGGCATGACCATGAACTGCTGGACCTGGTACATAGATGATTGGCACCGCAGCTGGATTCATCATGCCAGACATGAGATGTGGCATGTAAAACATCGTCTCCGGTAGGACCTCAAAGTTCTCCGATCGGTTGTAAGGACTGGGCTGATGTCTGAACTGGCCATTTGCGGACAGCTTCTGGGTGGAAGTTGGATGACAGTTTCCCCTTTGGACAAATTCAAACCCCATTGCAGGTGAGGCAAACTGGTTTCTTTCTGCACAGTGTGGCTTAGTTTCACGTCGATCAGCACAAAATCTCAGCTTGTTATCGATCAAAGTTGGCAGAACTGCTTCCTCCAAGGCTTTCTTTGATAACTGGCTGTCCCACTTGGCTGAACCTAACCCATTCCAGCTGGTCTTTGGCAAAGACCTCTTGCTTTTGTCAGTTGCTTCCTGCCATGGATTTGGATCCAGCGAATTAGGGAATTCCCACAGGGGCAGCTGGATCGAGTCGTTGGCTGCATCTTTCGATTCACTTCTTGTGAAGAGACTGTTGTTGTCTTCATCATCCACGCTTATCTGGCGCATCCATGCATCTCCTGGAGAATCTGCCTCTCTGCTGCTCGAGTCTTCATCATTCCACACTTTGCCAAACTTGAGGATTTCCTCTTCAACATCCAATGGCATTTTTCCATCATTCTCTTCCAAGCCCTTGATACTTTCCTTCTGCGTGGTTTTTCCATCGGCCAACCAGGTCGAGACTCCAGTTCCAAAGGGTGAGTAGTATCTCATAACATCCCCCTTCCCCTGGGAATTCTCCACCGGCAGCGAAGCAGACTTAGAGTTGCTGGACTGCAATGGCTCAGCCATGAGATTTGCCCCAGAATGGGAATGGTTCAAGTCCAAAGGAAAGGAACTAAGAGGAAGACTTCCATAGGAAACGGAATTGCGATCTTGATCTTCGTTCAGTGGGGGACTTGTGCTGCTCACAGGAGTAGCAGAGAGACTTTCGTCACAGACACTGCTTCCTCCACCAGATCTACAATCATCAGCCCAGATCAATCAAAATCCAATAACAGCCAACATCAAAATGAAATAACTAGAAAGAAATTAAATAAAATACAAGGGTCATAATAATTAGGGCTGTACCGAATATTCGCTTCGTATTCGCTTCGGGGCCGAATAGTGGGCCAAATAGCTATTCGGTATTCGGCCGAATAGTAGCTGTCGGACCGAATACGAATAGTGGTCACGTGACATCTGTTTCTGCATATGGGGCTGGCATAGCGAGTGGAATGAACGTTAAGTCATTGACAATTTCTAAGTATAGTTATTAGTTCCATTCCTAGTTTACACAGACTGGCAGAAGGATGCAAAAATTACATGTAGTTAACTGTTTACTTTTAGTTTATGTATTAAACTTACTGAACTGAAACTTTTGCTTACATTTGAAATTTTGAATGTCGTCGGTAGACCTATTTTGTACACTATTCGTATTCGTATTCGGCCGAATAGTTGGTCCAATTATTCGTATTCGGCTGAATAGTGATAATCAGCTATTCGGTACAGCCCTAATAATAATACTTGTTACATTATGTCCCTTAAAAATTTTACCAAAGATAAAACGTTTTTGGATACGATGGAGCAAAACAAAGATTTACTTTAACCTTACCGCAATTAAATTTCAACGTTAACACCCAGCAATGTTTACTGATAAAAATTTAACTCACTCATTCAAGAAAAATTCTTCTCGAAGCCATGATGACAACTTGGTCTCAGAAGAAGATTCGTGGAACATTCCACACGACACGTCTGACTGAGGCTCAAAATCAAACACCTGCAAAAAATTATTTATGTTTTCTTCCATAAGTAAATGAAAGTAGCCAGCTAACGTATTCCCAACAGTATTTAACCAAAGCTGACACGAATTTAACTAAATCTATCTAATTTTGAATTTAATTTAGCTAAACCCAATCTAATTTTGAATAATGGACTGAATTTCAAACTAAAAAATAGAAATATTAAATTCAACTGAAAACTGCACCTAAAATATTCAGCAACTGCATTCAAACTTAAAAAATTAACTGTAAAACTTTATGAAATTCAAGACCTTTTCTTCAGAGATGTTGTTCTCGCTTGAGCTGTAAAATGGGCAACTGGTAGACTGGTTCTCTTCCAACTGCATGAAGTCAGCAAATCTGTGGAAATTCTGTTCACGCAAAGCAGGGTTCCAGTATTCTTGGCCAGTGTCAACACGAAGGACGTCCATTGGAGAAATGATTGTGTTCCCACTGTTCCTCTCGACAGAAGGAATGAATGGCACAGCACACGGATTGAACTTAAACTGGAAAATAAACAACCTTTAATTAATAATTAATTAATTAATTAATTAATTGCACAGCACATGAATTGACCTTAAACTGGAAAATAAACATTCAATAAATTAAACTTGGCAGTTCTGGAAGCAGCTCCTTGTGCTTAATAGCTATTATTTTTATTTATGTGTTTATCAAGTGTCACTGTTGAATGACAAAGAAAGAGCAACGAGCAACTGTGCATGAAGGACCTGTTCAAGGTCCCTTCATTGCAACTGTCTCAATGCAGGCACAAGCCCACACATTCCACTACTCAAGGCAAGCGTTCTAACTAATTGGTTACTATGTCACAATGCATGTGCGCTTGTCATATGCAAATAAAGGCTACTTACCTACTTACTTACTTACTTACAAAATGCTACTAAGACTATTAACAATAGTGGCTATGGGCTAATTTGGCCATTGTATTATACTCTATTTAGTTTGACCTGGCTGACCCAGATTTAATCTTGCCTGCTGATTTAGTTAGCTGCCACAAATAACAGAGGTGCTATAGAAGTTACCAGATTACACTGGTTTGCTCTGTACTGTAATCTTACATTACAGCATTTTATGGTCTCATCTTCAGTTTAATTCTTCCATTAAATTTTCAACTTGTTTGTCAAGCAGTCCAATCAATAACAAAGATTAATTTGCTAGCTGTTACTAAGCAGCACAGAAAAAACAAGTATGCCTCGAGACCAAATGTTTTTACTTCAAATGTGTGGCATGTGTTCAAAAACCTACTCCTTAAAAGGCAACAAAACAAGATTCCTAGTCTTAACATTCCCATAAAGTGACTTCTCATACATAAAAACTCCTCACCTAGTAACAAGGAACTAATAAAAACTTTGGTTTTCAACTACCAGTTAACAGAAAAAACTTGAACAACAGTAGATAATTGGGAGCCATCATTTGCCAAAAAATTCTTCAGACTATTAATAATAACTTAAATATAATACAGAGAACAAAAGGCTGCCATGATTAATTTGGCCAAGGCCCATATACCAGCAAACAAGATAAGATCAGGAAGTGATGGGAACTGATTCTCAATTTTTGCATAAAGAACCTACAAGTTTCTGCCTCGTTTGAGGCTCTGAAAGTAGCGTCATCGAATGACACCCTCTCATCATCAGAACAAGAAGCCACGGAGACCTACAACTTAACATACCGCGCATGGGCTGATGGTCTGTAAAACCATTGTCGACCGAAATATTAATCCAGAAACTCGAAATGACTTGGAAGATACTCCAGAAACTGTACTGCTTACGTAAGCTTCTGCTTCTTCGTTCAAATACACGAACTGTATTGCCTCAGCTTATTCTCCGCGCTATCTCTTATAACCCATTGAACAAAGGACATCCTTAGGGCGCATGATTCGACGCTTCCTGGATCACTAAAACCTCAACCGAATTGGCGTAATCACTTGGTTCTCGTCGGATTTTTCGGAGAAGCCCTTCCTACGGCATCTCTTTACGACATTTCAGGGCTTTCGTGGATACCTTAATTGCGTAAGCCGAAGCAACTACTTGGTTGTCTTTGTTTGTTAGTCACCGATTCGCAGAACGCACCAATATAAACAAACGTATCAGCTGACTCCTCTCTGCGTTATAAATAAACTACGCAATAACTGCTGCGAACAAAGAAATTCAGCGGCAAACAAAGAAATTTCTCTTTTAAAATACGCCAACGGGTTCGAAAAAATATAAACTCTCTCCGAGTACGATTTGAAACTCAAACCTGGTCGTAGAAGTGAAATTTGTCACAATTTTTGCGTCGCCAATTTAAATGCGTAGCAGGAGACGCTCCATAGGTAAAGCATGGTTAACAGCTGACCGAGAAAAGTTGCGATAAATTTCTAGAAAATCCTAAACGAATGACAAAAGTATCTTACTTTGCTGTCGACGTCTTTGCTGCCGGTAAACTTCATGTCGATCGGCTTCGTTAAATGCAGAACTTGTGTCATCAGGACGTGAAAATTACTAACAAAGAAAAACTCAAGATCGCATCCTTGTCATGCTTTGTTCAAGGATTGGCCTTAACTTACTTACGTTTCAGCTCTTCCTTTTACGCCCCGCTTGTTAATTTGCATATCACGTTCTACGTCTATTTTTGAAAAACAAACGTTCTTGTTATTTTTCAGAGGTAATCCCACATCAAATGACAATAGTTTTACTTAAAAATAAATCTCTGATATAATAAATTACTAAATAAAATAAATTATTTTCAAAACAAAGCCAAGGCTGCGCTTATGAATATTCATAGCGGGGAGGAAAAGTGAAAGCAGCGCTAATAATAGCAGTTAGCCTGTAAGGGTTACTCCACGGTCCTCGTAGCTCCAAGGCCTTTCTGTGGGTAACAGATTTTCGCACCAAAGTGAATAAAGACTTGCAGTTTGGAATAGGTTGAAACTTAGGACTAGAGATGACGCGTGTAAGAGACAGAGAGTTATGACTGGGTTAATTTAGTTTCTTGTTTGACGTATTAAATTATAATTACGCTGTTCAAACTGATACATACCTGACCAGATGCGATCGACACGTTCCGACATTTGGCGCGTCCATGGCTTAAGTCAGTGCCCTTATAACCTAACCAGCACGAACAGGCTGGTGACTGACTTTCCGACCTTGTTTTCGTGTGGTGGCGTTACTCATCCAGTAGGCTCTCTGTCACGATTAATGTTCGCTGATTCGACAGAAATTGGACTGGACTAATTTCTATAGCGTAACCTCGACCCGGCCTGTGTTCAAATGATTTAATGATCTAAGCTACATTAGCTGCGGTTCTACGACCCGTGGGCTTCGCGCCATTTTCTAGGCCCTGCGCTTCGCCGAAGACCTTGGGCCAACCGAAGGCAGATCTGCAGAGGGCTATGACTTTTCATATCAGTGGGCAGCTCTGATGGTCGATATTATAATATGACAAATGTATTCCCATAGCAGGGACATTGACCCCGTATTCTGACTACACAGTGCGGAGGGAATCGGTTAAGGCTATGATAATCGTAATCGTAGGTATCATTATCACATCCTGGTATCACAATCACAGTAACAAAACTGTAACATATCACAGAATATCGGAGCGTCTGTGAATACAGGTTTTTCCCGACGCTACTTCAGTCACTGTGCATTGTTTTGCTAAGTGATGTAACTAATCCTGGACTGAACCCATATTCCCACACTACATCTATAGGCCTACAGAGCCAACATGGGTCCCATCCAATGCCCATGCAGGGATGCCATGTAGCGCAATGTGCATTTCTGGCCCAGACTCTTGACTTTAAAATAAGGAGATTCTGTTTCTGGATACCGGATCATAAGGCATGTATATGCAAGTCTTCTGCAAGTTTTTCAGACCAGTATTTTGCCGCAGTTTGTGTAGTTTGACATAAAAGGCCTATAACCGCAAAACGACTCTCCTTCATCTTATTAAATCCACCTTCTATAAAATGCAATTAAACTGTCATTAAAATCTTGCGCAGTGTTGTGTTCAAGACGCATTTGGGCAAATGTCAGCAACCAAACACGAATTTTAACCCCGTGAAGCTCTCCTCAAGAACAACTGCACGCACTGAGGCAGATGGGGCACATGGGGTTATCCTTACCCTACCGAGCTGATAGAAAACAAATCGCCCTTTCACCAAAGTCTCGTATATGAGCGGACACTATATAGTGAATAGTTTGTAAGTCCAAGGTCGTCGCCATTCTGTCATAGTGAAGTTGGTCAGAGAAAACTAGCATTTTTAAATAAAATCCTATGAATTCACTAAAGCGATGAAACCTAGGTCGTGTCTAATTTCACAGCGGCTAAATCAATGAATCAGCGGCTGAGGATAATTAGAAGTGTGACGTTAGTTTAATTATGACAATAAATATCAGATAACAATGGTACAAAAGAAGCTACTAGATATGGCTACAGCTGAGTGTGAGGATGAAGTATGTAGGTAAGTAAGTATCATTTCTTTACCTCAGACAAACGCGCAAACATTATGATTACGTACATATTTTAAATTAATTTTATCAGGAGCAGGTCCTACATGGCAGTGCAGTCCGCATTGATGATGTAATCGTACTCATAAATTAATCGTAAACTAAAAATTTATAAAGCGTCACTTGAATGCTAAGCCATGACGAGAGATAATCTGCGCAGTGCGGAGGTATATAGAGGATGAACACCAGGGGGCCTGCCGCCTTAGACAGAATTTTGTGGGACACCATGCAATGACCACAGCAGCCGAATTGATGCAAACTGATTATGACTAGTTTTCTTAGATTTATTTTGCTAATGCATAAAAGGTCAGTTCTTAATGACATTTACAATTATACGCAGGGGCGCCCGCAAGTTTTAAAAAATTGGACGCACACCCCAAACAAATTGGACGCACACTCCTCCCGTCCCGTCCCCTCCCATCCTATCCGTCCTCTGTCCGCTGCTGGTAGTCATACACTGAAAACGACTCAGAGTGACTCATTAGAAAAAAATCAATTTAGATAACATCTAAATCTTTAACATGCCGTATTGTCGTTCATAAAAAGTATCCATGCTCTGCCTTATAGACCTATATAGATCTGGTGGGTGGACGCACGTGCGTCCAGTGCGTCCGCCTGCGGGCGCCCTTGATTAAACGGGTTATTAGGTCAGGAATTCCTAAAAAACGTCATCGACCAGAGCATGGCCGACTTTGTCCCCCTCACCTCTCAGACAAGATCGCCGCCACTGGGCGTTATATAAATGTTCTGTTACAATTACGAAATTATTATCTATTATTATTTTATTATTATTATTTCATTATTATTATTAATATTTTATTACGATTTATGACTTTTGTGTTTTATATTCAATGCTTCTAGCTATTGTCCCATTGCGCGTCTGCTAGTGAATAAAGAATATACTTACTTACTTACAAGAATATACTTACTTACTTACATTTCTTTTATTGAAGAACGATTGTTTTCTGAAATAATTATTATAATAAATAATATTCATAAATATCTATGACGTCACTATAGCTGTTGTCTTGGAAATATGATATGACGTCAATTTCTATCAGCCAATGATTATCGCGGACGTGGCCACGGAAGGCATAAGAACAGATGGGATCTCAGTTGAGACCAATCGTCGTGTCGCTGGTCGCTGGTCTACGGTCTACAGAACAATGCAACTGAATCTTCAAACAACAGGTTGGTATTACAACAACTTACTTTGCAGACGAGGGGGCGCCGTATACAGCCCCGGATGCTACGGCAGGAGGGTGTGGTATAGGGCGTCATTTTGATCTAGACAGTGGGGTCTCAAATTTTGCATAGTTTCCCATTCCCCTGTCAGCAGATGCCCATATGGAGCCGATAGAAGGCCCATATTGCCATATCATAGGCCTATTGGATTCGTATAGACTATAGAGCCCATACGGGTCCCATGTGATGCCATATAATATTGGACCCGCATAGACTAATTAAATAGCCAATACGTATCCCATAATGATACCATATATCATATTGGACCCGCATAGACTAATTAAAGAGCCAGTTCGTATCCCATAATGATGCCATATCATATTGGACCCGCATAGACTAAAGAGCCCATACGAATCCCATAGGATGCCTATCTAAATTAAATGCTGGCAGGGTCATGGCCCCACAAGTGACGCCCCTGGCTGCAGGTATCCGGCGTCGGTCTTCCTCTGCTGCCCTCCATCGGGAGGAGGGCATCGACCTCTGTCTTGTCTTTGCAAACACGACTCTCAATTGAATAGGATCGATGTGTCTACCCATAGGTGTCGAGCGGAAACTACACGGGCACGCATATCTCCACGGGCGGCTAGAGCCTGCAAAATCCTGGGAAATTCGTTGCGGGCCAGCATTCGTGCGCCGTGCCTTAGCTTTGGGGGCTGCCCGTATCCGTGAGGACGTAGGGGCATCTATGGGTAGAATGAGATCCTCAAGAAATTCCTCGCTTGGCCTGGCGACTTGTGATTAATATATGTATCGCCATCGTCTCTGTCTTATCTAGTCTCTTTTCATTTCTCAATGGCCCTCTTGTCAACTACATCAAAATACATCAAAATACAGACACCGTGTAAGCAAGCAAGTAAGTATATTAGTAAGCAAGCAAGTAAGTATATTAGTAAGTAAGCAAGTAAGTATATTAATAAGTAAGCAAGTAAGTAAATTTGTTAAGTTAGCAAGTAAGCAAGTAAGTAAATTTGTTAAGTTAGCAAGTAAGTAAGTTAATTAGTATTTATATAGGCCTATGTATGTATGTATTTATGTATGTATCTATGTATGTATTTATTTGTCCCTATATAAATTATATGTATGTATGCATGTATACCTCATTTCATTTTCATTTCATTTTCATTTCATTTGCATTTCATTTTCATTTCATTTTCATTGCCTATCATTTCCTATCTCACCCTTTCTCGATCCCCTCCCCCCGGGTCTCCGCTCATCCCAAGTTCTCCAACCGAGCCATATCCCACAGTGCACCATGCATGACTCTGGAACGATCTCCCTTTATTATCCCGCAAATTTTCTCTTCTTCCATCATTATTGCCACTCGCCCAACATCATCTACCTTAAGCGCCTTAATCCATAACTCTTTGGGCTTTCCACTTACAACTAAATTCTTCAAGATTTCCTGCTCTGACTCATCTTATCCTCGGTCTCACAATCCTTCTCCACATAAACGACACTTGCCTTAGCACCTCCTCTTCCCCTCTGCTCTCTAGACTCCCTCTCAACTGGACTTTCTTCTTCTTCTTCTTCTTCTTCTTCTTCTTCTTCTTCTTCTTCTTCTTCTTCTTCTTCTTCTTCTTCTTCTTCTTCCTCTTCCTCTTCCTCTTCCTCTTCCTCTTCTTCTTCTTCTTCTTCTTCTTCTTCTTCTTCTTCTTCTTCTTCTTCTTCTTCCTCTTCCTCTTCCTCCTCCTCTTCCTCCTCTTCCTCTTCTTCCTCTTCCTCTTCCTCCTCCTCCTCCTCCTCTTCTTCCTCTTCCTCTTCCTCTTCCTCTTCCTCTTCCTCTTCCTCTTCCTCTTCCTCTTCCTCTTCCTCTTCCTCTTCCTCTTCCTCTTCCTCTTCCTCTTCCTCTTCCTCTTCCTCTTCCTCTTCCTCTTCCTCTTCCTCTTCTTCTTCTTCTTCTTCTTCTTCTTCTTCTTCTTCTTCTTCTTCTTTTATTTTCTGTCCAGATGATCTTCTTCATTCTTCTCCAAATCCACATCTCGAACGCCTCCAGTTTCTTTATGTCCTCTTTCCTCATGGTCCATGTCTCTGATCTGCACAACACCACACTCCACACCAGTGTCTTTACCATTCTTTTCTTTAGATTCCTGTTCATTTTCCCTCTCAATAGCTCTTTCCTTTTTGTGAATGCCTCTTTACCCAGTGCTATTCTTCTTCTAATTTCTTTATGGCATCTGGCATCTGTCGTAATCATGCTTCCCAGGTAGCAGAATTCTTTTACTTGCTCTATTTCAACCCGCTGCTCCTCTCTCGCCCTAACACTTATCCGCACGTCGGTCACTAAAATTTTCAAATATATAGCCTGCTTCTCTGGAACAAACTCCCTCCAGTACTACGAGAAATATCAGATCCATCCTACGAACTCACCAAAACCTCACCTCTTAAATTCTGCTATCTCTCTACAGGACTTTCACTCAAAACTGAAACACTGCTCTTTCCCAAATCCGATCCCTCTTCCCACTTATTATCCCTCAGATCAAATTTTCTTCTCTTAACCTTTGCTACATCAATTTATCGGTGAGATTGCTACGCGCCAACGCTATGCAAACATAGAATTATGTATTTGCGACTCTACGTTAGCTAAACTCTATGCTGTGACACGCGGCTTAACCAGTGTTTAATCTAGACGTCTTTTGGGGGGGAAATTTTCCCCCCCAGGATTGAAGTTTCCCCCCCCCCAGAACTCGGCAATTTTGTAAGGCAGAGACCTTTTGGGGGGAAATTCCCCCCGAGAAACCTTGTTTCCCCCCCAGAACAGGGGGACTAGATTACACACTGGGCTTAACACCTCTGCATCTCAGATCGTACACTACAGATTTAAATTGCATTATGACTGTTTCTTAAACTTACAGCAGATTTCAACTTTTACATTTTCATCTTCGAGTATTTGGACCTGATTTAAATTTTGAACTGAATACGTGCATTCCCACGATGTAACAATATGGGCGGCGTTCTGGACTGAAACGAAATCATTGCGAATTGTGCAACTATCAAAGGGGATTCGAAGCTCGCAAGATTTCCTTGTGTATAAAAACATTTTAGAAGATAGAACCAACGCTATTGTCAATAGTGACTAAAAACTTTTCAATTAGAAGGATGCTAAAATATTTTAATTACTAGCATTCTTTTTCAGTTGTCAGATATTCAAATAATTAAATAAAACATAATTTTTGCTTTCATAGTAAAATACTAGTTTTAAGAGCCTGATTTTCAGTTTGTGTTCATTAACCCATTGAATTTCGATTTTGCATATGGCATTGCCAATACCGCATTGCCATGTTTTTGCTTGGGGCCTCGCTCGTCGCTTGCTGCTTTGGGCCCCGCACACCCTAGGGCCGGGCCTGCACCCCTCTATGGCGGTGTTTAATCTAGACGTCTTTGGGGGGGAAATGTCCCCCCAGGATTGATGTTCCCCCAAAGGCCAGTAATATTACAATGTAGAGACCTTTAGGGGAGGAAAATTCCCCCTCCCAGGATACATGTGTATCATGTTCCCCCCCCCCCAGAGAGATGAATTCCTAAAAAAAGGTCATCACGTTTTTGAGAGAGTAATTGCTGTAGAAAAAGTAAAAAAATCGGACGAAGGAATTAAAAAAGGTCATCACCTTTGTTTGAAGATGAAATTAGGAAAAGTCTGAAACTTTTCAAGATGGATTAAAATCTGTAAATTCTTCGGCCCCCCCCCAGAAACCTTGTTTCCCCTCCCAGAAGAGGGGGACTAGATTAAACACTGCCTCTATGGTATTAGTAAAATTACGGTATTAGCAGAGGCGGATCTACATTTTCTTAGCCCTGAAGCTTGAACTGTTATGGGGGCCCCTTCGCAAATAGACGCGGAAGATGCTTATCATATGAGAATACATATTACATCGTACATGAAGCACATTATGGCTTGTGGGGGCTGGGGCCGGGGGCCCTGAAGCTTCAGCTTCATTAGTTTCATAGTAGATCTGCCACTGGGTATTAAAATGAAATCGTGTGTAGTTGACTTGAGCTATATAATTTATACCAAAGATCTTAGAGTGAGCTAATAGAGTCGACTCTAAGATCTTTGTTTATAACTTTATACTACACACTGCACGCACTTTTCAGACAAATCAACTAACTACACACTTTGTATAAGACAATACACTTTTATCAGCCCTGATCAAGATCTTAGGTATATGTCTGCGCAATTGGTTCAGGTATCTGCTGTTGAAAATACCTTTTCAGCAGGGACGTCATTTGGGGGGAAGCGGGGGGCATCCCCTCGATTAAAAAAATATGAAAAGCTGGAACAAGAAAAGGAGGAAAGAAGAAAGGGGTAAAAAAGAAAAAAATGATACTCAAATTCAAGGAATTATTATATACTATTAACAAAACTAGAGTCTGCATAGGTTGTTTCACAAGATCGCACCTCTTCGACAGTGGGGGGGGCACATTATGCAGTTTTCCACAGGAAATTTTGAAGAAACACCCAAACACTGTTAAATTTCTAAAAAAATGTGTACGTCTTTTTTGACGTCCTTAATTGCCCCCCCCCTGAAAAAAGCTGAAATGACGTCCCTGCTTTCCAGCATTGGTCCTACCACCTACTTCTGCCACCCCAGTTTACGCACAAGTTAATTAAGCCTAACCAATTCAATTAAACACCGCGTACGAGGCCGTACATTTTCTCATAGGCCTACATTTAGGCCATCACATGTTACAATATCACAATAACTGCAGCTTCATGTAATATCATTGTAAGTATTTATAATATGTAGTCCACTGCAGTTTACACGAATCACATCATTTTCAAACAATTCCAACAAATAAATAAATTACGCCGCTAAGATCAGTTGAATATGCAACTATATGAAAACATGGTAAAAATACCTGTATTATTTTTAACGAAATATCCACAGTTGTTTAACTGTGCAGAAATTTCGTTAAAAATAATATTGTTATTTATTTTGTGCATTTCAGGCGTATTTAGTTATATTAACTTTTGCTTTATAAATATTCATAAGATGATGATGATGATGACGATGATGATGACGTCGTGACGATAATAATAATATTTGTTGTTGTTTTGTGTTCAGTTTTTCTTGTGCATTCAATTGTTCAAATAAACGAACTTGGTTGAATAGAATGCTTAGACTAAACTTTCACTTTCACTGAAGTGTGATTGTTAAATTGTAACGCAACGAAAACAATGGGAACCAAAACAAGTTAATTGGTGGCCTTAATTAACCGTGACCTGTATACAGATAGGCCTAATAGGCCTAAACCAACTTCAATCAATGTCAATTAACAGCCTAATTAAGCGTAACTAGTCCTTTCTTATTCTACCTTTTCTCTCGCGGTCAGTTGTACACTAAAATGTTTAGTACACGAACATGTAGGCATATACTGCCTTATAGGCCTATGCTGCCTTGTAGCACAGAATAGATAAAGCGTAGCCGAATGGTTATAAGCTTGCCTTGTAACCTGGAGTACACGAGTTCGAGCCTCCACTGCAACGGTTACTGTGTGGGACCTTGAGTAAGTCCTTCACTCACAGTTGCTCAGCGCCATCGACTGATGGTTGTTGGTTACTGGCGCCTAATAAATGCGTAATAATAGCCTAAATCTATGGCAAGGGTTATGGGAAGGAGGGCCCCGCTTCCCAGAAAATTCGTCGGAGTTATTTATCAAATAAGGTGACAGAGTAACTTAAAAAGCTGGCCGCGTTTAACACAGTGCATATTTTAAGGAATTTTTACTACTGGGACAAAATCAGCCATGGGTCTAGTTCATGACCCTTTTTTGGAAATCGTCTCTTAAAAACTTTCAGTGGCGGCGACGATCTTGTCTGAGAGGCGAGGGGGGAAATCGGCCATGGTTTTTTTAGTAATTAGCTTCTGTTTCAAACTTTTTCCGGTCTCCAAAAACAACAATAATCAATAATGTGATTCAACAATAATGTATCATATTACCTTTTTTCGGAATTCGTCCGGAAAATTTATTACCTTTTTTTAAAATTCTTCCCTCAAAAAGTTGATGACCTTTTTTGGGGAATTTCAAGACAGTGCGTTTTACAAATTTTTATTTTACTACTGGGACAAATCTTAAAACTCTTGCAACATTTGTCCCACTAGTTATACTTTATACATACATTGCCTGGGACAAATCAGCCTAACTACTGGGACAAATCCTAAGACTGCTGGGACATTTGTCCCACTAGTTATACAGTTAAAATATGCCCTGGTTTAACACGATATAATAATGAGAGCGATTCTATTGAATTTATGTGCAGTTGTTTCTCTGGTAACCACAGCAACAGTTGAGGCTTTACTCGACGCATTTTTCAGTGAATATATCGGGTGAGAAGACCCAGCTGCCTCGATCACTCGGAGGTGCTTCCGCTCTGATAACATGAGACCACGTGCTAACGGATTGCATGATCTTCGATCAATTGTTGAATTGTGAAATAGACGCGCACAATAATTATAGTCAAGAAGCTCAGATTGTTTACATGTAGAACAGTGTTCCAAAATAAAGGACTTGCTATCACGGTGAATATATCATGGCTACTGCCACGTTACAATGCGGAAGTACGGTACGAGGAGCAGTCATTGTCTGCGAATGCATGTATTGTCTTTCAAGGTTACACAGAAGAAACGTTTACATTATATCAGTTTCGAATGCCTCTGCCAATGAATGCTTAAGAGATTAACAGACTGGTCTTCTGCAGTCATCGTTTTCTGTTAAAAGAGCTTTCGACTAAAGCGCACACCTAACAACTTTATTTTCCTAGCTGTAGAACTGATATGGCGCAGTGGTTGAACCGAAAGGGTTAATCCAGCCATACCCCTGTAGGCCTACATCTGCGCTTGGGGTGAAACCACTGAGTTGCTATACGCCTCCATAAACTGGTTTAATAGGAGTTTAAAGTAGGCCTAAAAATGAAAAAAACTGGGGCACTGAAAATCTCCAAGAAATCCGGCCCACCCCCTTACCACTCTCTTACAAATTTGTAAAGTATGAAAAGTGATGAAAAGGTGTGATAGAAACAAGAAAAATGAAATTGTATAAAAATCTGAAAGCTAAGCAAAAAGTTAAAAAAAAACGGGGAAACTGAAGAAAAGGGCGTGTAGAGAGACGGCAATGCCTCACTTGCCCTCCTTCTCCACTTCATCCTCCCCCGAAATCTGAGAGGATACACAAAGTCTGAATCCGGGACACAGAGTTTCAGACTCCGTCAACCGTTTATTTCTGTAGCGCGACGTTTCAACCTTACTTGCATCGCAGAAGCCACGTACACGTGTAATCTCCTCTTACATCGACTTCGCATAACTCCCTCTCGGTGCAACTCGAAAGCCAGTACCCAAGAAGCTCAGGCTGTCGTATCCACAGATTTGCACGACTAACTTCTGTCGCTGCATCCTTATTTGAGTTGCGCCAGAACGGCTGCAAAACTATTCCGGTGGACAAGCGCGTCTTTGTTAAGTTCGTTGCGCAGGTTGTTACGCAGTTGTTCCATGCTCGGAGGGTTGAAGGTGCCAGCGCAGGTGACAATGAAAGGGTGGCAGATGACGTCGATGGCTGTGTACCTCTTCCCAGCGTCCACCTGTAGCAGGTGGGTTATCAGGTCGCGAACACCTGCGAGCAATCAAGTAATTATGTAATTAGATAGAGGAGTTTCTGTTTCAGACATCGGACAACCAAGAAAATTAGGATTACTGAATAAATCAATGAACTGAATAAATAAATGAAATTCCACGAATAAGTATAATTTACTTAGTAAAAGAACTTTATTAGCTGAACGAAATTTATTAAATATGTTTACTGAATAAATTCAATTTATAGACTGAGTGCAAACTATATAAACGCAACTCCCGGATGTATATAGCTTTCTCGGCCAATCTGCGCCAACCCCCAGCCGCGGTTCACCCGTTAGAGTCTATAGCAGAGGTTGACAGTATCGGAGTATCCCCTATCTCGTACCGTCGGAGGCCTTGTCCCAGTAGGGACTCGTGAACTCGAACTCTCCGGACTTGATGGCTTCGAAGAGATCGAGCTGATCCGGATCCTCTCCTCGGAAGGGAGCGAATCCACACAACAGGATGTAGAGGATTACTCCGGTTGCCCACATGTCGATCTCCAGACCGTAACCTATGCATACAACGAACACCAGAACCATTATTCGTAGAAGTAGGGTAATTGGAATTGAAAATTTATATAGCGCCACCAATTCAAAAGAAACAAAGCGGAGGGACTCCGGACCTGACAGATCGAATTGGTTTTGAAGCGCTTACGAAAGTCAGGTAAAGACAGACCACAAAGTTAAAGTCGCAAACTTAATTCCCAAAGGATGGACCGACAACAGCAAAACCTTTGTGCTGGGCCGCGAAAGATCGAGTCACGGGTTCAAACAGATCGCCTTTTGCATACCAGAGTGAAGAAATCAGCGGCCAGGGATAACGAGACCAAGACTAGGCCTATGGATAGCTCCCTAATAACGCAATCGTTAACTCCAAATTCTTAAAGCGCAACTCGAAAGCCAAGTGCAGGGCGCCAGCTTATTCACATACGCTGTGTCGTGTTAGAGGGGTTGTCTAAAGAGCGATGTCCAGTGGAGGTCCGAGTCCGCTTACCAGAGAGATCGGATAGAGCAGGCAGAGGAGCTGCTATATGGTGGGTTTCGCTAGGACGAGAAAGCTTGAAAGATGATGGCAAACAAAAAAGTCACAATGCAATATACGATTGTTTTTTTTTATAGTGCCTTCTTTCCAAAGTTCAGAACTGTACTCACAATCATACGATAGAACATCGATCGCACTGGGCAACTGTGAGTGAAAGACTTGCTTTAGACCCCTGCACAGTAACCGCTGTGGGGAGGCTCGAACCTCTACTCTATAGTCTCTACGCGTTAAAAGCCGAGCACTCTAACCAGCCAGCTACCATACCAATTCAACTAAAAGATTTATATATGCTCGACATTCCTTTTTCAAAGCCTTTATTGAAGCATAGTAAAGTAGGCTGAAGTATATTAAGATTAACATTACAGTGCCAAAAATGCTCATTATGTTTAATGTGAAGTAACTTAGGTTAGATTGAATTAATTTATGTATGTATGCATGTATGTATGACATTGTATGTGCATGTGTTTGTATATATATTTATGTATGTATGTGTATGTATATATGTGTGTATGTATGCATGTATGTATCTGCAATTATGTACAAATGACTTTTAGGAAGAGGATATATTATTATTATGTATGCTAGGCCTACTATCGTGTCCCTGATCTACTTACCGATTTCCGCGAGAATTTCAGGCGCTACGTAGGTTGGCGTACCGCAGACGGTGGAGAGAGGGCCGCGGACTTCAGTGGCCAGGCCAAAGTCAGCCAGCTTGAGGCAGAAGAGGTCACTGTCACCGTGCTGCACCTGGAACAAAGAAGCAAATCAACGAACCATGCATGAGTGAGGAGGCAAATAGATCAAATCTAGGTTAAACATTTTGCAAGGAATAGCCATTGTCTTTCTGGTTATGGAGCTGATTATTGCTTGATAATAGCTATTGTTTTTCTGGTCATTGAACTAATTATTGTTTGGTTTGGTGCGCCATCTGTGGTTCCACTCCTGCACCATCCAATTAACACCGTCGCCAGCGATTTCCACCGTAGCACCATGATTATCACCTGAGGTTGACCTTTTCTTGGATTCTGACCTGGTACAGAAACTTATTACAAAACAACGTGGACTGTGGACTTCATACAACGCCGGTGTTTAAAGCTGGTCTCCCTGAAGCGAATTTGTAGTGGCGCTGCGATATTTAGATATTATTTTACATGTATCTGCATTACGTCGGTGTTGCCTTGTTCATTAAACACCGCCAAAGAACCTAACTGTATAAATTATATATGTTATACAGTTAGGTAACTTAGGTTAGATTTAATTAAATAGGTAATACTAATATCCAGGGGTGAAAGACTGAAAGTTGTGTAGCGGAAGTTCTCCCACTGGCTCGGTTAGCTATATTGTTTAGAGCAGAGTTTCCCAAACTGTGGGTCGCGACCCAAAAGTGGGTCGCGAAGCTCTGGCAAGTGGGTCGCCAAATTTTGTCAGGAAACATTTATTTTTTGCAGCAACAACATTTGACTATGATCGGGCTTTAACTAGCCGGATTGCAATAAATTGTAAACTGCTTTTACCTAAGTTTTCTTTTTTAGTGCTTTAAATTTCTAGGCGCTGTAGGCCTACGTAAATCCGCATATTTCAATACCAATATTTATTTACGAAGCAAATTTTAGTACACAATGCTTGATTTTACACAGTGGGTACCAATACTGCCAATATATTCACAAGTGGGTCGCGACCCAGAGAAGTTTGGGAACCGATGGTTTAGAGCGTACGTCCCATTCTCCTCTGTGCGACAGCATGTCGTTTCACCTCCCAGTGGTGGCTCATTTCAGAGATTCGAATCTCGGACTAACACCAGGACTGTAGTCGAGGGTATACTATACAGCGTGTACTCACCTCTAGAGACCGTATACTCACCTCACAAAATATTTGTACTCACCTCGTAACTATGTCTTTCGATGGTCCACTGCTGCTAACACAGAATGATTGAACTCTAATCAGACTTGATTAGATTAGATTAGATTAGATTAGATTAGGATAATCCACCTACAACTATGTTCTCTGGCTTGACATCTCGATGAACGACCGCTCGGCTGTGCAGGTAGGCGAGGGCTTTCCCCAGATCATAGACCATTCCAGCCGCCTCGACCTCGTTGAAAGGAGCGTGCTGACTGATGAAATCGAACAGGTCACCACCCTACATGGTAATACCAGCAACAGCATGCAAAATGAACCAGAATGACTGTAACTCATATAAAGCACATTCTAGATCAAGTTAAACCGAATTAACGTGAAATTCAATACCACTACCAGCACCACCACTACTACTACCACCACCAAAACTACCACCACCCAGGGTGGGAATTGTCGGGGGTTCAACCCCTAGTCTTTCTTAGGACCCCCAGTTAAGTCTTCGTTGCACACTCCAGGGGGTCGTTTCCAACCCCAACCCCACCCAGTTGTGCGAGTGTGATTTAGCATTATTTGACTCTGAGTCTCTGACAAAGAGAAGAAATTTCCATGGTGTATCGTGTATGTATTTTTGAATGTTCTCCAAAAAAGGGAATTGATTTTGATTCAAGTTTTACTTGAAAAACTGCTAGCATTGAAATCAGCTGCTTTCAAATGTCGTTGACATAAGTTTGTAAAATGCTGATAAAATGTTCAATCCCCCTCCGAGTCTCCCCCAGTCTTTTTTCTACAATTCCCACACAGCCACTACCACCACCTCCGCGAGAGATTTTTGCGAGGCACTTTAAAAATTCGCTCTGTTAAGTGTACGTATACAAGTGTTCGTAAATTGACGCAGACATATATATGCCTACATACATCCTGTACGACCGCCACAACTCTATCGCTTTCATTGTTATGTAGGACAACAGCAGCATTAGCCCGGCAACAGCATTTGCGTTATGGTCGATATCACTATCAATCAAATTCAATTGATTGTCATCATCCTCCTCCTCATCCTCATCATCACCATAATCCTATTCCTCGTCATCCTCATCATCCTCCTCCTCCTCCTCCTCATCATCATCATATTCGCCCGTCGAAATGTCCGTTTGAGTTGCAGCCAACGTTTGGCGCCATATAAATTGGATGACTAAGATGAGAACGGCCTCTGTCGAGTGTTCTTGGTAGAAGTTCTTCGATCGCTTGACTGCCGTCACCAGACGATGTTTATACATCGATCAGACCTGTCATGGCAACAGTCCTATACCCTCTGCCTGTCTGTATGTCTGCCTGTCTGTCTGTCTGTCTGTCTGTCTGTCTGCCTGTCTGTCTGTCTGTCATCGTCAAAGACAGTATCAGCCTCTGTCCGGGAGTCAGTTTGTCTGTCTGTCAATCTGTCTCTCGACCTGTCCCTGTCTGCTTGTTTGCCTGTCTGCATGTCTGTGTCCTTATCTGTCTGCTATCGTCAAGATAGAGACAGACACTGTGTGTCAGCTTGTTTGTCTGTCTATGTTCCGCTCTGCCTGTCTCTGTGTCTCTGTCACTCGTCCTCCGTTTCTCTCCATCATATCCTCCGTCTCTCTCTCTGTCTGTCTGTCTCTCTCTCTTTGTCTCTGTCTCCGTCTCTGTCTCTCTGTCTGTCTTTGTCTGTCTTTATCTGTCCGTCCGTCCGTCTGTCTGTCTGTCTGTCTCTGTCTGTCTGTCTGTCTGTCTCTGTCTGTCTGTCTGTCTGTCTGTCTCTCTATATATAATATATATATTATATATATATATATCCGTCTGTCATCTCTCTCTCCCTGTCATTCCCTCCCCTCCCCCCCTCTCTCTCTCTCTCTCTCTCTCTCTCTCTCTCTCTCTCTCTCTCTCTCTCTCTCTCTCTCTCTCTCTCTCTCTCTCTCTCTCTCTCTCTCTCTCTCTCTCTCTCTCTCCATGTCTCTCTCTCTCTCTCTCTCTCTCTCTCTCTCTCTCTCTCTCTCTCTCTCTCTCTCTCTCTCTCTCTCTCTCTCTCTCTCTCTCTCTCTTCTTCCGTCTCTTCTTCTTCCCTCCGTCCGCTTGTCCCTCCGTCTGTCCGTCTGTCCCCACAGAGATCCTTGGTCTCCTATAAACAAATCGTTTGTTGCCAGGGAGAGCCGAGGACAACAACTCGCTTCGAAGGAGACGCGGAACAGAAGCGCACGACAAACGATTGATCGTCGCCAGTGCAGCAGTGGTGTTTGCTAAAGTGGCTACAGCGATTGGGGGAGGGGGGTAAAGTGGGTGGGTGGGTAGAGTGGGAGGACAGGTAGGACTACGATGCGGGGTAGAAATGGATGGAGGTATAGTGGGAGGGAAGCGGCGTGGTACATTTGCTGCCCGGGCTGAATCAAAGGTATGCCTGGTTCGCAGAGTGGCTATCAATTTACCTGTGTCGATGTCTCTGTCTGGATGTCTGCCTGTATGTCTCTTTCCCTGTGTGGGTGGAAATTCGTCTCTGACTGCTTCTGTCTCCCTCTGACTCTTTATAGTCCTTTTGCATGCTATTTTTTTCTCTGCCTCTTTAGGTATCTCCTTCACGGTCTGTCTCGCTGTGTCCTTCTATGTCACTCCGTCTATCTGTTCTGATTACTCGGTCTCCGTCTGTGTCTGTCTGTCCATCCATCCGTCTGTCTGGATCTTCAACTGTCAACAGCTCTTAACACGACGTCCCGAATCGATGGCTGTTTCTCTATAGCAACATTGAAACTGCACTGCGGGGCGTGGTGGCTCAGTGGTAAGTTCGGCGCCCTGTGACCGAAGGGTTGCAGGTTCGAATCCCACTCTAGCCGTTGCGTACGGACCTTGGGCAAGTCCTTCACTCGCAATTGCTCGTGGCGCTTCGGCGTGAAAATTCCGGCACAGTATCAAATGCTGTAGTCGGGAGCGCCTCTGAGTAGTAGTTGACTTCGAGAGGCGCTATAGAAATATCCGGAATACATACATGAATTAGAATATAAGTTAGATTAGAACATCGACTAGAACAGAGCGGAACACCATCATACCCCGACGAGTTCCATGAGAAGAAAGATTTCACTATTCGTCTCGTACTCAAGGAAGAGTTTGACGATGTTCTGGTGGTGACAGGCCTTCATGATCAGAATCTCGTTTTCGATGAGATCTTCCTTTCCTCTCAGCTTGACCTTGTCGACGACCTTCATCGCAAACTCCTTCCCCGTTTCCCTTTCCTTGCAGTGCTTAACAACGGCGAAATTTCCGTCGCCCAAAATCCGCCCAAGCTCGTACTTTTCCTCGATAACCAGGTAACTAGGCACGTGACGCTGGTGCGTAGCAACCGGCGTTTGATCCCCTTCCACCGGAGTCTGCGGCACTTCCGGTGACATTCTGGATCCTTCGTCCGCGTCAGTTCGAGAATCTGGAACCACTGGTTCAGGTGTGGCATTGCCCCTCGGGGAATCCACCCCACTAAAGGTTCGTACAGGATCAATCTCGTTGTCTTCGTTGTTCCAGCTGTTTTCGTTTTTGTTGTTGTTGACGGAATCTTCGTGAGGTTCTGACTGGTTTCTCGCAGTTCTGTCGCCACTACGCTGGCGATGAGTCAGCGGAGGAGAGAAAATTCGCGAATCCCTGGTCAGCGTCGCCGGTGGATCGCGATGACGTGAACCAGTCCCAGGCCGAGATACTACTTCAGGAGCGTCTTCAGACGGTGCTTCTGTATGCTGCGCTCCCTTCAACGGTTCCGACCCAGCCGGACCACGATTCGTCCCATCGGTCACCACCGTTCGACCCTCCCTCTCTTTCGGCAGCCCCAAAGACACTTCCGGGCGGCTGACGTCACCCGATCGATGACCTAGATTACCCCTGACCTGACCTTGAAAGACTTTGGCATCGCCTGCCGCTGACGAACGTCTGCTGCTGTTGAAGCGAGACAGCTCCGCGCGCCTTCTCTCCGCCTGGACTTCCGTCGACGCGCCGTTTCCGGTCACATGACCGTGTCGGTCGCCCTGGATCGACGGAAGAACGGAGAAGTTGCTAAGTCTCGCCGTCTCCTCCGCTCTTTTCTCCATAAACCGACGAGGCATTTTAGGACCTTTCCTCCGTCGGGGTTGAACCGAGGCGCCCTCCTCAGCCTCCGTACCCGTGCCTCCTCCATCCAAATCCGCTTTCGAGGTAACTTGTTTCTCTGAGGTACCAACACCACCAGCAGTAGCAGCATCTGTGAGTCGTTTCTCCCACAACCTCATCAGCGTATCTCCGTAGACGCTGTTCGGGTACAGCAGCTGGAGAACTTGGCGGACCGTGTCCATTTCGACTCGTTCCGGTCCAGTGCCGATGAAGAGCTCATCCTCGCGGAACAAGTCCGAGACTCCGCCCACATCTCTTCCGCCGACGCTCATCAACTTCCGCAGCCGGTTGCTAGGCAACGACGACGTCGACGATGACTCGAAGGCGTCGGAAACGTCGTTAAGGAACTGCTCGTAGGACTGGACTGATTTCCGGTTGAACAGGATCTTGACGTTCTGAAGGGGGTTCGAACCGTTCCGGTAGATGGTTATGATGCGTGGTCTGACCTTTGACCCAGGAGGCGTAGGAGTGACGTCATGACCTCGAATGACGCGTTGCCTAGCAACGTACGGTCTGGCTGGATGAGGAGGAGGAGGAGGCTGCTGAGACGAGCGAGGACTGGGCTCCAGCGTCGAAGAGCGCGCTGAGTCGGATTTCGTGTTTTCTCGCAGACTCTTTTTTCTCTTTCCGCCTGAAATGTTAAGATGAGACAAGATCTAAGTTAAATAAATCAAACGAGAATATAAAAAATTAATTAAACTAGGTTCCATTTTGTTTGGACCAAGTAGTTAATGCTGTCGTTTATAGGAGCGCCGGATCGTTTTCGAGAGGGGAGAAACAAGCGTGGTGGATCTTCCAAGCAGATCTTCCAGGCTCCATCGCCACTGGCTGCACCTGTGGCGCCACCTTACTCGTTTGTAATCTAAAAACGCCCCGCTGTACACGAAATAAACTTATTTTAAAAGTCAGTTCAACATTGTTCACCCTTGTCCCTTGTCCCTCTTCAGTCCTCTGTCTGTCTCTCGCCCTCTTTCTCTATTTCTTCCTGTCTGTCTGTCTGTCTGTCTGTCTGTCTGTCTGTCTGTCTGTCTGTCTGTCTGTCTGTCTGTCTGTCTGTCTGTCTGTCTGTCTGTCTGTCTGTCTGTTGGTTCGTTGTGGTCTTGCTTTGGTGACTGTGGCTATATCAAAGCTCCTTATTAACCAGTTGGAGCTTCTGAGGCACTTTGAGGATTCAGCTCTGAAAGTTTTAAACGATAGGAAGAAAATGGATAAAAACTATTAGTGATATTAAGTTCTAGAGCCTACGTGCAAAACCATCTTCTATGGACCACAGCATGCCACGCACTATCGCGTTTCAGTCATCTCCTGTATTGCCTTGAGCGGTCTCGTCGACAGAGGCGGTTTCCCTCTCGTGAGAGTAACTGAAACGCCACACCTGCTCTGCCCGACAGCGTCAAGTGGATGGGGGAAGGTTCGCACCTTCGTGAAGATTGGGGTTACAATCCTAGGCATTCATTAATTATAAATAATTTATCAACTATATATATATATATATATAAATTATATATATACTTGTACAATAATGATAATATTATAAACAAAATACAAAGCTCTTTTGGGGCTGTGTCTTAGATCTCGACCCCTATGACTAAACAGCGCTAGTCATCCACACGTCCATCCACTCGTCCATTCATCTATCCATCCATCCATTTGTGTCTGCACGTGTATCTGCCTGACTGTCTGTCTGTCTTTCTGTTAGTCTGTCTGTCAGTATGTTTTTATGTATGTATGTCTTTCTGTCTGCATGTATGTATGTATGTATGTAAAACTATGTATGTATGTATGTATGTATGTATGTATGTATGTATGTATGTATGTATGTATGTATGTATGCATGTATGTGTGTATGTATGTATGTATGTATGTATGTATGTCTGTCTGTCTGTCTGTCTGTCTCTGTCCGTCCGTCTGTCTGTCTGAAGCTGCTTTGCTTCTGTCTAACCTCCTCAAAACAGTTCCATTCCACTCCTTTTCTGATGCCATATTTAAACCTCTAACTTAATTAATTAATTAATTAATTAATTAATTAATTCTGTTTATATAGTCGACTTGCCGATAGGTGGCGCATGTGTCTTGTCGGTCAGGTCCTCATAAGGCATCGGTTTGAAGGTTTCGAACCCGGCACAGACGTAGCTCTGTCCGTCCTCCAGATCAGACAGCCGGCGTAGGCGCCTCCCGTTGACGGGGGTGAAGACCTGCCTGACCCCGTGAGCCAGAGGTAGGGTAGGCTGGAGTCGATTCGTCACGTCGTTCAGAAAGTCCCCGAAGTTCCGATACTGACGCATATTGACGAGAACGACCTTGCCCTTGTAGTGTCGATTTCCGTTACAGAAGAGGTAGAGGCGCTGCGGTCGCCTTTCCGTTTGCAGACCGTCGTTCAGATGACTTCCTGTCTGGTTGCGATACCTCGCTTCCGGTTCGCGATCGTACCGTTCGAGCGACATCGTCTCCAACATCATTTCAGCTCTAACGGAAAGTAACGAAACTGTATTGTATTTTCAATTTCTTTTTTGCGGTTCTAGAAATGTGCTAAATAAAAAGCTAGATACATGAAATATACTTGAAAGCCCTAGTCGTATGGCATCGGTTTGAAGGTTTCGAACCCCGAACAGACGCAATGTAACGTAAGATAATCGCAGGCTTACATCAATCTCACGTGAATACATTACAGGCCTATCACGGTGGTGCATACGGCTGTATGTATGTATGTATGTATGTATGTATGTGTGTATGTATGTATGCATGCACGTCTGCATTTTAGGTGTATGAATGTATGTATGTATATGTTTGTATCACTGGCGACGATCTTGTTTGACAGGTGGGGAACACGGGATACTTTTGAACTGATCTGGTCAAAAAGGAGGTGAACATTCTTTTTATCGCGCGTGAACTGTGGACCTTTTTTATGTTTCTTCATAATTTGGGGGGAGGACAACTCTATAGTGTGTCCCACACTGTTGAAGGTGGGGATCTTGCCCCCCTCGACCCCCAGGATCGCCGCCCATGGTTTGTATGTATGTATGTATGTCTGTATTTTAGGTGTATGTATGTATGTTTGTATGTGTTTATGTATGTATGTATCTTCGTATACATGCATATACGTATGTATGTATGTATGTGTATATGTATGTACAGTGCTTTTTTCTAGAGGAAAAGGTTCCAGAACGGAACAGTAATGGACGGGCTAAAATCCCGAGAAAAACGGACTGGGGGTTGGGAGGGGTCTCAATAAACACTGAAAACAGTTCAGAACACTGAAATTAAATTAAAATAACTAAATTATTGTTTTTATTATTAAGATAAACAAATTATTTTTTAGGAGCTGGAAAAGGTGCCGGAACGCCGTTCCGGCGCGTTACGGCTGAAAAAAAGCACTGTATATGTATCTATATATGTATGTATGTATGTATGTATGTATGTATGTATGTATGTATGTATGTATGTATGTATGTATGTATGTATGTATGTATGTATGTATGTATGTATGTATGTATGTATGAAGGCTTTATATAGCGCCTTTTGAAACCTGATCGCTAATTACTATGTATTTACTACATATGGATATTTCTAATAATGGAGAATTTTATATAGCGCCTCCGAGGGTCCTAGACCTATTCTGACCTATATATACTGAGATCGACGGTCCCCTGCAGCGTCGGCTGAAGGTTTGTTTTAACAACGATACAACAAAATACTTCATGGCGTCCTTATGTTCCTCTTACACCTTAAGTGACCAGAAGCAGAGTACATCTCAAGAATTGCTGTTACGAGTGGAGTTGAGCCAAAGAATTACCTATTCAGACTACACAAGGCTACACATTATAGGCTGGGCAAGCCTATCTTCGCTATCTTGGGCGCTTAGTCCTTCTGACTAACGCTCACAAACAATCATAACAAGATTCTTCTCTCGTGGGTTGTTAGGGACGCTGGACTTTGATTGCCGTCAATGATTTCATTCTCAAGATGGCCGTATAAATAATGACCCCAACGCAACGCAAAAACAACAGGCGGCCCAATAATATAATCTGCAGCGTGTTCGCTCTGTTTATAGATCCGTATACAATAACAGGTTTATTATTTATTGAAACACCCAGTTGGCCTATAGTATATTATACTCCAAGCAGGCGTGTGAGTCACCCTACAGTAAGAACTGTAGAGAGAGAGAGAGAAATATAATAATAATTATGAGGAAGATTGGAGATGAATACATGACCCAGTGGGCAAACGTTAAGGGTTGGAGGGATGAGTAGCGAATCCCCGAAAACCCCAGTCCCCTAAATTGAATTTCCACCGGACCCCCAAATTTTTTTTACAAATCTGAATTTTCATGAGATTTTCTGAATATGATATTCTGGAGATTGGCCGATTTGTCCATACTGGTTTTCTGGATTTGCATTTCATCGCATTCGGAGAATCACGTTTTGGCGATTCGAGTAGACCCGGGCTGGAGCAAGTGATGTAGGGAATCACGATCCATTGGAAAAGAAGCTCGAAATCCGATCGGTCACAGAATGCAGAACGTCCGGCGACGATGGGTGAGCATGGGTCTCCGGAGGGCGGAAGGGGCATTTGCTCCCTCTGGATTTTGAAAGTTCTCACGTTTTCTGTGTTCGTGAATAGCTAGCTATTTAATGCTAAAAAGTCATTTTGCCTCCTTGCAAATTTTTTCACCTAGAAACATCCCCCAAAAAATTCCTGGGGACGCCCATGTGCATGGGTGAGCGAGTTGAAACAGGCTAGGCTTGTGTTTAGACCTTGCATGGTGTTAAAGCGCTGAAATGGGCAATAAATTCCAAAGCTACGCACCAGATATATCGCTCTGTATATCGAGACCCGAGATACACCGAGAAGACCCGAGATATGCTGAGGAGACCCGAGATATACCGAGAAGATCCGAGATATGCCGAGAAGACCCGAGATGTACCGAGAAGACTCGAGATATACCGAGAAGACCCGAGACATACCGAGAAGACCCGAGATATACCGAGAAGACCCGAGATATACCGACAAGACCCGAAATATACCGAGAAGACTGGAGAGCCCAACACAAAACGGTTGCGGGGCACATCAGGAAAATCAAAGTATATAAATTTCGTTGTTTTACCTTTTGTAGCTCACACTGTTTTACTTTCCCTTATCCTGGACAGTAGTCCATCGTCATGGATTCATTTTCTCCAAATTTCTTTCGCACATGTCGCTCCAAAGGCATCCCTCTTCCGCAATTAATCCTCTTTCGTCTATTCCACTAAACTTCTTCCATGAACGCTTGCCTCCGTGAGTTCGCACACCTGATTTTTCTATCTTCTATCTCACGAATTAGCAGAAGACGTTAGCTTTCCTAATAAATCAATTGCTCGAAGATTAAATGCCGAATCCCCAGAAGAACAGCTATCTACGCTGGAGATCCAATTCATCCACTCGAGTAGATTTTTCGACGTCTACTGTCACCATCGAGTTGAGTCCCTTCTAATTGGATATGTTCCTTATCGTCCATTCAACGTCCTTCAACTGACGGCTGCGTGTGGGTCTACTACACCCGTTGGCCAGAGAGCGCCCTGTCAATAAAAGCACGCGCATGCATTAAGTGCAAAAGCCTACCATAGAAATCATGCATTAACAGCAATAATCTCTACGGCGCAGCTGCATTCAAAACGCGTCGCGCGCAGGGCAGCTACGATGATTCGCACGCGAGTAGGTGGAACTCGAAAATCAAATGCGGACAAATGGAATATAGTCTATCGTAATTAAGAACAAATGTTGTGAACCACTGTAGCTGACGAACGTAGGCAACTTGTCGTAGGCATGCAGTCTGGTAATTACTGTGGCTTACCATCGAGTCAGATAGGCCTACTTTTTGTTTACTTCAAAAGACCACAACGTTTCCATTTCATTTTGCCTGCCAGACAGTAATGTAGAAGCTGTGCGTCTCTAGCAACCAGGCACTTTGTGTGAGAATTGATAGGGCCTACTGGTTAATTTACTGTTTTAGGACTGTGCTCGCGTAGGTAGATATTCAAGATCGACCTCGCAATAAACATTTTCTCTTTGCTAAGTCAAGCACATAGCCATACATAACAATATGCAGCCCAGGCTATAGAAGTTTATGGAAGTTACGCGACCAGACATTAGGACCAAAATTGACATGGACCGTCGAGAACAGCCAGAATCTCTGCCAGCGTGTTCAAATGGAACTCAAAATTATAGGACTTATATTTTCACATGGAACCCGTTTAGAGCCCACATTGCTCCCATCTAATTTCCATGAAAATGCTGGCAGGGAATTTCAGTGACGTACGTTGTCACGTTTCCAAAGTGAGAAGCTGATGCTTCCCTACACCCTCTTCTCTTTCGATCCCCGATGGTCGTCTTCCTTACCCCATCCTTCTTCCAATCCACCTCTTCAAGATACGCTTCACTCCACCATCGTTTAATTTCTTTTTATGGACGTCCTGTGGGGTGGGGGCGCTATATTAACGCTTGGGGGCGCTATATTTACGCTTAGCACAGAGCGCAATTATTATAGCTTGCTACGTTCCTGCTGCCCAGGTAGCCTACAGTTCGTTTTCTTTTTCGACCATTTCCCCATATTATCTGCTACGCTCGTGCATAATTTGTATATCGTGTGATGAAAATAATCAACTGTCAAACATTTGCCAGTGACCAAATATTAATATCATTGAGTTTGATAAAAAAAACGCCCACAGAGGCTGGTTATTTGCCGCTTAGCGACGCTGTGTCGTAATCGTAATCGTAATCGTAATCTCCAAATTTCTCAAGCGCTACTCTAAAGTTAGGCGCAGGGCAACAGCTTATTCACGAGCGCTGAATGTCATAACAAAGATGATTAGCGTCGCTCTCCTCCTTTCTCCAGGCTTGAGACTAGCACTACCAGCGTGCAGGCAGTGGACTCCAACGACAAGCCACATGCACCTAAGCTTCGGACTCCATGCAACGGGATAATTATGCACTTAATTATGCACTTATGCCAAACCCATCCAGGAATTTCGAAATACGCCATTATCCTGCTTCGAAGCAGTTTCATGAAAGCGCCTTGGTTTCTGTATTGGTTTATCTGTCCCAGTTTCTGACATGTCGAGAATGACATGTGTGTGTTGCATCGATTTTTCAAGCACATCCTGTATGTTTGTTTAGCTACGGTAAGCTACCAGTGACGATGATTTTTTGATGACCTTCGCAATTATTAATGTATCGTAGACAAAAGAATGTGCGTGCTATTGTAACAGAAGCGGGGTGAGAGTCAGTTGTTGCGCTCGAGTCGGCAGAAATAATTGCAGTAAACGTGGACGTAATTTGTGGGGGGTACGTACGAGGGGTAGGTACCCCGTACCCCACTTTTTGGACCGGGGTACCGTGCCCCCTCCACTTTTTAAACAATGACAAAAAATTACTGAGAATACTGGCAGAGTAATGTGTTCAAAATGGTCTCCATGCAGAAAGCGAAAGTGGAGAATAAATTGGTACCCCTCACTTTTTAGACCAAAGTGACGCCTCTGGCAGAAATTAAATTCAGACCGGTTGAGTTATGTTTCCGGTATTATCGACCGCTCCATTCAATATTTAACAGTGAGTCGAGTGTGAAATGCAGAACACTATATTGTAACAATGCGAAACAAAACTGCATTCCCCTTCAAACAGAGCATAGGCCTATACATAAATCGCACTCACCTGTGAAACGTTTCCCTTGTACGTGGAACCTAATTGGTTATTTATGGCTGCCATTCAAACGAAGGCTTTTGCACATTGGAGTAGGGCTATAGAGACTAGAGAACCATTGTAATACTCTGGTGCCAGATCCTCTGCTCCAGTGGTGTCCGACGTTTCGAGTTTAAGGTGTTCCTTTGAAATCATATTTTAGGGTCTTTTCACTAAACCACAATTGTCTGATGGCTTATCAGGTCCAATGGTGTCACCCAGGAACCAATCCGTGATTAATCCAACCTGAACTGAAACACTCCAAAATTGAAATCTTCTTGGTCATAAGTGGGGGATCCAGCAATGTGCAAGTGCAGGCCATATGTGGCCATAACTATGCCCTCTGGCCCCTATGCGCTGTGGTCTCTGTGCCGACACTATTGCCTCTGAGGATTGTTGACAAGTTCTTCTTAAGAAAGCCCTGTAAGTAATGGTCACCCTTACTTTACCTGAACTTGTTTCTCTGGCAACCGGAATCGGACCTCCATTGGACATCTATCTGTAGACAACCCCTCTGATAAGACGCAGCGCTCGTGAAATATCTTTAAAGTAGCGCTTTAGAAATTTAGACTTTACAATTATTCTCAAGTACCGAAGCATCGTGAGTACTGAACTGATCAAAATTTTTACAAATGTGGCAGATAAGCAATGGGGCTTTCTACAGATACAACTTATCTATATATATACAGAAACTCTGTCTGCCCCTCACGCGATCTTAGACCGGAATGCATTTCGACAGCTTTCGAGCTTTTCACTTAAAACCTTCACTGCTGTCTCGGGGTGGGCATTACACACCCAGTGTGAGGCTTCGCGTCCACCTTTTGACCGCTTCTATGGTGTCCCGGGCAAAAAACTCTCCAAAATCCGACTTTTTACACATTCGAGTCGACAGCTTTCGAGCTTTTCACTTAAAACCTTCACTGCTGTCTCGGGGTGGGCATTACACACCCAGTGTGAGGCTTCGCGTCCACCTTTTGACCGCTTCTATGGTGTCCCGGGCAAAAAACTCCAAAATCCGACTTTTTACACATTCGAGTCGACCTATTTTCAGTCACCAGATGGCGCCACCCGAGAAGATTATTCTCTGTCACCAGGACAGGGTGGTGGTGGTGGTTGTGGTGGAGGTGGTGGTGGTGGTTGTGGTGGTGGTGGTGGTGGTGTGGATTGAAACTTATTACCCCGGGCAACGCCGGGTAAACCAGCTAGTATCTATATATATAAAGAAGAAACTCTGTCTGTCTGTCTGTCACAGATCTTTTACCGGAATGCATTTCTACACCTTTCGAGTTTTTCACTCCAAACCTTCACTGCTGTCTCGGGGTGGGCATTACACACCCAGTGTGAGGCTTCGCGCCCCCTTTTCACCGCTTCTATGGTGTCCCGGGCAAAAAACTGTCCGAAACGCCCGAAAAATTCAACTCAACCTATTTTCATTCTCACTCGCCAGATGGGGCGGCGGTTTAAGCAGCGTTATTTTTCTGATTTCACACTTCTGTTGCTTATTCGCTAGAGGTATTTTGCAGAATATAATATATATATATATATATATATATATATATATATATATATATATATATATATATATATATACACACACACACCACCACCACCATATAACCAAGCCATATTAAACAAGATGACTAGGTTAGGGTACCTGCCGGAGGGGGCCAACATTCGACCAACTCTGCAGACATGCGGATGTCAGCCTTGTTACGGGGCCTTGAACAACGCTGGTCACGTACTTCATAAACTGCTTCCACCCAAGAAACGTAAAAATTATTACTCCGACCTCGGTCTCACGATAGAGTGCTTACTCCACGTGACAATAACATGACGAAAAATTTCATTGGGAGAATGCTACACTAGTCCTTCCTTCATTCACAATTGCTCAGCACCATTGACTGGCGCTTAGTCATCTGTAGTGGTGCTCAGTAAATGCAGAGGCCAGAATTCACATAGGTACTTTTAGTTAACGTTTAGTTTTATCAGCAACGTTCATCGCCAATTAGCTTTGTTCATCCTGAACGGGAATTTTGGGGTCCTTAAAAAGTTTACTTGTTTGCTTATTGCACCTATTACGTGCATCGAGGGGCAGCATATCTGAGGTGTAAGAACAATCTGCTGTTACATGGAGTCTACTCAGCAGTATAAAACCCACAGTCGTCGGATCACAGACCCAGCGCTCTACCGAATAGACCGCCATGCTGCATAGTCAGCGTAAATGCAGAGTTTGCATTTACAATAATATTTCACAAAATCTAACAGTCGGTTAAGCGCGGCCATTCATGACATTTAAGTAAACAAAAAAGTTAAACAGAATGTTCTTGAATTAATGAATTAATTAATTAATCAAGCAATCTGTTTCTCTCAGTTTTGGCTTTTCATAACGCTGAAGAGTACAGGATCAAGTACGACAGACAAAATTCGTAAAGCACCGTGGATTTTACTCTGATGCCAAAAGTACATGTGCAGATCGACAGGCAAGTAAACAACAGCAAAACAAAACAAAAAATACTAAATATACTTTGCACTTACAAACAGATGCAAAAACGACAAAATGTTCATTAAAACTACGCAACGTTTTCAGTTGCTGTAAAAGTCCAAACTCGGCCACCGACACAAAAGGATTAACGTACATAATGAGGACTTGACAAAAGCGTAAATATTATATTTCCTGTAAAAATGGACTTCTAAGGAATCCAATGCAGATTTAATTGTCCAATGAAAATTTGGGAAAGAAGCTGTTCTGCAGTCGAGAGTCTTTGGTCATCGCCCGAAAATTTTGACTTCCAAGAAATCCAACAGATTAAAAGTTCAAATAATTTTTCAAATGAAAATTTGTTATCTAAGAACTTCTCCAGTCCAAAGTCTTTTGGATAATGTTATTCTGTAATAGTTCTTGTAAACCTGGATTTTCTACAAAATCGGCAGAACTTGTAAATGCAGGTAATTTTTTCAAGGGAACATATTCAACTAACACATCTACCCTAAAGTCTTTCAGCAAATTTATAACATTTCCTGTAAAACTAGACTTCTTAAAAAGTCATTGCAAAGTCTTCTACAAAATCATCAACTAAACATTTCCAGTCCAAAGTCTCAGAAGTCATGCAAAAACATAAATTATTAGTACAGAGTACAGGTTGCCACATCAAAAAGGATTGTAATCTTTCACCACATAATCAAATACCAGCTTCTCCTTACCTGCCACATTACTTCAAGCATATCTGCCAATGGCTACAGTAATCAACTTCTTAGGCAAAGTGCAACTCACTTTATATTCTGCCTTCACAGTTTCATGGTGACCATCAAAACAGGACCATTGGTGAAATGGCCTCAGAACAAGTCTTTGAACATACTCCAGATCTGTACTTCTTTTCATTTCACTACGCATTTAGTCTACCATCACCTTAAAAGTCAGCTTGTACCAACTGATCTGAGGCAAAAAATAAATAGGTTGTCTTGAAACTCGTACACTACTACAGAAATAATCGGTGCAAACTAAAATCGGCTCAAAGCGTTTACCTAAATAAATTCAAAACGAAAAGGCAATCTGAGAAGATGTGCTTACATTATGCAAGTTACACCATGCCACACAGTCAGGCCACATATTAAATCGCCCTTTGAAGTAGTACCAGAAAGACCATCTGGTCACGAAGGCTGCAAAGGCACCATGCGGTGGTGACACGACAATATTGCACCATCATGAAAAGTTTCAAAGATGTCACGACTAGCAACATGCAAGTGCACAGCTACAGAAACGATGATAGTTGTCCTGTCAATCATTTATGGAAGAACGAACAAGCGAAAAGTTATCAAACAAATCCGAAAGACACCAACGCAAATGTTCAAATCACGCAGGATGGCGCAGCTTTACTGCGCTGTAGTAAATTCATTGAAACTCCAAAAACGCGACGAGTTCTTTGGCTGAAGAGAGACACCAGCCCACCTGAGGCAAAATTCAGGACAGAAAAGATCTGGAACGAGATATATGGAAGAGTTAAAAGCAGGATGTTTCAACAGACTGAAACCCGGAGACTCATTTGTATCTCAGGATCAGAAAACTTATTTGAAAAGAAATTCAAAGTAGATTCATTCAAAAGAATCAAAAATAGCACAGTTCATAAGACTCAGAAAAGAGGACGATTCAAAGGAATGGAACACGATTCAAGACTGCATGACGAAAGAGAAAGATTCAAGGAATTCAAAGCTTCAAGTGAATTGAAATACTCAGCAAAATCCAAAGGATGCAAGGCGTTCAAAAAATTCGTTCGAGCAGGTCACTCGAAAGACCAACCGACCGACTCATTTGCTAAACGACGAAACTTCCGCGTTTAATAGCTGCCTGTCTGTGATCTCGAATTGGGAAGCGGTTTCCAGCCGAGTGTTGCTCCTGCTCCGGGTTATAATCCCAGCGCCGACTTCTCTGGTCTTGAACTTCCCACGAGTCGTCTGACAAACCCTGCGGATTTGAGTCCCGGTGAGCAACGCTATCGCTACGAGTCCTCGCGTTTTGCTCTTGCTTGTTCGATCGCACGGAGAGCTGCTGCTCACGACTTTGAGCTGTGTTGCGAGATGAGTCATCGTCGTGGTGACGATCGTGGTCGTCACCTGTGTCTCTTCGTTCTTGGCTGTGAGCCCGAAGCGAGCGCCGTGAGCCATGCAGTGGCTGTGCTCGCAGGGTCTGAAGGTGAGTCGGCTGAATGTTGGATATGAGTGGAGGGTGCGTGGCACGCCAGTACGCTTCCAGGTACTCGAATAAATGCTCGCAAGCCTCCTCGAGCTGATTTTCGTCCAGAATTACATCGAACATCTCCTGAAATATGAAACGAGTAAGATGTATCAGTGACACATGTGCATTTAATTTTACATCCTACTTACCGTAGCTTATACTCTTATGAATTGTAGGCAACTGATAGATTTTTAATGATTTCTGATTTTTTTATATTCTCATCGATGGTAGCTTCCCACGAGTCTTCCCACTTCATTCATCAATTCTTAGATTTTTTTGGTTTTTTGTCATAGTGTTTCGAATGACTGGCAAATAGACAATGGGTTTAGCTGCTTCAACAAACTGACCATTATTTGACTAAGTAGATTGTGGCTCAATATAAATGCATGATTATGCAGGTATCATGTCAGCTTTGCAAAACAGTCAGCCCAAATCTCTTACTGGATTGCATTGATTGAGTTTCTCAGCAGCGACGAGTTGAACGTTCATGTTGCGACTCTGCGACTTCCCTCGCGTTTTTATCAACTTCTGAAGCACCTTGTTTGATCAACAACACCAACTATGTTAGTTTTCATTTAACGCTTTACTGCATATCTTCATGGAATTATACCTTAGAAAAGGTTATCTTTATGCAGTGATAGATTAGAGGATATTTTCATACGGATATCTTAAGGAGAGATATCTTCACCTCCATCAACTGCGCTGCACGAGAAGAAACTTTTTGCAGAGATATTTGCAGAAAGATGCTTCAAGCAGTTATGAATGAATTGGCAGAAGATATCTTCATTCAGTGGTGCATTAGATGGAGATATGTTCACACACATATTACAGAGAAAGATGTCTTCATGCAACTGTACCTTACGAGAAGATATGTCAATCAGTGACATACCAGGTGAAGATCATTTCCTAAAGATATATTAGATAAAGACATTTTTATGCAGTTGTTTGTATCCATGAGAAGATATCTTCATTCAGTGACATAATTAGGTGAAGATATTTGCGCACACACACATATCTTAGAGTCTTCATGGTGCAGCTATTATACCTTAGGAGAAGATATTTTGACATAGACGACAATTGGAGCAAGTGAGGTCTTCGTGAGCTGTGACGGATGGTTGATGGTATCACAATCGAGAACAACCAGTTGAAGCGTTCGTGCCAGCTCAAAGATCCGCTCAATCTCCCCCTGCACCTCAACTGAATACACAGAACACCAGATTTATTTAGCACCTTTTTTTCACTGTGGAAGACATCTCCACCAACACAGACAACTCAGCAAAAGGAAAAATATAAAGTAATGTAATGTAAATCAGTTAGTTACTTCTTGTTATCTTTGCTAATAAATTTTTCTTAATGACTTTAACCAGCAGCACTAGCTTGTGATTTACTTTAAAACACCATAGTAACTGTGTACTTATATACCTACATACAAATGGTTGAAATATCTCAGTGTCACACAAAAGCTGCATTAGAGAACCAGCCACTCACTGTTGCTATATTAAATCATGTCTGCAAGACAAAATCTGTAACGTTGTTCAATCAGTCTAACTGAAATCCAGAAAAGTTGGAAGTAATTATGGTAACTTGAATAAGTCAGATTAAGTCTGGACTTGCTGTAGTCTGGCAATTTAAATGGTTCAAGCAACATGGTTGTGTGGTTCAAGAAATACGGTCAAGGTAGTTCAAACTATATGGCAGCGTTTGGGCCAAGTTTTACGATGATGTACAAGGTGCTGCAGGAATGGAAGTTCTTCTGAATCTGTCTAACTCTTAGGTTGCATATGGGAAAGACAAACATACACAAACACATAGACAGACACTTAGAGAGACACAGACCAAAATGCACACAGACCGATTGATGATGATCGACTGTTTGATCTTTCCATCAGAGCGCGTTTGCTCGGATTGTTCAACACAGATCGTTTTGCGAGCGAAATGTCGGCTGTCACTCGAGTTATCGTAATTCTGAGACAAGAACCAAACAGAAAAATTACCT
>OY744609.1:11332013-11347013 GCA_963556255.1 Allolobophora icterica | reverse complement strand
AATAATAGAAATAACAGTAACAATAACAACATACTTGATGATATGTTGATGAGATGCAGCCTTTCCAGATTATTTTCATTTTTAAATCCAGACTTAATATATCTACCTCGAGTAAAACACTAACAAAGAACCCCGCCACTGCCCGTACGCTGGTAGTGCCAGTCCCAATTCTGTATAAAAGAGGAAGGTGATGCTAATCATCTTCGTTATGACACAGTGCCGTTAATAGTAAATGTTTCAATCATGTCTCTGCTTTTAAAATCGTCCTACATCACTAAAAAAGTCTGTTGTATTTGATATTACTACTACTACTAATAATAATACATTATCAGGGGCGTAACTTTGGTCTAAAAAGTAGGGGGTACCAATTTCCTACACACGAAGCTAGGCGGAGACTGCGATCTCTGGGAAGGCACAGTAATAAAATATTGACTGGCATTGTTCAAAAAGTGGGGGTACGGTACCCCAGTCCAAAAAGTGGGGTACGGGTAATGTACCTCGTACCCCACAAATTACGCCTATATACATTATTAATGTACTCATAGACTATGGGTGTTTGATTGGATCGTTTGGCTTACCTGGAGTATATTTCTTACCTGGAGTATATTTCTTACCTGGAGTATATTTCTTACCTGGAGTATATTTTCGGTTGTCGAGGTTGCGTCTGGGTTCCCTGAAAGAGTCTAAGGCTTTCCAGTTTGGAAGGGCTTGGAATGAATCCAATATCGGCTCCCTCCTTCACAATTCGACCAATCCACCAATCGTTGTTGAATTTCTAAACAAACAGTCACTCAGATCAACCAACCCTTGTGACATGAGTGGCTATGTTAACTAGGTCACTCAATCCTTTTGACACGATTGGTTAAGTGAATTAGGTCACCCAAACTTTGTGACATATGATTGGCTAAGTTAATTAGGTCACTCAACCTTTGTGATATATGATTGGCTAAGTTAATTAGGTCACCCAACCTTTGTGATATATGATTGGCTAAGTTAATTATATCATCCAACCTTTGTGACATATGGATGGCTAAGTTAATGAGGTCACCCAATTCTTGTGACATAATATTAGGATTGATTTAATTAGGTCAACTAGCCATAGCACCCTCAACTGCCTCCTTTTTACCAGTGATTGAAGATGTTCGGTTTGAGTTAGGCTATGCGTCATCAGGTCTGGAACAACCAGGAGTTTTCTGAACAGGCGCTACATAAATGTGCAATTACGATTCCAGTGGGGAGCAGAGTGGTTACACTGCTTGGTTTTCAAAGCAGAGAGTATGGGTTCAAGTCTCTCTTCAGACGATTACTTTGTGGGAACCCTGAGCAAGTCTTGCACTCACAACTGCTACACACCTCAATCTAAAATTTACTGACCTAAGTGCAAAATAAATCAGATATAATAATAATATTAACAATAATAATAATAATAATAATAATCCACCAGTGTCCTACTAACGAAATTTAGACATGTCTGGCTGTAAAGCAACATGGATTAAATTTCTAAGAATTTTGGAGCCACGACATGTTCACCTTTATGCAGACAACACATGGCAAATAAATTACTTACGTACTTACACACAAATAAACAAAGCTGTCTATGACTTAACGCAGGACAAATTTCTAAAGGAGCACAATGAATATTTGGCTTGATCGTGGCTATGCAGTTTCGGAGCGCTTCTTATGAGTATCTCTTGAGAGGTGCTATATAAATCCTCAATTATATTAACAAAAATTACAGTTCTAAGACTGAAATGTTTTGTGAGTATAACTTTGTGATGTTCAGAAGAGGACACCTCTTTGATATGAAGGAAGTCTTTGACAGCGAACGAAACGGCCGTTCCATGAACCGGAGAGTCATCATCCATTGATCCATCGTAAGCTACATTCGTCCTCACTGCAAAGGCCACTGGCTTCGTCTGAAACAAACACATCACCAACACATCACAAACACTGGGACATGGAAGCCGACTGGTTGAGCGCTCCCTTGCAACGCAGAGTTCGAGCCTTCTCTGAGACGGTTACCATGTAGGGACTCTGAGCAAGTCCTTCACTCGCAATTGCTCAACGTCATCGATAGATGCTTGGTCATTAGACAGTGACACTTAATAAATATATGCATAATAATAATAATAAATATATTATTATGCATTTATTAAGTGTCGCTATCTAATGACCAAGCATCTATCGATGCTTAATAATAATAATAAAATAATAATAATAATAATATAATAAGCAGAATGTTGGTCTATTCCATAGTTCGCAGGGTCCATAATCCAACGATTTTGGGTTTAAGTCTGCTGAAAGGACTCTACATACAAGTTATATATAGTTCAAACTATAGGCAGTAACAGACTGCCTTGGACCTGACTTTAAAACCTAGGCAAGCTGACATGCCGCATTGTTTCACAACATAGGGCATGAAAGCTGTGGGCTTCTGAACGATGAAGTCTAAATATGCCAACAGCTGTACGATAAACTAGATTTAACTTTAACACAATTGATATAAATGCTCATGAAAATTGTGCACCAGAAGAAAAATTTACACATGATATTCTGAAAAGTCATGTAGCGCATGCAAACAAGTACAACTAAGAGGGAAGATTGTCTATCGTATAAGGTTTCACAGATTGTATGTATGTACCAGAACAATTATATAGCACATTTTCTGAATGTCTCCAGGTTGTCTGATTGTATTTCACTAGTCATACCTAAAGGTAGAACTTTTCTTGGAGCAGAAGCTTTTTCAGTTGCGGGACTTAGACTTTCGAACTCTAGCTGTATCTGTCCGTTCTCCTCGGCCACTTATGTCATTTTGTTACCGGCTTATGACTTACCTTTTTCAAACTGCTTACACGGTTACCTCTCTGTTTAAGTGGACTGATTTTCTAGAAATTAACTTAATCATAACATAACATCAATTTGACTAACACTCAGGGTAGCAAGCGACTTGACAAATGACTGAGGACAATGGAGATCATTTATTCGTACCAATCGCCGCCAAATGGGTGGCATCAGGAACTGGTGATGATGATGATGATGATGATGATGATGATGATGATGATGATGATGATGATGATGATGATGATGATGATGATGATGATGATGATGATGATGATGATGAACATCATGGCTTGGTGTTGGTGCACCATCAGTTGATGCCTTGTGCTTTAGACACAAACATAATAAAAGTTACTAATTAATAATCAATTATAATTAACAGCATACATGCACATACCCTGGCTTTGTCGAGAAGGGACAATGCCTTTTTCTCCGTTTCCCTCTGCTGGGCTTCCGTTTCCTCTTCCCCGGATAACTCAGAAGATGGACGACTGGAATCACCAGAACCCTACAATCCACCGGAAAAACACCGTCAACACACAAGTACAGTATGAACTCATTAATTAACAAGAAGTCGTCGAGGTGGAGGGAAGTGTTTTTTTATTATACGACGTGTAAACCAGAATGCACGCAAAAGACATAATGCTGAAAAGGTCAATATTTAGCGTTACACCGGCAGTTCTTGTACTGCATATTAACCAGTACAGCATGTTAACCAGTACAGTATGTGAACAGTACAGTGTGTTAACCAGTACAGTGTTTACCAGTACAGAGTGTTAACCAGTACATCATGTTAACCAGTACAGCATATAACCAGTACAGCAAGTCAATCACTACAGCATGTTAACCAGTCTTCTCTTCTTTGGTTCTCTGCCCTTAGGCAGGTTCGTATGTCCAACGGCGCCATTCCTCTCGATGTTGAGCTTCCGCTTTCATCTGTCTGTAGCCGTCCCTCTTCATTGTCCAGTCTAGGAACATCGTTCTTGGTCTTCCTCTTGTCTTTTTCCCTTCCATTCTACCCTCGATGATATCTCGTAGCAGGGAATTTCCTCTCATTATATATGGCCAATCCATCTTCTTTGACGCTCTCTGATTGTCCTCATCATGGATCTCTCCTCTTCCACCATTTGCAGTACTTCGTCATTTGTCTTGTGCTCTGTCCAGCTGATTCTTTCCATTCTACGCCATATCCACATTTCGAAGGCTTCTATCCTTTTGATGTCCTCCCCTCTTATAGTCCACGTTTCAGATCCGTATAGAACCACACTCCATACCAGCGTCTTAACCATTCGCTTCTTCAGTATAACATGTTAACCAGTACAGTGTCTTAACCAATACAGCATGTTAAGTTACCGCTTTGGCTGATATAACACAACCTTGTGCTAAGTAGAATGGGGCATAAGCTGGGATCACGTAAATTAGTTCACACTGTACCATTACACATATGTACTGTTAAACACCAGGAAGAAACGTTAAGTAATATTTAAATGGCAAGTACTATTAAATACCGGTACATGGCAAGTACCATGGTCATCAGTACAAACCTCACCTCTACCACTACCATGTTCACCACCACTAACTACATCTCATGGTGGTATGTTAGATCTATTCAATTACTCTCCATTTTTAAGGTAACATCTGGTAGCAGAAGATTACAACTAGACATTTTCTTGTTATTATTGTAAATGCACACTGGGTGTCTGACTTTTGTAGATGTGCTTAATACACCACAATACAACACAATTTGCTTTTGTACCATGATAACAGCACAGAAATGCATCTGAAGCTCACTGCCAGACAAAAGATAGCCCCTGGCCACATTAGCCTCTATAGTCAGCAGACACCAGCTTAACACAATCTCATCAGGAATGTCTATAGCGCTGATAATATAATTATGTGCTATGCATCCATCGAGGATGCTCCAAACAGATCCAGATCCGTAAGCAGACTGCGTAGTCCATAACACACGTATAGCACAGAGAAGGCAAATGGGATGAGAATCGGTGACAAAGGGAGACCACAAGGGCAAGGCACCATCATCACCTAAAATCATCATCACCACCACCATCATCATAATCTAAATCATCATCATCACCATCATCATCATCATCATCATCATCATCATCATCATCATCATCACCTCTATCATCACCACCATCATCATCATAATCTAAATCATCAACATCATCTACATCGTCGTCATCATCGTCATCACCACCACTATCGTCATCACCACCATCATCATCATCATTATCTATATCATCTACATCGTCACCAACATAATCAGCATCATCGTCATTCGTCATCATCGTCATGGTCGTTAGCAGCAGCAGCAGCAGCAGCAGCAGCAGCAGCAGCAGCAGCAACATCCGTCAACTGCCATGGGAGTGAAACAAATGAAATTCATAACAGATAAGAAAACAGTTAGATATGACAAATAGCACTCTCATAGAAAAAACCAATACAGACGACGACAGCCCTGTTTTAATTCATTCATATGTGTGTATGTACGTGTATGAATGTGTATGTGTGTGTGTGCATGTGTGTATGTATGTGTATGTGTTTATGCATGTATGTATGTGTATATGTATGTGTATGTATGTGTGCATGTATGTATATGTGTTCGTGTGTCTGTAACTCTGTATGTATGTGTGTGTATGTGTGGTGTGTATGTGTGTGTGTATGTGTGTGTGAATATATATTTTACATCATACATAATTTATATACTATCGATATAAATATATGCAGATAGACTTAACAAAGCACAAATATTGTTCATATTATACACAAGTAATTATAATTATATACATGTATGCATAATTAGATTCATTCGGCTTTTTATGAGTCTTATATCAGTAGCATCCCTGTCAAATATTTCGTCCACCAAGTTGATTGGCTATTGTTAAGGCAATCAGTTATTGATATTGATTATTGGTTTTTGTATGTGCTGTGTTGATATTAAAAATTATTATCGGCACCCAGGTGGTTGAAAGCTTACCTGTCAGGCAGTCTCACCTGAGATTCTAAATGGTGACAGACTTTGGTCTCAAGTACAAGTACCAAGGGCGACATCTCTGCTGACTACTATTAGTTTTTTCAATGATTTCATTTAATTTATATTTTACCCAAGGTACATAATTATGATCCCTCATGATTAAAAACTTTAGAGGTATTGTTTCTCTGGTATGACTACTCTTCAGTGGAAAAGGTGCTGCAAAGAGTAACTGCCTTGACGCGCTAGATGGTCGTAGATAAGCGATGATGGAGGAATGTGGTCTCCCCATTCTCCCAAATACCTGAGCAAGACAATAACTGAGGAGGACATCTTCATTATTATTATTATTTTTTATTATTATTATTATTATTATTATTATTATTATTATTATTATTATTATTATTATTAGTATTAGTATTAGTATTAGTATAGTATTATCATTAGTATTAGTATTAGTATAAGTATTATATCATCATCATCATCATCATCATCATCATCATCATCATCATCATCATCATCATCATCATCATCATCATCATCATCATCATCATCATCATCATCATCATCATCATCATCATCATCATCATCATCATCATCATCATCATCATCATCATCATCATCATCATCATCATCATCATCATCATCATCATCATCATCATCATCATCATCATCATCATTATTATTATATACCCACAGTAAGTGTAAACCTTGAGGAAAATGAAAATAGAGAATGGGTACCTGGACAACCAGGCCTCATCTGCCGCAACATCTGTCAACCTGCCTCCAATTCATCATCAAAGTGAAAATGATCCCAACACCATAGACAGACAGGTTATTGTTAAGACTATCAGTTATTGATATTGATCATTGCTTATTGTATGTGCTGTGCTGATATTAAAAATTATTATCGGCACCCAGTTGGTTGAATGCTCACCTGTCGAGCACTCTCACCTGAGATGCTAACTGGTCACAAACCTTGGTCTCAAGTACAAGTACCATGGTACTCCTAATTAATACAGTGGTCCAAAGGTTCAGCACTTGCCCTGCAAATGCATCTTGCAGGTTCAGTTCTCCACAAGACATTAGCTGCATTAGGGCCTTCAGCAACTCCTCAACATACACAATTGTCTAGCATCACAACAGGACATGGTGTTCTATTCGGTAGCACACTTGTCCTCTAATCCAACAGTTGTGGGTTCAAGCTTGCTCAGCAGACTCTGTTTAACTACCATACAGAGGTTGTTTGCACACCACGCGTACCTCTGTGGCATAAACTGAGTAATTTAGTACTGGCTTTAGCTGGTTAGAATGCTAGACTGTCAATCGAGAGGTCGGGGTTCAAATGCCCGCCAAGGCAGAAATCTGGTTTGAGATTTCCGTACCGCATGCGCCCCCTAGCCAACTCAGCTATGACGAGTACACTGACAGTACACTGTCGGTGGGATAATGAGATGGCAAGGGAGAGGACACTGGTCCTCATATGCCGAGGCTAAGAAAATGAAGTTGCTAAATGAAGTTGGCGCCATATCAATTTAGAAAATAAACAAGCAGACATTGCATAGGCCAGAACATTTATATAGTGCCTGTTGATTTCCAAAAAGAAGCTACATAAAGTTTGGACATGTAAAGGGCACCATTGGAACAACAGAAGATGCGTTCAGAATGTGGAAAACCTCAAAAAGGCGTCTGAGATCGAAATGATGATGCTTCTGGCCTCGTGAGCAACACGTCGTCTACGAGACTGATGTCCTGGGATCGATTTCGCACAAACAGACAAACAGAGACATCCAGACAGACTGGCAAGAAGAGTGACAGACAACACGTGAGATTACGAAACGATAACACAGGGCAGATGAACGCACTGTTTACAGAAGACGAGACCAGGAAGGGGAAGGCGAGCAAAAACGGACCCTCGACTAAGTGCACATGTTGGCTAAGCAATAGATAGCAGATTTCCGATAAGGACGAGAAGACTAACAATGGCCAAAGAAAACAACTCAGGCCGCACAAGATGTTGGAGATCCTCAGTGCCATCCTCCACTGGTGGTCTGGGGTCACGGAGTGCTAAAAGGCAAACTGTCTACCACTCGCCCCGTGGGTTGTGAATAAGCTGGTGCCCGGCGCTTGGCTTTCGAGTGGCGCTTTGGAAGTTTGGAGATTACGATAATGATTACGTGGCCGACAAGGGGTCAAGGCCGTGGGTAACAGCCGAAACAATGGCATATCATTACTACCAGAAAGACCTATAATATCACTATTACAAATTATTATTATTGTAATTATTATTATTATTACAATTATTACTACTACTATCATCATCATCATCATCATCATTATTACAAATGATAAAATTAGTATTATTACCATTACAATTATAACACATTATTATTATCATTACTATTATAAATTTATTATCATTATCAATATTATTATTATTATCATCATTATTTTTATTATGATTATCATCATCATAATCATCGTTATTATTATCACTTTTATTATTATGATAATTATTACTCTCTGACTCAAGGCAAATGTGAACCCTTGGTAGAGAAACAAATTGTCCATAGGTATCTGGTACAGCTACGTCTCATCTGGTTTTTACCATGGGTGTTACTATTTCTTATTATTATTGTTCCTTCACTAGTATTATTATCCTAGATTTGACTACTAGAATAAATTATATCAGATTGGATTATCACGAAGATTAGATTTACTGGGCTAGACTAGATCTGAGATTATAGCCGTTACTATCAGCTTCATCATCTTCGAGTAGTTTCTCGTTCTCTTTCACACGATGCTGCTGTGGTCCTCGTCCATGCCCTTGTTACAAGTCGAACTGACCATTGTTGCTCGATTCTAGCCGGTCTCCCACTCGGAGTCCTAGGACGTCTGGATCGGGTTCTACGCTCAGCTGCTCGACTCGTCGGGCGTATCCCAAGTATACTTCTGTCTCTGCCTATATGCGCGATGTGTTGCACTGGCTCCCTATTGCCCAGCGTATTTCCTATCGTATCCCTGCCTTGGTCTCTCGCTGTCTTCTAGGCTGCGCTCCATCTTTCCTTCGTGATCTTTGTCGCCCGGTGTCCGACGTCGTAGCGCGTCGGGCACTTCGCTCCTCGACCAGAGGGGAGCTCAATTGGTCCCACGTGCTCGTTCTTCTACCACAGGCAGCGCCGGGAGCTCTCTCTGTTGTGTGGGTCCCTCCACTTGGAATGGACTCCCGCTGGAACTGCGATTACTACCTCTGAATAATTTGCCTGCGTTTAATAAATCACTTAAGTATTTCTGTGTAGCAGTGGCTGGACTGGGAGCGCTCCTCAGTAGGTATCTTGAAGGGACGCTATATAAATTTTCAGAATGAATGAATTAATGAATTAATTAATTAATTAATTAATTAATTAATTAATCAATTAATTAATAGGCTGGGACTGGTTTCAACTAGACTGGATTATATTGGATTATGTTGGATTATATTGGATTAGATTAGCTCTCTCTCTCTCTCTCTCTCTCTCTCTCTCTCTCTCTCTCTCTCTCTCTCTCTCTCTCTCTCTCTCTCTCTCTGCCTCCCTGCCTCCCTCCCCTCCCTGCCTCCCTGCCTCCCTGCCTGCCTCCCTCTCTCTCTCTCTCTCTCTCTCTCTCTCTCTCTCTCTCTCTCTCTCTCTCTCTCTCTCTCTCTCTCTCTCTCTCTCTCTCTCTCTCTCTCTCTCTCTCGTCACTGCGTCCATGGTGAACACTCCCCAGAGTGTGACAGAACATGTGCAAAGCAATTTCACGCCAGAGTCAAGAGACTCCACAATACCAACATATGATCGGCAATTTATGGGCAGCCAGCACGCTCAATATATTCCGCCGCTGGAGCGATTATTACCCGGTCCCCAATTGGCCCACGACGCTCGTGGCACATTGCGAGCCAACAGCACGACAATGCAAAATAAAAACTAAATTTAGGGACCGTCGGCTGCCCGTATCCACAACGACAGCACTGTCGCCAGATATCCTAAAAACAGAGTAACGAGGTAATTGCGAACGCCGGTTGTAGTGGAGCGCCCTGCTACTACCAAATGGCCATGGACTGTCGTGGACTTATTCAATCACGTTGAGGAACAGTTTAAGTCGTTTCCTAAATGGGTCAATTTACAGCCAGTGAGTAGGGATACGAGGTGGTAGGCAGAAGGTCAGGCAATTGCTATGTGAAAGTTCCATGTTCCATACTGGGAAGTGGGGGCAGTGGGCTGGGGGACTCGTTTCCTCTTCTTCGGCTATTGAACTGGTAATAGACAAATCCAAAAGCCTAGGACAAATGGCAAGTGCCTTTCAAGACTTGTCGTTTATTTTCCAGCTTACGCCAGTGACACAGACAAGTGTGTGGGAAGAACTTGGCCAAGGCCGTTATATAGTCTGTCAGCAAACTCAAACTTACAATCGTCAGAGTACAAACCAACCGCGCTACTGACAGACCACCGTATTGACGAGTTATTCCTGAAGAAGCGCTACATAAATACACAACTGCAGTAACCATGTGGCCTCTTTAGTAGTCAGTGACCAAACAGAACTACAGTCAACTTAATCAATGCCAAAGCGCGTCTTGTTACTCTTGTAGGAGAAGAGACACAACGAGTGGTTTCGATTCTAAACTTCAGACGTTGAAGGATTTCTGTTCAACTGCCTTGTGGGAATTCCCGCAAAACTTAACAACATTGATCCTGTTTTATTATTCACCTAGCCCAGACTGGCAGAAAAAAGACACATCCTGAAGCAGAACCAACACACGGACAGACAGACAGGTAGACAGGCAAACAGCCTGTCAGAGAGGCAGGCAAGCAGACACACATTCAACCAAACAGACAGAGAGACAAACAGACAGACAGGTATATTGGCAAGCATGCAGACAGACAGACAATCAACCAACCAGACATACAGTCAAGATTAGACTCAAACAGACAGAAAAAGAGACAGACAGACGGGCAGGCAGGCTGGTTGGCGCTGACATACACATACACAAAGACAGGATATCACAGGGAGACAGACAGACAGACAGACAGACAGGCAGACGGTAGGTGTTGAAAGCCATGATTAAAACCAACTCCCAAGAGAGCAAATTAATAAATACGGCCGACGACAGATGGCAGCACGGCGCTTAATTTCCTCCAATAGGTGGCGCAAACAATATTTATGCGTCACAAACATGTTTATGCAAATGCAGACGCAGCGGCCGCAGTGACTCATCGCCGCCCTTAAGCCGGTCGTGAAACTGCAGAAGGACATCTGGAATAGTGGTGAAATCATCATCGTCGTCGTCGTCATCATCATCATCATCATCATTTTCCTTACGCCAGCCATTTGGCGGCGACTGGTACGAATAAATGATTGCACTGTCCTCGGTCATTTGTCAAGTCCATTGATCCCCTTAGTCATGGGCGGCGATCCCGGGGGGTCGAGGGGGATAAGACCCCCAGCTTTAAGAGTGGGGGGGACACGCCATGTATCGGACCCCCAAATTTTGAAGAAACTCCAAAAAAGGTCATAAAATTTTGTTTTTTTACCTTTTTTTGACCAGATCAGTTCAAAACTCTTTTTTGACCAGATCAGTTCCAAAATGTCCCCCCCCCACCTCTCAAACAAGATCGCCGCCACTGCCCTTAGTGAAAGAATACTGGTACAAAAGAATACTTGTACTCAGTGAAGGAATACTTGTACGAGAAGATGATGATGATGATGATGCAGCAGAAGATGGTTGGTGGGATCCAGCCGATTGGTTAGAGCGCTCGCCTAGTAACGCGGAGAGTATGGGTTCGAGCCTCCTCTCCTGAAACGGTTACTATGTAGGGACCGACAGCAATTCCTTCACTCACCATCAATTGTGCCTGGTCATTAGATAGTGGCACTTAATAAATGCATAATAATAATATTAATAATAATTATTAATATTTATGCCCGAAGATACATAATTATGATCCCTCGGGCCAGGGACTGAAATATTACTTAACACAGAGAGAAACATTTGGAACAGCCACCATTCGTCAGGCAGCCTCTGGGTTCTGGTAGATGGAAAGCGCCGCGGAAAGCAGTCAACGCCATCATTTCTTATTATTATTGTTATGATTGTTCTTATTATATCTTGTTATTATTATTATTATTATTATTACTACTATTACTATTGTTATTATTAACATAATAAAACCATCTGCGAAGACTATAGCCACTCCACAGCAATGCTTCCCTAATTTTTGCAATCCAGACGGACCATAATTTATGTAGGGCCTATAATGTACCTCAGAGGAAAATACTAAATACGTTGACCTAACCCTAACAGGCAGCTATGGCCCATGGGCGGGGTGGGGTCAGTCTCCTCCCTCACCGCCTCATCATCCCACCAACGGTGTACACTCATTCTACTCATTTCATATGAAGGAATGATGACAAATCGAGCAATACCATACTTTAACTCCCAAGAGGCATCCACGTCTACAGCATCAAGTGCCAGGTACTTCCCTCCCTAAGCCTCAGCATCTGAGGAGGGGGTGGCTAGTCCTCTTTATCGCCATCTGATTTTCCCATCTCCACCGCACGTTCATTGTGCTCATTTTACTACCAAGTTGGTTGGCTAGGGGGCGCAAGTGGAGCGGAAATTTATCTATCGTCCCTGGCGGCGATTCGAACCCCATCCAAATTCCTGCGCGCTAACCACTGGACGGTTGCGTGCCTCGTATGAAGAGATGAGGTAGGCGGATGATGTGATGACAGGATGCAAGTACAAGCGTAAGATTCTCGGCCTCGGTTTACATTTCCCACTCTCTCTTAAGGTGGCGCAGATGTTTAGATATCTTAGACACAGTAATTAAGATATCTTAGACACAGTTATTAAGATATCTTAGACACAGTTGTTAAGAAATCTTAGACGCAGTTATTAAGATATCTTAGACACAGTTAAGATATCTAAGACACAGTTATTAAGATATCTTAGACACAGTTATTAAGATATCTTAGACACTGATATCTTAGACACAGATATTAACTTATTAAGGTATCTTAGACACGGTTGTTAAGATATCTTAGACACTGCTATTAAGATATCACGAAGATATTAAACGAAGATTATTATATTTTAGACACAGCCATTAAGACATCTTAAACAGATGATACTACACTCGATCAACAGATGACAGACAGTCCATACAGGACGTCCGCAAGGAATGGAGGGTGGGGTGACTGAAATGCGGATAACGGAGGGAGGGTTATGCCAATGCGGACGTCCGCATCTGAATTTGGTAGGCCTACATACAGTTAATCCAATATGGACAGGATGGACGACAGTCTTGTTGCTGGATGCCGCCGGATGCTGCCAGTATCTTATTAGGGGTCATCCATATATTACGTAAGCAATGAGGTGGAAGGGGCTATCGGATTTAGGCGATTTTGCGTACGGGTGCGTATGGTGAGGGGGAGGGTCTCGACCAAAATATGTACGTACACTAAATAAATTTCTAATTATGACGTCCACATTAGCCTATTTTTAACTCTGTGTTGTCCTATAGGATGTTTAAAATGTAAGTACTAGTGTTGTTACTTGTTAGTATTTTATTTCTTCATAACAGTTAACAAATGTTAGCTAGCAAATATGATGTTTAACAAAAATATTAATTTAGCCTATGGTAAAATAAATGTCTTATAGATGACTTTAGCTAATTAACATTTGTAAAATGGGTAGAGAAACTTAGTTGTACGTACGCATGGAGGTTCACAAAATGTACGAGGAGCAACAGAGGGAGGGGGTATGAAAATATGCTTTTTTGCGTACGTAATATATGGATGGCCCTTACCCACCTACTACTCCCTCCGACCCTCCGTCCCCGTGCCCATGACCGCCTAATCCCTCCAGCCGACAGCCTGATGAGCAAAACATTTATTGTTAAGATGCTACATACTTTTAACTGTGTTTATTAGATGTCTGTACACCATAGTGTGATTAACAAATGGATAATAAAGAACAGACTTACTTACTTACTTCACCTGAATTGACAATCAGTTTATGTATCATGATAATGGTGCTATGAAAGTCACTTTGCTTAGATTACATCAGATTAAATATCTTAGACAGCCATGTGAACAGCATTTTCAAAAGGTCCACAAATCCTCAGTAGAACTGTTCGGAAACTTACAGACCCTGTTTGGAGCAGGGATTAACAACCCAGGGCAGTAACATGTCGATGAGAAGGAAACGAGGGTAACAAGGGGCCAGAGAAAGACAACCAAAGACAGTGTGTACGGCCAGTGACAGACTGACAGGATCGACATAATAGTCGATTACAGTTTGAGAGTATAGATAACGGTTAAAGGCTAGGCAGTTTTCTATAAAATAAGTTGTTTATAAAACAATAAATTGACCTGAGTTCCTGACAGGTGAATGCAGTAAAATCAGCAAACCAGGACTGGAACTCTGCTTTCAAGACAATTATTTGTTCTGTGTACTTCTTGATATTTGTATTTGCAATTTGCATCAGCCATACTTGCAGAATCAAACATGGAAAATACAGTGTTGTCGTTTGATATTTGATTTTCCCAGAGTAGCAACTTCCTTTAAAAGTTCTGATATGATCAAACAAATTGGTATTTGGTCTTGTTTCATGCAGAGAGTCATTACATTGATGATTGAGTAGTAAACTAGTAGACTAGACTGGAGGCCGGATTCTTAATCAACAAGAAACAGATGTTTTAATGTCCGCCTACATGCAGAAATCCAGACAATTATGTAGGGCTGGATAAAAGGTTCCCAAGTGCCAGGTACAATGCTAATATAAAAGACTTGTCAAGGGCCGGTCCAAAGGTCCCCAGGGCCGGCCCCGGCCCGCGGGCCGTTTGTTGCCCACCCCTGGACTAAGATAATTAGCTTATAATATAATGTGTTGCAAAGTAATTAAAGAAGACAATGTATAGGCCTACAGTACAGTAGTTGAACGAAGATTATTTTGAAGATGATAAAGCAGAAAGATATCCGACATTCTTACCCCATGATGCAGATCAGTATCAGTACAAGTCTCCCACTCGTTAAAATCCCATTCTGCCCACGGAGGGATAAAACCATCCGCCTCAGGGCTCAGAGGCATCTGCATGTCCATTTTGTACTCGATGACAGTCAAGAACTCGATTATTTAAACTTCCGTCAA
>OY744609.1:11249513-11327013 GCA_963556255.1 Allolobophora icterica | reverse complement strand
GCCTGCAGCATTATTTTCCTAGGGAAAGACCGAAGCCTAGGTCGATCGGATCGTCTTACGGCCGGTCGTCTCGCTCGCCAGTCTCGATGTATTCTTGCACCGGAGGCTGCACACCTGGCTGCCCCGCCCGGCCCCGCCGCGTCAGTATATTCCTCGCCTCGAAAATCCGCCGAATCGCGAAGGTTGCTATTACATATCCACATCACCGACGAACCTCCCTCCTCCCTACTGCTTACGCATCTTTCTGATACTCCTCATCTTCTAACACCACACCTCCCTCCTCACTGCCCTCCTCACACCATTCACGCTTCAGGACGTCTTTCTAGTAGTATAAGAGCACGAAGCGTATGCGTTTATTCGCTGCAGAAACCGGGTTTATGTCACGCGCACGATTCATGCTCGCGAGTGACGTCAGTTTATGGAAAAATCATCAACTTTCATCACCACCACCATCGTTACCATAATCAACATCACATAACTATTATCATCGTCGTCGTCATCATCACCATCATCATTTTTTCCATCTTCCCTGACATTCCATGACTAGCTTATTTTCAAATTCCATGACTTTCCAGCTTCCAGGACTTAAATTTGAAAACACCTGTTTTCCAGGTTTTCCAGGCCTTACATTTTTCCTTGTCCAATTCCATGACTTTCCAGGTTTTCCCGGATCCGTGGCAACCCTAGATTAGGCAGTTTTTCGCTCGTTCTTCTTGTTGCTTTCTAATCTATTTCCAAAGTCTTTGCGCTTAGACTACAGCTGAAACTCAATCCTCGAAAGCATTCCGCACTCATTACGGTGACCTCTCCCGTTCATCTGCTATTATTTGTACGTCCATCTATCAGCAGCTAATGTTGAGCATCTGGCGCGAGGCTCGTACGGAAAACCGTAACGTATGGCTAAGACGAACACGAGACAGTAAAAGGTTGTATGGGACTGCGGAACGATGCAGCACACCAGATTTATTATAGCGCTGAAACAGACAGCCGACATTTATTAAACGTCTGTATATTTACAAGAATTAGCAAAATTCTCCAATTTGTTTAATTTTATGTAACTTAATTTCTTTCTATCACCAATTTAATAAAAAAAAATTACTAAGTGTATGTGAAACAATGTTGTTCTGTTGCATTATACAGTGCAACAGATACTATAAGGATTAAGTTAACCTTATGATCTTTCAAGGCTGCCCAGCATGGAGCGTTGCTTTGATGCAACTGGGGGGGGGGAATGGACTATAAATTGGGGCCTTAGTATCCTAATTTATCATATAGAGGCCTGCATGTAACGGTCTTTGCAGGAATCCAGTCCAACTGTAATGACTGGAGAGGGAGAGAGAGAGACAGACAGAGAGAGAGAGAGAGAGAGAGAGAGAGAGAGAGAGAGAGAGAGAGAGAGAGAGAGAGAGAGAGAGAGAGAGACAGACAGACAGACAGACAGACAGACAGACAGACAGACAGACAGACAGACAGACAGAGACAGACAGACAGACAGACAGACAGACCACTCTCCCGCATTAGTATTCAAATAATTATAGATGCTTGATACCTATAGTGACGCATGTTATAAGCCATGGTACGTTGGTAGAAGTGCAAGTTATTTATTTATTGAAATATGAAATGTGCATTGAGTTCTCTGCAACGGAACATTGCAAATGACGAACGCAATTCAGCCTGCCATCTGATAGAAGTTGGTGTTTAAGGCACAGGTTGTACTGAAAAAACTATGTATCAGCTTTATATGCGAACGTCCGCATTGTCATGACCCCTTCCCATTGTCCGCATTTGGATGACCCTCCCTCCTTCCCCGTCATTGCGGACGTCCTTTATGGATGACCCAAGACGTCGTTAACTCTTTAACGACCAGCGTGTACTAAAAGTTACTTGGAAACCAATGCGGCTCGTCGTTAAAGTGTTAAACTGCATTTATCCACCAAAGGGGCAGAGGTGGAAAAGGATTCACTCGTAAATACCTTGAATAATGATCGAGCCGGGACGAAGCGGTAATGTCGGTCGCTATGGGTTCATAGAGTTGTGGTAAAATCACTGGCGTGAAATGCAGTAGGTAGCGGGATCGCCTCCCGTAACCCTCTCAAAGGTCCACTCAGCCTATCAATTCGCGAGATGGCGCGTTTGTGAAAATGAGATGTAGGACGTGATGGCGCCTTGGAAGGCTGTCGTATAAAGTTACAATTCGACTCCTGTAATAACTTGTGATCATCCGTTCATACTGATTTGTAATCATGCTGCGTAATCATCAGTTTGAAATTATTAAACGAAGATTATTATTATTATTATTTACAGAAATACACGCGCATACATGCTCGCGGACTTCTGTGCATGGGGGTCGGCAGGAATTTTTTTGGAGGTGAACATTTTTTTGTAGGGGAAAATTCTTTAAAGGGAGCAGTGACGTTTTTGCACAGAATGAACACAGAACAACTTTTCAAATAATGGTCAAGGACTGACCTAAATAATTGTTTTTTTTGCATTGAAAATCGCATTGGGACTGTTGTAATAATCAAGATTTAATTTTTGTAAAATATTTGCAAAATCCAGAGGGCTTATGCCCTCTGGCCTCCCCGGACGCCCATGCTTCTGTGGTACTGGAATGGGTGAAGTGACGTAATCGTAATCTCGAGATTTGTAGTGCCCACACAGGCGCTTAGTCAAACAAAATCGGTTCCAGGTCAAGATACAAAGGGGTCAGGCAGGCAGTCAGAACGCCAAGGATTGAAGCGGCGAGAGAGGCAAGGGGAAGAGGAGTCAGGATAGGACTTCATTGTGAAAGAGTAAGTGTTTTAAGCTCAGAGTGAAAGACCTGTGGTGTCACAATGGTAAATAAACTCAGACAATTAACGCCAAAGATAAGTTTATTCCAAAAATATATAAAATTAATCATAGGTCTTTGAAATGCAATATCATGTTCTCAATGCATCACTGTTCAACTGTTCTGTTACTGTATATTTAATGGAAAAAATACCTGCAGGGCCTATTTAGGGTAGCTGGAAACTTCTATCCAGTATAGTTCTGGTGTGAAAATACAATTTTCCCCATATATTTTGCTCCTGTCTGCCAATGGTTCAGACTATCAAACATTGAAGATTCAATTTCCCCATTCATTTTCGCCTCCGACCACAGGTCTTACCCTTACTGGGACGTGCATCTGCCATATATATGCTCCATCCATAGGTCTTTCCCAGCACCCATCAACCACAAATCACACCCCACTCCTCGATGCAAAACTAGATTTGATGTCTACCCATTACTGTATTTGCTGCTACTGGTAAATTTGCATAAACAACATCTCTTTGGCATGTGGAATTTTGGGGCAATAATTTCAAAACAAAATGCAAGTCTTAAAAATGTTAACTTCATTTCAATTATTGAAAAGATAACATTATCGCTTACTTCTACTTTCCAGTGATTCAGTCAACTACAGTTCTCAAGCAGATGAGAAGTAAAAGAAAAACTTGGCTGTCTCCGAAGCATCAAACTTATTTGCCAATACACGAGTAAAACTAAGCATGAAATGGAATGTTCACTGCCTCACTAAACGTCACTATTTAAAGACCAAGCATCAATCAATGGCACCAAGTGATTTGAATTAAGGACTTGCTCAAGGTCCCTACACTTTAACCGTATCTGAGGATACTTGAACATGATTGATTGAACCTGAAAATTGACCGATTGATTAATTGATTGTACTCTCTGCATTACCAGGCGAACGCTCTAGCCAATCAGATCAACTCTGTCCTATAAAGGCTGCATTGGCTGACTGCTCGGTCCACAGCATTCTTGCTGTACAGTGTACACTGTACAGTATAAATCTTATTTAAAATCACTTCATAGTGAGATTGGAAATTTCATATACCAACCTGTGACTTGCAAGTAAATCAACTATAGTTCCCTTCTACACTACCTTCAAGTAAATGCACAAGAAAAAGCGGCAAGAAACATGATGCGTATTTGAACAGAACATTTCCACCTTTCAGTTGCAACTCCTGAGTTGACAGAATTGGCTCGGGTTAAGAAAAACAACAGCCGACATGATTGCTGGCGGTACTTTCGCAACCATACACTACTTCTTCAAGTGTTTCTCTAAACTAGCACCCAAAAACCTCCACAGCTGACAATTTCCGCAGGTTGTGCCTCTGAACTTAAATGTATGCAGTCTTCTACGCCGTTCTACGGTACTGGAATGGGTAAATTGCATCTGCTATGAGGCTATGCCAACATCCTACTGTCTTCAAGCATATGCAGCTCAAGTCCAACTAAAAAATCAGATACCTGACTATGTTCTAAAGAGACTTCTTTTCTGCTGCTGTATATTCTGAAGCTTCTAGAAAATTCTATTTTTCAGCTAATGCCTAGAAATCTTTTTTGATTTGCTACTGTTTCCATTGGCAGCAACTCGTTTTCTTGTGAGTCTGGATGGAGAGCTTTTCTCCAGGTCAGTCACGCATGGGTGGTTGATGTGAGAAGGCGGAACATATGGAGTGGTTACAGGTACCAGGGTCACAGAAGGCAGCATACACACAGAGTTGGAGAAAAGATGTCGGCAATTTGGAGATATGTTGTCGCATGAAATTGACGAGGATCGACAAGGTGTAGACTTTGATGATGATGGTGTTGAAGGAGAACTACTGAACACTTTTACAGGCGAGTTAGTTTCAATCCTTGATGGTAAAGAAGTAGAAGGGAGAGTTTCAGCCACTGAACATGAAGCTGGTGGTAAAATTTCAGTCACTGATGAAGAAGAAACTGGTGGTAGAATTTCAACAACTGAAGATGATGAGACTGATCTTAGAGTTTCAGCTAAAGAAAATGAAGAAACCGGTGGTAGAATTTCAATTAATGAAGATGAAGAAACTGGTGGTAGAATTTCAGCCACTGACGATGAAGAAGCTGGTTGTACAGTTTCAGCCACTGAAGCTGAAGAAGCAGGTCGAATAAGTTCTGTCCTTGAAGGCGAAGTCGGTGGGAGAATTTCCTGCTCTGCCGATGAAAAAGAAGGCAAGAGTATTTCAACTTCTGAGGCCAAAGAAGGCAGACAGATTTCATCGTGCAGACAGGAAGAGGACAGAGGCGGGCGAGTTTCAACATTTGAAGGCAACGCTGTAGAAGCATCAACATTGGACGACGATAAAGAACTTAAGGGAATGCTAGAAGATGCTGGTGGATTGGAGGCAGTCTCAGCATCTGGAAGGAATGACAAAGAGAGAGGAATGTCACACATTGGAGACGGAACAGAAGTCGATGGATGGTACAAGGGAATCTCAGAAGATGAAGCCGTAACGCAAACAGCCTTTAAAGGTAAACAAGATCCTAGGGGGTCCTCGCTGATCCCTACGCTGGAAAATGAAGATGGGGAAATTTCGGTTGTTGATGCTTTGATTAAGGATTCATCTACCGATGACGAGGTTGCTGATGCCATTGTTTCAGGTACAGATGCCACTGAAGATGACTGACTCGTAGCAGATGCAGTATGTGCTTCTGTAGTCACCTGAGCATCGATTTCTGGAGTGGTGCTGGAATAACCGAACGAGGCTGCTTGTGGTTTGGTTGAAGACTCGAGTTTTGCCTAAAAATGCACAAAGACAGGAAGCAAATATCAGTCTCGGTGTATCTTCCACTTGAATAAATAGGAAAAGTGATTAGAACCACTGCAAGATTACTGGCAGCGTGGGAATTGTCAGAGGTTTGGGGGTTCAACCCCCTAGTCTTTCTTAGGACCCCACAGTTAAGTCTTAATTTCACATCCCAGGGGGTCATTTCCAACCCCATTAGTTGCGCTAGTGTGATTTAGAATTATCTGATTCTGAGTCTCTGACAACGAGAAGAAATTTCCATGGTGTATCATGTATGCATTTTTGAAAATAGCTAATTTCAAATTTTGTTGACATCAGTTTGTAAAATACGGATAACATGTTCAACCCCCCCCCAGTCTTTTTCTACAATTCCCACACCGATTCCCACGCAATAACATATGAGGTACCAGTTGAACATAAACCAATAAGGCAATGAACTTGTTTACGTGTCGCTACAGTAACTCTCCTGGAAAGGGTGGTCTTGGGGTTGCGGGGCAAACAGAAACAAGAGCAATCCAACAACTTCTGAAGGTACTCTTTTACCGACACAGAAAGGATTGCAGGCTGAGTGGGCACCAGGGACCGCGTGCATGAGCCGGTTGTAAATGCTAGTCCAGACTAGTTCTGGCTCAAAGCCCAACTAGCGAATACGATCGTGTGCACGGCAACGTCTTAGACCAGACCAAGGCTTTGCCACCGGACAGCTAGGCATAGATGACCAGTCTAGCCTAGTACGAGCAGGAAGATGGTGGCCGTAACAGTTTAAGTCCTGTGTAAATTTAACCCTGTCTATCAGTAGAATTTAATAGAAACCATAAAATTACCTATGCTCATTCGTCTTACTCTTTACACTGTTACTAGCTTTTTGTTCATGGTGTGGGTCAGTGTTAATCCTCCACATCGTTTGGGATGTACTAATACCAAGTATTTCTTTCCTCTTGCTACTGCATAACTGCAATATTGAAATAATTTTATATAAAATAATCTTCACTGGAATTTCCATGGAAAGAGCTTTGCTAACGAGCTTAAATAGTTTTTATTTATTCCGAATATTTCTATAGCGCCTCTCGAAGTCTACTACTCAGAGGCGCTCCCGACTACAGCATTTGATACTGTGTCGGAGTTTTCACGCCGAAGCGCCACGAGCAATTGCGAGTGAAGGACTTGCCCAAGGTCCGTACGCAGCGGCTAGAGTGGGATTCGAACCTGCAACCCTCCGGTCACAAGGCGCCGAACTTACCACTGAGCCACCACGTCCCACAATAGTGCATTCTGTTCGCTCTCCATTTTCTTAACAGTAGGTTTTAAACGTTACTAAAAGTGCTTTGACCATCACGTATAAATTTCGTTGTGTTTGTGTACAAAGCCGACTACCTATAAATAGTTGGTGCCTGCACGAACAGCCACAAACATATAACTATTGATGCTGGGTTTTTATTGCGTCAATTTTAGTTTGACCATACCCATTTGGCCACCGACTTGTTAGGTCATGACTGAAACTAGGTCAGTGCAAACTGATGTAAGGTTCTAGCCACAGCCTAGTGGGTCCGGACTATGCCACTGGTTGATGACTACTTTACGACCGGCTCATGCACATGGGCCCAGATGACCTGGTATTCCATGGGGATTCAACATCCATATAGTAACTGGGTTTGCACTTAGTTTTATTCCTTCCTGCTAGAACAGAAAACACTGTTGGCAAAACACTTTGGATATACATAGATTCTACAAATTTCCATCCACAGCAAAATGAATAGTCAAAGTCACAACCATCATCATATTTACCTCTTCTGATCGCCGTTTTCTGTAGAATTGTACAGTAGCTTTTTCAGCCGGACTTTTGCCAGTAGTCAAAGGTTTGATAGGGGTAGCAGACTTTCCTCTGTACTTCCTGCTCCTTAATTTCTCGTGATGAGCTGCAATTTTTCTGAGCTCTTCAGCCACTTCTGACCTGGCCTTTGCCAGTTGTTCTTGTTCCAAAGCATTCTTCGCATCTTCAATGTCGTAGGCTTGCTGCAAGTCTTTTAACCGAGCCTTCCGAGCAAGTAGCTCTGCCTCTGCCGAGCTCAAGGTCTGAGCACGAGCATTCAGTTCTTTCTGCAGAGCAGCCACTTTGTCTTGCTCTGCTTTACCAGTTGACTCCAATCTCAACCGTTCTTCCTCCGTAATAACAGTCATGCTGACAAACGATTTTCTAGTGTTGTCGGAAGCGAAGCGTTCAAAATTCTGTTCCATTAACTGTCGGATTTCAGCAAGAAGTTCCCGAAATCGTGTTTGTGGGGCTTGCTCTGCGTTTAGTACCGGCCCTTCTTTTGGATCGTCCACGTCAGAAACCTGTTTTGATTCTGATTCGTCGGTGGAAAGTTCTCTCAGCAGAAGAACGTCGTACGACGACTGGCTCTCCTCGTCCCAATCAACTGCGGCCGAGTTTCGACTTCCTCTGTGCAATTTCTGCGACAGATTGCTCTGAGATTTGCTCAACAATTCATTGGCTGTAGGAGTTTGTCCATGAACAGTCTCGCAGAACGTTTCCACAGCAACTAGACTTTCCTGGTGCTTGTTTTGCACAACAGGAAGGTCAAGCTTTGTTGAATCTTCAACAAATGACTTAACAGCTCCTGAAGTCTTCTCTTCTACCTCTTTCTGTTGCTGGTCTTCTGCCTCTTTCCTTTGCTGGTCTTCTACAAGGCCTTTGACACCTTCACCTGTTTTTGACACATCATCGTTCTTTGATTTTAATCCTGCCTCACCCTCTTTCAACAACTTCTTAGTCACCACCTCGCTTTCCTTTTTCTGTTGCAAATTCTTTTCACTATCTTTCACCATGGCTTCATCATCGGTTCTCTTAGCCACAACCTTCCGTGGTCTACCAACCGGGCGCTTTTGAACAATGTTCGGCTGAACAGTAATGCTTTCATGGATCCTACTAGGTACCTCCTTGACCTCTTGTGATTGGACAGATTGTAAGTTTTGGGACTTCCTTAAGTTTTTCTTCTTCGCTTCAGGACTAATTTGTGGCTTTGTTCCTTTGTCAACACCTGGAAAAGAATTTCTTTCCCGACCATGTTTACGGCTTGTAGCATCAGCTGTCAACTTCCCTGTCGACAATCTTTGCGTATTGGTGTTTGCTTTCTTCTCACTGTCGTCATCTCTTTGCAACCTACCGCTTCTGCGTGTTTGTGTATCATCGTCATTCCTTGCCTGCGATCGTGTAATTCTAGGAAATATTTCATTTTCTAAATCAAAAAGCTTTTCTGACAGAAGCATTTCAGAACTTTCCTCTTCAGTTGCGTTTTTGTCGTAGCCACTGCCATCTTTTTTGGCACTTGAGAGACGATAGTCTTCCAGTTCCACCCTCACCTCCATCCTCTTCATCTTCTCCACCGGACTGCAATCGTTGTACGAAGCTGAACCCACATTGAAAGTCATCTGATGCAAGTCACCAGATTGCTCTGAAGAACAGTCAGGTTTTACCGAATCCAGTGTACCTGCACCAACAGTTCTTGATTCTGAACAAATTCTTTGACTTGCTGTTGTTTGCTGGCCTTTCTGGCTTTTAATTTCCAGTTTCTCTGGCATGCCATTCAAATGACTTGTTTCCTTTTCAATTCTTGAGCAACCAGACGCCTCTTTTTGCCTGTCGCTCCTTGCCAATTCTTCCTGAACTCTCGCCGCTTCGACTGGTACAACTTTCTCACCATCTACCTCAAAGTAACATTCAACAACGTTATACTCTGTGCTGCAATCTTCTCCATTTCTGTCGAGAATTTTTAACGGCAGGTTACTGCTTCCAGAGCTTTTCTCAAATCCAAGAACACGAGGATGACCTTCGCTAGAGATCTGTATGCCACCGATTTGATCGGTGGCATTCATAATGACAAATGCAAAATCACGAGAAGGATCCATTTCATTCAACCTTCCTGTAAAAACAGAATTGCGACAATATCAATACCGAGAGGCCAGCTCTTCAGTTTGATTTTATTCTGACTAACAATTGTTAAAACAAGCTTTGCAGCTCTGGATAAAACAACCTGCTACAACCAAGCGCAAACTGTTCATCTGCAAACTTAACACTTTAACGAAGAGCTACATTGATTTCCCAGTCACTTTTAGTACACTCTTGTCATTAAAGTGTTAAATCCGTGCTGTCCAACGCGTGGCCCACGGGCCGCATGCAGCTCACGGGATGTTTTAAATGGCCCGCACGAGCTGAATATCAACCGCAAATAAAAAATTGCAAGCACAATTCAAAGTCAAACATCTCACTAAAAACGTGCTTGAACGTTTATTGAAATACTTTTTGGGGCTGAATTATCATCAAGCAAGCCAAACATAGGCTACATGCTATTATTCACTGATTATTACATGATTATCGCCATAATAAATTTTAATACAGTTAATAATTTTCAATATATTTTAGTCGTTGCTTTTGAGTTTCCTGGTGTGGCCCTTGGCTTCAAGAATAATTGTTTCGGTGGCCCACAGTGTCAAAAAGGTTGGACAGCACTGTGTTAAATGATTGTTCTTGTAAAAGGCACTGGAAAACCTGATATGAATAAACAGAAACAACCTCACAGAATTACAAATCCACAAGTCTGTTAAATCCAACACACAAACCTCAATGTTTGACTGTCAAGACATAACACAAGCTACACGAAATGCAGCTTAGCGTCTACTAATATCAAACTTTCTTACGATCGGTAACTAATGATAGGAAGTATGGGAAAATGTGTGAAAATAAGATTTTGCTGTGTTAGGGCCCCTTTGGGACTCCGATACACGTTACCTGGAAGCAGCTTGGCTGCTTGAGACTTTCTGGTAATTGCCTAGGTGAATACCTCATGATCAGAAGGGAACCTAAGGTACCTGACGCATTTAGTGACATTTTTGTGGAGAAATATCACAATACAAAGAGTTTAAATCATTATCTGATTTATAACTTCCCATAAAGAATAAAGAATATCCAATATCCGAATTTGTATATGAAACCAACTTCACGTAGATCACATCAAGACTACATGCTGTGCTTCAAATCAAAATCAAATTCGTTTATTAAAATATTCCCGTCGACACAGACGCAATGGGACTACACAGTGTTACAAAGACAATAATTGCAAGTGATAATAAATCAGATAATAGTAAATGAAAGAGCCTAAACAGATTAATGGAGTTTAAAATAAGTACACATAAAAAAGAAGTGTAGTGCTAAAATAATTGTTATTAAGAGTTTTTATACAGCATACGGAATATAAAGCTTGCGAAAACAAATGGACAGTAAATAGTCAACGAGTACAGCATACTTAATTTGGTAATCCTGGGTTTTGGCGTCCGAAATTATTTTCATTGAAACGTTCTAATACAATATACAACAATACAATAAATAATCATCGTTCATCCAACTTCTAGTTTCACTTATATTTTAATCGATTATCCAGCTTCTAGTTTCGTGAATATTTTCATCAATCTTCCAACTTCTAGTTCGAGTTTTACTATAGAATGTTTTCATCGGTCATACACGGGAATAATACCGGCACTAAAACGAGAGATTTTCATCGCAATTCCAACTTCTAGTTTGACTTTTATTATGTAATATTTTAATCAATCATCCGGCTTCTAGTTTCATTGATATTTTCATCAATCTTCCAACTTCTTGTTTGCGTTTAACTTGAAACGTTTTCATCGCTCATGCAATGTAAATAATTTCGGACGCTAAAACCCATGATTACCCTTAATTTAAATACAGATTTATTTTTTCTCTAGATAGTGGTCTTTTTGAGTTTTTGTCTGGGCTCGTTATTACATTCCTCGTGCATTAGAACGACCCGGGTATCTGCCGATTGCAGCAATAGCAGCATGGGTGAACTAGTTAAATCAAAATCTAGAAATATTCTACATAATACCTGAAGGCTCCTTTTTACAAAAATAATTCTTTTAATAATGGAAATATTGTTGTAAATAATAATAATAAATGTTATTTTGCTTATAATTCATTGGTAAGTTTAACATCTTTGCCGTAGATTAGCCAGAAAGAACCAAAACAAGAACTAAAAGATATTAATTTTTGAAACAGTAAAAAGTTAAAACTTTTATTAATAATTTGAAGAAAATTTATCAAATTCCTCCTATCTCTTTGTGACTTAGCAGCTGTTTCATTGACCAATGAAAGCGTTTCACTTAATCTCAGCAGGTCACCATCTGGCAGCTTCTAGCAGAGTTCACGGATGTTGACCTTCATTTGCGATTTTGATTGATGCCTGCTTCATGACTTATATCACAGTAGGCCTATAGATAATTATTTATACTGTGCTTATATGATTAATGCCATTAAAGTTCAGACTGCCACTGCAAGTGGAAATAAAGTCTCAATTCATACAATTCACTTCTGCCAGTTGTTTTTCCGCCACAAATCTTCCTTCACAATCCTATCCTGATTCCCCCTCTAGGCTCTTCCCCTTGTACGTCCATCGCCATTTCAATTCTAAACACCATCCACTTTAGTCGTCTGACTGTCTGCCGACTGACCTCTTTGGATCTTGCCCTGGAGCCGATTTTTTACCCCCCCCCCGCCTATTGATTTTGTTTTGATTAACCGCCTGTGAATAAACTGGTTCCCGCGACTTCGAATGCTTTTTGGGCTCTGTAGAAATCTCGAGATTACAATTGCGCCACTTCTACGTATCACAACTCACTACGGCATAAGCCTAGGCCTACTGCTGCATGGTTTCTGCTTGTTTTGACGGTATTGCGAGCATTACTAGTAGATAGCTCGAGTCGTTAACTGAATTTCACTCAGAGGACTATATAGCGCACCACAAATACCTACTCAGATAGAGGCGCTCTCAGCCCAACTCCAGCTATAAAAGAACAGTTTTCAGATGTTTGTAAAAGGTGTCTGAAAGGTACGACGTTGAATTTCTGAAGGGCGCGCAAAATACAGCATGCCCATAACGCCTAGATCTAAAAATTATTAGGTGGATCATGGGCTTGGGCTAGCCCATATCAGCCCCATCTAGGAGCGAGGTGAGGATCCCATGATTCCAATAAAATTTTATGTGGGCGACAAGGGGGCTCGGGCTGCTCACATCGAACCTATCTATACTCGAGGTCAGAACTCAGAAACCCATTAACCGACATTTGCGATATCCGACTTTTGGGTGGGCGATAAGTGGGCTTGGGCTTAGTGTCAGAAGCCCATTAGGGGCCTACCAAATTTATATGCGCACGTTCGCAATCGCTTAATCGTCGCACTCCCCTACTCCGAATCTGGGTGACCTACCGTACCCTTTGCGCACATCGCTTTTGGGTGACCCCATGTAGGCCTAACTCTACCCTTAACGCTGTCCATACCGTGCTAGTTACAGAAGGCACGTCAAATATCAACTGAACTGTAAAGGGGCCATGTCAACGTCAATGGTGGCAGACAGAAGGAATACCTGGTATAGTGTATACCTCAAGCCTAGACATTGATGAACTGACTAGACGAGAATGAAACATAAGTTCATAACATTAAAACTGGTGTAATGTCAACAAACGGAACTATAGACTTGCAAGTTAATCTGCTTTCTTTGTTCTAAGAAATTAACTAAACCCATAGATCTACATTTAAAATATTTCAATATAGGCCTATCTGTCTGTGGAGCATAACAGTAGTGATGATAACATAAAGATAATGTTCTGACGATAGCATAATAATAATGTTGCATAAAATCCTTCTCAATTTCAAACATTTTGTTACACATTCCACATCCATATGGTCTAAAAATTAAATGAGAAATATTATCAGACATTACTCTAGAACAGTTCCAGAAAATTGTGTTCAACTGGACAATGATTCGTCCTCTGCTTAGGAAGATCTTGCAATACTTCTATAGTTGATAACTTTTTCCATTAACAGAGTTCTTGGAGTCAGTATATACACTGAATCTCTTACATATTTGTGCCATGTTTGGCACAACAAATTCATACAATTCACTCTCATATAATTTTTTTACCACTATGGGATCTTGCATGGTAGCTGAACACTAACTCTGTGCAATGTCACATCACACAATTTACACTTCTGTGGCTTTTACCAAGTGTGTCTTCTTGACTGCATTTTGAGAACGTTACTGTGTAAATGCTTTGTTACACAAAGTGCACTTTTATAGTTTTTCTCCGTTGTGGGTTCCTCCATGGCGTTTCTGAGGACATGTCTGTGTAAATGATTTTTGACATAATTCTATGTTGCATGTGTATATCTTATCTTGAGTGTAGTTTCTTACATGGCATTTGATCACCACTGTATGCAAATTGTTTATGACATAGCACTTGTATAGCTTTCTCCGGTACGAGTTCTTTGGTGATCTAGTTCCTAGGACAATTTTCTGTGCAAATTTTGTGACATAAATTGCAAATGTATGGTTTTTCTCTAATATAGGTTCTTTTATGGCATTCCAGATAAGTTTTTTCTGCAGTTGCTTGGTGACATAAAGGACATTTTCATGGTTTTCTCCAGTGTGGATACTTTTATCGCATTCCAGGTGAGTTTTTCTGCAAATGCTTTGTGACATAAATTACATTTTTATGGTTTTTCTGCAGTGTGGGTTTTTGTATGGTATTCCAGATGAGTCTTCTGTGCAAATAATTTGTGACATAAAGTGCATATGAATGGTTTTTCTCCAGTGTGGGTTCTTACATGGCGTTCCATATCAGTCTTCTGTGCAAATGCTTTGTGACATAAATTACATTTGTATGGTTTTTCTCCAGTGTGGGTTCTTCTATGGTATTCCAGATATGTCTTCCGTGCAAATGCCTTGTGACATAAATTGCACTTGTTTGGTTTTTCTCCAGTGTGGGTTCTTCTATGGTATTCCAGATATGTCTTCTGTGCAAATGCCTTGTGACATAAATTGCAATTGTATGGTTTTTCTCCAGTGTGGATTCTTACATGGCGTTCCAGATCAGTCTTCTGTGCAAATTCTTGGTAACATAAATTGCACTTGTATCGTTTTTCTCCAGTGTGGGTTTTTGTATGGTATTCCATATGAGTCTTCTGTGCAAATGCTTTGTGACATAAATTGCAATTGTATGGTTTTTCTCCAGTGTGGGTTCTTCTATGGCATTCCAGATATGTCTTCCGTCCAAATGCTTTATGACATATATTGCACTTGTATGGTTTTTCTCCAGTGTGGGTTATTCTATGGCAATCCAGATAAGTCTTCAGTGCAAATGCTTTGTGACATAAATTGCAACTGTATGGTTTTTCTCCAGTGTGGGTTTTTGTATGGTAGTCTAGAGCACTCTTCCGTGGAAATGCTTTGTGACATAAAATGCACATGTATGGCTGTTCTCCAGTGTGGGTTTTTATATGGGATTCCAGATGATTCTTCTGTGCAAATGTTTTGTGACATAAATTGCAATTGTATGGCTTTTCTCCAGTGTGGGTTCTTCTATGGCAATCCAGATAAGTCTTCCGTACAAATGCTTTGTGACATAAATTGCAATTGTATGGTTTTTCTCCAGTGTGGGTTTTTGCATGGTAGTCTAGAGCACTCTTCTGTGCAAATGCTTTGTGACATAAAATGCACATGTAAGGCTGTTCTCCAGTGTGGGTTTTTATATGGGATTCCAGATGATTCTTCTGTGCAAATGATTTGTGACATAAATTGCACTTGTATGGTTTTTCTCCAGTGTGGGTTCTTCTATGGCAATCCAGATAAGTCTTCCGTGCAAATGCTTTGTGACATAAATTGCACTTGTATGGTTTTTCTCCAGTGTGGGTTCTTACATGGCGTTCCAGATCAGTCTTCTGTGCAAATTCTTGGTGACATAAATTGCACTTGTTTGGTTTTTCTCCAGTGTGGGTTCTTTTATGGATATTCAGACTGGATTTCCATTTAAACGTTTTGTTACAAAAGTCACATATGTATGCGTTTGGTTTGTTGTGGTTACTTACTTGCATCTTGAGATCTTGAACACAGCCCAAATATTGGAGTGATTTATAGGTTGAATTTATAACTGCTTTTCCGTGTTTTTGCAAACCTATCACGAATTAGAAAATACAACTCTTAAAATAAAATTATTGTAGGAAGATGGCATGCAATATAGGAAACCGAAGATAAACAATAATGAAACTCTAATTGCAAATCCAAAGTAATGAACTGCAAGTATGCAGATAAATCACAAGGATGATATTAGAGGGTGCATGTTAGTGCAGCCAAGGTATTACTGGAGAGATGACTTCAACACTGGAAACACTTTTCTGTTACCATCTGTAAATCTGAGATCAGTCAACTGATATTTGAAAGTTTTCTTACCCTTTGTAAATTGTGACTATGCTTCCAAGTTATGGTGATAGAAAGTTTGGAATAGGCAGTCTAGCAACACAAATTCATTATTGAATAAGACTCTTTTCTTGTGCTTATCTATATAAATAAAGGCAAGACTCTGTCTGTCTGTCTGTCTGTCTGTCTGTCTGTCTGTCTGTCTGTCTGTCTGTCTGTCACAGCGATCTTTGACCGCGATGCATTTCTACAGCTTTGGACCTTTTCACTCCAAACCTTCACTACTGTCTCGGGGTGGGCATTACACACCCAGTGTGAGGCTTCGCGTCCCCCGTTTTCACCGCTACCATGGTCTCCAGGCCCAAAACCTACCCGCGCAATGCATTTTTAGCTGGTAAAAAAACTTACACTCAACCTATTTTCACTCGCCAGATGGCGCCGCCGGGTTAAGCAGCTACAGTAAGGATTCGCTAGAGGGATTGAAACTTTCACAGCTTATTCGCTACAGGGATTGAAACTTATAACCCCGGGTAACGCCGGTTAAACCACCTAGTTTAAAATATGGCAAAGAATTTGAAAGAAAGGCCAGGAAACTATAGCAGCCACCTCCAGATCGGGATACAACAATTATTGGAAAAATTAATAACGTGATCCTAGCCATAAACAGCATAAAACAAATGAAAATATGCTGCATAAGGTGGTCGAGGCAAGATCTCTTATCTATATTAATAAAGCGAGAATTCTGTGTGTGTGTGTGTGTGTGTGTGTCTGTCTGTCTGTCTGTCTGTTTGGCCGGGCTTAACTTCTACAATTTTGCACCTTTTCACTCCAAACCTTCACTGCTGTGTTGGTCTCGGCATCGGACACCCAGTGGAGGGGTTCGCGTCCCCCGTTTTCACCGCTACCATGGTTAAAAACGGCCAAAACATCGCCCCAAGCGATAGGAAAATTACTGTCCCTCCAGTGACATTAGGCTTACTGCATTGGATGCAGTCCCTGCAGTTACATTAGGATTACTGCATTGGATGCATGCACGTGTAACAAACATCGAAGAGAAATTTATTGTTGGTAAGTCAATTTAGTTTTTCAGATTTCAGTCAGTCCACGGGAGACTGCGAAGCAGTCTCCCCCACAGGTCGCCAGACGCCACAAGGGCCTCGAAGACTGCGAAGCAGTCGCCGCCAGAGGGCGACTGAGAAGCAGTCAGTCCACGGCAGAGGTCTCTAGACGCGAGAAGGCGTATACAAGACTGCGAACCAGTCTCCGCTGTACGCCAGAAGGCGTCTACAAGACTGCGAAGCAGTCTCCCCCACAGGTCGCCAGACACCACAAGGGCCTCCAAGACTGCGAAGGAGTCGCCGCAAGAGGGCGACTGCGAAGCAGTCAGTCCACGGCAGAGGTCAGAAGGCGTATACAAGACTGCGAAGCAGTCTCCGCTGTACGCCAGAAGGCGTCTACAAGACTGCGAAGCAGTCTCCCCACAGGTCGCCACACGCCACAAGGACCTCCAAGACTGCGAATTGAAACTTATACCTAAATTTCTTGCTTATTCGCTACACGGATTGAAACTTATACCTAAATTTTTTGCTTATTCGCTACAGGGATTGAAACTTATAACTCCGAACAACGCCGGGTAAACCAGCTAGTTGCTAATATACGAGAGAGACCCTGGAAGCGGATTGGTCACATATTGAGGGGGTATCCCTACTAAGAAATTTCAAAGAGAAAAGAATGGGGAAAAGAGAGTGAGATGAAAACCTAGATGGATGCTGTTGGCCTGGATGATCGATACAGTAACCTGAAGGAGTAAGCCCAGCATCCACAGGGGAAGAACCATTGGACGTTTGAACCTGCCCAAAGACAGAGAACTTGAAGAACAAGATCCTTGCTAAATCTAACCCTGTTTGGAATACCAGAGTGCAGTGAACAAAAGCACTGCACATAGTTGTTTCATTAGATTATCTACGAGTGTTTGTTAAATTGGAAAACAATATTGTATTTCGCAAAAAATTACAAATTTAAAATGTTTAAAACTTCGAAAAGTATACGGTACCATTTGTAACTCTAGTCACTGCGTTAAGAGAGATACGCACTGGCGGCGATCTTGTTTGACAGCTGAGGGGGACAATTTAGAATTGATCTGGTCGAAAAACAGTTCTGAACTGATCTGCTCAAAAAAAGGTCAAATATTTTTAACTGTTGACCTTTTGTTGGTGTTTCTTCAAAATGTGGGAGGGGACAAATGTTTGGTGTGTCACCCACTCTTAAGGGTGGAGGTCTTGTCCCCTCGACCTCCCGGAATCGCCGCCCATGGAGATAAGGTTCATTTTTTTCCAAAGGAACTATTTCTATACTGTCTGACAGAAATGTAATTAGTCCATAAAATTTGAAGACACGGACGCAGATGATATTTTGCAATTTTTTAATTGTTTATTTAACAGATCACTCTCTCAGGGCTACCTCCCTTCTTCCCAAAAACGGACTGTGGTATCACAGTATAAATAATTACACAGTACGTCGACTCTCATTGCTGGCTGTTGACTAGTTTTTGTGGTCACGTGATTGCGACGCCATCTTGAATCTGAGCTCCTGAATTATAGATTTAAGCTGAAATTAACGTTAAAAATAATATTGTTAATTCTAATGAAGTTCTCGATGTTGTTTAAACGTTTAAAAAATATTTTATTTGATGGATTCCGATATATCGGCGTGTAGTCCTCAATGTTGTTGTAACGTTTAAAAAATATTTGATGTGATTGTTTCCGGTGTATCGGCATGGAAACGTTCTCTTTCAAGATGTTTTTTGGTCACACATTCTGACTGCTGCAGAGGCCGGGAGTCGACGTACTGTGTAATCATTTATACTGTGGTGGTATTCCCTTGCCTCAAAAATTCTAAGTTGGATCCTAATCTTTGCCAGAATCACCGCCCATCTCTCCTTTCTTTCCAAGACCATTCTCTGCAATTTCTCCCGTACCGGCAGGGCTGTAGTCGAGCGTATACGCGGGTATACAGCGTATACTTACCTCTAGAGAAATTTGAGAGCGTATACTCAGCGCTCGAGACGAGGGTATACGCGGGTATACAGCGTATACTTACCTCTGAGGATGAAATTTTGAGAAAAAGAGAGGTTTTTGAAGGTTTTTAGGGCGAATGACTAAAAAAAAAAAAAAAAAAAAGGTCATCAACTTTTTCAGAGACGAAATCGTAAAAAGTCTGAAAATTTTCTGAGAATTGGTGAAAAGCCAGAAATTTTTCCTAAAAAAAGGTCTTCAAATTTTTTTTTACGCCGCTGGTCACCGGTAGCGTATACTCACCTCAAATTTTACCACTACAGCCCTGCGTACCGGTATCTTGAACAACCTGGGCTTCTTCCCTCTTATCAATCTGGCTTCAGACAAAATCACTCTACTGAAACTGTCCTCATATCTCTCCTCTGTGATATCTACACTGCGATTGACCGATCCCAGATCTCGTTGATTGCTCTATTTGACGTCTCTGCTGCCTTTGACGTGGTTGACCCTGAGATCCTCATGCAACGTCTTGAGTCCTCATGTGGTCTCAGAGGCTCCTCTCTTCTTTGGTTCCGGTCCTATCTTGCAGATCGCACACAAATGATAATATTGGGTGACTCCAGAACACACTGGGTTACTGACAAGTATGGTGTCCCCCAGGGATCAGTACTGGGCCACTCCTTTACTTGCTTTATACAGCTGATATCTATCTTTGCAACACATTTAACCACTGGCCACCTCTATGCTGATGCCTGATGACGCCCAGGCCTGCGTGCATGGGCCCCCGTCTAGGGTCTACTCAGCTCTCCCTTATTTCTCGCATTGATGCTCTCTCTCATGACCTTCAAGCATGGCTTTCTCTAAACCCATCAAAGGCCCAACTGATTTGGTTTGGCACTCGTCAACAACTGGCCAAGATTGACTACCCTTTCTTTAATATCTCAAAGCTTTCCTTCTTATACCTTCTCTACATCTGTCCGTAACCTGGGTACGTGTAATTCTTGATAGTTTCCTTTCCTTTTCTGACCATATCTCTAATCTCACCCGCTTGTGCTACTACCATCTCCGACGTTTCAAAGATATCCGAAGATCTGTCTCCTCTCCAGTCTTTATCTCCATTGTTCATGCCTTCATCTGCTCTCGCATTGATTACTGTAACTCCCTCTCTGTTGGCCTCCCCAAAGTTCGTCTCTCCCCTCTACAATCTATTCTCAACGCAGCTGCCAGACTAATCGCCCGTGTCCCTCATGTTTGAACATCTTCACTGGCTACCTCTTACTGCCCGCATCCAGCTAAAGGTACTTATCGATATTCGCCGATCTTACCTGGTGCTCCTAAACATCTCTGTAACTCATTACTTCTTCCCGCCTCAGCTTCGCCCTCTTCTTTCCTCTGATAGACTTGACTTATTTGTTCCCCGAGTGAGAACGGCGATGGCCCATGCAGTCTAGTTCCTTTTTAGTATTGGCCCTTCACTACGGAATCAGCTTCCTCCTTCGGTCCGGGCTGTAGTACTATCTGTTGGTCCTGCCACAGCTTTTCGCCGTCTTAAAGTTGCCTTTATTCCCGAGGACATTCACTCTGGGAGCGCCTCTGATTGGTGGGCACTGGGTAGAGGCGCTTTATAAGTTTTGAAATACAATACAATACAATACAATAAACTGCAAAGCAATAACTGAAAACAGTAAGATCTTTCATAGATAACCGGCGCCGTTGTTAAGTTTCGCTGAATTAAAAAATTATATAATTATAGTTATTACTGACAAACTATGTAGAGATTCCTTAGCTTAGATATATAAATATGCTTCACCAGTAAATAATTGCAGTAGGCGAAATTAGCGTATCAAAAAGTAGTATAATAACGAAGAGTAGTTATGCAGCCAATAACACAGGTCCACAAAAATTGCGTCCCAAAACGCGAAAAAATTTACTCTCGTAATCGTAAACTCCAAACTTATAAAGCGCCACTCGAAAGCCGAACCCTGCTTTTCACGAGCGCTGCATCAAGTCTCAGGGGTTTCCAGAGGGTAGTCAGAGGAGCTCCGAGTCCGGTTTTCGGGGTCCAGATCAAGAAAGGAGGCAGGACAGATGTTAAAGCGGGTGTCATTTAGGTCAAGAACCATACTGGAAGGCGGAGGATCAGATGAGACAGAGTAGGCCTAGTAATTCTTGAAAAGGTGAGACTTTAGTTTTGAGTGGAAAGCCTGGAGGTGACTAGAGGAGCCTGAGGCGGATGATGGAAGGCGGGTGGCAATGATGATGGAGGAAGATCGTTCCAGACTCCACTGTCATATGGTGCAGTGTTGGATATGGCTCCGTTAAAGAACTTGAGCTATAACTAGTGACTGAGTCGAGGAAGAGTAAGAGATAGGAAGATGATCGGGTGGAGCAGATTGGTGGGATGGTATAAATAGTTCACGGAGATAGGCCTACTTGGGCTGGGAATATTGTAGGGAGTTGTAGGTTAATGATAGGACTTCGAATTAAGTGGATTCGCTCTGGGATTGTAGCCAAATGAGCGATTTGAGAATGGGAGTGATATTATGATGTTTGGGCGTTCTAGTGACAACAGAATACTGACAACGCGGGCGAGTTTTGGATAAATTGCAGTCACTTAATATGGGTATGACTTCATAGACTTCTCTGTAGGCGCTGTTCGACCAGCTATCTCAAAATCTGACTTTTCTGTGGATGGATGGGCGTCCGGAGGGTGGGGGTAAGGGCATTTACCCCTTAGATTTTGAAAATATTTTACAAAAATAAAATCTTTTATTATTATGATTACTCAAACATTCCAACATGATTTTCAATGCTAAAAAAACACAATTATTTAGGTACGTCAGCTATAGGCCTACTATGCCAAAAACGTCATTTTCCTCCCCTACAAAATTCCCCTCCTAGAAAATTTTGTCCACCATTAATTCCCCCGCCCCTAGAAAATTCCTGCGGACGCCCATGTGTGGACGATCGCAGTGGACCGCTCTCTGCTGGCCCTATATTAAGCTGCTACTTGTCTTAAGGGGTCATCCATAAAGGACGTCCGCAATGAAGGGGGAGGGAGGGTCATTGAAATGCGGACAAATGCGGACAGGAGATGGGGGTAATGACCAGTGCGTACGTCCGCATCTGAACTTTTAAAGTTGATAGTTTTCCAAAAACCACCTTGCTTCAATCTTCCCCCGAAAGACAAAAAGGTCAGTGAGGTGATTGCCTGAAAATGGTATAAACTTTACTGCGACTTTCTTAGAGACTTTCATTACTGCACATCCTGATATGAAACCCAAAATGTCACGTAAACGTGTACAGGAACAGTGGAATAATTGTAAAAAGAATGATGAATCATTGATGATGACATTAAAAATTGGCTTTGGTGTGCAGACGTCTGCAAAGGGGAGGGAGGGGTAAGGCCAAATGCGGACAAGAGGGGAGGGAGGGGTCCAAAGTAGGTCATATTTTGCGGACGTCCTTTATGGGCGACCCCTAATTATATAAGTTCTCTAACCCAGTGCTAATCAACCTGTGGCCCGCGGTCCGGTGCCGGTCCGCGAGTGATTGGTTGCCGGGCCACACATTGATCACTGGAATCACGATTTTGATAGTACTCAAAATTTTTACTGCACTACTCACAAGCCATACACAAATCACCAGCATTCGTGAAAAATCTGGAGCCCTAGGCTGCGCTTAGCAGCACTTGAAGAAGAAACTCATCAGTGGCGTTCTCGGCTCGAACCAGAAAAATTACTGTCGAATAACAAACCTCAGAAGCTTGGCATGAAACTGTGTAAGGGAAAGATAAGGAGCTCGAGCCGCAGCTTTCTACAAAATGAAGTCGCTAACACTTCATACCCATGGATGCCTCACGGCTAGCTTAAGAGGCTGATCTTCTTCTCTTCTTAGTTATATTGACTTGTACTTAATAACTCTTCATATAATGATGATGATGATGATGATGATGATGATGATAATGATGATGATGATAATAATTATGTCATTAATAAAAATTGAGACAAAGAGATTGACAGCGGCACAAAGAAGACTAGCCAGAATTATTTAACAACATTTGGCTCTGGTCTGGCTGTTCTCTTAAAAAATTTCTTTATTTCCAATTTCACAGGATGTACCACAATCCAGAGGTAAGAGGCCAGTGTTACCATTGGCAACCATGCCACTCTACGCAACCATGCCACCATTGGCAACCGTGCCACTCTAGGCAACCATGCCACCATTGGCAACCATGCCACCTATACATGCAGCCAGGTCCTGAAGTCAAGAAACTCAACAAGTTGCATAATATAAGTACAGTATAATCTTAAATACTTAAAGAAAGAGATACAATCAGAAAATCCTGACCTGATCAGAATCACACAATGCAAGCTATTACATTTTAGCGAAACATCACATCTTATACCTTGTAGCCTTACATTTTATGATAATCAACAAATTACACAGGTTACTACCAATTGCCCTTAAAAACTTCGAGTCCTACAGAATATCATCATTGCACTACCGTCGTTCTTGTCAAGATGTTGTTTTCAAACATGTACAATTAATATTGATCAGTGCACAACTCACCGATGACCCCACTAAATGACCATAATGATCATCATGATCACTGCTGATCAATGAATGACGATTGTCATATTGACTATCATTGATCATGATCAGGGGCGAATCCAGGGGGTGGCCAATCCGGCCATGCCCCCCCATTTGATATTCACACAGGACGTGGCCCCCCGTCACGAAGTAGACGAGGAAAATTAGATATTTATAGAGGACATAGACGAGTAAAATGATATGGAAATATGACTGAAAAATTTTCTGGAGAGATTGATGACTAAAAAAAGGTCATCAAGTGTTTTCGGAGATGACTTCCTGAAAAATTTCTCGTTGGTCACTACTCTGATTCCCCTCCGAGAAGAGGGAGTAGCTTAAACACTGGTATGTATGTATGTATGTATGTATGTATGTATGTATTATTTTTGGCCCCCCCCCCGATAAACCTTCTGGATCCGCCCCTGATCATGATAATGATCAAGAATGATCATGATCATTGATAATCATCAGCTGGGGATACACAAGACCTTCAGACAGAGGGTCATGACCTTGCCTGCCCAAACACATCAAACACCAACAGTTAATCACGTTTTGAGATACTTGTGTATCCACTATAAAATCCTGAAAAATTTATTCAACAAACATAACCATTCTATCAGCAGTGTCGCTAATATATCACAACAAAGACACATGAAATCGTTCAACAAGAACATCTTTCTGAATAGATGCTATACTTCCTTTGAATGCTGAACCTTTTCAAATTCTAGCACCATTAAAATTCAACTCTTTTCAAGCATCGACTGGTAAAATCACAGAATCATCGATCAATGCAACATTTAATTTTAAAATAACCTTTCCTTCGTGAGAAGGAGTCAACACTTGTCAGTTTCCCAGGCCAGACTTGAATTGTGTCAGACCATAAACCACACAGGTTTACCGTATGATTTTAAAACCATCACTGTAACATATTATGTCAAGCACTTTGAAAGTAGTTTGAGATGTGCATATATGTTTCAAATCTCTGAAGTTCGGGTGAAATTGACATTTTCCAAGTGAAATTGATGAAACTTGACAACACATTAGCGAAACTAACAACTCACCAATGAAATCTACAATTTGAAAGTAAAAACTGACAATTCAAACGCATCGTGTGGACTCGTTAAAGCACTTCTATTTTACAAATTGCTTATCCACAACATGCTGCTTCTCTGTCTTACAGACTGCTCTTCTGTATATGGACCTGATTACGGCTTGGTTTTGGTCTGCCATCGGTTGATGCTTTGCACATTAGACACCGGCGCAATAGAAGTTACTAATTACAATTACACCCAATCTGCTTCTATCGAAGTGGTGTTATGTCCTCAAAGCTATTAACCTAACACATTGTATTAGTCAACATGCCATACAAGAACTACAGTATAGTGCTAGATATTTACTATTTCAGCATTATTCCTTTAAAACACGTTGCATCACAAGGAATGTCCCCTGATGACTTTGCGTTAACATATCCACACTGAACAATCAACAATTCGTTATTGAGCCATGCAACAGAGTTGTCCCGCTGTGTGATTCTTATTGTCATGTTGCATTCCAGTTATAGTTGCACACCTTTCAGGACAACTGCTGCAAGAGGCAACTATCGTAATTACAATCTCAAGATAATATTATACAGTGCCTAAAAAGCGGAGTTGAGGGAACCAGCTTATGTACAGGCACTCAGTCAAAACAAAATCGATGGGCAGGTAGGGTCAAAATCGGTTCCAGGTCAAGATCCAAAGGGGTCAGTTTAGGCAGACAGTCAGACGGCTAAGGTGGATGGTGTTTAGAATTGAAACGGGGAGGGAAGTAAGGGGAAGAGGAGGAATCGGGATAGCATTCGCAAAAGAGCAGTGTTTTCTGTTTTGAGTGAAAGACCTCTGGAGAGATAGCAACATGCGCGGTGTTAGTGAATTCGTTGAATGGATCAGATATTTTGCGGAGTTCATTCCACACAGGCCTAATAACTAAGTGTATAGTTACATTACTTGACCTTAGGTCAGAGTGTTATAAGCAAAGAAATCTGTGAGATTTACAGAACCCACTGCAACAATTAAGAGAAAAACAATGAACAATGAACAGTACTAAGAGCAAACATTATAAAACAGCTTAACAACAAATGAGCCTCCAGCTGCAAACAAAACTAGCAAAGTTTTCAGATTCACCAGATGCAAATCAGTAAATGTAAATTCATTTGGAACACTATATTCACTATTCATATCGTCCTTGGTCAATTACCTATTTTTTATACTAAGATCACATTTCTGATTAAAGCCATATGCTTTGAAATTGGCACGTAACAAAATTAATAACAGCAAGTTCAGCAACACAAAAATAAATAACTACACTGCATTCACGTTGTACTGCAACCTTTTGAAGTTATAGCATGTACCAAATTATAACATTAAAAACCCATTTTTCTGGACTCTCCCCAGTGTAGACTGCATATATGTCTTCCCTCTTGTGATGATTTTGGCACATACACTGGCATTGCTAGGAGCAACCATTGACTAATGCTTTGATTATTATTACAGAGGAGCTATATAAGTTCTCGTATTAGATTAGATGGTGACGTTGTGTTATAAAAGGTACTGTTCTAAGATTGAGCTTACCCTGCCAGCATTTCCATCAGACCCATATGGGCCCCATATGGGTCTTATATGGGCTCAATATGGGTATTATATGAACCCATATGGGTCTTATATGGGCTCCATCATGTGGGCAAGCTGAACAGGGTCTGTGTTTTCAACCATGTTGCATCCGTATTTACACTATAATTTGATACAAATAATCTGGTGTATAATCACTAACGTATACTAAACCAATTTATTATGCTTGGCACTCGTTCCCAAATAAAAAAATCAGAAACAGACACTTTCTTCATTGCCAACATCACCTCGGCTCACCTAATATACAATGATTACACACAGGTTCAAATCAGGTGCTCTACACATGCCAATAATCCGCAGCACCACCGAGTACCCTGCGCAATGTAACAAAACATTTATAAGGCACTCTGAAGATACCTCTCATAGGTGCTCATCTGCTCATCACCGAGCGATGTTTGCGCTCATTCAGATAAACACGACAATCAGTGAGCAAACGGACACATCTTCGGTACGTTGACCTGATTACGGCTTTGATTTGGTGCACTGTCGGTTGATGCCTACCGGGTAGTCATTAAACACCGGCAGTATAGAAGTTACTAATTAATAACAACAACAGTAATACACAATGCTACAACGAGTGGAAAAGCTACACGGACATTGTCAAATGCTGGAAATTTTGATGGATTTCCAATTTATAATGAACCTAATTTATTTTTTGCAAGACTCCAAAAACAACTGATAGTTCGACTTGATGGTCTAACCGGTAGTGCACTTGGTCTGCTATCCAATGCTTGTGGGGTTAAGCCTCCCAAGCAGACTCGGTGTATCGACCCTTTTCAAGTTCTTCATGCACAATCGTTTTTGTCACCTAACAACATAAGTTGGTACCGACTACTGAGGTAAGCGGAGAAGTAAATGGCAAGTTCTACGGTGTGCTGATTCCATGTCCAGGACCTTAGGAATCATCCACTGCCAGCTCTCGGATCAAAGAGAAAGGAAAAAGCTCTTCCCAACAATCCACTATGAATATGGCAGCTTTAGCTAATAAAAAATTACATGGCCCTATGGATAAATGGAAAAATGGGCCCTATGGACAAATGGAAAAATGGGCCCTATGGAAAAAAATGGGCCCTATGGAAAAAATGGGCCCTACGGAAAAATGGAAAAATGAGCCCTATGGACAAATGGAAAAATGGGCCCTATGGACAAATGGAATATGCATCTGCATTTATTTGGCACATATTTAGGTCACAATTTGAGCAAAGCTTCTGCAGTAAAATTTTAAAAAGGTGTCCTTGAGTACAGATTGGTTAACCTGGTACACATAACCACCTCTAAAGTTGAACAATGTTTAGCAAGCTGACCGAATCTTTTGGAATGTAACAAAGACAGCAAAGTAGGCCTATGTAATGCGTGAATGAAAAGCTCGATGACTGCCAACGCAGCAAGCACGTCGCAAATAAAACGGATACTCAACGCGACTCGAAATACTTATGGTCCTTTCCAGATATGTAAAAGCTTCGTGAGTTCCAAGGGAAAAAAGTTAAAGCTGATTATTTTATTCATATTCAAACGAAATGAAACGTGTCTCAGGAGAAACTTCGCCATTAACGAATAAAATTCAGCACATTATGCTGCACAAGATAATCAATCCACTCAACTTTTGACAGTGCCCAAACAACTCCATTTACGGTCATTTGGATTTTTTCCTGAGCGCCTGTTTTTCCTGTTTTTCCTTGGCTTTCTGCTCTTTCTCTTGCTGCTTTTTGTCTTTATCGAGTGCCGTCTTGATCTCCTTGATCTTCTTTTTGAGAATGTCTCGATCCTTAGTGCTCGTTATGCCTAACGACTGCAAAAGAAAGACGATCCTCATTTGATAAACTGATGGGTGTTTACTGTTTGGATTTTGGATCAACACTTAAATACTTTGTGACAACTTTTACATATTTATGATTACTAGTTATTAATTGTGCATGATTATTAATTATGCATCATTATTACTAATGCATAATTATTAATAACAAGCCAACCACAGATAATAACTACGGCCTTTCAGGTAACTATAAATGATAGTAATGTTACACGAGGTCTCATATAGAGGAAGACTGGAGGAGGAGGATTACGAAGGAGGAGGAGATGACAAAAGAGCTTGTTTTGTTCAGGAAGAAAATGTAAATTCAATCCAATACAGTACAAAACAGTACCAGTACCCTTAACTCACTGAACTTTGGGCAACACACAGCCAGGAGACCATTACTTTTGACAAAGTGTTGTGGAAATAGCTATGCTCTGGAGAGGGACATGCCATCGATGATGATGATGACGACGACGACGATGATGATGATAGAAATGCAGATGATAGAAACGCAGATGAAAAAATGCAGATAACAGAAATGCAGATGATAGAAATAAATGACAGACGAAAGAGGAACATCTCAAAACATGCCTACAATTCAGACAAAACTATTTCCATTATGCCCACTCACTGTCATGTCGAAGGCCCAAAATCCTACCTTAATTTTGGCACTGTCCAGTTGAACGAGCTGTGGTCCGTCGATTCCTTGCGTCATGAATATATTAGCGTAAGCACCAAGTTTATGCCCGATCAGCCACTGCGCCACTTGCCATGGTTTCCACGACAGAACGGTCATCGACTCGAAGCTTTCTTGACCAGTGTTTTGCTGAACGGTCAATCGAAAAACAATGACAAAAGATAAAACAGTCTGGCAGATTTCTTACGAAAAAATCACTCAAGTCAAATGGAAATTTTTGAGGATTACAAAAGATAAACAATAATGATGGGTACCATGATTAAGGGTCTTGTAAGGTTCGAAAATTTCTATATAAGTGTCCAGGTACCACATGTACATACATACAAACAATAGTACAGGGACACATACACAATATGGATTAGAGATAAATATACAAATACACAAACACATACACAATGGAACAGAGACACATACATACACACTATGGAAGAGATACCTATTTACATAAATACGCACGTACTTATGCACACACGCACACACGCACGCACACACACAGACACACACACACAATGGAACAGAGACACGTGTATACATACACACTATGAAATAGAGATACATACATACATAAATAAACACACAGTGGAACAAAGACACATATACAGTATGGAAGAGATACATAACTACATACACACACACAGCACTACAGGTATAGCTCGAATTAAATGACAGCCCCACAGTAAAATATAGAGTTTAAAATGTTAACAATCAGTGATTCAAGAGAGAGGAGTACCTTTGAAGGGTAGTCAACAGGAGATACAGAAAAGGTTCAATTGCATAACACACAGACAGAAAAATCAGCAATACAAGGAAGAACGTACGTCATTCAGAGAGAAGGTCGACTGCGAGAAAATGCCAACCAAGTCTCTTTGGAACTCATTGTCTTGGATTTCTTTGGCACCAAAGTCAGCACCTGTAACGAAAAGTATCGCAGGTATAATTCAAACACTGAAGGTAAGCTCCATGTCTGCCTCTGTAAAAAAAGTTAAAATAAAAACCAGAAGTTTCACTTAAGTGACACTGTAGAAATCTGTCACTTCTATACAACTACGTGATTCCTGTTGTTTCGTGACACTTTGACCCTTCTGTCACTATACTACAGTCAATTCTTTCACTGTTTCACTCCTATTCCAGTTCTTTGGCTACTGCATTCATCGGCTCTCGCCAACTCTTCACACAGACAACTACTTACTTTGCAAGAGAGGACATCCTTTCATGCTGCCTGTAGTTAAACCTTCACAGCTTAAAAGTAGTTTTGTTAATGTATCATTATTCGACGTATCTTTAGTCGTACCCCGTATTTAGTTGTGCATATGTCACTTTATAATCAGCTCCTGTTATAGTTATTTAAAAATGTATGTAATCAATGTATACCATGTAAATGCACGTGCCCTTGTCAAATGCAAATAAAAGGCTACTTACATACTTACATACTTACTTACTTACTTACTTACTTACCACTGTCAGTCATGTCGATGTCAGCATCATCACATTCACTCTTGTCCCTTTCTCGGTTGTCATTTTCATTCAATGTCCTTCATGTCACTATGTCCCTTTGCTCTACTAAGTCAATTTCAATGCAGTCAGTCCTGTCACTATTACTCACATATCTGTCATCATGTCATGTGTCAATCGCTTCTGTCACTATGTTACTGTCACTCCTGTCCCAAACATTCGAGAAATTTAATGGTGAATTTTTATTTAATTCAGATCTTTTGATAAATGCTGCCAGTTCTCTCATTATCAGTCCTGTCCCTTAGTCACTCCTGTTACTCAGTGTCACTAAGTTACTTCCATCATTGGTCATTGTCACTCCTTGAGACTGTCACAACAGACCTTTAGCATGGAGGTTGCCAAGTGACACAGCACGACGAGTAGATGAAACGAGGTTGCTGTCACCATCTTCTGAAAGAGGTCTCTTTGCAAGAAGCACAACGGCTTCGGATGAACCATTTCTCATCTTCATTGCAGAATGCTCATTCAAATCTATTGCTGCAAAAAAGTCATATGCCATATTTAAACTCAAACCGTAAATTTTATAATAGTTTTTTCTTGAAAATTCAACAGATCATTAACTCCTGAAGAAGAAATGAAGAAGTTGCTACAACGAAAAATTTCTCATTAAACAATTCCTCATTAAAACTTCCTCATCGTAATTCTTCATTACAAATTTCCTCACTAAGAATTGCTCATTAAAAATTAATTCTTCACTAAAAATTCACTTGTTAAAAATTATTCATTATTCGATAACCATAGGCTCAGCGCCCGTAGGTGTCTGATGCCTTCCTTACAAAGTCTCTCCACTCCGTTCTGTCCATTGCCGAGTGGCTCAGTTCCTGGAGACTTGCTCCGCACCATTCCTCTATGTCATCTGTCCATTCCCTGTGAGGTCTTCCTCTTTTGTTTGTGCCTTCCATTATTCCAAAAATCAAAGGTTTAATTTTTCTGTCCTCCTTCATTCAGAAGATATGTCCTAACAGTTTTAGCTTTCTCTGGATAATTTTTTGTTTGAGATTTTCAGTCAGATTGATTCTTCTGTATAATGAAAAATTGCTCATTAATAAGTCTTCGCTAAAAATGTCCTCATTAAAAACTCCTTATGAAAACAGTGCCTAACAAAAGGCTTCTAAATGAACAAGTTCCCAACCAAATGTTCTCAAACAAAAAACTCACAAAAATAAAAGTTCCCACATGAAACCATTGCTGAACGAAAGTTCACATTAACACAGTTCCCAAAATAAAAATCTCCAAATACAAGAGTGCCCAAATAGGAAAATCCCATACAAACATTCCCCCCAAAAAAATTCCTGAACAAGACTACACAACGAAAGCACTTACAACGTTGTCGATGCGATAACAGAATAACTCCAGATGGCGCTGGGCTAGCAGGTACTCCAGGAATTTCGTGTTTCGCGTTGCGCCATTTTGGATGCGTAATGCTGTATGACGTCTGGGAACCAGTGGAAGCTTCTGAATCCGACTCATTGCTTTACAGATCATAATAAAACACACAAGCATCAGTAACTTTAAATTTTGCCACCAGCTAATTAAAAAAGATTGTTCTCTTGAAAACAATCACATCTGGGCCTCACCTTTCAGAAATATTTAAACACTGTACTTTATCGCCAGAGTTTGGCTGGGCGCAACTCGGAGTAGGTATCTTGGAGGGGTGCTACATAATTGCTCTGAATGAATGAAAGACGAAATACAAGTTAAATTAAATTAAATCCACTTTACACATAAATTTATTCTGAACACCCACACCGATTACACAATACAAAACATATTACAAACACCACAAAACGTTTATCATTAGGATGATTTATTCTTCGCAATGCACACCAAAGTGCGGCTTGCAATTGGCTATGTTAAAGGATATACTTACTTACTTACTTACTTAAATAACTAAATAAATAAGAAAAATAAATAAATTTTGGAGGTGCACTTGTAAGTTGGCAACAGAAATATGGTTGATATGTTAATGAATAATAAGCAGAGCAAATGAGGTAACATACATACCTTATAACACCATTCCTTAACTTTCTGTACCACAAAATACCACGCTTGATCTTATTTCACCTTGCCTACACTTTGTACTATACCGTAGCGCCACTGATGAGTTTTTTTTAAGTGGTGCCTTATAAATGTCAGATTAAAATTACAATTATAATAACCAACACACATGCAACTTATCCAACTTTAACTTGGAAAAAAATTGTTTAGCAAAATGCTGCACAGCTCATGGTAATACAAAAAATACTTTGGTAGAATATGTCTTTGATACAAGCACAAACAGTAGATTAAGCATTTCCTGTAAAAATCACACAATTCTTGACTGGTCTTATTCTTGACTGGCCTTATTCATAACATTCACACAAAAACTGCATAGCAAGAAGACTGGAACTTACCCATTCAAATGTCCATCTTCAAAACCATTTTCGTCCTTAGACTTCTAAACAAGGAAACAGAGAAATGAGAGAATTTACAGTTAGCCTCGTTCTTGTATACAAATTCACTGGACATCCTTGCTCCTTGCTGTCTGACCCCTATGACCTCTGATTCATGGCATCCAGGCTTACCAAATTTCAATAAAATGCAATGTAACAGTTATAAACACATACTCTCACTTTCGAAAGCCTGCATAAGTTATCAGGAAAACATGCCTCTATTACCAAAAGGTAGTATTTGGTACCAGGTTAGTAAGCTGGGAAGCTGCAGCAAGTTCTACAACACACTGGACCTTGGAATTCTTCCACTGTTGGTTCAAGGGCTAGAGCAGGAAATAAGTCTCTCTCCTACATTCATTCACTCATTTGTACGGATTCATAGTTGTCAAACAGCATGTTCAATTGTTCACTGGTTTAAATGTTCAATTGTTCACTGGTTTAAATGTTCAATTGTTCACTGGTTCAAATGTTCAATTGTTCATTGGTTCAAATGTTCAATTGTTCGTTGGTTCAAATGTTCAATTGTTCACTGGTTCAAATGTTCAATTGTTCATTGGTTCAAATGTTCAATTGTTCGTTGGTTCAAATGTTCAATTGTTCACTGGTTCAAATGTTCAATTGTTCATTGGTTCAAATGTTCAATTGTTCGTTGGTTCAAATGTTCAATTGTTCACTGGTTCAAATGTTCAATTGTTCACTGGTTCAAATGTTCAATTGTTCGTTGGTTGAAATGTTCAATTGTTCACTGGTTCAAATGTTCAATTGTTCATTGGTTCAAATGTTCAATTGCATATTGGTTCAAATGTTCAATTGTTCTTGTGTAGTCAGGTCAGAAGCCCTCTGATGAATTTTCTTGAAGAGTTGCTGTGGCAAGGTGGCTGACTGGTTAGAGAGCTTGGCCTGTAACGAGGAGAGTTCGGGTTCGAGCCTTGTCCGAGGCAGTTACTATGTGGGGTAAGTCCTTCACTCAGAATTGCTCAGAACCATCGATGTTCTGTCACAGGTTCATGTTCAACTCTGAACTGTGGAAGGAGGGCAATATCAAATACAGTTGTATTGTATTATGTAAAAATAAGCTCTTAAAAATAACAATAACAATTCCAATATGGGCAAGGGAGCTTTACTTCACATGACGTATAGTCAGCTACATTACGAGAATTTAAGTTACCTTAGAACAGGTAATTAATTACTCATTCATTACTTTACAACAACCGACCTGGCGTGAGGAGACAGAAGGTGGGCGTCGTGTAGCCAAGGCCCCTGAGGTCGCCAGCTGCCGTTTGTCCTGGTTTGCTGAGGAGTTGAGCAGTTCGGTGGGAGGAACAGAGTTAAAATCAACCAAAGACGACATTGACGAATCCAGTGAGGCTGTTGCTTCTGAAAGCATCACATGAAAGCTACATGATGTGTCGTAAAAGCGCAACGTACATGCACATCTGTGGTGTGTTTAGTAATGCTAACTTACACTTTTTAAATGTTATTGTTACCGGGGTATTATTATCATTATGCATTTATTAAGTGCCATTATCTAATGACCAAGCATCAGTCGATGGCGCTGAGTAATTGTGAGTGAAGGACTTGCTCAAGGTCTTTACACAGTAACCATTTCAGAAGAGTAGACTCGAATCCGTACTCTCCGTGTTATAAGGCAAGTGCTCTAAGCAAGATCGGCTACAGTATCCCACAAATCTTCTTATAATAATAATAATAGTAACGGTAATAATAATAATAATAACAATAATAATAATAATATGCCCTTATTTAACATAAGCCTTCATTTAAATCGGTACAAGGAGCAGTCCCTTAATTTTTTAACATTGAGAGGGATTAGTGAATAAGCTGGTTCCCGCGACGTGGCTTTTTTGGGTGCTGTAGAAGTCTCGAGATTACGATTACGATGATTACGATTAAAGGGTTAAGCTAGCCTCAAAAGGCATGTGCATGAAACATAATCAGCTTCATTTGCATAGTCTTGGCACAAGAGAGTGGGTGGCCAGTCCTCACCCTTTCTGCCTGACCTTCTCATAGACAATATATGGTCAACGTAGTCATTGCATAGCCGAGTTTGCTAAGGGTGTCAGTGGAATAGAAATTAGGGTATATATTTGTGACCTGAACAGGATCTGAACCTCTGACCTTTGGGTTAAAAATACAGCAAACTAAGCACTGAACTCTCAAACACTCAAAATTGGTTTAATACATTTTAAACTAATTCTGCAAGCTGATTTAAAGTTTCAACCTCAAGTACGTCGACTACTCTGCAATATGCTATGGTAATAAAAAAACCTAACGCTCAAAATTTCTCATTAAAATCGAAAAATGAAAGCAAAAACCCAGATTCTGACTGTTAGCAAATGATGGAAATTCAGCGCGTGTTTCAGTCTCCGATTTCTTTGTGACGAGTTCGACTTCCCTTGAAACGTGCAGTGGAATGGGGGATTCGGAAAGTTTTAAGGGCATCGTTGTCTGTTCCTTTACGACCGTGAAACCTTTCTCCAGCTGAGCAATCTGAAAAATACACAACAGTTAACGATCTTAAAGGCAGAAGTACATACGTATCAAGACAATTCATGTACTGATGTACAGGTTACATGTGCAGAACTCTTCTTTGGCCTCCTATCAACAGTGTGCGAATGAGCATAAAACTAAGTAAGTAAGCAGGGTTTTACTAATGGAAGTCTACTCAATTTTACAAAACAGGCATCATGTCACCATCATCGTCATCATCATCATCATCATCGTCGTCAATCATCATCATCATCATCACCACCACCACACCACCACCACCACCACCACCACCACCACTTTTGTCATCATCAGAATAAACAATATCAGTCTTTGTTTCCAGTCTTTGTTTCATGACAATCATCATAAATTTAACCATAAGCATCATCATCATCATCATCATCATCATCATCATCATCATCATCATCATCATCATCATCATCATCATCATCATCATCATCATCATCATCATCATCATCATTATAGTCCTCATCGTAGATTTCAGATAATCATAATCATTCTTGTCTAGGATCCAACCAAAACTTTGCATTACCCGTATTTCTAAGTTATTGATTGCATCCTTGTGCTGTTTCTCGTTGTTTTTCTGCTTCTGCAGCAGTTCATCTCGTTCCACAAAGAAGTCCTTCTCCCTGTCAACAAATAAACACCAATCCACTTCTGTATATAAACCCCTCGGAAACCAACCTAAAGCCATTCAAGCAAATCTTACCCGCCACACTGACATTTTATGATTAATCATTCAGCGAATATGCTGGTTTCCACGACATATTTGGGTGCTGAAGGAATCAGGAGATTATGACTACAATTACTGGCTAATGCCCCAAAATCAATGACAATTTGATATCAATTGTAATGGATGAGTGAACTCTCAGCTATCATCATGTCATTATTATGACAGATGCTTATACCGTCATGGACATGGATAGTTTTCAATGGGACAGAGCAGGAAAAACAGCTGCAAGAGCACAACAGAGAATTACCAAGCATAACCAAAGACAAAGTCCAACATTATTAACTGCTTGACTAACTTTGATTTAAGCCCAAGTACATCTTATCTCTCTCACACACACAAACACACACACACACACACACACACACACCAGATCATTGTTTTTTATTTAAAAAATGGACTGATAAACACTCAAATACCAACTGAGAATGGATCTGGGTATTTTTTACAAAACATTTTACACCTCTACGACAATACAATACAACTGCATACAACAATACCCTCCTTCCTAAGTCCAGAAGTGCACACACAACCATACGACAGAACATCGATGGCACTGAGCAATTGTGAGTGAAGGACTTGCTCGAGGTCCTTGCACAGTGACCGCCTAAAGTGGAGGCTTGAACCCTTACACTCCGCGTTACAAGTCGAGCGCTCTAACCAGTCGGCTACTATGCCCCACTCTACTGACATGGTACCTCTTTTGGTAATGGTCGATGACGTCTTTTGTCTCCTTGTACTGCTTCTCCATGTTCTCCACTTCCTGTCGAAGGTTCTTCTCCAGGACAGCATAACGCTCTCGACTTTGAGCAAGTTCCGCCTGAAAGAAACCCATGTATATGCTGTCACGTAATCCCATGTAAACATGGTCATGTAATCCCATGTAAACATTTTCACATAATCCCATGTACACTGTCACGTAATACCATGTAAACACTGTCACATAATCCCACATAAACAGTTTTAAACACCCTCACATAATCCCATGTAAACACTGTAACGTAACCCCATGTAAACACTGTTGTCCCGTAATCAAACGTAAACACTGTCACATAATTAAATGTAAACACTGTCACATAATCCCAAGTAAACAGTCACGTAATCCCATGTAAACACTGTCACGTCCAGCGTAAAAACGGTCACGTAATCCAATTCCACGTCACATACCAGGAACACAAAGTAAAGCAGTGTAAAGTAATTGGTCACTGAAGAGAGCATCAGAAAAGCATGACATGCTGATCCATAGATGAACATGACTAAAACACCACAAGCACTACAGATGCAGTAAGTATAAGCGCAAGATATGTATGCATTTTTCTCTTCCTCGGGTTTTCTGCCCTACTTCAGGTAGGTTCGTATATCATCAGTGCCACATCTCACAATCCTGTGCCTCCTGTTTCAGCTTGCTCTATTCACCATCATCCAATTCAAGAACATCTGTCTAGGCCATCCTCTTCGTTTCCTTGCCCTCCATTTATCTTATGACAATTCCTTAGTGGAAACTAACTGAACCTACCTGGTATTTGGAACAGTCCCTCAGGACTTGTTCAAGGGCTTCTTCTGCCTCTCGAAGGCGCTTGGCAACTTCTTCGCTGTCCATGTCAGAAGTGGACTCACCGTTCCTCAGAGCCACCAGCTACATACAACAGTTACACCAGCGGATTGATAAACACGGCAGAAAAGCATCTCGAGAAAATAGGGAACACACTGTTCCTCAGAGGCACATTAATAACGCACGAAAAGTGGAGGTAAGAAAACACTAAGAAACTACTGAAAAACTACAGAGAAACTACTGAGAAACTAAGAAACCACTGAGCAACAATTATAGCAAGAAAAGTCACAAAAAAGAAGGTGAATAAATCTAATGCCAAACGTTGGTAAAAATTATGACCTGGCGCTACTGTGTTTAATTTCCCACAATTTAAGTATCTGTTCACACCATCCTGCTTGTGGTCAGCCAAACCATTTTTTGTCTAACCTGATCCACATCCAAAGCAAACCTGATCCACATCCAAAGCACTGTTTTGGCTAGACGCAACCAGCTATTGCTCGATGTTTGTTTCAAAGTAAACTGAATGCCACAATTAAAATCCGAGAAGATCAAAGACAACCACAGAGAATAAGTGTGGACAGAGAGGCATTTTATAAACGAGAAGTTACCATACCATACCATAATACACACACTTCTTTACCACACCATACCATAGTGCTCCCTTCCTTGCTTTGCCTAACCATACTACTCATTTACTTACCTTATCTTACCATCCTACAAACTTTCTTTGCTTGACCTTACCACACTACTCAGTGCTCACTACTGCAATATGGTAATGTAAGGTAAATACTAGGGCTGTACCGAATAGGTGATTATCACTATTCGGCCGAATACGAATAATTGGACCAACTATTCGGCCGAATACGAATACCAATACGAATAGTGTACAAAATAGGTCTACCGACAACATTCCAAATTTCAAATGTAAGCAAAGGTTTCAGTTCAGTAAATTTAATACATAAACTAAAAGTAAACAGTTAAGTACATGTAATTTTTGCATATTTCTACCAGTCTATGTAAACTAGGAATGTAACTAATTTAACTAAACTTAGAAATTGTCACTTACTTAACGTTCACTCCACTCGCTATAGTGGCCTTATATGCAGAAACAGATGTCACGTGACCACTATTCGTATTCGGTCCGACCGCTACTATTCGGCCGAATACCGAATAGCTATTTCGCCCACTATTCGGCCCCGAAGCGAATACGAAGCAAATATTCGGTACATCCCTAGTAAATACTAACAAATTTACTTACCTTTCCATACAACAAATACTTGATAGCTTTACCTTACCATACAACCCACTTTACTTACCTTACCATACTACCAACTTTACTTACCTGACCTTACCATACAACAAACTTACCGTGCTCTACCTTACTGTACTATGGTAAGGCTGAGAATGAACTGCTAACCGTTGCAGTTGCAGCTGACAAGTTTTCCTGCAGCTGAGTTAATTTTTGCTGTTCCTGAAAGAAAACTTAAAATATTAAAATACAGCGCAGACTCATTAACGCAAAACTGTCAGAGGACAAACCAATGATTCGGCGTGTGAACCCGGATGCGCAAAAAAATGGATTATGGTGAGAAAGTCAAACACACTGTAGTTATGGTCAACTACACTGTAGTTATGGTCAACTACAGTGTAATTATGGTCAACTACACTGTAATTATGGTCAACTACAGTGTAATTATGGTCAACTACACTGTAGTTATGGTCAACTACACTGTAGTTATGGTCAACTACACTGTAGTTTGAGCGCCTTTGATGAGTCTTTTCTGAAGTGGTGCTATATAAATTTGCAATTACTATTACCATATGGTACTGCACATTAACCAGTACAGGGACATAACACCACTTTATGTTATGCAGAATGGAGAGTAAACTGGAAGTGCATAACGAGTCTACACAGTAGTACCAGTAGTACCAATAGTACCAGTAGTTCCAGTAGTATCAATAGTACCAGTAGTACAAATATCGTTGCTCATAAGATTCAGGAAATCACACGCAATACAGAAAGTCAAAGCAGGTTTACTACATATCAAGCACTCAAGCAAAAGAAATAATAACACACTTTCAAAGCCTTTTCCAAGGCCTCAATTAGAAACTATTGTTGTGGGAGATAAAACCAAAGACAGGAAATTTATCAAAGCTATAGATTTAAAATGACAGAAACACCCACTGATTTTGCTATATAGTAAAATAAAGTATCTTCATGAAGATGTTGTATATTAAAGAAGCAACATCAATAACAGTAACTCGACGTCATCAACAGCATAGTTCGAGAATTCGCATTTTACGAATTTTAAGAATTTTTAAAATTCACGAATTTTAACGAATTTTAAAACTGCAGTTTTAAAATTCGTAAAAATTCGTAAAATAATAAAATAATAGAATTCTTTGCCATGGCAACGAATTTTATTATTTGTTTACTTTTGAACTTTTTAAGCAAGTAAATGCCAATGTCATAGGCAATCAATCAGCCGTAAAAGATAGCTGACTACCAAAACAATACCGGTAGTACTGATATTCAGTTACTGTTCTACTTGGAGTCTTGAACTTCGATTTCTATCATAGTTTTGGTGTGTGACTGTGAGTGTCAGTCAGCAGAACGAAAAACCACCAGTGCCCCATGCAGATCGATCTAGTGTCACCAGTCAGCCTCTAACACAGCTTGCAACCAAACATGGGTAAAAAGGGTTGGCAACGTTCACCGAGCTGTGTCTTCTACTTCATCGTCTTCTGATTCTGAGTCAGGAACAGCCCACTGCTCCCACTCCACTCTGGTTTCTGTATTTTCGCCATGCAAATGCTCCCGAATTCCGGCAGAACAACCAAGAAATTCCTTGTCACAAAAACAACACTGTATTTTTGGATTACCCTTTCCTTCTCCTCAAAAATTACTACATACTTCCACTCCGGTCCATGTTCTTTCATCTTTAAAAAATTAGATTTGAACTAAATTAACTCGTTACGTAATAAACTTTAATATTAAATTTTCCATTAAATTATAAGCAGAAGCTTAGCACAACAAATCATGACGCCATCACATTTGTTGTTGTTGCTTACGCTGTTTTTGCAAAATCCACTGTCAATGTAAAAAAAAGGCCCAACAATGGCCCAACGAATTTTTACGAATTTTTACGAATTTTAAAATAGACCAAAAATTCGCGAATTTTTACGAATTTTAAAACCGAAAGTCACGAATTCTCGAACTATGATCAACAGAGTTTAAGGACATGTGTGAAGAATTTGCCAGACCAGTGATTCTCAAACTTTCCGATGCAATGGATCGGGAATTGTTTTACCAGCCTTACTGCAGACCGGTGCTTTCAACATCAGCTTACATATGCGATATTTCATATTAAAATTCAGATTTCCTAATACTGTCACTGTTTTATTACCACTATACTTTTGTTACTGTTGTGTGTTTAAAACTATCATGTATGAACACTGTGTGGTGTTCTAATTTTTTGTTTCACACTGTATACGATTGAATATTTTATTTAAGAATGATCAACATTGTGACTGCGGTTATCGTTGCACGGCCCACTAACCAATCACTCGTTGACCGGTACAAGGCTGTGGACTACAGTTTGAGTAGCACTGTCGTAGGCAACTTCACTTCATAGTAATGAATCACCTCATTCTGTAGTCCACAGCCTTGTGGAGACCTTATCAGGATTACACAGTACATATGAACCTTTATGTACTTTTTATGGCCCTTCTTGTGTGGACCCAATCCACAAGCCTGTAGTTTTAATGCCCAACAGTCCCACACTCATCCCCTGGCTCTGTGTTCATTGTGGTAACTATTAGAAACAACTGATGGCGCTATATAACTCTCCAGATGAACACACATGCGCATAATAATTACCAAGAGCAGACGGACAGTGAGCATCTTCGGATCGGAATCAAGCTCCGATGAATTAAGTTCGGACGAAGGAGATCCAGGAGGTGGAAACGATGGCATTGGAGGCCTCTATCAGACATAGAATAGCTAACTTATCAGACACAGAATAGCTAACTTTTCAGACACAGAATAGCTAACTTATCAGACACAGAATAGCTAGCTTATCAAGCACAGAATATCTAACTTAATCTACCAAACAAAGAATATTCAATGTACTACAGAAAGAATAACTATCTACCAAACAGAGAATATCTAATCTATCCGACAAACAAAATCGAACACATCAAACAAAGAATACCAGATTTACCAAACAAAGAATATCTAACACATCAAGCAAAGAATAAGCGACTTACCAGACACAGAATATATCATTTAATAACGCAAAGATTATCTGATTTACAAAACGGAATCTCTATTGACCACAGAAAATCAAACTGACTGAACATTGTACACCGAATTTACAAAAAACATCCATCCACTGAATTTATACAACAGTTTCTACAAACCCCAGACATTTTAAACTTAAATTAAACAACACCAAAGCACACAATTCGAAACCAAAATAATGTTAAAATAATTTTATTCTGTGTACAAGTCAGTCAAATGCTACATGTATTAAACTCAACAGAGCACAAAACGGATGGCGAAACGCTCAATCTTGCAAAGTGACAATCGACTGATGTCTTGTGCATCATGATAATGGCAGATTAGATTAGATTAGATTAGATTAGATTAGATTAGATTGGGTTGGATCGGTTTAGATTAGATTAGAGCAGATTGGGTTGGATTAGGTTATTTTAGGTCAAATTAGATTACCCGTAGATTGGGTTCGAGTGCGTTAGTTAAGGCTAGGTTAGATTAGACTGAGTTAGATTAGATTAGTTTAGATCAGATTAGATTAGTTAGATTAGATTGGCTTAATTTAAGTTAGATCAGATTGGGTTAATTCAGGTCAGATAAGAATAAATTGGGTTGGATTAGGTTAGTTTAGGTTATATAAGGTTGGATTAGTTTAAGTCAGATTAGATAAGACTCGGTTGGACTGGGTTGGTTTAGGTTAGATTAGGCTGGATTGGGTTAGATGAGATTAGCTAACCTCGTCCATGTCTGAATCGAGTTCAATTGAAGATCCTCGGTTTTGGTCTGACATCATCTGGTTGAGGCGCATCTCAGCACGGAACTGATCCTGTTCGAGCGACTGCTTGATCAGTCGAGCCACTTCGCTGTTGGAGGGATCGCTCTCTCGACCGACAAGAAACCTTTATGAAACATCAGCAACAAGAAAGTAAATGGCAATCCCTATGAGCGCTTAGTTTTTGATTTATTATGCATTTATTTTATTTAACTTATTATACATTTATTTAATTTTACTTATTATACATTTATTTTATTTTACTTATTATGCATTTATCTAATTTCATTTATTATGCATTTATTTTAAATATCATGCACTTATTTTCTTTTACTTATTAATATGCATTTAGTAAGCGTCACCAATAATAATCAAATGTTAATGGTGGTGTATGTACACAAGTAGTTTCAAGACATATAGAGATTTCACCACAGACCTTAACCATACTAATAATAATAATAGTGACAATTTATATGGCGCTGTAACACAGCCATGCAGTAACAAGGCAACCTCACAGTCAACTAACGGCAGGGTAGGCCTTAGAGAATAAATAAGTCTTGAGTCCGGATTTGAAGGAGTCAATTGAGTAAGCCGCTCACAGGGCAGGAGGAAGACCATTGACCATAACCATAACCATAACCATAATATTTATTGAGCATTAATCATTTATGTACATTTCAGTAGACATCGCACAGCACAAACAAAAGGAGAACCCAAAAGGGACCAAGGTCCCGCTACTTCGGGCGCCTGTGCATCATCATGTAATATACGCAGTTTGTCGACAGTTGATGTCAACCTTCAACATATTTATAATGAAAGCAAGAGCTTCGACCACATGTAGCACTGGAGCAGTGGTTATAGGGAGTGCGTACACCCGGTACAGCAAAGGCAAGTGCCCAAGAATGGAGAATTTGAAAGTCAGCTTTTGGAATTTTGAGGTAATGTTTGGAAATGTAAGACTTTCTCACAGAATTTCAAACTTCTAGAATGAAGACCAAAATGCTGGAAAAGTTTAAAAGACTACCTTTATTACTAATAACAACAATAATAGAAATAACAATGCCATCTTTTTCCAGCAACTACCAGTTTTCATCCAGTGCCTTAAGACTGTTGCCATCCACTGCACTTTCTCTAGTCAGAATTCGACCAGATTTAGCCAATCCCAACATTTTAATTTCGTTTTTAAATTCCGAGGCCCATATTTACCTTGGGTACAAAATATAATACTGATGAACAGGAATACTAATGATATAAAACCTACCGGACTCTACCACTTGTTCCACGCAGTACAGAAGCAGCATAAGCCTGAGTAACTCCAACGAGATTCTTGCCATCAACTTCGATGATCTGGTCGTTGACTTGCATCCTAAAGCACAGCCAACATTAACACTTCTTTTAGCAACATGCAAGGGAATTTTTCCATTAAAAGCCTTGAATTTTCAATGCCATATAATAGAAAAGTAGTTAACGAGCCAAGATTCAACTAACATGCATAGTACACGTCAATCCCATTTAATACAAATACATTGAAAACTAGACTGAAAACTGTTCTATTTGGCCATGCTGGAGTTGGGAGCACCTCTGAGTAGCCCCCTTGAAGAGGTGCTATATAAATACTCGAATGAATGAATGAATGAATGAATGAATGAATGAATGAATGAAAATCATTTTATCATCAGATACGAATGTCAAAAGTTACGAAAGGCAGCAGTAAGGGACACAACACTATATTACAACATAACATTTACAGATCATCACAATACATTTCACCTTAGAACACAACATTTCAACATTACAATACATTCAGTAACATTACTACCAGTACACATCACAACAACAGAGAATACGTTACATCATATCATATCTATATCAAGACCATCAAAACTTTCCACGGAAAAACGCAATGAATAATTCCGAACCTGCCATCGTTGGCCACTGCTCCACCCTCTGCTATGGTCTTTATAAAAATTCCAAGTTTCTCGAGACCCGAGTCAGCTCCAACTCCCATTCCAATGATGCTAAGACCAAGGCCATCGCTTGCTGAAAAGTGAACCAGATATGCAAATTACCCCGCTGCAGACCTCAACCCACTTTTGCTTTTATTGATACTAACAATCTATTTCGCTAGCAAGTGTAGACCATTCTATTAAATCATGGTCTTGTATAGTCAGGTCAACAACTCTGGTGAGTTTTCTGAAGAGGTGCTAAATATAAAAGACCAATGCAATTACAAGAATAAAATTAGGGGTCAGCCAGGTAGACATTTTTCACCGAGTACCGAATCCGAGTATTTGGATGTACTATTTGCCGGATCCGGGTACGAACCGAGTACCATTTGTTCCTTATGCGAAGCTTCACATTTTCATGTAATGAAAAACTACCTAAATAAATTTTTGTACTTGTAATAACTGACTAATACACTTTGAATTTTAGAAATAAATAATCATGAAATGGACTTCCAGTGTTGGTGTTTTTTGTACTTTTCATCTTCAAAATGAATATGCTAGATGAAGCTCAAAGCTGATATTATGAGCCTACAAATTCCGGCATGTGAGGCGGACAAGCAACTATTTGTGTGTACAGTATTTGCCGAGGCAAATACTTCCGAATAGTGCCGAAAAATGGGATATTCGGCCGAGGCAAATGTCCGAGGCGATTTCCGGCTGACCCCTAAATAAAATTACTTTCCTACCTTTAGAAATTATTTCAGACTTATATTACGCCATTCACAATTCAAAACACACCACTTTGAAAAAATTACTGCTTTTCCACTCAAACTATCCGAGATTCAAATTGTAAGTTGTTAAGATAATTTTGCCGCTAAACATAAATGTAATTTTATTCCCCGTGTTTTGTTCAAAGATGCGGTATTAATTAACACATCCCTCTGTTCTCTTCTCTCAAAGCTATTGTAATCTGTTGTGTTATTGTCAACTGGATCTGTTGAATTAAACGAATATTGATTGATTGAAGCTCAACTCATGTCAATTAAGAACAAGGTCAGATAAGAATAAGGTCAGTTAAAACAAGGTCAATTAAGAACAAGGTCAGTTAAGAATAAGGTCAGTTAAAACAAGGTCAATTAAGAACAAGGTCAGTTAAGAATAAGGTCAGTTAAAACAAGGTTCGTGTGAAACAAAGAAAGCACAATACTGTGCACACTCGCAATAGATAAAAACGTTTACAAAGCACACCTTTGTCTATCTCAACATCAAAAACATTCATTTTTTCCACCCGTTTCTCCAGTTCGTATTCGGCTGACGCAGCTATCGGATCGATCGAATCATTTTTACGGTCATAATCTTCGATCGCATATGTCGAGAAAACCTGTAAAGAAATCACAACCATTTTGTTCGATCGTGGTTTTCCATTATACTGAAAGAACCTCTGATGCGTTTCTCTTGAAAAGGAGCTACATAAACCTGTGATTACATTACATTTTACATTACATTACCTTTACCTTAATGCTGCTGGCAAGCTGCCAAAGAGGTTGGTAAGCAAATGTCTTATCTTTGTTACCTTTAGCTATACTTTATGTTATCTTGGATTAGTGACCATCCATGAAATACAATGGAGAAATTCAGCCATCCATCCTTTACTTAAACATCTTAAGCTGGGATAGTACTTGGATAGTACCTCTTCTATCTTGGATATTACCTCTTCTATCTTGGATATTACCTCTTCTATCGTAGATAGTACCTCTTCTGTCTTGGATAGTACCTCTTCTATCGTGGATAGTACCTCTTCTGTCTTGGATAGTACCTCTTCTATCGTGGATAGTACCTCTTCTGTCTTTGATAGTATCTCTTCTATCATGAATAGTACCTCTTCCATCTTGGATAGTACCTCCTCTGTCTTGGATAGTACCTCTTCTATCTTGGACAGTACCTCTTCTATCTTGTATAGTACCTCTTCTGTCTTGGATAGTACCTCTTCTATCATGGATAGTACCTCTTCTGTCTTGGATAGTACCTCTTCTGTCTTGGATAGTACCTCATCTGTCTTGGATAGTACCTCTTCTGACTTGGATAGTACCTCTTCTGTCTTGGATAGTACCTCATCTGTCTTAGATAGTACCTCTTCTGTCTTGGATAGTACCTCTTCTCTCCTAGATAGTACCTATCTCTATCTTGGATAGTATCTCTTCTATCCTGGATAGTATCTCTTCTAACCTGGATAATACCTCTTCTATCTTGGATAGTACCTCTTCTAGAATAGCACCTGCTTCTGATAGGCTGCTTGAGCATAGAGGTGTTAAGTAAATGTGTTAACTTAACTTCCACCCCTACTTATATAACCCAAATCACCTTCATCGGGTTAGTGCTGAACTTGACTCGGCTGGGTTTCTTTGCCTCCGGGTAAGTATCGGCCTCTGGATCCTCCGCCGAAAGACCCGGCAATTCATAGAAGTAGCTGTCATTGTCGATCACGTGATAGTCTGGTGAGTCTGAAAAACGGTAAGAAATTGAAGCAATTAAAATATTTTTAACGAAAAGCATTAAATTCACACACGACTTCTTTTACATCAATGATGGTGTTTCTCTGCACCATTCTTGTGAAAAATGCCACCTGAAATTCATCACAGTGCTGTTCATTCATTCATTCATTCATTCATTCATTCATACCATTCATGTAGCTCTTCTTCAAACCATTTACTCTGAGGTGCGACCAGCCAAGCCCCAAAAGAAAACAGCTTTTGAAGCCATATTAAGAACCATCTTAATCTGCGGGGTTGCTCGACAGCGTAGTAGTGTGCTGGACTGTCAATCGAGAGGTTGGGGTTCAAATCCCCACCAGGGCTGAAACTTGTTTCGAGATTTCTGCTCCACCTGCGCCCCCTAGCCAACTCAGCTATAGTGAGTACACTGTGTTTGGGAAGTTGAGACGGCGAGGAGAGGACTGGTCGCCCGCCCTCATATGCCGAGGCTAAGAAAGCGAAGTCGCTAACACTTCATATCCATGGCTGCCTCAGGGCTAGCTTAAAGGACTGATCTTCTTCTTCTTCTCTTCTTAATCTGCAGTTTGTTATAATGAGGTCTTTTTCGAATGTTGAACTAATATCAGATTTATCAACTGTCTCAGTGGACTGGCTCTCTGGTCTTGGACCATGACTAAGTTTTCATGTACCATCAATTGATGCCTTATGCATCAGAAACTGGCGTTACAGGAGTTCTAATTAATAACTTAATAACAACAACAATATTATTATTATTAATTAATAGTTTATTATCTTCTCTTTCGAATGAAATTACACAATCCTAGTATACATAACACCTTAGAGTCTAAAAATGTTAATACACTTACTAAGAATAATATAGTAATAAAAATGTAGTAACAACAATAACAAGAACAACGCAACAACAACAACAATAAAAGTCAGACCCTAATTCCTAGAAATTTAGCAACTACCTGTTTAAAATAATAAAATGTAATAAAAATTACTATATTGTAATGCAAATTGCTAGAAGAAGATGAAGACGAAGAAGAAGAGTATTTTAAGCGAGTCGTGAGGCAGCCATGGGTATGAAGTGTTAGCGACTTCATTTTCTTAGCTTCAGCATATGAGAGCAAGCGGCCAGTCCTCTCCCTCGCCGTCTCATCTTCCCACCGACAGTGTACGGTCAGTGTACTCATGATAACTGATTTGACTAGGGGCGCAGGTGAAACAGAAACCTCTAACTAGATTTATGCCCTGGCGGGGATTTGAATCCCCGACCTCTCGACTGACAGTCAAGCACAATAACCATTACACTATATAGCACCCATAGAATGTAGTGTAAATTACTGTAATATAATGTAAATTACTACAATGCAATAAAATTATCACGATATAATATCGCGTGGCGTGAATGCCTTCTTCACGGTAGGTCCCGATAGGAATTTAAAGGCCGGCCTGTTTATCTGTTTAGCAAAATCATCGGCAAACAATGTTGATGGTTCTTTTAGGTGGTCACTGACGAGCAATTCAACAAAGCTCACTTGAGCCACAGTAGCGCCCACGATTGGCAAACTTAAAGACAAAGATAGCCATTCAAAGGGTCAAAGTTCAAAACAAAAGCATTTACAAGCCAACACTTATTCTGGTCTGCTTACCATGCACAATTACGTATGTATCTGGTCCATAGACAAATACATACACACTGGCGTAAACTTGTCCAAAATATTGGGGGGGCATTTGGTTATTTTTCTACACTTGTTGCATTGGATGTACAGTAAAATCTCAATTATTGGGGGGGCACGTGCCCCGGCTGCCCCCCCAGAGTCTACGCCTATGTGTAACATACACACACATATCCACACACACAGACTCATACAAACACACACATACAGACAAACACATACAGACACAAAAAGAGACACAAACAGACCCACATACAGACACTCAAAGACAGTGTGATACACATGAGATACATAAGTGATATATATGTGATCACACATACATGCACAGATACACACAAACACACGCACACACTCATACAAACACACACATACAGACACACACACACACACACACACACAAACAGACTCACACACACACACAGACTCACACAGACTCACACACACACACTCACACACAGACACACCCCAATACGTATACTGGAATCTCCCTATAACGCACGCTATAACATGACTTCTGATAAGACACGGTCTGGACATGGAACCCAAATTTCATCAGCACAGGAAGAAATATACACAACGCAACTAATTAACACAAATTCAGTTTTGGTTCCCACCGGCGGCAGCACCATAAAGACGTTCAAGTGTATGCAACCTCTACGCAAAGGCCAGACGAAACAAATGCCTTGCGAAAAGCACCGCAAGTGCCTTTAACTAATTAGCAATTAACGATCGACCCGAGCAACGTTTATGGTCATGGGAAAGAGGTCACCGCTTCCAAAACGACGTCCACAATCCTTCGGTAACTGTAGCGGTCACTACGTTGCATACATAAACACCACCCACCTTAGCCGTTCGTCTGACTGGCTGTCTGACTGACTCCTTTGGATCTTGACCTGGAACCAATTTCACCCCCATCCCCGACTATTGATTATGATTTGACTAAGCTCCTGTAGATAAGCTTTTTTGGGCGCTGTAAAAATATCAAGATTACGATACATACATACATGCAAACATACATACATACATAAACACATACATTATGATACATACATACATACAAACATACATACACACAAACATACATACGTACGTACATTCATACATACAAACATACATAGGGCCTACCAACATACATTACAATACACACATACATGCATACACACATATACATACATACATACATACATACATATACAATTAAATACAAACATACATACATACTTAGGTACATACATTCATTCATACACACATATATACATCTACAATACATACACACTATGTGTGTATGTGTGTGTGTGTATGTGTGTTTGTGTGTGTGTGTGTGTGTGCATGTGCTGGTGTGCTAAAGAGCACCTCTGAATAGTTTTCTGGAGTGGTGCTCTATAAACTGCCTTGATAAATTAAAAATTAAGAAATAATTAATTATTTAATACTGAAATTACCAAATGACAGATGACCACTTTGCAAAGAACCATTTACAACATGTTCTTCGTTGATCCGATGATGATCGTCTTTGATCTGATCATGATCATCTTCTTCAAAACTTCTTTCCTTTTTTAACCTGTAACACATTTTACAACGACTTTTACTTCGATCTGTACAGTAGTAATGAAATTTGAATAAATAGTATTTGTTACAAAACAGAATACAATTTTAATGAAACATAATTATTGAGATTTCACTATAGAATGCTGTTGCCCAGCATCAAAACAAGATCAGTCCAATCATTCGATCATCACATACCAACTTAATCATAATCATGATCATCATTTATAATCATTACACTTGATCCTACCATGACAAATCATTCATAATCATAACACTAAATCATACCAGGACAAGTCAAAATAATCACTACTCTTAATCCTACCAGGACAGATCATTCATAATCACTTGCACTTAATATTATCAGTACAAGCAAAAGCTCTACAGTGTCCTCTGGGCAGCCTTTTCTCTCATTCCTTCTGAAGAAAGACTTTTTCACATACTGGTCCACAGTCATGCGAGACCTTTTTCTTTCTCTTCTCTTGCTTTGCAAACCAGTGAAAACTTTTTTCAGCTACTGGCGCTTTGTAAGGTTGGGAACACTTTTCTCTGGAAGTAGAGCTATATGAATTTGTGATTGTAGCTACAATAATGACATCACAAACACGGGGTTGAATGCCTCTCATTTACCCCACTAGAGATATATTAAAGACACAAACAGCTTAGAACTAATAAGAGGCAGATCAATAATCATACACTATCCGATTTCAGTGTGCAGATATCATGTAACAGCACTTTTATCAAGTTGCATGCATAACAAATAACACATACGTACGTATGTATGTATATACGTATGTGTCTATATATATATATATATGTATGTATGTTTTTATGCGTGTTTGTACATATGTATGTATGTATATATGTATGTATGTATGTACGTACGTACGTTTGTATGTATGTTTGTATGTATGTACGTACGTATGTTTGTATGTATGTATGTACGTATGTAACTATGTTTGTATGTATGTAAGTATGTATGAGGTCAATTAATACAGCACATCCTATGAATCTTACGCTTGGAAAATACAAACATTCACAACACGAGCACTTTAAATATGAGCAAACATCAGCAGCGTCCAGATATACACATACAGAATCGATGCATGCACGTAACTACTTCCATGCATATGCACATTAAAGTTAACTCAATATATATATACATAAATATTTATATACATACACAAATGAATACATATATGTTGATTAGATACTCTTGTATTCTTGCATTTTACATCTTGCTCCCCACATTCTGTCATGCCCAATGCTCTGTTGATGTTAAATTGAAGTTTGTGAAATTGATGAAGACTATGGTTGTGTTCAATACTACATTATACAAACAATCAATCAATCAATCAATCAACCAATCAATACATCTTTATTGCGACCAATAACAAGCTGACATTCACAATAATTTCATACAGTTAAGTGTTATTGGCTACAAAAGGTGGCCCAAAAGGGATCAAGATCCCACTAGGGAGGGACACCTGGGTAGCTAAAGTTAACATTTTTAAGTAATGACTGACATTGCAACCTCATTCATGGTAGATTGTTCAGGTTATATTTAAAAAATTAGAGCATTGTGTTAGACCGTGAAGAGGCTTGTCCTTAACTGTAAATAACATTCTTAAGAAACTCCTAGGCATGCGTGCATGCATATGCATCAATATAAAAAGATCAATATAATAAATCGATATAATAAGATGGTGGAGTGTTTATGAGTTAATAAGGAATGCTAGTAATCTAGTTTTGAATTCGAAAAGATTTACGCAAAGACGAGTTTCTAATGGTAGTGTATTCCACATCATAGGTCCAGAGGACTTAATACTAAATTCAAGTATATTAGTGCGGACTTTGGCGGAGCAGTATGGAGTTGAATTATGCGTATTGTGGGCGTGTATCTGTGATACCAGGGTGAAGTAAATGGTTTGGTTAGTAAATTATGCTCAAAATGGTATATGTAGTCCCCTATCTGTAATATTCTGATATGGCTTAATTGTATATGTATAATCGTATATGTATATGTATAATTGTATGCATATATCAGTGTGCATATCAGTATAAAGACTAGACGATACCAGATGAAGGACAAGTAATATAGCAAATTTGTGGAGGAGATTACAAAAGGTGGCCCAAAAGGAGAGACCAGAAATAATTGAACTGGTTCACTAGAGAAATCACAAGGAATCTATGAAGAGACAAAAGAAGCCGATGGAACAGCAATGCAGAGAAGCTGAGGAAGCTTTCAAGATTTGGAAGTCTACAATAAGAAAAAACTAATTAGTCGGTGATTCGAAATCAAAGTTGCATCAATCAAAGACACAAATGGTAAAGTACTAGTGACGTGATCGATGGAATGAACACTTTCAACAACTACTCAACTTGCACAGGTATCGACTGTGATGATCTTTCAGAGTTGCTTGTAAACAATACAGATGAGAGCGCACTTGGAGAGCAAGCCAGGTTCAGACCAGGAAGAAGCACGCACAATTGATCAACTATTCACAATGAGACAGATACTTAACAAAATTGTAAATGTAATTGTAATCTGACATTTATAAAGCGCCACTTCAAGATAATACAGATTTCAAGCACTTGTGAAACTGTGGAAGGGACAGTAAGAGCAGGTAAACTCCAAGCAGAAAATGCAAAAAATGCTCGATGCTGATGAAAATCTCAGATGAAAGCTCATGAATCAACAAACATGTCAGCATATGTACGAAACAACTAAAAACAGCATTGAACACAAACATAGAGCTTATACCAACTTCACAAACCACAGAAGTCTTCATCACCTTCACAAACTTCAAACAAGCATTCGACCGCAGATGGCAAGACAACTTAGAAATTATGGCATCAAATAGTTCTCAGCTTCCAAACAAATCTATTAGACAAAGTCGTTCAGCGACGACTCCGGTGGTGTGGACGTGTAGAGAGAATGCCAGCTGACCGAATCCCACACAATGCTCTACATGCAATATTCGAAGGAAAAAGAAACAAAGGCAGACCAAGCCCATGCAGGATAGATAATATAAATGACGACATAACATCACTTGGACTAACACTGAACAGAGCACTGGACTTGACAAATGACAGACCGATAAATTATCAATGAGGTCACAATATGATCAATCAATCAATCAATCAGAATTTATATAGAACCCTTCAAGACATGGACAATCAGTGACACTGAGACGGAGCACTAAACTTGACACATGACCCATGACAGCAGAGATCATCTATTCACACTCATCACCGCCAAATGACTGGCATCACGAACTAATTAATAATGATGAAGCTGCTGATGATAACATAATCAAATCTATTCACTGCATGCATAAGTTAAAGGCTATAAAAACAGAAATGTCTATATATGTAACCTTAAGTTGGATATCAATAAAATTGATTTTTCGACTAGAGCTTTCTATCCATTTAGACTGCACACAACTTTTCAGATTAACAATGTCTGGCACCAGCATGGACTAGTACAGTCATGCAGCAAGTTGTCTGGTAACTGTCAACTAGTTTAACCACACGAATTGTCTTATGTGAAATTAGGTAAAAGAAAGCGAAAGGTCCCTGAAAGCTTGTGTTTGTGGGATTCTATCGGTGAGGACCAATGTGCGAATGGAATCCTTAAGTCATTTTTGGTGAGTTAAATAATGAGGGGCACTCGAAAGTGCAGTGGTTAGAATGCTGGACTGTCAATCAAGAGGTCGGGGTTCAAATCTCCCCCACGACAGAAATTTTGTTCCAGAACCTGCACCCCTAGTCAACTCATATGTAATGAGTACACTGACCGTACACTGTCGGTGGAAAGATGAGATGGCGAGGGAGAGGACTGGTCACCCGTTCTCATATGCCGAAGCTAAGAAAATGAAGTCGCTAACGCTTCATACCCATGGCTGCCTCAGGGCTAGCTTAAGGGACTGCTCTTCTTTCTTCTTCTCTAATAACAAGTTCAAGGGTGTCTGAACTCAGGATTGAAGGGTGTAGAGTTTTAGATTTATGCAGGATATCTTTAGATGATTTTACGTGGGCTTAGCAAAGAGAGTTATGTCAGGTATATCGACCTGTGTCGGCTTTTGATTACGACGATCCTATCAACTGCGCATTGCGCTCAGGAATGCCAAGTATGAACATCGAGTTCTACGCGACCCTCAAGAAATCCAATTACATTCTCTGGCTGCCTGTCACGTGAGACGCTTTTCAAACATGATTTATCAATTCTGCCATGAGTATTTGCAAAAAGTTCAAAGGACTAGTGTAAATGTACACACGTTCTACCAGATCATAACTTCATTAGAATTTTTGCAGGCGTATATCGATACCTCAACACTCAACAGCAGCGTCAGACGTGGGACACACCAAGCTCACATGGGAATATTGTCATATGGGCTTCATATGACGTTGCTCTGTGGCACATAGTATATGCACAATGTGTAAATCATTACTATTGTTGTTATTCAGTAACTTCTATTGAGCCGGTATCTAATGCACAAGGCATTAACCTATCATGCACCAAAGCGAAGCACTAAAACTCAGGTCAACATCAAGAAGATCAGTCCTTATGCGAAAAGATGTACGAGAAAGAGAAAAGTCCTTGAAAGCTAAAAGTCAATTTCCCCGATAATCAATCAATCAATCAATCAATATAAACTTGATATAGCGCCCCTTCAAGATACCTACTCAGAGGCGCTCCTGGACCAAGCACAGCTGAAAAAAGCAGTTTTTAAAGATACATAGAAAGCAGGGGAATGTAGGGAGAAGAAAAATGACATTTTTGCATAGAATAGCTTATTCATGAACACAGAACATGTGACAACTTTAAAATAAATAATGGTCAAGGACTTTACCCAAATAATTGAGTGTTTTTCGCATTGAAAATCGTGTTGGGACTGTTGTAATAATCATAATAATCATAAGATTTAATTTTTGTAAAATATGTGCAAAATCTGGGGCGGGGCAAATGCCCCTCTTTCCCTCCCTCCGGACACCCACGATTGTAAGGGGTCGTAAAGGTGACCAGGAAGAAGACAGAACATTGAATTGCAATAGTCCAGGCATGATTATATAAAATAAGATTATTATTATAAAGGCCACCAGTTGAAATGTCTGGCATATTTTCTTCACACAGGCATAACGACACTCTGTGTGTCATAAAGTGATGCATTTCATTATACAGTGGGGTTATTTAATAATAATAATAATAATAATAATAATAATAATAATAATAATAATAATAATAATAATAATAATAATAATAATAGTAATAATAAAATTGCGCTCCAATCTTTTTTGTTTCGTGGCATCATTTATCACCTGCGCGGGAACACGACGAAATGCTGTCAGACCGAGATCAAACTTTGCAATATGACGAACCGATTTCTGGCTTATCATCAGCTCTGTTGCAATCTGCCGCGTACTCTTACTCGTGCCGGGTTCGTCTTGAGAGCAGATGAGTTCAGCAACTTTTTCGACATTTTCTTCCGTACGCACATTTCTCGGTCGTACACTCCAGGATTTGCGCTTTTCCGCCGACAAAAAGGTTTTTTTCTCCGATGAAAAGATCTTTTACATCAATCCACCCATTAATAATCAAAACAACCGTAATAATAATAATAATAATAATAATAATAATAATAATAATAATAATAACAGTTTTACTAATATTAAAGTCCCTGAGGGATCATTTTTACCTCGGGGCATAAAAAAAATTATAATAATAATAATAATAATAATAATAATAATAATAATAATAATAATAATACTAATAATAATAATAATAATAACCTGATCACCTGAGGGATCATATACAGGGTGCGGCCGAAAAAAATAATCCATTACGAAAATTGCGATTTCTCGAAAACCACTGAAGATGTTCGTACAAATATTTTCATTCTTATTCGTAACATATTTTTGCATAATATTTGAAAATTTTATCTCAGTATCTTTATATTTGTGATCATGACATCAGGCAGAAGAAAGAACTGCATTTTTTCAACTGAACACGGCATTCACGAAACAGGAAATCATATTTTTACATAAACTAGCCTGCGGTGTGCCATAATTGCGTAATTTCCGCTTTGCAGACGGTGTTTTGTTTACACTTTGAGTAAAATTGCAATTGTAAGCAAACAGTTTTATTCAACATGGGCAAGATATCCAATGATGATAAAATGAGAATACAGACTTTAAGAGAACTTGGATTTGGCTACAGAAAAATCATGCCAAATTTTCCGATAAGAACTGGAAAATTGGCACTGTGCAGAGCATCTGTCGAAGGGTTGACAAACGTGGCTTGGCGGAAAAGCGCAAATCCGGGAGTGTACGACCGAGAAATGTGCGTACGGAAGAAAATGTCGAAAAAGTTGCTGAACTCATCTGCTCTCAAGACGAACCCGGCACGAGTAAGAGTACGCGCAGGGGCGTCTATCCCCCCCTAAGTCATTGGAGCAACGTCCCTTTTCCCCTCTTCTTCCCCCCCTCCCCGGTCCTTCCCCCCTAAAATTGTGGCAAACACATGGACAAATCTTTCCCCCCCTATTTCTTGGATGGAGCATTTGCTCCAAGGTTTCTATGGTGTAGACGCCCCTGAGTACGCGGCAGATTGCAACAGAGCTGATGATAAGCCAGAAATCGGTTCGTCATATTGCAAAGTTTGATCTCGGTCTGACAGCATTTCGTCGTGTTCCCGCGCAGGTGATAAATGATGCCACGAAACAGAAAAGATTGGAGCGCAGTAAGAAACTGCTGAGACGGCTGAATTCACGAGCGACAAAAAAGGTTTTCTTCACCGATGAAAAGATCTTTTACATCAATCCACCCATTAATAATCAAAACAACCGCGTCTGGGTGAAGAAGAAAAAAGCCGATATCCATCCAAGCCGTCTGTTGGTTGAGAGAGCCAAGTTCTCTCCCCACATCATGGTTTCTGCAGGTGTCAGCTATGAGGGTAAGGGACGCTTGCATTTCATTGACGAGAAGGCCAAAGTCAATGCTAAGTACTACGTGGAGAATCTTTTGCCTAAGCTTGTCGATGACTGTCACACTGTCTTGGGAAATCAGTTCATTTTTCAGCAAGATGGAGCGCCCACTCACGGCGCAAAGCTGGCCCAAGATTGGTTAACAAGTCACTGTCCGGACTTCATCGACAAGGATTCATGGCCGCCAAATTCCCCAGATATGAACCCACTCGACTATGCTGTCTGGGGTGCAATGCTTGAGACCTACAACAAACTTGCCACAAAGCCGAAGAACATTCCTGAACTGAAAAATACGCTGCAAATCATCTGGAATGACTTGCCACTTGAGACCATTCAGAAGTCTGTTCTGGGCTTTCGAAACGTCTGCAAGCTTGCGTAAAAGCAAACGGTGGTCACTTCGAACATTCCTTGCACAAAACTTAACACTTGGCCTAATCTTGTCAATTACAATAAGTAACCTTGAACCTTGTTACGTTACTGTTTGCGTCGTTACTTTGTTACTTTTTGCTGTCAGTAACTGTCTGTTGAAACGAAAATAACATTGTTTCACTTCAGGGTTGCACCATTATGGTTTTCATGATTCGAATTTCATTACATTTAGCCAAGTTGTAGATAGATATGTGTCAAATAGACTGGCACAGTTTTGTAACAAAATATTCAGCGGTTTTCGAGAAATCGCAATTTTCGTAATGGATTATTTTTTTCGGCCGCACCCTGTATACCTCGGGTAAAAAAAATAACGATAATAATAATAATAACGATAATAATAATAATAAATGAAGGAGGGCAACGATTAAAAATTTTAAATGAAGTCAATCACATAATTAAACTTTTCAATCATTTGCTTAATCACATAAGACATTGAGGAAGTAAATATTACTAAACTGAAGAAACCAAACTGAAGAAAGACAATCCACCTATGTTAGTAACAGGGCTTGTGTGTCTATTGTTTTTATTTTAATAATGATACGAACCTGTTAGTCGCAACAGAATCTCGTGGCTGAGCGTTGAAGGTAATCTTCTCATCCTTCGCAATCTTCTCGCCCTCATCTTCTGAAGAGCTCAGTCGAGAACGTGTCTTCTCCAAAGTCTCCAAATTGTTTGATGGTGCAGTCTCTTTAGACACAGATGATGCAACCAAACCCACTGTTGCAGCTTTTGACCCAATCTCCATCAGGAAATTTCGACTGCCCGTCCTGTCAGGACTTCCTAAATCAAAGCTTGAACGCGCCTCAGCAGTCGGCGACTTCACACTGCTCTGCGACTTCAAGAAAACGTCCGATCGACTGCCCGACCTGTCAGGACTTCCTAAGTCAAAGCTTGAACGCGCCTCAGTGGCTGGCGACTTCAGACTGCCCTGCGACTTCATGAAAACATCCGATCGACTGCTCGTCCTGTCAGGACTTCCAAAATCAAAGCTTGAACGCGCCTCAGCTGGCGACTTCAGACTGTTCTGTGACATCATGAAACCATGCTTTCGACCGGGCTCATCGTTTTCTGAGGCGCTGCTCTTCGGACTCGTGCTGACCTTTTCGTCGTGATCAACGACCATTTTCGCTTCGAAGGTCTTGCTCGGCAGTGTTATCTCAAGACGGTTGCTGTGTCTGTTACCCTCTAAGGAAGAATCAGTTGACCCTTGTTTTTGCAGTAACAGCAAGGCATCACTTTCCACCACAGTCGTGGAACTTTTGCCCGGGTCCTCCAATCCGTGTAAGGAGTCGCGACTGTTGAAGCTGCGACGCTTTGACTTCCATGCCTCTATTGTTGCGGCTACGGTTTCTCCTTCGACCTCGTCAAAACTTTTTCTGTTCGCATCGTGATATTCCCAACGTTTTTTCCTCAGCTCCACCTCAGGATCGTTAGTTCTGCTGCCGGAACTGCCTTTCCCAGAGCTAATGTTGGATGACGAATAAGGCCTGGAAATGCCGGAAAAGCCAGACTTCAGCGACGAAGGAGCTGTTGCTGAATTCTCATCTCTTTTCAAGGAATCCTGCTGTCTCCAAGCGGGCCACTCGGACACAGAATCGTTGCCGGTTTTTGTAATCGCTATACCCGAAGAACCCAGTGACGCAGGCCGTGGACTGCTCGCGTTTCTGTGAGAGGTAGTAATTAGAGATGCTAAGGAAATGTCGCCTGTCTTTGACTGCGGAGAATGATTACCAAAGTGATGCTTATCCGTCGTCGGCTGGCGCTTCTGTGGAACCACCTTCCTCAGATCGGACGCACCGCTGCTTCTTGAAACCTCCTCAAAGTGTTTCATCAGCCACTTTGGATCCGGTACTTCCTCCGATACCACACCCCGATCATCCGATATGGGACCATCACCAACCGACACAACTCTTTCCGCTTTTACCATCGGCGCTGACCTATCGGAAGTGTGGATGCTTCTCGCGACATGAGCTCCCGCTGAAACAACTGGCTTTTCCAGGGAAGGAGATCGAGTGCCCCGTGAAGGAGAATGGCCCCTAAAATCGGAATTCAGAGTGGCGGTTCTAGCACCAGACATGGAACCTTTGCTATTATACAATAACCCTTCTGGCCGCTGTTGTTGCAAACTGGTTTTGGTTGGTGACTTTGCTGCAGCGAAGTCAGTGCCGTCGATCGTGGACAAAGTCATCTTTAGTGGAAGTGACATCCCTCGTACTGCCTTTTTCTTAAACGCCAGATGATGGCACTCCTGCTCTCGCAGGTACTGCTTTTCCAGCTCCGCAAACTTCGCCCGAGTGTACTTATACCGCTCTGCATGGCTTGTAACCTCGAAAAACGTCTCTGGGTCGTAGTCAAGGTCAAACTGTACGCCATCATTCAGACCGGTGGATCTACCTCCGACGCTGGATACATTCCTTGCGTTGGTATTAGCCGTAACGATTTTCGTGTTGGATAGATGAAGACCCTTGTCTTTGGCCTGGAAAGGGAGAGTTGTGTTTTCCCCACTCCCCGTTTGGTACCCCTGGAGGAACCTGTTCCGTAAAACATTGATGTCTGGAAGCAAGTATTTGTCATTGTCCTGATGCGCATCCATCCTTGATTTTTCCAGTGCGACTGGTGGAACATTCTCGTAGTTGACCTTTCCAGCTCTTCCATAACCAGCACCATCGACATCTACTCTTTTCAATTCAGCGGACCACCTGTGTGTCGACATCTCGGCGTGCGTCTTGTCAATCACAATTTCATTTGATTATTGGAGAACAAACCAATATCCACGATCAAATACCTGCCACAGGTTTTTCGATAATGCTTTGAAAAATCATCCTGATGTTCTGAATCTTTTCAAAAGGCACAACAAAGAAGAACTCTCAGGAAAGAAGTAGAACTGGGTTCGGGTCACGTTCACCCCCTTACGAAAAGTCGAAACCCCAAGATCGGAACTTGAGCACTAATCCATCCCTAAACAAGAAATCAAACAGATACTGCTTTATAATTGCCATTACTCCGATACCTACACGCCTTAACTTCCTTGTAAAGCTAACTTCACAACCTACTTATACATCAAGAACTGTGTATCGGTGAGTTTGCGTTACAACAGATACAAGTACAAATACATAACATACTGCAACATAAACATTTAGTAAGTAAGCATACTGAAACACATGCACACACATAACAGAAGACAAACTGGCATACTTGTGCAAAGAATATGCGATTTGTACACGAACATTTCAGTCGCTGGCTTTGACTACATCCGACTGAAGATACGTATTTTGTTCCTGCCCACTGCTCTTCCACTTACTGCTTTCAATCCCAGATTGCATCCTGGATAAAAATGCACACATACTAACATTCATACACACAAACACATACACAAACACATACACAAACACATACACAAACACATACACACACACAAACACAATGACATTATACCAAGAACAGAAAACCTCAAACAGGAAGTTACTACACTTTTCCTTTATACTCCCAGTAAACTGATCCTAAACAATGTGATGTACCAATGTGATGTACTGGTTAATGAATTTTAAACAATGTGATGTACCAATGTGATGTACTGGTTAACGAATTTTAAACAATGTGATGTCCCAATGTGATGTACTGGTAAACTGATCCTAAAGACAATGTGATGTACCAATGTGATGTACTGGTAAACGGATCTTACACAATCCACTGTACCAACATGACATACCGTTAAATGGATTCCCAACAACGTGGTGCAGCAATGTGAAGTATCAGTAAATGGATCCTACACAATGTGATGTGCTGTTTCGTCACCGTACATGTAATTTGCAGATCATAAACACATCACTGTGTCTACACCACTCGTGATAAACTAACCTTTAGACAAAATTGCATATCTCTGTATCAGCGACTACTTATCAATTACAGGTGCAGCGCTACACCGAGCCTAAGAAGTATAGGCCGGGCGATCGAGCGATCGGTCCAATCGATCAATGGCCCTTACAAGAGATCCGATCAAGTGATCAGATAATATGATCAACCTTGATCTGTACAGGCCACGATAAGTCAACACGAGGAAATAGGCTAAGAATGCAACAGGACGGGCAAGACACGATCTGACTTGGTAAGTTGGGGGTAGATCACAGCAACACCCGGTAGAGGGTACTTGTATTACCATAAAACATTGTTTACTTACCATCACCCTCGTCCAGTGTTCAACAAAAGCATTACGCTATAAATGGGTGCAATGGTATTTGTGTGTGCGTCTGTGAGTGTGTGTGTGTGTGTGTGCTTGTGTGTGTGTGTGTGTGTGCGTGTGCAAGTGTGTGTGTGCTCGTATGTGTGTGTGTACGTGTGTGTTTGTGTGTGCGTACGTGTGTGTGTGTGTATGTGTGTGTGTGTGCGTATGTGTGTGTGTGTGTGTGTATGTGTGTGAAGGCATTACGCGTTACAAGGGGCATCAGATGAAAACATTGAACTTGGAATGAAACCGTTGTGAATGTATCAAAGTGGCTTGCATATTTTTATACGACAGCTGTTCAAACTGAACGAAAGTCGTGCACCACGAATTAAACAACTTTGGCAACTGTTTACGTCAACAGTCAACACAGATGTCAACAGTTTACTAGAGGTCAACAGGATTTAAAAAGGGATAATGCTACGGCAGACACCACAAACAGGCCAAATGAAATCATTCATCGAATTTTATGCACTTCTGGTGCAAGACACAGTTGAGAGTCCGCCTTGTAAAGCAGAGAGTATGGGTTCGAGCTCTACCCCTGAGATGGTTACTGTGTAGGATCCTTAAGTAAGTCCTTCATTCACGATTGCTCAGAGCCATTGATCGATGCTTGGTATTTAGATAGTGTGTAATAATTAAGACGATGAGGGAGGATAGATGAATGGCACCACTCTGGCCTGAAGAGCATTAGATCTTGAAAAGTCGTGGTTCAATACCCGTAAACCCCCTCTAGGTCGACTCAGCCTTCCACTCCCTAGGGGGCAGAAGTAAATGAGCGCGCGCCTTACAGGCTGCCAAGACGTGTGTTAATTAAGATCTTGACAATTGTACTGTCATGTCTCAATGTTTCAATGCAACTTACTGCGGTTTGACAAGGAGCTTGTCAATAAACCCGAATATTATTATTATTATTACTCCTAATCCACCATATGGTATGTCTTTGTTTCAGTTGACAGACCTTCAGGCTATTGACCTAAGGCTTGTGTTTGGAGTGCCATCGCCTGATACATTATGCGTTAGACAATGGAGCAATGGAACCTGATAACTAATTACAATTAAGCCTCAAAGCCTAACCCAAAGAACATACTAAATCATTTAATAATTAATTAAGTAAAAAATAAATCATTTAGTAATAAACAACATTTTCAAATAACCTCAAACCACACAGGTTTAGGAGGTTGTCATTTGAGTAGATAACCTTGAAGGGGCGCTACATAAAAGCTCCTTAATAACAATAATAATGATGTGGTTGGATAGTCACTTGTGCCAGGTCCTTCTGAGAGATACTTAAAACACACTATAGCAGTTTCCATAATAATAATAATTTACACATATATACAAAAAGCCTATAATACTAAACCTTTTAATAATATGTCGCAGTCTCATGGCGCTTTGAAACAAACAGTGGTTTAACAAATTCTCAAATGAAAATAAAACTGCCAATCATGAAATCCCTTCCTCACTCTTACCTTCCCTCCGGTACTTCCTTTCTTTACATCTTAATTCTTTTCTCTCACCCTCATCCCTTCTTCATTCCTTCTTTTATTTCTACCTACCTTTCTTCCTTTTTTCCTCCCTTCCTGACTATGCTCTCACTCATTCCATCATTCCTGCTTTCCTTCCTTCCTTCCTATTTTCTCTTCTTTCTCCTCCCTTCTATTTCTAAGTCACCCAGTCCATACATTAAGCATCTTCTTTTCGTCCTTCCTTTCTCCGTTCCTCCCTCCCTGCTCCCTTCCTTCCTTTCTTTATCCCCTTCCGCACACATTTCTTTCTTCCTTCTTTTCAGATCAACCTAAGCTATATAATCACCAACTAATGAACCACCTCACTCCTTCCTTCCTTCCTTCTCTTAATCCTTCCTTCTTTCCAACATTCCCTCAATCCTTCCCTTCCAACCTTCCCTCTGTCCTTCCTTCTTTCCTTCTACCAACCTTCCCTCAATCCTTCCTTCCTTCCTACTTTCCCTCCGTCCTTCCAGCCTTCCTTCCTACCTACCCTTCTACTGAGATAAACTTAACGCACTACATTCTCTTCGCCTACAAATGAATCATGCAAATGACCCGTTAATCTCATTGCCTGCCTGAGCCCTGCGCTTAATTAGACACACTGCAACGTTGAATTACCGCGAGGCCAAGAGACATTAAAGTCCACAGCATACTTCAACCTCAGGCCACAATTTCTCTCAAGTAGACAGGTACTCAACGTACCTGATTCAAAGCACAACTCTCACAGGTCACACATACACACCTACACACACACGCGCGCACACACACACACACACACATACACACACACACACACACACACACACAAACAAACACACACACACACACTCAAACACACACACACATATACACATACAAAAATACATATATAAACATACATATATTTATATACAAAATACATACATATATATACAAAATACATACATATATACACAAAATACATACATAGGTACACAAAATATATACAATTATACATATATGTTCAAATAATTTATAGACACATAAACATACACATACCTACACAGAAACATACATACATTTATTCATACTAGTCTAAATATATAAAGCATTCACGTATACACACAGACATACACGCATACATACATGTCACACATATATATATGCCTGCCATAACCCTAACCCCATATACCTACCCACATGACCCACATGTACATATGCATGCATGCATACATAAATACCTACATACATTAATGCATACACACATACTTGCATACATACATACATACATACATACATACATACATACATACATACATACATACATACATACATACATACATGCATATATACATATGTACATACATACATGCTTACATACCTACATACATATATACATACACACCTATATGTACCCACCTACATACATACATACATACATTCATACATACATGCATATATACATACATAGATACATACATACTTACTTACATACCTACATACATATATGCATATACACCTACATGTACCTACATACATACATATATTCATACACACATACATCCCAACTTACATACATACATACATACATACATACATACATACATACATACATACATACATACATACATACATACATACATACATACATACATACATGCACATGTACTTGCTGTCTCCCTTTCTCTTTATTCTGGCAGATTAACATCTGAATGCATACACACATATCTACAAACAAGAGCAGGTGCTTGAAGTTTAGCCCCCAATAAACACCTCAGACTGCTACAAAAGGTGCAAATTACCACAATCACCTGGTCTCTAAGAGCCATATTCTTCTTGAATTTAGCCTTGTCTAACAGCAGCCAATAAATAAATTAAATGCATATCATAAGGAGCTCGGTATAAATAAATTCATCATCGTCATCACCATTATCAGTTCCTGACACCAGTCGTTAGACCGCTATGGGTATGAATAGAGGATCTCCCTTGTTCTCGGTCATTAATTTTGTCACTAACTTATGTCACTTACTCGTGTTGCTTACTCATGTCGCTTTTTTTACTCATGTCACTCGTGTCACTTACTTGCAAAAACTTACTCATGATGCTAACTTGTGTTACTTACTCATGTTGCTTACTCATGTCACTTACTTGTGTCACTAACTCGTGTCACTTACTTGTAAAACTTACTTGCGACACTAGCTCATGTCACTTACTAGTGTCGCTTACTCATGTCACTAACTCCTGTCACTTACTTGAAAAATCTACAAGATTGCGACACTAACTCGTGTCACTTACTCGTGTTTGTCCTCATGTACAGAGGACAAACTACTGAGCAATCTTTAGCTTTACTGACAGCACAGCAGAGACCAAACCCTTCCAAAGACAACATAGGAAACTGGTCCCAAGCAAACATTCTTAGTTCTAGCAATGAGCAACAAACACGTGAGGAAGAACATAATTAAAGTGCAAAGGACATGAGATTTCGAGCTTAAAGCCCACTAGAAGTCCATCCATAATGATCATAATGTACAAGATATGTGATTGATTTTATCACAAGACGTCACTAGTTGATCTCCAATCGACAGATAGCTAGCTAGCGCGGTAAGTACACCCTTGTTCAACGCAGGACATATCGAGATTCTTTGTTCAGAGCTCTTATCTTTAATGTTGGCATCTCAAACAGTACCCTTAATTTTTATTTAAATAAAATTTTTATTTTTATTTTTAATTAAATAAAACGCAGGGTAAAAGAATTTGGCCACAGCAGAGGAATCAAGGAATTACAATGGAGGATTCGTGGAGCCAGGATGGAGGATTCGCGAGGCCAGGGTGGAGGATTTGTGGGGCCAGGATGGAGAATTCATGAAATAACTATGGAGGTGTCATGGGCCAAGACGGTGGAGTCATACAGCCAGGATCATGGAGTAATTGGACTAGGATGGAAGAGTTGTGGGCCAAGATGGCAGATTCAAGGGGCCAAGGCGAGGCTACACTGGAGGAGTTGAGAGGCCAGGGGAAGCAAGGAAGGACCAGCATTCAATCTTCTCACAACGTGAACAGATACACATCTTCGTCAACAAACACTTCTTCTCTTATCATCGATCCACCTCCTCCCCTCCCTTCGCCACAGCCAGTAACACATCAAGTTTTCTTAAGACACACAGTCCGCCCTCGGGTGTGGTTGTGCATTTGGATATTTATATAGCACCTGTTTTGGAAACTTCTCAAATGCTCTGGATGTATTATTAACTAACAGATTCCACGAGAATCATTAAACCTCAGGCTTGCAATCAAAATGTAAATTTAGGTTAGGTATGGTAAGAAGGTAAGGTATGAAAACATAAGATAAAAAAATGTAGACCAAGGTGATATAAGGTTAGGTATGGTATAGTATGGTAAGTCAGGGTAGAACATGGACAAGCAAGGCAGGAAAGGGCAGGGTAGGGCAGTGCAGTGTATATGGCAGGGCAAGGCAAGGCAGGACAGGGTATGGTAGGGCAAGGCAGTGTAGGGCAGCATAGAGCAGGGTAGGGCAGGCTAAGGCAGGCCAGCATGGAAGGGTAGAACCCATATAAACTGGAAGGTAATGGATACAACAATTGCAGCATGAATTGGACACCTTTTGTTAATTTGCTATATAAACATCAAACTGATTGTCTAGCTGTAAGTCACAGCAACTGTCCTTAACCACAGAAGAGTTCACCTGTAATAAATTCCCACCATGCAAGACATCAGTTTCACTATTACTTCTAAGACACAGTCCAAGGCCAAACTCTTAACACTGTCAATAACAGGCGTTTAAATGACTTTACGGATAATACACAAGTTGTCCGGTAATGAAGGACAATTCATATGGCCTACAACCAGCAAGGCATTTCATCAGTTCAAGGCAATCAGACAAAAGTCTCTGAAGATACCAGATATTTGAGCATATAACCACATTTGTGTCTGTGGTTACCAAACAATACTTTTAAGCATGTAAACAAGCATATACAGACATACATATACACTAATGTATGTATATGTATAAATAGTATATTGAGTCTTATATATAGACTCGTATTAAGTAAATAAATGCTTATGTTAAAAAAAACTTAATTTGCAAACACCTCGCAGGTTAACTTTGTTAAACGATGGTGAAAACCCCGACACAAGTCCACACAACCTTGCCTCTGGCCTCGACTAAAGGCACACTCACAATGTATGGCAAAATAAACATTTACACAGGCTAACTATAGGTATTGATGCCGGCTATAAATACGCTAAGCCGTGCAGTTCAAAGCTTTTTGGCCTTACGTCCACGATCACTAAAACACCGAATGGGCTTGTATAAACGAATAAAGGTGCTACATAAAACTGACGGTATTAACTCACGTTCGGCTGTGATTCGCCATAAACTATTCAGTATTAACACTCCAACAGCTGCTACCCGGCGCATTTATAAAACTTTACTACAATCGACTTACAGAAGACAGTCGTACTCTTTAACAGAAGTTCGAAGGCTTCTGTTTAAGAAAAACACCCTTCTGCACAACAGATTTTTTCAGAAAATTAATCACTTAAATAAAAGAAACAGTTTCATTGAATTTCGATACGTTACTAACGCCTCAAACCAACCTTGATCATAGATATCTCAACCGCACTGAGAAGCACATATCCATGCCGAGACGACAACCACAAGCAAAGACTACATATCACTGAGACCAAAATTTGAAAAATTTCTAAGGGAAAATAAGTTTTATAAAAACAGATTCAAAGATTTTCCTATTAATTGTTAGGTAAGAGCCCAAACCGTTACATTTTTGTATCAATACCGTGTGTTAAAGTGCAGCTTAAACAAAGACCTTTGTGCTATGCTATAGCACAGTTGAAACAAATGCCTTTGATGAATTTCCTATACGCGAAGCCGAATTTGCGACATTTTTCTTGCTTTCGACAGTCTACTAGATTGTTAAAAACCTATTTGCCAGAATTAGCGAAAATTTTATAAACTCGTGGCAAGATCTGTGAAACAACAATTTGCAGTTATGTATTGTCGATACTGACATGAAAAGCCTAATTGAAGAGGCTGTGAATGGCTGCCACCTGTCGAATGCGAATATGATAGAACTTCGCCATCTATCGAACAAGAAATGCTGTCAGAGTATTGTCGTCTGCTAGTAATAATATGACATAGCATAGCATTTAAAATCACAGGGCATAATGATTTAGAAGATTTACATTTCGTCTGCGTTTGATTCTGTGCCTTGAAAATTCTGTGTTTCTTGTAACTATTACTTTCCGAATTAATTGTTTACGCCGTCGGGACAAATACGGTTGAAAAGCTTTGGTAGGTTTGGATATGTCCATCTATTCTAGGTAGGCTATACAGCGAATGCGCTAGGGACGTACAGTCAATGAAATGATTTGAGAAGTGCTGTTAGGCTATATGGTGGTGAAGTTACTGCGCGGGTTTTGTTCGTATATATATAGGCGTTTTATTTGAGATGAATCGTTAGTAGACAGTAGCCTACCGAAGCGAGGGTCTTCCAGCAGTGCCAGGAACAGGACGCAACTCAAGAGAAAATTTTAAGTCGGAATGATTTGATTATTAAACTAATTACTTCAATTTTAAATGTAATAGGCCTTTCCATTTAAAATTAAATAAATGTAGGCCTTAATAAACTTAAGTAACAGCAGATAAAAGTGTGCATATAGGCAATAGATAAATACCTGGCAGTGCAGGCTTATTTTAAAATTGTCGTTTTAACATATTTATAGCAAATATTATATTCTAGATAACAAATTTGGTCTTTACTGGTTAAGTTGATCTTTGGAGAGTGGCGCTATATCTAAGCTTGGCACAGGACGCAAATATAGCTTGCTAGGCCTATACGTACCTGATTGTAGAACAGGGAGTGGCAGGTGTCGAGTTGGAGTGTGCACTTTGGTGGCTATTGCACAGGCGGTCTTGTAGTTAAGTGCTGGGCGTAATCAACGAAGGTCAAGGATATGCATGTTGCAGGATCAAGATAGTTGAGTGATGTGGTCGGCAAAGGTAAGGTTGTTGTCAAAGATAATTCCAAGATTGCGGACCAGAGAAGATTAAGGCGCAGGAGAAGTGAGATCTGTCGGGAAAAGGTTATAAGTCTGTAATCACCTGTTCTTGGAATCAATTCCCGTCTAATCTTTTCTTGAACGTAAATCTTGGCATTGACTGAGAACGTAATAGTTATGTAACTTTGGCGGACAGCCTTTGCATTGCATGAAATCAACAAAAGGAAGGCATACGAGGAGAGAGGGATGGGTGGAAAGTAGAAATGGAGGATATATAGAGGGGAAGAAGGAAGGCATGGAGGAAAAATAGAAAACGGACAGAGGGACACACGGTGGAACGGATGGATGGAGGTATATAGAAACGAGGAAGGAACTGCGGGGAGAGGCAGGAAGGGAGAGAGATAGACAGACAGACAGACAGACAGACAGACAGACAGACAGACATAAACATATATACATGTACATAAAGAGAAACAGACATAGAGACAGAGAGAGAGAGACAAGGAGACAGAAACAATGAGAGTGGGAGAGAGATGGAAAGGAAGAAGATGAAGAGAGAAAGTTAGAGGGAGAAGGAGAAAAAAGAAGGGGAGAGAGAAAGGCAGGTAGGTAGGTAAGTATGTAGGTAGTTAGATCCGTGCTCATACAAGGCCTCAGGATGTCAACACTTGAGGCCCAACTCCAGTGTCGTATGCCCCCCTGCCATCTGGAATGGGAGAACAAACTCCCCAACTCTGGAAGACATATATATATAAGAGGCTCAGAAGTCAATGAGAACTGCAAATTAATTTATTATATACATCAGAATCATGCATGGTAACGCGCCCCCCATTTCTAGTAATTGTGTGATATCGCTCTTCCCCCCTCCACCACCCCTACCCATTGCTCAAGCACAATGTGCACCACAAACAGCACCAGACACTTGTGTGTGTGTGTGTATATATATATATATATATATATATATATATATATATATATATATATATATATATATATATATATATATATATATAGCTGCAACGCTCGCAAACTTATCAATGTATCTTTAGAAATCATACACATTCGCTGTGTGGCCAAAACAAGCACACAGGGTGACTCAGGGATTAATTTGTCAGAGATTAAGAGGGTTCAACCCCCAATTAATTTTTAAACCGTCCAGTTAATTCCCAAACAATACAAAATATTGCCGGGGGGAGATAAGTTATACCCACAGTACAGCTTTCAGTGGTTTAATGTTGGCTTTGTTTTTTTCTCAGCTTTCATTCATACCACTTCCAGTCCCGAGGTGGTCTACGAGTTTTGGCAACTGTTCTTTCTTTGTTGCTGGGCCCACGGCATGGAACCATATGAAGAATGCGCCATCTCTGGAGACATTTAGATCACAGCTCAAGACCTATCTTTTTAAACAATCCATGACTGCCATTGACTTTTTGAACTCATGCACAGCGCCCTATCCTTTGGCCTCGGTTGTACAACGGCGTTATACAAATCGTCTTATTATTATCATCATCATCATCATCATCATCATCATCATCATCATCATCATCATCATCATCATCATCATCATCATCATCATCATCATCATCATCATCATCATCATCATCATCATCATCATCATCATCATCATCATCATCATCATCATCATCATCATCATCATCATCATCATCATCATCATCATCATCATCATCATCATCATCATCATCATCATCATCATCATCATCATCATCATCATCATCATCATCATCATCATCATCATCATCATCATCATCATCATCATCATCATCATCATCATCATCATCATCATCATCATCATCATCATCATCATCATCATCATCATCATCATCATCATCATCATCATCATCATCATCATCATTATTATTATTATTATTTTTATTATTATTATTATTATTATTATTGTTATTATTATTCAGTGTTTGTTAAGTCAAAATTTTTTTACTAGAGCTACAGATCCTCTGAAAATCAGGCTCAAGAGTTTTCCAGTAATTATATTTGTTCTTCATTATGCGATTTTCGAAACTGCTAAGAATCGAGTAGGCCTACACCCACACCCATTACAATTTAGTACATATACCGGTTTTAGGTATGTAAGACTTGGTTGGGACATCCGGACATGTAAGAATTTTCAAACCTCCCCACCCCAGTTGAAATTTGACAATTCAACCCTGTGGTTATTGACTACACGATCCAATTGTCTGGTTTATTCTACCGTATTATACGCAGTCGCTGATATGTCACCAGAAAACATCCTGCGTCTTTGAGAGATCACAAATAGGCGCTATATAATTGTCCGTATACCCTTGTCACTAAACACACTGCCATAGAATATATATATATGTTTGTATATACATATATATATATATATATATATATATATATATATACATAATTATATATAGGTAATGTTGTTTATTCTTAAGTGGTTTACACCTAGCAGGACAATTCACTATGTAATCTACCTTAGCAAAGCTAACCGTACCAATACGGTACCATATATATTTATATAATATAATAATATATACTACTGTGAGTAAATATCTATAGTTTTTCGATGTGTTAGGGGGTGAAAGCCCCGGGGTAAGAAGGCAGTCCATCCCCGTCCGAGGGGCAATATATTCCCTTTCAGTGTCCTTGGACAGTCGACACTTTGCCCGATAGTCGTCTGGGCGGCCCATCCACCCCACCCCCACACCTCCTCCTTCTAGTCTGTCTTCCCCTACCCCGCCTCTACCCAAACCCTTTGCCTGGGTGCGGCAAAGGTGGGTGTACTCAGGCCTTTGTGTTGCAACGTCTCCTCACCCCCTCCAATAATATCAGCGTATATCACACGGCGCAGAAATTGGTACGAAAAAGGCAAATCACATCCCGTAGGGTAACATCTACTACATCGTTGGGAACTGAATGTATGTAAAGGGTATAGCAGTGTCGAATCGGTGAACTAACCCTTGGAAAACCAGAGGAACGACTGCCGTCACCCTGTGCCGAACCCTGCCTGATCTGATTGTGAATTGACAGAATCGGTCGGGAAAAAGGGACAGACTGGAGCGCTTGGAGGGGAGACAGCGGAAGCCCGATGACAAATCCGTGTCACAGCGGTTCTGCCTGCCAGCGAAGCACACGAGGGCCTTCCTTCCTTCCTTCCTTCCTTCCTTCCTTCCTTCCTTCCTTCCTTCCTTCCTTCCTTCCTTCCTTCCTTCCTTCCTTCCTTCCTTCCTTCCTTCCTTCCTTCCTTCCTTCCTGCTTAATCTTCACGTTCCTTCTTCCTCCTCCCTTCTCTTATCTCCTCCTTCGTCTTCCATCCTTAGTCTCCTCCTCGTTTCTCTCCTCGATCCTCTTCCACCCCCCTGCTCTTTTCTCATCCTCCTCCTCCTTCTCCTCCTCCTCATCCTCCTCCTTCCTCCTTCCTCTTGCTCGTTCCTATCTCCTTCTCATCAGTCCTACTTCCTACGTCTTTCTTCTCCTGACCCATCCATCCTGAGTCCAGTCCTTTTTCTAATCGCTCCTCCTCCTCCTCCTCCTCCTCCTCCTCGTCCTCCTCGTCCTCCTCCTCGTCCTCCTCCTCCTCCGCAATATCCTTCCATTTCCTCCGATCCATCTTCCTTCCAATCTCCCTTCCTCTGTTCCCCTGTTCCCCTATCTCCTCCTCCTCCTCCTCCTCCTCCCTCTGCCCAATCTCCTTCCATATCCTCCCTCCAACCCTTCCCCTCTTCCCCTACCTCCTCCTTCTCTTCTCCTATCCATCGTCCTGCGTCCCTCGCCCACTCCTGCACGCGACCGCCCTCTGGTGGTCGGAGGCTGGATTCGATAAATCCTTGGTTAGCCATCGGCGGTTTTATGCACGGACCCGCAGCCGAGATTTACACGATGGACGGAAGAATGGACGGATGGACGGACGGATGGATGGAGACACCGTGGAGAGCAGCATGGACGGATGGATGGAAGGATGGACGGATGGATGGACGGAGAGATGGACGGAGTCGGTTGAAAGATCGGATGGATGCAGGGCCGGCGCCAGAGTATTTGGCACCCTAGGCGAACCTGTCGCACTGCGCCCCTGGCAAGTGCGACAACTAGGCCTAATTAATGTTAAATTAATCAAGTTTTCGACAATCACGGAATCAACTTTCGATGCTACATTCTTATTTTAACAGATTCACAGCGTAACGTTTAAGGTTTAAGTACTGTAAAAGGGGAGTCTTGTTGTCAACACCTTGAACCTCAAGACCAAGACCATGACCTTGAACCTCAAGACCAAGACCGAGACCAAGACCCCCAAAAATCACAGTCGTATCCAGACTTCTATTCCTTACTAAAACTTGTCCAGTCGGACTACTCGTTATTTTAATGAAAACATGAGGCTTTTCTTTTATTCAAGCAAAACAACTCTAAATGGACACTGCAGAGAATTCCGAATTCGTATTTACAAAAGTCCTTCATGTGAAATGTTATTCCAAATGCCTGTTGAATTTTATAAAAACAAATTTGCTCAGAATTTTCTGACCAAGACGTGACCTGTGGGGCCTCATAAAAATTCTGCCATGTGAAAAAAAACACGGTCTAGGCTACAAGTGCTGAAATCGCTAGCACACAAAGCAGCTTTTCAGGAACTGGATGTAAATGTACAAATTAATCATGAGTCTGTTTTGAAATCATTCCATGATAAATAACCGGAAGTCAAAATAATTGTCCAAAACAACAGTGAAGCCTCATTCACACCGCCTAAATACTAAAGCAATAACTGTATGAGTAATTATTGGATAAATTTTTAAATTCTTGCCGTTTGTTAAAATTAATGACTGTTCGTTTTGACAAAAGTCTTGGTCTTGGTCTTTCAAAACCAAGACCAAGACTTTGAACCTCAAGACCAAGACCAAGGCCTTGAACCTCAAGACCAAGACCAAGACCTTGAACCTCAAGACCAAGACCAAGACCAAGACTTTTTAAAACGAACTCGAGTGCACTCGAGACCAAGACCTTGGTCTCGAGGACAACAAGACTGTAAAAGGCATTAGTAATGTTTCACGAAGTGAAGCAGATTACGTATGTACTACTTAAAAAATTAAAGCAACAAGAACTACTACTCTAAATTTAGAAGTTCCTTACCATCAGTTGAGTCTTAGTTTCTGTTTTCAAGAGAGCTTTGAATACTGCAATCGTGTACAGAGTGTACAGGCCGAAAGGCTTGTAAAGAGACATTGAGAGAGACAGACTGCGACAGAGACAGAGCGAGAGAAAACAAGACAGACAGACAGACAGACAGACAGAGAGTGAGTAAGAGAGAGAGAGAGACAGAGAGTGAGTGAGTGAGAGAGAGAGAGAGAGAGACAGACAGACAGACAGACAGAGACAGAGAGAGACAGAGAGAGACAGAGAGAGAGAGACAGAGAGAGAGACAGAGAGAGAGAGAGAGAGAGAGAGAGAGAGAGAGAGAGAGAGAGAGAGAGACAGAGACAGAGAGAGAGAGAGAGAGAGAGAGACAGAGAGAGAGAGAGAGAGAGAGAGAGAGAGAGAGAGAGAGAGAGAGAGAGAGAGAGAGAGAGAGAGAGAGAGAGAGAGTAAAAGATAGACCAACAAGGCATACTATTTCAGGCATATCTTAGAGCTGTAGCTGAGAGATTATACTGTTAAGGTGTATCCAGTGCGTCTGATTTAAGGCGATCGATCGATCGCTCTCCTTGGTCGCTCGCCTAGCAAAGGTGCCGGCGAGCGATTTACCGCTCGCCTAGCCGAAGGCTTCCACACCCTCGGTGACAGTCGGTCATCGCTCGCTGAGTTTGAATTAGACTCCAAGAAGATAGACGAACCTGGAGCCAGACCATTAGTTTATTTACCTAATTGAGATTACTTTGATTTACTTAACAATTTGGACAGCGGTGAGTGCGTGCTGTGACCTGTCCTAATTACTGCTGACTGATCACTCCAATTTCGTGCAATATAATTGACCATAACAACACGACCGACACCTTACGACGCGTGAGGTCATCATCCGTAACATCACCACTTTCTAAAATTATTTTAAACAACAATGGCGGCGAAGATGAGCAAGTCAAATAATAATGTCATGGAAATTAGGCGACTCGTTCGATGTCAATGTAGTCGAAATAGAAAATCGTCGGACTGTGAATTAAATTTACTGCAAGCCCTGCAGAAAGCACGCCGAATCGCCGATAAATTACGAATGAATTGCTGGCTGAAAGGTCAAGCCAAAAATGAGTGTTCCACATATGCCGAAGGCTCAAACAACGTTGTGAAATCAGCCGTCACACGTCATCTTACATCAATGGTAGGTTTCTAGTGAATGTTCATTAATCCATTCATTTTTAGAATCTTGTCGCGGTCGACTCCTTCGATCGCAACGACGAACCAACGAAGGAACTATTAAAAGATCTTTAATTAAAAATAAAGTCGATTAAGTGTAAAGTAAATCAACTCGTCTATCAAATATCACAATCGTAGACAGCACACAGGTTGGCTGGTCTCGATTGAACGTTATACGATCAATGTTTCAACGTTTACAAATCTTCGTCAAAAGGCCCCCAATGTACATCAGGTCTATCTTATATAGAGTTCTCCCGGATTCCAGAACGTTCTGTGACGTCACTGTACTTTTCCCTGGAAAGTCCTACTGAACACGTATATCCTTGTTGCATGCACCGAATTAATGTTGACAGCTTGCTGCAGAATTTTCCGTGCGTTGTAAACAAGCTTGTTGACGCGTCGGTTTTCTTCCCTTGATGCATGCACCCGCGTAGACCACGACAAATCTATATAGCGCATCTTCAAGAGACCTACTCAGATAACGGAACTGAAGTGAGATAGGCCTACTAGATGGGTTCTATATGCAGCGATACGAAAATTACGAATACGATACACAAAATACGCTGTACACAAGAGCTCCCGAGGTCGACCGCGTATCGCTCGCCTACTCGATCCAGCGCGATCGATTTTCAACCCGCCTACTATTTTCAAATCAGACGCACTGGGTGTATCATGTGTATGCCGTGGTTGTACGGTACATTTAAAAGAGACAATCTGGCTCGTGTGCAGCTGGGAGGTCGAACAAGGTCAATTACTCCGACATAATTATCAGGGTAACCTAGAACATGTATAGACAAATACCACACCTACAATATGTCTATGGCCCTGTATTTCAGATATCATGAGTCGCATCTTTTACTCAGACTGTAATTCACACTGCAGAGTCTCAGCAGAGAGGCTGAGACATAGCCTACACGCAGTACACGGGCCTTTTGAACACCATAGGCTAAATAATATTATGTCATCAGATGGCACAATTAACCAAATTTAAAATTTGTGCGCTTGGAGGCAAATGAAAGAATAGGGCGGCAATGGTTTAAAAAATATTTCTTTGTGTAGCTTTTCTGCCGCCCCCAGAAATGTGCCGCCCTAGGCGGCCGCCTAGTTCGCCTAGTGGTTAAACCGGCCCTGGATGGATGGACGGTGAATGTTTCGACGGATGGTCGAGATTTTATGGTCCTGCAACCGATGGCGCGCCAACGCGGCCTCTGTCCATCTTCAGTAATTATCTCGGTCCGAGACAAGGCACAAGTCACGTGCTCTGTGCACGCATGAAGGCACCTCTCCGTCCGTCTTTTGTCCCTCCCTCCTTCCCTCCAGCCTCCCTCCTCCCTTTCTGCGACCATCCCTCTTCCTTCTCTCATCCTCTTCTTGCTGTATGTCTGTCTGTCTGTATGTATGTAAGTATCTCTCTCTTTATGTATATATGTATTTATGTATGTGTGTGGATGTATGTATGTATTCTTTGTTGTTTCCGTCCATTGTTTCTTCTCCCTCTGCCTCTCATGCATCCATTTCCAGGTCCTTTTGCGTCCTCTGACGCTTCCCATTCCACGGCCTCCTTTCTCTACGATTCCGTCAATCGTCTGTCTTTTCGCGGATTCAACAACCCCCCACACACACACACAAAATACACACGTGAAAGCACACACAAACCACAAGCACACGCACACAGAGAAAGAGACAGAGCCAGAGACAGACAGACAGACAGAGACAGACAGGCAGTCAGACAGAACAAGTAAAGGAGAGATGTAATACAAAATTATAAATATACCTATATCTCTCGGAAAGCTATGTAGGCCTACATTGTATTCAGCTCCATACGTGCACAAATGCATAGTGGTGCAGTAGTCCTGTATAGCCCTACTATTATAGGACAATTAGGTTATCCAAAACACTCAGATAAAGGACAAACGGGCGGACAAACGGACTAGTAGGTAAA
>OY744609.1:11067013-11247013 GCA_963556255.1 Allolobophora icterica | reverse complement strand
CCATTACTGCCATACTCTCTTTTGGCTAATCTAAAACTCCATACTGCTGTGCGAGACTATTCATGCCACATATACATGTATACGTGTATGTAATGTATGTATGTGTGTGTATGTATGTATACGTATGTATGTCTGTATATGTATGCATGTATACATGCATGTATTTATGTATAAATGTATGTATGTATAGATGTATGTATGTATGTAGGGCCTATATATGTATGTGTATATATGTATGTATGTATATATTTATACATGTATGTATGTATATGTATATATACATGTATGCATGTATTATGTGTATGTGTACGTGTATAAAGGGTGGACCATTAAAAATGAGATCATCGCGTACGATAGTGTATAATACAATGTCAAACTGTGCTTTGGGTAAATCGTAAACACCTAAATTATTCTACGATGCATACTTACTTAAAATACGTGTTATTTCGTCAACTTCCGGTCGCCATCTTTATTGTGAAGCAAGATTTACAACTTAAAGCGTACAAAAACCGTGATGGGGCAGGTGATAAACGAAGCCAGCAAATTAAAACGTCTGCAACAAAGTCAGCAGCTACTTGAAGCGTTTTCTAACGAGAGAAGAGTGCGAAGTTTTTTGTTCAAAGATGAAAAGACGTTTACAGTTGCCACACCAGTTAATTCTGAAAATGATCGTGTATACATATTCTGAAGCAAGAAAGAAAAAGCAAATCCAGCAACAAGACTCGTACGTCAACGTGAACATTTCAATCGCAGCATCATGGATCATGGTTTCGGTCGGTGTGTCTCGAGTAGGAAAAAAACAATTACATTTAAATTTTTAACGCGGAGCCTAAGTACACAGTAAATACTATTGTGATCACGTTCTAGTAAAAGGTTTACGTCCTGATATTCGAGCAAGATGTTACAGTTGGACTTTGCAACAGGACGAAGCTCTTTGACACACAGCAAAAAACTGTCACCTTCATCTAACCAGACATCTGCCCCCCCCCCCCCCCCAATAGCCCAAACCTAACCCCGGTAGACTACGCTATTTGGGGTGCTCTCCAACAGAAGTCAACCTTCCTGGTAAATTTACAACAATAGAACAACTGAAATTGGCCATTGTTGAGGAGTGGCGAAAAATGTCCCAGTGATTCATCGATAGGAAAATATTAACGAGTGGTGCAGACGTTTAGAAAAAAATGTTCAGAACCGAGGCTGACATAATGGAATATAATTTCTGATTTCTTTTTAATTAGCATTTAGCAACAAATTACTTGCATTTTGACAAGAAAAATATAATAATATAACAAATAATTCAGATTGAACGCGATGATCTCTTTTTAATGGCCCACCCTGTATATGTATGTATCTGCATAAAGCCTATTTTGAGAACCCATCCAAAGCTCAGACGTGCTATCCCATATTGTCAGACATAAACGTTTATAAGTATTCGCCCGCATCAGTATCTGGTATCACGAGTCATTAATTCTGATTTTTCTTCGGTCCGGTGGTCGTGGCTCTTGACTGTGGCCTCACTGTTTGCGGTCGAGATTCACAAGAACGAAACGGGAAAGGCGCCGATTGCATCGGCCCGGAAAATGGGGAAGAGGGAAGTGGAAAGGGACAGAGGAAGGGCTGGGAACGGCGCGCGCGATTGCGCTAAATTGCCTCAGGGATTGCCTATAATGGCGGGTGATGGCAGGGATGACAATACGTCCGCCAACCGCTAGGCGGCGCCAATATCCAGCGCCCTACGGAAGACCCGAGCGGACACGGCTGCTGGACCCCTTCGTCCTCGATTTTGTTGTTAGGGTCAAACAGGCGATGAGGATCTTGACGCCTTAGGAAATGTGCATCGACCTGACTCTTCTTTCTTACTTGCTTACAGTCCTCGTTTGAATGTGATTCGTGGTAGCAGGGTCTTTGTGTGGCGCCTTTGTAAGCGATTCGTAACTGAATGAAATTCAATGGGAGTTCAGTTGTAGGTCCTGGGGCTTTGTGCTCCGTCGCCCCTTCGAGTCTCGTGCAAATTCATTAAAACTGTGTACAATAGAGAGATATATAATACATGCATACATACATATTCAGTGCATACACGCCTATATACAATATGTACATAGCTACAGGCAAACATATTACACACACATACAAATCTATATATATATACACACACATATATATATCCATACACACATACATATACATACATGTATTGTATACATATACATACATCAATACACACATAGGGGCCTACATACATAAATATATACATGCACACACATACATACATACATACATGCACACACATACATACATACGTACATACATAAATACACACATACATACATACATACATACATACATACATACATACATACATACATACATACATACATACACTTATGCATATATACATACATGTACATATAATATAACTACACATACATGCATGTGTGTATATGGCAATTTATATAGTGCCTTACTAGAGCCTTACGAAGGCGCTAAACGCTATGCATATAGTATGTACATGTATGCATTGATACAGCAAACTTATTTCAATCTAGTCCTCATCTCTGAACGAAGTGAAATCATAAGTTGAAGCAGATGTTATGCCTCGTGCGGCTTTCCATAGGCGTTGTATCGTCTCTAATTCGTCCAAGTGGATATAGAGAGGCAGCGTTCAGTCGCATTGCCACGCGGGCCACGACTTCTATGGCAGACGCATCGCCTCCTAATTCACGACCCTACCCACACCCCATAGTCGTCTACTTCCTCCACTCCTTTTCTTGTTTTTTATCTTCGATTCTCCATCCTCCTTTATCCTCCCCATCGCCTCTCTGCATATCTTTCCTTTTTTATTCTTCTTATGCTCTTCCTCCTTTTTTCTCCCACCTTACTGTTCTCGTCTCATGCTTTGTTTCATGCTACTCCTTCTGCTTCTCTCGGCGCTCCGTCTCCTTATGCTTCCCATACTCATATCCTTTCTCTATCTTCCTGTTTCTCCTCCTCCTTCTTTCCTCCTCTGCTCTATATTTTGTCCTTCAAACTCTTCTTTTCCTTCTCCTCCTCTTGCTTCTCATCGTCCTTCCCCATTTTAAACACCTACTATTCTGCTCTCCTTTTCCTTCAACCCTTCGCTCAACAAGTTTTCTCCCTCTTCTTCCTATTACTAATTGCTCGAAACCTCTTTCTCCTCCTCTTTCCCCCCTATCCTTCTCCTTCACTTCCTCTAACCCACATCCTCTTCGACATTTCATATACTCCTGTTTTCCTTCAATCCTCATCCTTTCCTTCTCAACATACTCTTCTTCCTCTTCTTCCCAGTTCTCATCCTCCCCATCCTCCTTTTCATGCTCCTACTTCTCTTCGATCCTCTCCTCCTGCTCAGCGTACTCTTCTTTCTCTTCTTCCTATTCCTCATCCTTCCCATCCTCCGTCTCCTGCTCCTGCTCCTTCCCTCCAATCCTCCTCCACTTCTTTCTAATCCTCCTCCTCACCTTCCTCCTCCTCCTCCTCCTCCTCCTCCTCCTCCCGCCAATCCTCCTCCTGTTCCTGGTCGCCATCGTCATCCAAGTCGTCACCGTCTGCGCCTTATCAGCACAGTGCACTGGCCTCTGAATCGGTCCCAGATGAAGGCGACCGCATCCACGCATCATCGTCATCATCCGTAGCAGCAGCAGCAGCAGCAGCCCGCTCTCCGACCATGGATGCCGTGGACCGGCTACGGAGGCTGACGCAGCGGATGCTGTTGGCAGCTGCGCCGGATGCTGGAGAAATGGTGGCGACATCCGATCGTCATCTAGTGCGGAGGATGAGGAAGGAGAGGAGGGAGGAAAGGAAGAGGAGGGAGGAAGAGGAGGAAGTAGGAGGTGCAGGAAAAGGAAAAGAATGGAGGAAAATGATGGAGAGGAGTAAGGAGGGAGATGTCGAAAAAGGACCTGAATAGCCTCCTATCGAGGTCCTTTTGGAGGGATTGGAGGGTGGGAAAAGTAGGAGAATTAGGAGAAGAATGAAGATAAATAGAAGGAGAATGAAGATAAATAGGAGGAGAATGAAGATAAATAGGAGGAGAATGAAGAGAATTAGGAGGAGAATGAAGAGGATTAGGAGGAGAAGGAGAAAGATACAGAGGAGGAGGGGGAGGAGGAGGAAGACGGAGGAGTGAGAAAACCCAGAAGGAGGAGAAGAAAATGAGAAAGAAGAGGATGGAGACTGGAGAGAGAGAGGAAAAAGAAGGCAGCGGAAGGTGACGAAGAGAAGCACGAAGACAGGAGATAGAAGGGAAGAGGGAGGAAATAACAATGGATGGAATGGAATGGAAACAGAATGAAGAGACGGAGAAATAGAAGGAGAAAGTACAGGAAGAGGAGCAGGAGCAGGAGCAGGAGCAGGAGCAGGAGGAGCAGGAGGAGGTAGTGGTGGGGAGGATATGGAGGAGAAAGCGGAGGGAAAAAGCGAGGAAGATGGTGAGGAGGAAAAGGTGAGGAGGAGCAGGAGGAGCAGGAAGAGGAGCAGGAAGTGATGGAAGGGAAGTGGTGGAGGAAAAGGAAATGGAGGATGTGGAAGAGGAGGAGGCGATGGAGGAGGTAAAGAAAGTGGAGGAGGAGGTGCAGGAGGAGGAGGCATCCCGCATCAGCAGCTCTTCCGGCTGCAGTCTCCATCTTCATTATGCAGGCAGGACCCTGCCTTCTATTCCTCTTTCGCCTCATCCTCTTCTGTCTCACTCTGCAGTTTCCTCCTCTTCCTGCTTTCTCTGGCTCATACCTCCTCTACCTCTTCACTCCTCCTCCTCCTCCTCCTCCTCCTCTCCTCCTCCTTCTCCTCCTGCTCCTCCTCGTTTCCATCTCCTCGAATTTCTCCCATCTTCTTCATCGTATACAATTCGTTCGTTTCACAATTCTCTCTTTCTCTCTCTCCTCTTTATGTTCTTCTTCCTATTTCCATCCTCATCCCCTATTATCTCACCCAATCCCTCTCCATTCTCACTTCACCCTCCAGTTACCATCCACCCTATTTCCACTAGCCTTCCAAAACTCTTCTATCCCCTCTTCTTCTTCCTCTTCTTTCTTCTTCATTTCCTTACATTCCCTTCTTCCTCTTCCTGCTTCTTCGTTTCATCGCTCTTCCTATTCCCTTCCCAGACATCCCTGCCACCCCAAGGACCCAACCCAGTCTCAATCGCAACGGGGCAAATTGAAGCCACCTCCAGTCCTATATATATATATATATATATATGTATATATATATATATAATACATGATATTGTTTTTATTATTGGCACTTGTGCATAATACCCTCAATAAAGGATTCATTAAAGCAGTACATAATATGAAGCTGACTGTACGCATATGAGGCAGGACCTTAGTTCGACAAGACCTAGTATACGCAATATATATATATATATATATATATATATATATATATATATACAATTATACATACACACGTATAGTATTCTTTTGTATATTTATATATAACAAATCGTGTTATATTTATTACATTTCATATCACATATTTTATTAACATCATCTCTCTGTCTGTGTCTCTGTCTGTCTGTCTGTCTCTGTATATATATATATATATATATATATATATATATATATGTATATATATATATATATATATATATATATATAAACTTTCCGGGTGTGCTTGTGAGGAGCCTCGGAGGATGACGAAGCTGCTGATGCTGGCGAATTGGGACGAAGTTGATGGAGAATCGAAGACGCCGTCGCCACTATATTCGACTGCCGAAGATGGGTAGGACGAGGAGGAGGAGGACGAGGAGGAGGAGGAGGAGGAGGAGGTGGAGGAGGAGGAGGGAGGGAGGGAGGGAGGGAGGGAGGGAGGGAGGGAGGGAGGGAGGGAGGGAGGGAGGGAGGGAGGGAGGGAGGGAGGGAGGGAGGGAGGGAGGGACGTGAAGGACAAAGGCAGGAAAGGGTGTGAAGTAAGAGTATAGATGATGGGAGGCGGAAGGTGAAGAGGAGGAGGAGGAGGAGGAGGAGGAGGAGGAGGAGGAGGAGGAGGAGGAGGAGGAGGAGGAGCAAGAAGAGACCGTGAAAGGAGGGGAAAGGGGGAGGAAGAATGTAAGCAGGAGGGAAGAGGTGGGTGATGAGGAGACGCAAGAGATGTGGGATGAATGAGCATAGGAAGCGGAAGGAGCGGGGTAGGGGAGGAGGAGGAGGAAGACGAGGACGAGGAGGGGACTGAGGAGGTGGAGGAGAATGAGGAAGCCAAGATCAGATTTATTAGACGTGTTTATCCTCACTTTCGTTCGTCCCAAATCAGACCAGATTATCGGCCTCTCTCTTTCCCTCTACGCACAATCCACACGCTCCCTCCATATATATATATATACATACATACACATATACATATATACATATATATATATACATATACAATGTTTACATCTCATGTATATATATGTATATTTGTATGTATGTATGCATGTATATATATATATATATATATATATATATTACACACACGTATATACATATCTGAATACACACATATATATATACACGCATAAATACATACGTATACAACACATCTCCATGCATGTGTACATGTATATATGCACACAAAACGCAGATATACATATATACACAGATGTACAAGCTTATATACATGTATATGTAGTTTGAGTATCTGTTTTGTGTGGTTGTTTGTCATCGTGTCTGTCTGTGTGCATTCGTGGCATCGTCCATCATAGCTGGCTGCTCGGACTGTTCTCCCTCCGTCGCTCCCACCTCCCGTGGGGATGAGAGTGGCCGAAGGGTGGATGGCCCGGTGGATTGTCCTCCCTCCTCATTTGTCCTTTCGCTGTCGCCAGCTTCATCCGGTCAGTTGCCTTCTACTGACCAAGAAACAATCACCGAGGAACGACGACGAAACGAAGAAATGACCACTAGAGGAAATGACCACGCAAGGAAATGACCACAAGATGAGATGACCACGTGAGGAAATGGCCGGGATATGACCATGCGAGGAGATGACCAAATCCGAAATTCACCAATAGAAGAAATGACCACATGAGAAAATGACCACAAGGGGATATGATGAGAAAATGACCACAAGGGGATATGACCATATGAGGGGATGGAAATTGAGAAATTGACCAAAAGAGGAAATGACCACATGAGAAAATGACCACATGGCGATATGTCCATATGAGGGATGACCACTTGATGAAATGACCGTAAGAGAAAATGACTACGAGAGGAAATGATCACATGAGGGAATGGCCATATGAAGAAATGACCACGTGAGGAAATGACCACAAGAGGAAATGACCACATGAGGAAAAGACAAGAGAAAATGACCACATGGGGAAATAACAACCGTGGAATTAACACGAATGACTATGACCACAAAAGAACTGACCAGTAATGAGTACCAGATAAGGATTACCCAGCATCTTAGGAATGGTCACTAGGGAATGACCACTAACAAATGGCCACCATAGAATGACCACCTCCGAAATTACCGCAAAATCACCGATAACCAAAAATTACCACTATTGAATGACCAATAACTGTAATTGAAACTGCACAGATGGCCTCTAAGGGCGCTATATAAACGTCCAGTAACACCAATCCACCTGACCATAATCTAATCTAAACTTTTATAGCGCCGTTTGCTCCACTTACCCCTTTAGGGGACACGGCTGCATGAAATTAATACAATGATCGTACTGTTGGTTGGAAGATTAGGATGGTCTTGCATGTTATTATTCCTTTTTTCAGATGATTACCATAATTATAGCGTCAGCCAAACACGTTTTAAAGGTGTCTAAAGTCAACGCTGTATTATACACTGTTTAACGACGTCTTACGGCTGTCAGAGCTGTTTGCGTCGACCTTACATTACTTTATATTAAAGATATAGCCTATCCAGATAGAGATGTTGGCTTTTAGATACGGTTTCTGTTAAACGACACTGTGTCATAACAGAAGTGATTAGCATCGCTCTCCTCCCTTCTCCAGGCGTGGGACTAGCACTACCAGATTAACAAAGATTTATAACAATGATTAAAACGCAGTTGATTAATCATTAATCCATACCGATAGTCTAAACGTTTTAAAGGTGTCTACAGTCAACAATGAATTATAAGTCGTTAAACGACATCTTGCGGCAGAAAGAACTGTTGGCTTCGACTTTACATTACTCTATATATTAAAGATGATATTCAGAGATAGATGTTGACGATTAGATAATAGTTTCTGTTTAACGACGTTGTGTCATAACGAAGATGATTAGCATCGGCCCTCATAATTCCTATGAAAGATGAAGCCCCAACGTTAGTCAGCTTGAGGGGTTGCGTTTATTCTTCTCTTCTTCACTGGAGGGCGCTAGTGGAACAGATCGCCGATGGGACTAGAACGGATGAAGGGTGGGGGATGTTACGATGGCCCAATGTTGCTGGACGGCTACGATTTTTTACTTGTTTTAATAATTCACCTTTTCCGGGTAGCGACTCTCCATTTTATCCACGTTTAATCATTTTCGCATGTTTGTCGCAAAATAATTACCATAATTTGCCTTCTAAAAGTTCTTTAATTGTTTCTTACTTTGTTGGTAGGGCCTAACCGAACCGAAAAAGTCTTGGGGCAACTCAGAGGGGCCCCATAAACCAAAATGGAGAGGGGTACGACAAGCACCCCACTCCTCCAGCTCTGCCCTTAGAACAGGTATTTAGTTTAAATGCCTGTATACTGTCTGGGACTAACATTTGCAATACTGTGTACACGTACATATCGAATTCACCCCTGCATGGATCTGACCTTATAAAATGTCTACTACTACCGTTTAATAAATAATTATGCGTCTATATTCGGGCTAAGGAATCGAACCAGTGATCGGCTGTGTGTGACTTCCAGCAAGCTATCCACTCAGACTAAGCGCTATCTCTATTACACCAGAAATGGCGACCATCGGCAATATAGCGCATCATAAATTCAGCCCTGCTGCTGTAACTGTCTCAACAACAATACCATCAGCAACATCAGTATAGGCCTAATAACAAACAATGACGACGATTCTTGCAACAACAACGCCGACAACAACAACAACAGCATAATCATCATCATCATGTCTGATGATAACATCATGAACATCATCATCATCGTCATCGTCATCATCATCATCATAATCATAATCATCATCATCATCATCATCATCATCATCATCATCATCATCATCATCATCATCATCATCATCATCATCATCATCATCATCATCATCATCATCATCATCATCATCATCATCATCATCATCATCATCATCATCATCATCATCATCATCATCATCATCATCATCATCATCATCATCATCATCATCATCATCATCATCATCATCATCATCATCATCATCATCATCATCATCATCATCATCATCATCATCATCATCATCATCATCATCATCATCATCATCATCATCATCATCATCATCATCATCATCATCATCATCATCATCATCATCATCATCATCATCATCATCATCATCATCATCATCATCATCATCATCATCATCATCATCATCATCATCATCATCATCATCATCATCATCATCATCATCATCATCATCATCATCATCATCATCATCATCATCATCATCATCATCATCATCATCATCATCATCATCATCATCATCATCATCATCATCATCATCATCATCATCATCATCATCATCATCATCATCATCATCATCATCATCATCATCATCATCATCATCATCATCATCATCATCATCATCATCATCATCATCATCATCATCATCATCATCATCATCATCATCATCATCATCATCATCATCATCATCATCATCATCATCATCATCATCATCATCATCATCATCATCATCATCATCATCATCATCATCATCATCATCATCATCATCATCATCATCATCATCATCATCATCATCATCATCATCTCCGACACAATGACCTACGACAACTTTTGGCACATTCGGTAATATGCAAACGCTAAACAGGCCTAACTCTTGACAGTAGAATTACAATACACTGATGCTATCAACTCCCTCCGCTCCAAAACTTCGGTTTCAACGTCGACTCCATTTCTCGGTCTCGAATTATACGAGTACGATCCTCAGTCGTTTCTTCCTCAATCAAAAGGTGGCGTGCAGACTATTCCGCAGCTTACATCCGTTAGGGGGCGGTATAGTACTAAAAGAAGGCTCCGAAATGTTTCCTTTTCATGGCGATGAATAATGTAATTGGGTATCAAACTGTGACGCACTATTAGGAAGCTGTATCAAATGCTGACACATATTGAAAGCACGTTGATGCTCACGTTTCTCCTTCCTCCAAGTAGACGCCATTTAAAAGTTTAACCGGCAAACGAGCGGCGTAATTAAGTTAAGGGCTTTGTGTTGAAGTAATCATTCGTAATCGGGGCTTGTAAACGTAAACCCTGGAGTAATTCCTTCCCTCCAGAACGCCGCGATCTGATTCAACACGCATATCTGATTAGCATTTCGCAGCCGCATAATTAAACGCTTACGCGCCATTAATTATTGTTGGCCGTGCTGAAACCGAACACCCGTGGGCCGCAGACTACGCCGCGAGGGTGACTCCGAGCCACATCGGCCTTACTGACCGTCTCATCAACCCACAGTAGCTGCAGTCATGCCATCGCGGCGGGTAAATTGATACAAGTCCACGCGGTACGGTACATGTGGGGGCACTTTGTTGTAGCTCTCCATCCTGCGTCCCCTCCGGTCGCATAATGGACGGTTCCGGTGAGTCCTGGCTGCTACACTATTCGGTTTTGCTCGCGGTCGACGCGTAGAAAGTTTCGCGAACTTTTCCCCCTGCGCAGATCGATGACCGTTGAATGAAATATAGTTCGAAAATATCGCCGCAGCCAGAAATTGATCGGTTCGTCGCGATCGGCGGTCGTGGTTGCCGGGCATTTTGTTGCGAACGCGGGACTATTTGAGGAGGGCGGAAGGGGCGGAAAGTAGTGCGCCGCTTGTGGCCGGCGGAGTCTCGGTGAGTCGGTCGGTCGTCGTCTTCGTCGATTTCCCGATGGTCGACGGCGTCTGTTCGGAAGAACCTTGGTGATTTTCTGGTCATTTATCTTGTTTTCGGCATTTTTCTTCTCCTCTTCTCCTGTCGATAGAATTTGCCGTTCATATGAAAGCCCCGCGGGTTTTCGGCTTCTTGCGACGCTGTCGGCCGTCGAGTTGTGACGATATTAATCGTTATTTTTGATCGTTTCTAATCTTTTTGCTGGCGTGTCGTCTGCCACGCTCGGAACTTGCCGAGAGCGAGAGGAGGAAGGAGAATTCGAGAAGCCGGAAGGACTGTCGTGCGAAGAGGAACATCGGGTGCATAAGTACGGGAATTCGAGAGGATCATGGGTGATGTGGCGTGCCCGAAACGACGGGATATGTTCGATAGGCTAAGGCGGCGTATCGAACTGTACAAGCGACGACATTCGAGCGCGTGTTGGGGTCGGCCTGAAACGTCTTCCTGGACGACTACGAACGGATTCAGCGAAGAAAGACGGCAGGAAATTCAGATGTTGCAGCAGAAGTGGCAGGAAACGAAGGCTAAGAGGGCGGCCTCGAAGGGTGAGAAGTCGTCGCCGGTGAGTTAGACCTTCTAGGACTCAGTAGTTTGTAATTAGTTTAACTGCTAGTTTTGAAAAATATTATTATTGTGTGCTGGTCCAGCACAGAACAGGAAATCTGAACCTGTCCACGAGAAACCTTTCATTTGGTTCTTTGTGTTTGTGAGATTCCAACTGATACTTGTCCTGCCAGTCAAGTCTCATCTGCCTTTGGACAAACTATAAATGTTTCTATTGGGCTATGCTGTAACAGAGGCTATAAAAGAGGACCTTTGTAACACAATATACAATTGACCCAGGTATATTCATACCATGTACGTATGTATTAACGTACTAAGCCATTTGAAGACCAATTTTAAACTTTACTTAATTATTTAAGAATACTTCTTTTCTTTCTATCACAGTGGTGTGATTCATTGTACTTGGATGGATCTAAAGTTTAACGACACCTTATTACAACAAAGGCCGCTGACCTTGGCAAAAATTATTTTGGTGTATTACAGCTCTTTTGATCCAAAAAATACCATTAGCGTTTGTGTGGTATTGTAATTAAACACGTAAGCTCCATTACTATTGTAGTATTGTCATGATCAGCATCACTTCATCATCAGCATCAGCATCTCCAGTCTTGCATACCAAAGGAGTGTCGTAGTTTTATCCTTTAACGACAAGCGTGTACTAAAATGTATGGAAAAACTAATCCCTCTCGTTGTTAAAGGGTTAAATCTTCCATAAACTTGGCTGACTAATATTTTTCGCAATTATCCTGTTTCAATAACCTCCGAGGCTCCCAGACCAATACCGTCTTTTCAACCTCCCTCAACTTCCGGTCCTGTGTTTTCCATTATCATTCTTACTGTGCAAAGTGTTTATGGTCGTTATAGGTGTAAGTGATGCTCTTGAAATGCAACATTGTTGCATTGTATCATTCTTGGTGTCAGTCATTATTGCAATCATCTCTGATCTTCTTAATCATAATCAGCCATGATACAAACATCTGTTAGCATAGTCATCTGGCAATAATGAGACTAATGAGTGTCGAAGATGATCTGTTTCATCTGGTAGAGAACCCCAAGTGTCATGCAATTGAAACAACATGTAAGCAGCTAGTTGTAAAGTTGTCAGCCTAAGATGCCACAAAATGGACAGCGTCTGGCTTTCATTATATGCCACCACTTCGATTCCTGTGTGCCTGTGAATATATATTTTGTACGGTTTACATTATTGCCTTATACATCTTGGTACTTGTCACCAGATGGTGAGTACCCTCTGACCTGCGGGAAATGTCTCCTTCCTTGCTGCCAGTGGCCGGTAACGCAATTATCTGTCATTTACCATGGCAACCAACTGTAGGACTTGCCCATCCAGAATTTCACATTTTTTCTTTACGGAAGCTTTTTGAGACAGAGTCTAGAAAAGAGTCAAGGATGTGGGAAATTGGACATTCATTGTCAAGTCGCAATGACCATAAGCAAAGGTTGAAAAACTATAGGATAATGCCTCCGTGGACTATGAGCTACATCGGTTTATGATGAATCAGTGATTACCTTACCTTCTGCTACCTTATCTTAGGTTACCTTACATTGTCTGAGGCATGTTCTCAGGGTTGAAGAGTGTTTGAAATGGAGGATGTAACCACAACAGTGCTCCAACTTTTGATACAGAAGTGCTGCAGTGATCACCGCTAGGATTGGACTGCACTGAAGTACAGATGCCCATGCTGCAATGCAAGAACAAGGGGAAATTTTAGCAATGGGAGATAGTTGACCATTTCAAACAGCTGTAATGAATGAGTTTAGTATGCAGTGGAACCTTTCTGTTATTATGTATACTGAAGTAATTGAAGTCTGCTTATTAGGGTGGTCCTTATTTTGTAACTTTTACTTTCCTCATGGGTCACCTCTAGTTTTGTTTCTATCAATGAAAAAAAATCTGTAATTTTTTCAGCTCAAAATAATAATAGAGTTCGCTTCCGGCTCTGAAAGTTTTCTTTCTACTTCCAAGATGATGGCTTTTAATCCAAGTAGGCTAATAAAACATTTTTCTAGCAAATTAGTGTTTGGTGAAGAAGGTGACTCAAGTAAGTGCTTATATTCGGGATTTGGATGCATTTGGTCAACAGAAAGAGCGACTAATTATCTAATTATCTAATCTAATTATAAGACTAATGTTCAAAGATGAATCTAATGAATGAGTACATGTAATTTCCTTATAGATCTTATGTTATCTGTCCTGACCTAACTTTTCCTTGCGTTACCTGTTCTCAAGTTGAACCAGAGGCGGTGATCTTGTTTGACAAGTGGGGGGTGGGGGACTTTTGAATTGGGTCAACATCACGCAAAAAAAATGTCCTTTTTTTATGCCTGAAAAATGCGTTAAAAAAGCAAGGGGCAAGCACTTGTACACTACATGTACGGTAGATATATATTTTCATCAGATTGTATAATCACATGCAAAGTTTTGCAAACTAATTCAAATCTAAAGTTAATTGATTTCTATTAGTTAGTAACATAGTGTGAAACAATATAAACAATAATAATAAACAAAACTGATTAATTTTGTTAATTATTGGTAGCAACGTGTTGACGTGTCAGCTGCCTGGTCTCACTGGTCAAGTTTCCAATTGGCAATTATTTAACAAAAATAGCAATCATAAAGTTTCTTTAAAAATGGCGGTAGGCAAACAACTGTATAATGTGTCCCCTTGCTGTTAAAGGTGGAGGGGACTTGTCCCACTCGCCCACCCTCCGGGATCGCAGCCTCTGAGTTGGTCAGATTACTGAGATAAACTGGCGTAAGTGTGAAAATAAAGACGTATCATTGCTCTGCCTAAAGGCTGAGGATTGGCCGACTTGGCTAATGGGTCTGAGTGGAAGCCAGAAATAGTCTATCTTAACTGTGGTCACAGATGCGCTTTCGTGTGGATATTGTGAGCGCTGCGGTGGCCACATTCATCACTCGGGTCAGAATGGTTTTCAGTCACAATTTCGGCAGTTATTGTGGTAATGCAGCCATTCTATGCATCTGTAAGTCAGGGTCCTGTTATAATGCACAGTTCCAATATATGGCTCGGTGCTTTTTAGTTTAAAAATGATGATAGACTGTACATTTTCTAATCTAGTTTGATCTCATAATTTCTATGGCACCGTTGTCGTATTGCGCAAGACATCAATCAGTTCAATCGTTTCTTCGAGGTCAACTGTTGTCAAAGTCATTCATTATCTGTTGGAGATTTTTAATAATCTGTGTGTCAAAATTTGATGCACCAGAGATACCAGAAGTCAGACTATGTTGTATGATCAGGTTCTGTAAAATTTGCAGATGATTTATACTTCAAGCAGACATACCAATGTCAAATATCTAAAAATTTTCAAATTCGTAATTTACTTGACTCCTGAGCGCTCTTAGGGAATACAAATAATTTTTTTAAATGATAATTTTTTATAAACAAGATTTCTTAATTTTTATCCTGTATTTCATGCCAATTTATAAAAAAGCTACTCTGTCCAAGGATTGAGTATGGTTAAGAAGAAGAAGAGCAGTACCTTAAGCTCGCCGTGAGGCAGCCGTGGGTATGAAGTGTTAGTGACTTCATTTTCTTAGCCTCGGCATATGGGCGGGTGGCCAGTCCTCTACGTCGCCGTCTCATCCCCCCCCCGACATTGTACAGTCAGTGTTCTCAATATAGCTGACTTGGCTAGGGGGTGCATGTGGCGCAGATACCAAATTTCTACCCTGGTAGGGATTTGAACCCCAGACCTCTCACTTGACAATCCCACATGCTAACCACTACACTATCGAGCGTATATTGAAATTACAGCGAGTAGTGGGAAGTGAATTAATTATTGCTACCTGGGTACCAACTGCTGATCATTTTGAAACAACCTATAGATGCCTTAGTCAGTGAGAAGTTTTCAAGAGATTTGAGAATGTCTTTAGAGACCCTGAATGAATTTTTCAGAACTGCTACAAATCGCAAGCTATTTGGAATAGCCTCTGTTATCAATACCTCCGTTGCTTGTAAATTGAGTTAATAATTAATAACCAAGCTTGATTGAAATCCATCATCAATTCATCATCTTGTAACCAGTGCTGCCCCTCTCAGTGGACTGTTTTTTTGTAGCTGTGTTGTCAATAATTTTAAGACTGTCAATAATTTTAGAATGTCTGCTGTACTGCCAACTAATTGCCGTGCCTCTTGATCGATGAAATCGATTGCAGCTGACATCTGGAGGCGGAAGGGAATTGATTGGCGGCGGTTTTGCTTACCTGGGTGCTATTCCTATCGTTCTCTGTTGTTTCCACTCTTCTTGTAGCTTTGTCTGCACTAATTGCGGACGTCTTAGGTATACATTTCTTTCACTGGAAGGTGGCTGAATTGGCCTACATCTGCTTAACAGAATAAGGTGCTTATCTCTTTTGTCAGGGTGAATAGTTTTGCACTGTAAAAGAGATAATTGAAGATGCTGGAATGAGATGTAATTATGTGTATATATACACTTATACAGTGGACTGTTAAGACGTATACAGTATGGGTATGTCTGGACAGGTGTACACTTGTGTATACATATATGTGCATAAGCATAACATATACATACATGCTTGTTTATGTGCATACACAAATACTGTAATTGTAATCAAGCATTTATAAATAAAATTCAACTCAACAATTCGAAGGCGCTTCCGACCCAAGTCAGTGCTAACAAATAAAATGGACTTTCGGCGTTTCCGAAACATAGGGAAGAGAAGACTGAGGAGCTTAAGGCATCAATTCCTTCGGAAGGCGGTTCCAACTGGAAAGGCCAACATAAGCAAAGTTTGAGTACTGAGCAGTGGTCCCGCGCATGCGGGGGAGGGAGAGAATGCGAGGGGACAACCGGAAGGCCCTTGGCGGTCCATTGGAGAGTGGAGCGACTAGGGAGTGTAGAGACCGAGGTACAGACGGTCGTAAGATATAAAGGAGCTACGCCGACGAGGCAGTTGCGCATAAGAGTTTAAATTTTGAACCGGATGCGCCGGGGCACTGGAAGCCAGAGTATGGAGTCTCGAATGAAGCCAGATACGTGGGCAAACTGTAAAGCTTGCAGTAGCGTTAAGTATTGACTGGAGCTTCGAAAGGTTTATTGAAGAGAGTCGAGCCTAGATGGTGTTGCCAAAGTCGACTATAGTACAGATCAGTACATGGACGAGAGTGGTGACCGCGTGAGAGGAGTGTGAGTGACGGATGGTGCGGAGTTGACGTAGGTGATAAAGGCGTGTACGAGAGATATTGATATGATCAGAAAATGACATAACTGGATCCAATATAACACCCAGTTCCCGGACTGAGGAAGCGTAGTGGACGTCTCAACAACTAATGTGAAGAAATTCTATGTCAATCTTAGCGAGTTTGGCTCGACCACCAAGCCAGATGAATTGGGTTTTATCGGAATTAAGGTTGTCGGTAGAGCAGCTGTGTTGGATGGGCTATGAGTAAAATTTTGGGTGTCGGCGGCGTATTGGTGGCCCAAGACTCCCTTGAGAGTGAGTATGCCTGTTAAATCAGAGGTATGGAATATGTAGAGGAGAGGCAAGCTATATGCGATATAGTTCCAGGCAGAGCATGTGGGCCCAAAGACAACATACTTACATGCTTGCATACTTACTTACTTACTTATATGCACACATAATGTATAATTGTATAGCAGACATTAATGTGGCAAGAACGCTGATAGACACGCTGTATTGTAATTAAGCTCATCTGCTGATAGACTTTTGTGAGATTAAAATGAAAAAGATTAGCCTATAGCTACTGCTCTTAGGGCATAGCTGACTACGCTAATGCCAGACAATATATTTTGTGAGAAATAAGGCTATAGTGTCTGCAGTTCCCAGACATCACTGTTAAGAGTTCGTGTGCAGTTCAGCGTAATAACATTATTTTCATTGGCGTAACTTATCTAGTATTTAGCTGTTCGTTTGATTAACGGACACCTAAATTGTTTTCACGTGTATGTTTTCTTATCGATGTAGTTGTTGCTGTTTTGATCTGATGATCTGCAGCCTTACGAGCAATAAAGACGTTGCGGCTGGAGGTTGAGCCGTTTGCTTTCGGTCGTATTCTTAATGTTGATGAGTAAAGCCTTTGATAAGTTATCCAGAGCCTGGCGAGATTAGTCACAGGCCAAATGCCCCCGACAGACCGGATTGGTGTCAAATGGCTTGCTGGATTACGACGAGATTGTCTCACGTAAACTGCCTTCCTATAGGTGGCAATTGGACGGGACTCGGAAGGCATGGTTTCAGGGATGAAGTGCTATAGCCTGTTCTTCGCTTACTGGCTTTGCGGAACGTTCAGTGCGCGCACAGCATCTGATATATATCGTTACATATTGTCTTCTCCGACGAGTAATCAGTTATTTCCACCTTGATTCCGGTGAAATGGATTTATACCTGGTAAATTATCGGGCTTATCTAAACCACTTCCTTGTGGCCCGGCCATCTGTTTCCCGGGCGGTCGGGCCTTACGTACGGTGGTCCTTTTCATCCTTTATCGGCGTTTCAGGCAGATCGCAAACCGTCAGTCGAGCCTAGGCAGTGCTACTTGGTACATGGCTGTTTGGCGGCGGAGTCAGTCCCAGCCCTTCCCGGGCAAACGAATCCCATGCAACGAGGAGCGGTCTAGGTAGTCGTGGAAATAGATTGAAAAGTAGATACCATATCGTATGCCCGTTGGTCATATCATATGTCTGGCTCTCTTGACGTGTCTTTGGCCATATTTCTTTGGCTAATCCTTAAACAAAGAGGTTGGTGATTGTCTCTTCTGTTAGACATGCTAATCTCTTCGGACGGTCGTGCTTTATCGTGTGAAGTAGTGTAATATAAACAGACATTAGAAGTAGCGTAATATAAACAGACATTTATATAGTGCCACTTCAATAACTGTGGTTCTCCTGGTCGAACAACAGCAAGATAGTTTCTGATCTTTGATGAACCAATGGTTCAGGTATTTATTTACCTCTACCATTTTATTTTATCCTTGTTTTCTGTTGATAGATTAGGAGCGTCTATTTCTAGAAAAGGTTCTATATAAATCTGTGATTGCAATAACAAAGGAAGGTTTGTGAGTTTCTTGTTGATCCATTCCTAAATGGATGTCAGTTTTTGTTTGTTGTTCTTATCCCAAGGCATGCAGTTAAACGAAATGAGTAAGTAAATGGTAAACAGTTAAGTATTACAATATTACAGATTGCAGTAAGATTACATCAGTCATTTAAAAAAGTAAACCTGTGATCGATAAATCTAATGATTAACAAACCTTTCGTAATAAGTAACTAGGCATAATTCAGTAATATAGTCAGCCATAGGCACTTACAGAGCAAGTAAATTGTACACACCAGAAATTTAAAAAAAACTAAAAATGTAAAAAGGTCAAGGTACAGCAATTGTTGGCATGCCTTAATAGGAACTCATCAGAAGCATGGCCATGGGGTCGAGGGGTTATGCAGGTGAAGCACAAAACCACAGCCATACAGTGATAGGACAACTGTTGTAAGCTCTCAACTTCTACTGTTAAAGAAGGTTAAATAGAGGAAAGAAACTAAACGTGATTGACGAGTTTAAATTAGTAAGTAAGTGGGCGGCTTTGGATAGCATAGAAAGTAAAGCTGAAAAGTGGCATTACATGCAGCCATATGGCCACAGGAGTAGATGCAGTGACAACTACTAGACATAACGGTTTCAGACTCGGGTGTCAGTTGCCAGGATTTTGTGACGAATGGTCTGCCCCTTTGTTATCTGTAACAACAGATCAATTCTGTCGTGTGTGACAGTGCACTGGTCGGTCCCATAAATCCGGCAGAAAAGCAGTGCAGAGGTTCTGACTTGCGTGACCCAGAGAGGTACTCGGGGCACGGTGAAGCTCGGTTTCACATCCGGTTTCTGCAGGGGAGTTCTGCTGATTGAAAGACGGCAAAATGTGAACTGTGTTCGTGCTGCTTGGTCGCTCTATCCGATCGCTCTTTCGATGCTGTGCTGTCTCTTATGTCATTTCATTCACAACTTAAGACTTACCTTTTTCAAATTGCTTATCCACCAAAGGCTGTCTTGTCCCTCTGTCTTAGCGAACTGATTATCTGCAATATTGACCTGATTATGGCTTGGTTTTGTGCGCTATCGGTTGATGCTTTGTACATTAGACACCGGTGCGACAGAAACTACTAATTAATCGCCTTTGGAGCTCACGGGAACCCTGCACGCAGGGTGTAATATAAATGGACATTTGTGATTGGTCGCAGTTGGGGAAGACCTATGGACAGAAGCAATATTTTTAGCAAAAATGCATATCTTTAGTCAGACGTGCAATGCAGTTGAAATTGGTGCGTCTGAGATGTATTAAAAGGCGCTATATTAAGTGTTTTGATACACACACTCATGCATGTGGACATTGAGGAAAAGACCTACGGGCAGGAGCCAAATGTTTAGCAGAATGTAGCTTCGAAAGGAGGTAGCCTGAAGTAGTGTGGGGAACTTCCCCATCCAATCCTACCCTGCCTCTACTACAGTGGACTGTTAAAAGTAATATCTGGTACAGCCGTGTGTTAATAATATTATGACTGGAAGACGTATATACATATTATTTATGACTGCTGTTTGGGAGTATTTGGTGTTGGCTGAGCTGCAGTGATGTGGCCTTTCATGGTAAACAGTGTCTGACCATACAGTAACTGTGCCGGATTATCAGACAATATACATGTAAGACAGCCCTAGCCTAACCAATGTCTGTTATACCCTATTTTTAGGACAGTGTGTGATTGCCCAGTTGTGTCTGAAGGAGTGGACAGGTTATAAGGAACCATGCAGTCTCAGAGGCATAGCTAGGGGATGCAGAGGGGTACATATGTCCCGGGACGCCAAAGGAAAGGGGAGCCAAAATGAGGGTTAAAATAAATAGTTTGACCCTTAATTATTATGCAATTTTAACTAATTTATCCCAAAATAAATTTGTAACATTTAATTTTGGTGCCCCAAAAGTATCCAGTTAGTATCCTCATTACTACAAACCAGTTGTCAGGTATGATTTGGCGCCCCATTAAGCACTAAAGGGCACCATATACTATCTGTGTTTTAAATTTTATTTAATTAAAATTTAAATTGACATTCAATGTATTTGAAAAATGTGAAATAAATTAAACAGGGAGGGCGCCAATTTCATAGTTCGTCCCTGGGCGCAATATATCCTAGCTACCCCGCTGACCAGTCTGGTGTATTTTTTAGTCTGGAAGAATCTCCCCTTGGTCAGTCTTCGAGCAACAGTCTTCATTACGTTCCCCACAAGATCAATGCATCTTCAAAGAGAATGCCACTCTATGGTTGGGCACAGTAAGGGGGTCCGATGATGATGATGATGATGATGATGATGATGATGATGATGATGATGATGATGATGATGATGATGATGATGATGATGATGATGATGATGATGATGATGATGATGATGATGATGATGATGATGATGATGATGATGATGATAGCGAAATATCAATGGATGCAATTCAACCCAGTCGCAGGCTTTTGTGTTTACTTGCTACCTTTAATTAAGGGTCTCAGAACAGGCAGGACGGGATGAAATATGGTTCTGCAGTTGCATCCTGCCGGTATTGTGAGACTCTGGCGTTCAGGTTGATATATTGCAAGCACAGCAAGAAATCGTCAGCTGAAGCTATAGGTAGAAAATTAATCAAGGAAGCATAGAGAACGCCCCAGCTGTCGGGTGTTTTGATCATTCCTCGTCTTTTCACTGAGTACAATAGAACCTTCCTTTGACGCTTTTCTCAGGAGTTTTATCAAGTGCCATGTCTTAACTATAGGTTGCATTAGGATGAGTTTGCAGTCCGAAGCGGCTTTAAATTTAGCAACCATGTTATTGCGGAACCTGTGCAATAATGATGTTATTCTGACACGGTTCCGTAGAGATCGTCTGCAGTCTTCTTTAGAAAAGCCATGATGCGTATTTTATATATTATAAATATTTGATAGATAAGGTTTGTTCGGTAAAGTTTGATTGGCCACGTGCAGTTGCCATGGATGTTATGAATCATATTCATAAACACGTGGGAGGCTAGAGATCAATGGGCTGCCATACTGTGACATTATTGTCAATATTTCCAAAGAGTAGGCACCTATGATTTTAGAAAAACAGCCAAGTTTTTTTTTATAAATTCGCTACATCCTATGTAGGTCACAGTAGCGATTGTAATGGTAATCTTGAACACTTTTACGCCACTGCTTTAAAGCTACGCGCAAGGCACCAACTTATTAATGAGTGCTGTGTCAAGTGAGGGGGGTTGTCTAGAGATACCGCATGAAGAACAAGATCCGGTTGCCAGGAGACCAGAGAGGAAAGAAGAAAAGAGTTGTTACTGTGGGTGTGTGTAGAGGTTGGGAGATATCGCGGCAGCTATACGCCTCAATGGATAGTTTTCCTGTGTGGCTCTGTATCAAATGTGCCATTATATTAGAGTAGTGTTTTAACAGACTTAAAAATTCGTTTAAAAACCAGCCAAAGTGTTTAGTTATCATCAGTTGCATTAACTTATGCTTAGGTAATTTATTATGCCAATCAGGATTGTGTAACAGTTATGTTTGAAAAGCCTTTGAAAGGAAACCATATATTCCAGAAGCTTTGAAGGCTTAATGAAACATCTGTTTTGAATGTGCATCTGGTTGAGACTATGTTTGAAAAGATACAACATTAATAATAATAACAATAATAAAAAAATAATGATAATAGTAATACAACTAATAATAATTTGTATCCTAAGGGATAATTTTGCAATGATGATTTTGATGATGATGATCATTATAAATTATAATAATTAGCAATGACAGTGACAGAGTTGAGTTAAGTAAGATATGCCAAAATGATCACTTAGAACATTTCAGTGTATTTGTGCGCGTTGGTTTACTGCATTGATGCAAATATATCTGTATGCAAATACGGGTGATATATTGTTATGTGTATATGTACATCGGAGTATACGTATCTGTTTCGGCAGAGACCCCCATACGTACGTAAATTGCATCACAAAATGCAATTTGATACTTCTTAATGCAAACACCGTAACACAATATTCTAACACGAAATTAGTTCATCAGGAGATGTCATCAGAAAAGTGGCACTTTATTCTATTTATGTTTGGGTCAGGTCTGCTTGCCAAGACACCCTCTTCGTTCCCTAATGAAGGCCGAAGGGGGAGGCAGGGGTAACCCGCGCCCTCTGGCGCCGCGCGTGTGTAACCGTGTTTAGCGAGCGGCGCAGGGATAGCCTGCGTCGAAGGACGACGAACGAGCAGGAGGGATATGAGACGGGTGGTTCGGATACAGCGACGGTGTCACCGCAGCGGCGAGTATCCTCTCTCCTTTTCGTCATGCAATATAATCAATGGAGGCGCGGTGTTGTGCACCTAGGCCGGCCCGATACGGACGCGTCGAATTGAGATGATACGCGCAAGAGTGCAGAAAGAGAGAAAGGCCCGGGTACCGCCGGGTGAGGCCCGGGCCGCCGCCCGCCGACGCCACCGCCTCGGTGCCATCGCACGAATGTGATTTGATTGTAATGCCGTGGTGAGCGCCCGTCCGTCGGCGGACTTCTGCCGGACCGGCGGCGGCGGCCGGTTGGATCAATAGTGCCTATACCGCTTTCAACCGTCGCGGCGGCCGCTTCATCGGCCGATCGGGCGAAATGAAATGAAATATATTTATGACCGCTGATAGGTCTGGAATCGAAATGAGGGAAGATGTTGCAGTTGAGGCGGTGGTGGCGGAGGCAGCTGTGCGGGTGCTACTGATGTCTGTCCGTCCGTCCGATGCGAAAGGCAATTGTGGAACTGCACATCCATTGGATGCAGGCAGACCCATTGGTTTAGGACGGCTTTATGTGTATAGGGACGGGACAGGCAGCTTTTAAACGCCGAATGCATTGCGGGGATTGTTGTCATCTAGATAAGACTGACTCAGTGTCCGCGGTTTCTAGGGGTTTCTGGAAATTTTGTGAGGAAATTCACTGCTTGTTGGCACGTGCACACTGCACAATGATTTGTAACTTTATTAACTTCTGTAGACTGTCTTGCTTTGTGTGATGTGCCTGACTGCAACAGATCTGCTTCACATGCCGAACTGTATAGTTTGTAATTGTAACTGTGTATGTGTGGATGTATGTATGTATGTATGTATGTATGTATGTATGTATGTATGTATGTATGTATGTGTGTGTGTGTGTATGTATGTGTGTGTGTGTGTGTGTGTGTGTGTGTGTGTATGTATGTATGTATGTATGTATGTATGTATGTATGTGTGTGTGTGTGTGTGTGTGTATGTATGTATGTATGTATGTATGTATGTATGTATGTATGTATCTGTTTATCAAGACACTTAATTTAGTGCATATTAAGTACCTCACAAGAGCGCTACCTTTAGTGCCTTTTCAAGAAAACTCACAGGACTGGCAGAGGCGTTCCTGACCTGACTGCACAAACAAGGAGTGGGTTTCCAAATGTTGATGGAATGCAGAACATAGCTTAATTGAAATGATGCAATCATTTCTAAGCTATGTTGCACATTAGTGCTGCCATAAAGAGTAATATATGGTTATTATGCTTGTTCTTATACTACTATACTTATACTCTTATACTTACTATACTCGTACTCATAAATAGTTAGAAAATAAATATTATTACTCTGAGGTGTTGCACTTATCATCAGAACATTAAAGCAACTGATAAAAACGATATTTGGTTCTAAGGTGGAATGAAATTTCTTGGAAACTATTATTCAGATTTTGCACTTAAAGATATATATATATATAGATACAGGGTGGGAATTGTTGGGGGTTAACCCCTGTCTTTCTTAGGACCCCCACAATTAAGTCTTTGCACACCCCAGGGGTGTCGTTCCAACCCCCTCAGTTGTGCTAGTGTGATTTAGCATCATTTGACTCTGAGTCTCTGACAAAGAGAAGAAATTTTTATGGTGTATAATGTATGCATTTTTGAATTTTCTCAACAAAGGAATTGATTTTGATTCGAGTTTGACTTGCAAACTGCTAATGTTGAAATCAGCTGCTTTCAAAATTTGTTGACATCAGTTTGCAAAATACGGATAAAATGTTCAACCCCCAGTCTTGTTTCTACAATTCCCACACTGTATATATTTATATAATGTATATTTATTTAATGTGAAGTTTGATTAAGTATAAGACATCTCGGCATTCTTTTGGTTGGCATTTTTCTGTCTGTCCATTGATTAAAAGTCAAGTAATGCTGTTACTGACAGTTGAAGATCATGTCTAAGAATAAGCACAAAACAGTCAACATACACCAGCAACTCATTATTTATAGTGTCTTCATGAGTCATATTAAGATCCGCAATATAACAAGATGCGTCGTACTGAGATAATTTTCTATAGCAGAATTTGTATCTCTTTCTTGACAGTAGTTTATCAGAATTCATGTTATGATAAAGCATGTTATAATGAGTGTTTAGTGTATGATATCATTAAGAAGTGCAGTCAGGTCAAAGAAACTTGCTGTTTTGCATATTACTAGAGTGACTTCTAAGGAGCAGACGGGCAAAGATAAGGGGTTTAATCGGTTTAGGCTACATATCTTAAATGAAACGCTTTAAATTTGTGGACATGTAGTTTAAATTATCTTTTGGCAGAGTTGCAAACAAGACTGCATCAATCCAACAATGGGACAGTGGATAATCCGTCAGTAGATGGTCGCTGCTGAGTAAAACTTCCTGGGCCACTCATATTCATGGTTTGAACCAGTAGAATGCTACACCAAGAGGTTAATTATATACGCTGGAATGTTCTTATGTTGGAGGTTGGAATGCTCTGTTCGGAAGCTGTTTCAAGTACTGCGTTATAAGGAGCTTGTGTCATAATAAGGCAACAGTCTAAGACTGATCCATATACCCACTGCCCTGCAGTGTTGTATTAACAAGGTGTGTGGTAAAGAGGCTGTGTTGTCATTCATTCCAATATGAACTTTGTTATCACAGTGTCATTAAACTGAAACAACTGCCTTCCAGGATATTTGAAACGTCGGATTTGTAGTGAAAGGCATGGCATAATGTGACAGGTGAATATCCCGGAGTAACAAATGAAAATTAAAAATTAAAATTAAAAAAAATTAAAATTACATTTACCTTGCCCGAAATTTACGTTGGGTTGCTACTCTTGCTTTGAATGGGACCGCAGCGTGAATTAACGGATTCGTATGAGAACGAACCGAGGCAATGATTGCAATTTTTACAACAGGCTGTATATTCATAAGTGACCCGCCGTCTCGAGGTAGCTGTAAATTGCACAGATTGGTAGACCAATACAGTTCATTTTCCTGCTCTTGCCACCCCAGGAGACTGACCAGTAATTGAACTTGTTCTTTGGCTGCCGCGGTCATTTGTTACTCCGGGATATTCACCTGTCACATTATGCCCTGCCGAACGCTGGACCTTGCCGGACCCACTTCGCTAGCCGGCCGGCCTGCCAGCGGCCCGGCTGGCCGGGCAGCCGAGCGCCCGGCTGGCTATCGGGCGCACACTGGACAGGTTAAGCCCTGGAGAGACCTGTGACTTGGCTTGGCCTGCGCTGGTGGCGGCCGTGGTCTATGACACCGCACTGGGCGGTCGGCCAGTCGGCAGCCAGTGTGGTCTTGTAGCCGCTTCTTTAGGGTTTGCAAAGTTAGCCTGACTTGGTTAGCCAAGCACTATTGGTTTATCATCTCAGTCCCGCGGGTGGCAAGTTGGCTTGCCCAGGACCTCCTCCACTGGGGTTTTATGATAATGTTTGTGTGCCGCATAGAAGCATCTAGACTTGGGGCGACGGGGAAGAGGACAGATGGGCTATTACCGTTCTAAGAAGGGTCGTAGTGAGGAGGAAGTTTATTGCGGCCAACTGGAATGCCAATGACTAAATCTATGATGCAATACAGTTTAGACACAGAGTTTAATATATGTTTCATTATAAAGTGAGTCAGAGGGTAAGTACTGGATGCATTTCTGATTAAAACTGTCGCCTGGCAATAGTCCTTTGTGCTTGGAACAACTACTGCCCCATCAACGGACTCCACAACAATCCAACTACCATACAACCTTTCAACCTTTCATTGTTGCCCATGAAATTTTAGAGTCACTTTTTCCTGCGCAGTACGTATACACTGGATGACCTGTACTACAGCCCATCAGCAATATATATGTAGAGTTGGAACTAGGTGCAAATCAGATTAAAAACCTATTGTAGGATTCATTTACACACTAATCCACAAGAAATCTTTTTGAATTGGCACTAGATGCATACTACCAACGAAACTTAACTAGAATTTAAACAACAGTTAGTATAACAACAGGTGTATCTAGTAGGGTAATGCTTGCAGGACACCTGCCTTGGTTATAGATAAATGACAGAGGAAATCCTTGCTACCTTATAGAAAAATCTATAGTGCTATACATGTAGTCAACTTACTGAAGCACCAAATATACCTTAATGATTAATCATACAAAGTAAATTTAATATGGAGAGGTAAGGTAATTGTCTGTGTGTATGTATGTGTAGGTATGTATATAATATGTATGTGATCATTATTTAGCACAGTTTCTCAAAGGTGCTGAGGCATAGCTATTTGGGAAATCTGATAAGGTATGTCAAAAGACAGGACACTGGAAGTTGACAAGTTGTATCCAGTTGATTCACACGAATTGCGTGATTTCTGTCACAGCCTGTCACAAAGTTGTTGTTTATTTCCTTTCCTGTTTCTCCTTCAAGTCTGGTGTTGTTCTTGTTACCTGCTGTCATCTCGAAAATAAAGAAAAAATTCAATTTCTAGCTTATAATTATTGACTTGTGCTCTAGCAGTATTGACAATTTTTCTCAGTAGTTTTTGCATGCAGTAAAAAAACTTGCAATGGCTGATCTCCATCAGTGTATCATGCATAATACAGTATCTATTGTGTAGAGGTGACATCACTGACATGCATATAAACGTGTATACACTGTATAAAGAAATGTTTCTTTCTTATGCTCGGTTAATTGAAGTTCCTCTGGTGACTCTCTGTTATTACTTAGTGTATGTTCACTGTGTATATTCGTAGAGGGTAATTTTCTTTGAAGAATTAAACCGTCTATGCGATTACTGGTGTCCATGCTCTGTGGGACTCGCAACTGATTGATATTGATTGCGTGTAGCTGACTTGGTTGGCACATATGACTATCACTTTTTCGATCGGACGTTTCAATCAGCCGCCCGCGACACCCGTGCAGCCAGTCGCTGGGCGACACGAAACGCTGTATCCCTATATCGTAAGTGTGCCGAAATTATTATAGTAGATTAGTTCTTGGTGATGCTTTGACAGTAGCTCTGATCGTGTCTTCTTTGGAGAACTTGCTTCTCTTGGCCAGATGTTTGTTTGGACAGCTGGCGGGTAATGACGCTCTGCTCCTCCTGTGTACGTCAGTTTGTTTGTCCGGTCCCTCCCTCTGACTTGTCCCCGTTGCTCGGGCCATCAGATTGGTGCGTTTCCATTACAGTTGCTGGTACCCTCCGTTCAGTTTGATTGAATAATCTTGAGTAATTCCTGCGCCAGCCGAAGAAGTGTTTTGCCGTCGCGTTTCGAATTTACGACTCTGTTGCAATATCGGAAAATGCTGCTGTTTTTGCCGGCTAAACTGGTCAGTTCGTGTAGAGCTCCATGTCCTTTGGGTTTGAAAAAATGTGGCAATGTCTAGCCTGGTTTGTACTTGGCATAGGCGACTACACTGTGAACGGAAAAAAACCAGACCTCTACAATAAATAGGGAAATAAACACCAAATATTGAAAATGTTATTGAGTCTAAAACTATTTTATTCCAAACTATAATCTCAGATAATAATGCGCTAAAGCAGTTAAAAATTGACGTGACTGTGACGTCATTTATAACTCGGGCATGGGATGAATTTGATCAAGCTGTAATCGATTCAGCGGCGAGCGCGTCCTTGTGCGTGTGCTGAGGCCAAAGGAGGACACTTTGAACACACATTATAACTGAAAAATAATAGTTATATGATTCACATCCTTTAAACTGAAGTTCCACCACGTTTTATTAAAACATGCAAATTATTACAAAAATTATCGTAGTAATAAGAGAGGTCTGGTTTTTTTCCGTTCACAGTGTAGATAATCTCACCCGATCAATATGTTAAAAATGAGCAGTGTCAAGGTCATACGGTAGCTATAAAAAGCGTGTAAATTTCAGAGATGGGTAATTAATAAGATTCTAATCGATCAGCAAATCGATTAGACAAACAGCTAATTTCTAATTCTAACTGGTTAGCAAGTTTTAGCTAATTCTAATCGTAAAATCGATCGATTAGATTTTTTGAAATTATTTTAAGAACAAGTTCTGTAAGAATGAGTTTATTAATGATGAGTTTGAAGACTGTTTCAATTATCTGTTTATGGTTATAAAACTAGGGAACCAGTACAAGTCCTTATTTCAGCGTTTAGTTCTCTAATGTATCTGGAGGAGAGTGCAATGACATTTTGGAGCTAACCATGTAACGCTCAAAGATATTTCCTCGTCTTCATGTTCTTTATCTCCAGCATCATTGTGTTCCTGCAATCTCAGCTGCAAAATGCAATAGTGAGCTTCAGCAGTAGCAATGTCAATAACTGCAGCAGTTATTGACCGATGTGGTGCGTTGTTGCTTGCTGGTTTGTGGACTGTTCTGACATAGCAGTTTTGCTGCTGTAGGTTCTAAAATAGGCTACAGTAACTTGCTGTAGTGACTTGCTGTGCTTTGATCAAAATTTGACATATTCATGAAGCAAAATATGTACGGATCATCGAAATCTAATTCTAATTGCTAAATGATTAGCTACTGCTAATTATAATTCTAATTGATTAGAAAATTTCTGTAGCTAATTCTAATTCTAATCGATTAGCAATTTAACTAATCGGGCCCATCTATTGGACATCTGCATTTTTAAAAAGACCATTGTATCCGGTGCCAGCTCATCCTTTTATCTTTAAAAGACTGTTGCAGCATCAAGCCGTTTAGTACTTGTTTGGGTGACTGTATACTGTGTGTTGGAAGATCTGGGCTGGCCACCTGCCCTCGTCATAATCCGAGTATTGTTTGCTGATTGGTAAACTCTGTGTTCTGAAAGAACTCAAACAACTCTTATGCTTGCCTTTATGGCAACACTAATGTGCTAAAGAGTGCTATATTAAGTGTTTAGACACGTGCACTTTGTAAGTATTGCCCAGGCTAAGAAAATAGAGTTGCTAACAATTCATGCTCGTGGCTACTGTTAGGCCAAGGGTCTGCCTTTCTTCCAGCTGTATTCACCAATTTTTATGTGCTTCTTAGAACGTTTGGCAGAATATCAACAGCATATTTAACCTGCACTGATGCCGAGAAAGTTCATTTACCTATGAGAATTTGATTACACTTTTGCACTCTTTGGAATCCGGGCAACTTCTGTCTGGTCTGCGCAAGACAGTTTTATATCTCATGTCTGGTTGATGGCGTAATTTCTTTACAGCGTGTGGATAATCTGTGCCAGCAGCCAGGATGCAGAGTTAGTGAGTCATTATTATCTGAGTTCCATGTGGATCCTGTCCTGTGAGGTTTACCAGTAGAAGGGTAAGGGATACTGGACCAGTGGGCCGAGGCAAAGGGACGGTCATGCAAGTGCCCGTGCCCTGAAAATGACCAGCCATTAAACACACATGCACACACGCACAAACACACACAAACAGGCAAATACTCATTTGGTATGTATATGGGTGTTGGCATGTAGTTTTATGTGTACGTGCAATGTGCATGCCGGACTACATGTTGGTTGTATATATATACATGTGTAAAAACATGGGTAGAATGATGACTCTTTATATACTATTATACTTATATTTTTCTTCTCTCTTTCCAGTTTTGTCTTTCTGCTGGGATTCCTCTTGGGCTTACTCTCTTTCTTTTCCTTCTTTCTCTCCTATTACTGTTCCCAAGGTAAAACTCAACTAATTATATAGACAATGGTTCCTAATCGACCTTGGGGATGACCTCGTACTTTCTCTGTCTATTAAATCAAGTGGGTAATTTACACGTACAGGTGGCCCGTTAGCGGGACCTTGTTCCCTTTGGGCTTTCCTTTTTGCCTTCATAGACTTAGTTAAGTGATACGATGTAAAAAAAAAGAATAATATGTTATGATTGTCTTGATTGCAATAAATGACATTGAATTGAATTGAACATGTCCATTATATATGGTTGTATACATCGACATCGACGTATATTAGGTGTATACTTTATTAAGTGTTCTGCATGTCCTTGTGTGTGTGTGTGTGTGTGCGTGCGTGCGTGCGTGCGTGCGTGCGTGTGTGTGTGTGTGTGTGTGTGTGTGCGTGTGCGTTGATGCCTGTGTGTAAGGCGTGCGTGCAAAATAGTTTAGTGTTTCAATAGGTAGAATGACCGGCCCTGTGTATAGTTTGTGTCTATATGCCTGTGTGTATGTATGTATATATGTATGTATATATATACATATATATTCTGAAGCTGGACATCATAGGTATGTGTGTGTATTCTAATCCAGTGTATGCTAGTGTATAATGTTTAATGTATACATGCTGTGCTTATATCTTATAGAGCATGGTACTTAAATATAAGTTGTTTCTGGCCAGTGTTATCTGGACTTAAACAAGCTGAGAGCATAAAGATAGCAGATGAGGTTGACTGGCCAGTAGTTACAGTTCTCCCTACAGCTGGCCAAATGTTTTCTTTTCCTAAACGTAAATAAACTTGACTCTGACAGTGATCAGGGCTTCGCGTTTGAACTCATAAAAGTCATTTAATTACTAACTTTGTCACCAGGAAACAAAGTAGTCATTTCCTGCTGCAGTGCAGAAGCGAGCTGCTGCTGCTACTGTTGCCGCCTCTGCTGACTGAACGGTGCTGCCACCTATGAAAGAAGGACGTTAGGGGAAGACTTTTCACACCACGGTGTGATCACTTGTTCGTTGTATATTTATGAAGTGCTTCTGCATGTACTTGTGTGTATTTGTTTGCGTTTTTTGTCTGTGTGTATTTTAGTGTATGAGTAGATATCTGTGTGTGTGTGTGTGTGTGTGTGTGTCTGTGTCTGTGTCTATGTATCTATGTTTTCATTTGAGCATTAATTTAGCACCTTTTAAGAACTTCTCAAAGGTGCCAAGACGTGGCTATCATAACATGGCTATATTAAAACATGACCACAGACAAAACAAAATAAACAATTTTTGTTTAAAAGTGAAGTCGTTACATTCTGTATATGGCAGACTCCATGATTGCTCACCTTGGCAGACTGCATGAGTGCTCACCTTAGCAGACTGCATGAATGCTCACCTTGGCAGACTGCATGAGTTCTCACCTTGGCAGACTGCATGAGTTCTCACCTTGGCAGACTGCATGAGTTCTCACCTTGGCAGACTGCATGAGTTCTCACCTTGGCAGACTGCATGAGTGCTCACCTTGGCAGACTGCATGAGTTCTCACCTTGGCAGACTGCATGAGTTCTCACCTTGGCAGACTGCATGAGTGCTCACCTTGGCAGACTGCATGAGTTCTCACCTTGGCAGACTGCATGAGTTCTCACCTTGGCAGACTGCATGAGTACTCACCTTGGCAGACTGCATGAGTGCTCACCTTGGCAGACTGCATGAGTTCTCACCTTGGCAGACTGCATGAGTTCTCACCTTGGCAGACTGCATGAGTTCTCACCTTGGCAGACTGCATGAGTTCTCACCTTGGCAGACTGCATGAGTGCTCACCTTGTAACGCTTTGTGTGCAGTTCAGTCCTCCTCTGAGATGGTCCCTACAACTTTGAGCATAACCTTAAGGTGCAATTAATTGGCACCATCAATTGATGGTGTGTCATTAGATACTGACATTATTTGAATAGCGCTATATAAATACGGACAATGACTATAACGTACTGACGTCCTGTACAGGTCGTGAGCAAGCATTAACCATTCGAGAACGGACCCAGTCATCCTTGCACAGATTTATTACCTCACTTCCGCTGTATTTTATCCTTTGAATAAAATGACAGTGCTAATTAGTATTATTATTCATTGATAATCTATATTATTTATTAGTAGCTTGTATAGCGCTGGTGTATAATGCACAAGGCATCAGCCGATGACGCACCAAAGCCAAGCCATAATCGGGTCAACATCCAGACAATCAGGCAGTTGTCTTGTTATGTTACATTAGGGACCTGCAAAGCTTCGATATTCGATTCGAAAACGAATCGGACGGCGGTATTCGATTCGATTCGAAAATGAAGTCATGATTCGAAATATTTTCGAATCGTTTTTTGGATAAATGATAACGACTTTGTTGTAAACTAGTTGTTTATAAATTAGGGCTGCTGATTAATCGCGGTTAACTCGACGACAGCAAACCCTCTGCAAGAAAAGGGTTTATAATTAAATTAGAAAGTTATGCTCCGCTTAGATGTATGTACACCAAAGTGCGGTTATGCAATTGGTACAATAAAGAATATATTTATTTACTTAACTCATAAATTATTTGTGCTATTTTTTAAGTCTATTAATTAGTTTAATGTTTAGTTTAATTGATTTTAAACTGCAGACAAATTATTGATATATTCATACTGTGATAGCCTACGCGGCATACACCTGTGCTATCAAGCTTCATGAATATCAAACTGGTACTCGCAGATTCGATTCGAGATTCGATTCGAATTCGAACCTTTACCCCGATTCGATTCGAGATTCGATTCGACTGAAAATTTGTGATTCGCAGGTCCCTATGTTACATGTAATCTAACATGTAACACCCAACTTTCCAGTTGGTCTTTTGAGTAGGGACAGTAAATGTGCTTTTATTTAATGCGCTTGAGTAGTGTTCTTTATCACCGAGGCCAGGCTAAGAGCGATTCCCTGAGTAGTCATCTAGAAGGGGTGATTTATGAAATGATGGAGGGGTAACAAATAATAATCTCTGTTCATTCATTCATTCAGAGCATTTATATAGCGCCTCTCGTATAACTCAAGATAACTACTAAGAGCACGGCCCAGCCTTGGCGCAAAGAACAGTTTGAATATATAGTATGTATGAACAGTGTGTATATATATATATGTATCAACACATTTATACATCGGTGCATTTAAAGAACCTCTTAAATAATAACATCGACAATTTCTAAGATGCTGGCAGTGATAGTATGTGTATGTGCCCGTGTGCTTATGCGTGGTATATCTGTCTATGGTCGAGCGCGTGTCTGTGTGCAAACATATCGCATGTCCATTCAGATGGCGTCTCGCGTCCACTACGGCCGGCCGAGCGCTGGTCCTGTGCGACGAACGGCAGCTAATGGTGCTAATTGCGTTAGTGGATCCCAGTCAGGCAATGTGTGTGGCCGTCATGACCCAAGGATCATGTCCGTCTCAACTCCATACAAATCTCTTCTCCATCGGACGCTGTACTATGCGTCTTCGTAGGCCACTGGTTACTACTGGTCCTCCGAAGAACTACTGGTCATCGTGTTCTGACCACCAAAGTTTCTTCTTTCGATGTGTAGGCCTGATGTACTGAACTGCAAGAGTTGTAATGGATTGAAGAAGATGTCCTATGAGTATGACTGTACGTGTATATGTTTTATATATACTTATGTGTGCATGTATTTGTATTGTATGTGTATTTGTTTTTATGTGTATTTATCAAGATATTTAATATAGTACTTTTGAGTGTGTATCTATGTGTTTTTATGTGTGCGTGCGTGCGTGTGCGTGCGTGTGTGTTTGTGTGTGCATATGTATACACATATAAACACACAGATACACACATAATACTCACATACATACATAAATGTGTGTGTTTATCTATGTGTTTATGTGTGTGTGTATATTGTATATATATATATATACATACAGTCATACAGATTTGCATGCATAATACACACACATACATACTTATTCAAAGAGTATATATACATGTATACTTATTGAGATACTTAATGTAGTGCCGTTAAAGTGTATCTGAATTACGCCTGCGATGATTTTCAAATTCTGCTTGTGTATGAGTGGTGACCTAAATCAAGTTATGTGAGTTTTACTTACTTGCAATTGAATGTGTTAATGAATGCTAACTCTCAGAAGGTGCTATAACAATATTAATTTACATTAGAGTTTAACAGTGTACACTGTCCCCTCTAATGTAACGGCACTACATTAAGTATCTCAATAAGTATATATGTATATATACTTTTTGAGTAAGTATGTATGTGTGTGTGTATTACACTGTAATTTGTAATCTTAACAAGTCGTACAAGGAGGTAATGCCGAGTTGTCAGGGCAGTTTAATTGTCTGAAATTTCCATTCAGTACTGCATCTGTTCCATTGTTCTCGACAGGGTGTACGAATTCCAGTCTAGCAGTCATTACTGTCAAACGAAGTGTAAAACCCTTGAATATTTTTTAAGGAGCCCTCTACCAACCCACCCACCCCTTCGAGCGACGTAGTTCACGGAGACTTCCCTTTCACTATGGGAATGCCCGCCCAGCCGGATCCGTCTAATCACTGCCGTCCCCAATAGACAGGGGTGGCCACCGAGGGGAAGGGAAGCTGTCGTCTTCTCCTCCTGCCCCATTCTTCTCTAATCCTAATTATGATGTATTGCTGATAGCAGGTGCTAGATGCAACCCTATAGCCTGAAGTTTGTGTCGTTCCATAGCAGCAGACTGTCTGCTTCCTTGGGCGTCGAACCTCCCCCCGCCGTGCCTTTGCCCATCTGCGTGACTGCCTTCTGTCTGTGTCTCCGTCTGTCTGTCTTTTGTCGCTTCTGTCTTTTCGTCTCTCAATCTGTCTGTCTGTCTATATATATATATATATATATATATATATATATATATATATATATATATATATATATATGCCTGTCTTTATACACGTCTGTCTGTATATATATGTATGGCTGTCTTTATATATGTCTATATATTTATATATGTCTGTCTTTATATGTCTGTCTGTATATATATATATATATATATAATATATATATATATATATATATATATATATATGTCTGTCTTTATATATATATATATACGCCTGTCTTTATATATGTATATATATATATGTGTGTGTATTGCTGTCTTTATATCTGTCTGTCTTTATATGTGCATTCTTTCCCTGTCCGTCTCATTGTCTCACTCCTCTCGTCGCTGTTTAACTATTGATGCGCTGGCCATTGCGGCCTGACAGGCCGAGCACCTGCGCACTCCTTGGTCTCCAGCAGAGAGCCACCTTTTCCTAATTCATAACTATGATAATCGCCTCTTCCTCCTCCCCTCTTCCTCCTCCCCTCCCCTCTTCCTCCTCCGCTCCTCCTCCGCCTCTTCTTTCTCCTTGTAGAATGTTAGTTTTAAGGATCGAGAGAATTTTCGCGGCATTGACAGCAGCAGTGGTAACGCTCCGTGTGTCACGATTGCAACAGCAGCAGCAGCAGCTACAACCTGGTCAGCCGCAGTAAGTTAATGCTTGGATGTGTCACGAGTCTGTGCCACAGGCAGCCGGCGGGACAGACGGTCGCTGTGTCACGTAAGCCAAGACGGATGCGAGGCGTAATTTAAATAAAACACGCCGGCTCCCGTGACCTCATTTTTATCGAATTAAGTCTGGGCATGGCTTGGCTTTTAACGGCACATCCTCGCTAAACGCACGCATATTAATTCGATACTTAGGAAAAATTTCTAGACGTTTACTCCGCAGGTGAAATAAACCTAAATTCGTGTCTGACTGGTTGGCAGGCTGGTTGGCAGGGCGTAATGACACTGACACCATATCAGAGTAATCAGACTACAAGAGCCATGCAGGCTGTGACAGCAGAGATTAGAATTTGAAACAATGTTGCTGTTGCTTCGAATGACTTGACAGAGTTTGTAAACAACGCGATTTACCGACCCGTCTGTGCCGGCCCAGCGCTAGAATCGAAACTTTTGTTGACGGTTTGCTTATACGAGTTTTAGAACATTCTTTTATACAATCATAAAAGTGATGCCGAGAAACAGCAGGCATTAATGTAGCAAGGAATTCTCTTAAACGTCAGTCACCGTGTAATGAAGCGCACTACTGCAGCCTTTACCCAGATGTTAAACTGGCCTCTTGAGGTAATTAAATGACGACAGGCAAAGGTGAGGATGCTTTGACTATACACAGATTGTCTTCAGTGTTCTGGCCAAACTTGTTTACCAGCCATGAAAGTGTTGCCAGGTGGCATGTATTTGTCACTGTAAAGAGATACCCTTCAGAGGTGCCTCCGATCTGACAACACAAAATAGGCCTGGTATTCATTGGTTGGTCACCCATCCAAGTTTTAATAACAGGGCTTGGCATTGCTTAACTTCACTGTATCAGCCAGCATTCCATACCAAACATCATTGCATTACGTTATGTTTGACAGCTGTGGCTAGAGTTTGTTTTCTAACACTTTAATATCTAGTTTCCATTTTGGCAGACCATGCTTCGGTTGCATTCCCTACAAGAATATTACTTCAGCAAAACATTGCCTTTATATTTATTTTCATTTATTTTTAGCTACTTCTCTTGCAAACAAAATCAGTGAGCAGAATCCTGAGTAGTTGCTACTCTGAGAATCTGTGATCTAATTGAACATCAGTCTACACACAAGTCTTTCCTGTTCATAGGCCAAGTTGCCAACCTTGATTACTGTGGTGTTTAAGAATTGGATTAATATTAAATCTCCCCTATGTGTACTCGTAGTTGCTTAATGGACTCAGTTTATAGCTATAGGTTCGCAAGAGGACGCTAGTGAAGCAGAAATTTGCGATATCCTACTGGCCTACCACAGGTTTAACCCCACCCCTTGTCCACTCCAGTCTTTGAAAGTTCAGCACAATAACTATCAACTGAACAATTGCAATTTAAGCTTACACAAACAACCCGCACAGTCCAAAGAACAAGCAGTGGATCAAGTTAATGTGGAAGATTTGGGGGAAGTGAATGATTTGGAGTGAACCTAGTAGGTCTCCCGTGCCAGACTGCCACCATATCGGCAAGCTTGCAGGTTGACACGGCGACGTGTTGCTCCAACACTTCAAGTTATTCTGACTGTAAAAAGTTTCCATTCAGGCTATATCGTCTGCACTATGGTGACATTCACTTATACTGCAATCACGCAAACAGCTTTTTACAGACCGGAGAAAGCCACTTCATCCCACCCGAGTTTTGTTGTTCGCCATGAGGTGGCCAAACATCAATTATTCGACTTTGCTCTTCTGTGATCTGGGATTGATACCTGACTGGTGTCATATGAAATTAGCAGAGATTGTATTGTCAAACTATGTGTAACCTTCGTAGTCATGATCTTAGACACGTCCTTAAAACCTGTATTGTTGTTCTCAGTGCAGGAGGGAGTTTCCCTGACTGCCAGTTCTCTCGGCTTCTGCTTCACCCACTAAACCTCTACCTCCTCACCAAACCAGTGCCCTCAGGTTGATATCTAGAAAGCCAAGAGCTACCCTGATTGATTGGGTTTCAGCCAGGCCGCTTCTCCAGAGAATCTTGATTTTGGGCTATGGTTTCATTTGAGAACACCATTGTGCATTGTGGTAATAGTGCTCTAGGAGTCATTAAAGAGAAGCCTGGCTGTTACAACATTACTTTTGACTGTAACCAATCATTCATTCATTCATTCATTCAAAACTTTAATATAGCGCACCTTCAATCAGTCAGTATATTGCACCTTCAACCAATCAGTAGGCCTATAATGGTTTTGCTTTTATGACTGAAGACCATGACATGATTAAAACAATAAATCTGTTGTTTGCAGTCTTTTATGAAGTTTAATCTCAAGTCATTTCGTTTCTGTTGCTTTCTCACAGAAGCTGAAGCGTAAGCTGAATGTCGGAACTGATGCCAACTGCCTGCCTCCTGAACTGGGATGCAGCAGCCGTGGCTATGACTACGACGCCAGCTTCCAGCCGCCACCGACCAAGTCCAGTCGTCCAAGTGAACCAGTGAACAGCAGCGGCAACACTGAAAACCAACTGCACAGCAGCGTTTCCGTTAATATCGTTCACAACATCGACGCAAGTCTGAATCAGACCCAGGGTGAGATAAAGCTGACCTTCAGCTCCACGCTGAATGCCCGGCCTGGCCATGTCAGCACAGGAAACCCCAACTGCGACGCACAGAACTATGACGACGTTCCGGACATCTCGGCAAATCCTCCACACTCGAATCGATCGAGTCAGAATTCGCACTCGGACTCTTTAGGATTGGATGATTTGGACGAGCTTTCAGAGTTTCTTGATCACATTGGCGGCCAGGACGAAGAGATTCCGAGCGACATCTTGAAGGATCTCGACCAGGGACTGCGCGAATTCGAGGTGGGACTCGGCTGCGATGCAAAGAACGCAATGTCATTCAAACATTCCACGATTAAAGAAAACCATCCAGGACATCTTGAAAACTTAGGCAAGACTTACAAGACGAATCCTTTACCGGGAATATTTGCTGATCCGCTATACAGCTCAACCAGGACTGTTGGTCCAGTGTTTGCTGGGGCTCGAGGCCAGGGTGCAGCTCCAATGGCGCCCTTTGTGGTCTCACCTCGAGATGCCTGTGCAATGACGAGTGTCTTGCCAGCACCGCCGCTCATGGGTGACACAGGTCCTGCCGCTGAAACGTTGAAACAGATGGCAGCCCAGCATCAGAGTCAGGAAAACGCTCAATACGGTATGACGGACATTCCACCACAGTTTGGACGCGGTGACTACTGTAGTGGATACAGTCGTAGCACACTTGGCTGCACCAGACCGTACCCAACACACGGCTATGGAGCTCTGGGGCCAAAGTTACACCACGGTTATCCGTACGGTTCACATATCAATGGCTACCAGCCAGGACCCGACGGATCGATGATGCAGGCCCCGATGGCGACGAAAGGGTCTGGAAAGATCGATCAAGCAGTGTACCGCATGACACGGCCGCTTTCTCACTACCCAGAGCCGATGTCTCCGATGCCGTCGTCACTCCAGAAGCTCCAGAACCAGGTGCAGTCGCACTTTGGTCCGTCGTCGGCCAGTCAACCGCCGCCGTCGCAGTCGTCCTACATGCACCCGATCGACCCATGTCGACTCGAGATGTCACAGAGCCAGCAGCTCCAGATGCAGCAACACGGTCACCACATCTGCATGAGCAACTCCCAGCAGATGACGATTACGGCGACGGGCGCTGCAGGAGGGGGCCCGCCGGTGGTGATACCACCGTCTGCATCGCCACACATCTCTATGACCCAACAGCAGTCGTTCAGCATGAGGATGCCTCATCAGCAGCAGACGACCCGGATGCCACCGCAGCCCTCGCAGATGTATCAACCGGACGGCATGGCTACGGGCGGCTACGACGTCCACCAGAAGAGAGCGCAACGCTATGGTACCTGGCTTCCGCAAAACGTCGTCGTTGGTCACTCCCCTTCGGTAGGAATGACGAACGGCGGACGGCACCCGGCGGGCAATGGATGTCATGTCAGTGCCACCAGCAACCCTCTGCAAACGATGCGCAAAATGGTCGACCAGCAGGATCAGATGGAGTCCGACATGTATACCGGACGCGCAATAGGAAACCCTAACGGAATGGATCCGGGTGATCCGGGTGTGTCTTCCGTTCCTTACACTTACTTCCAAGCCAGTCAGCAACAGATGATGTCCGTCGGCTCCACTGTTCCCGGAGCCAATGGGTACAACGGTTCAGGAAGTGCAGGGCACTCCTACGGCGGGGCTACCGGCCCGTACACGGGGAACGTACCTTCATATGACGGTGGCGTTGTCTACAGGGATCAGGGCCATGTCCACCAGAGACCCCATGGGTGGAACTCAGCTGCGTCTCAGCATGCGGAACCTGTGTCGGAGCCAACGGTATCAGGATGCCAGTACGACGGAGGCGGCGGCGGCTCAATGAAGCATGCCACGGCCGCTGGTTATCCAATGCACGGTGTTCAGACGAGCGGCTCCCAGATGGCGCTCGTCCAACAGCAGCAACTCACGAGCGGCGGCATTCCGAGTCAGGGTATGGCCCCGTTGGGAACTCGGTCGACGCCGGTTGCCTCCCACCATAACGCCTACTCCCGTGGAGTAGTAGGAGGACTGGGAGGGGGATCCGGCGCCTCTGTGAACGCCGATCCTTCCGGGCAGATGGCACCACCTTCCAGTGCGCCATCTAACGGCTTCGTGCAGCACTATTCTGCGGCGGTCAGCGACGTAACGGACTGCATGTCGCTTGACCTATCCGACAGTACATTAGACTGCGGCGGCGTGGACTACTTCGGCTGTCCCGGTCAGGGCCAGAACGACCTGAGTTTCATTGAAGAAATTTTTAGTAAATGAAAATTAATACTCGTACAGAACAGTGCAGCAGTCGACGGTTGGTCATTACACCCTCTGTTAGGCTGTTCCTTGGTTTAAAGTTTTGTGGGTGGCACCATGGTCAGTATGCATCAGAGCAGCGTTTGATGGACGTTTCGCTAAATAGGGTGGGCTCCCTTTGGCGATGTCGGTGGATAGTCGAGACTTACTGAGTTCAGCCGTTTCTCATGATGGGTGACGCTTCCATAGTTTGTTCGTTTCTCTGGTTAGTCGGGACCCCTTTGGTGTGGCCGTTTCCCCGGATATTAGGTGGCTCCTGCAGTTAGCCTGTTTTTCTAGATGGTCGCGACTCCATCGGGTTGGTAATTTCTCGGGTTATTTGGACTCCTTCAGGTTGTTTGTTTGTATGGATTTTGGATAGTTGGGGCTCCCTCCCATCCTCAAATTATTGTGGGTATCACTTGGTAAAAGGTGTGTCGTATACCATTTGTGCAATGTAGCACTGTGTTTGGGGTTCTATGTATAGTCCAGGCATGAACTGTAAATGCACTTCCTTTGTCAAAAATAAAGATCTCTTGTATTGAAATGTAATGCTATGACAGTAGCTGATGCAGTACTATAAGTAGCAGGAAGTATGCCCTTACCTTATTGTACTTTACGTTATTGTACCTTACCTTACCATTCCTTGCCTTCACTTTACCTTTACCCCACTTAACCATGCTTTACATGATTTGTACCTTAGCACACCCTTCTGTTACTTTACTTTGCAGCACCATAAGGAGCAAGAAATATGCCTTTACCTTACCTTATCGTAACTTACCACACCTTACATAATTGTATACCTTACAGAATTGTTTTGTGTGACTAGAGTTTTTGAGCTATTTATAAGCATGGTTGAGGTCTAAAACTCTAAATCTAGTGTTAGACTGCTTAAATTTCACAGCCTGTGAAAACACTTGAATGATCTGATCATATTTATCCAAACGTCAACCAGTATATTGTATTTTCTCTGCTCATAAAAACGGTTATATTTTAAAATGAGAATAACTGCGAGTACATTAAAATCTGAATATTGTATATGCACGGATTTTACCTATCTAACCTTTATATTTTTGCCTGTTTATGTATAGACCATGCAAGTCCTACACATTCACGACGAGTAGGCCTATATAGGCCTATTCAGCCGAATGCAGACATCTTAAATATCCATCATTAAGTGTCTATTAATCAATCAATCAATCAATCAATCAATCAATCAATCAAGGATTTTATTGTAAAAAAAAATCAGTGTACAAAAAAGGCAGGTAAGTTCTTGCAACAAATGGTAACCCAAAAGGGCTATAAGCCCACTAAGCAGGGTTACCCATGTAACATAAATAAACTGGTAACAAATAGCGAATGGCTTTCTCACAATATAAACGTTTATATTATAGCCTCTTTTCACTGTAGATAAAAAAAATATGACGTGCATAGCTGGTGAAATCCAAAATAACCTTAACTAGATGCAAGCTTAACTAAAATTGACAAGATAGTAACTCGGGCAGCATGACATATTTAACTAAGTATTCATTATATGTGCTTTCAAAGTTTTCTTAAACGAAGACAGATTTGTCAAGTGACGAATCTCTGAGGGGATACCATCCCAAGCCGATGGACCAGTGGCTCTTATGGCAAACTTCCTGGTATTGGTGCGGACAAAGACCTCTCGGTCTATATACGTGCATACGCATATCAACAGTGCAATGAGCGCCTGTATATAATTAGTTTTTCTTAAAGTGGCGCTATATTAATTTCAGATTACATTAAAGTTACAAAAATACGCTATTACCTTGTTAGATAGCGCAACCGTTTGGAGCCATGCACAAGCATGAGCTATATCGGGGTCGTTATAATGTGGTTGATTTCCTACAGCGAAATGGAGCTTCAGATACACGTACTCCAGGCCACGTTAGATTTCACGTTTAAGATATCGTGTTAGTATAGACGCTCCCGTGTGTGTAAAAATAGGAAACTAATGTAAGGTAATGTAATAAGTGCATCTGTACCCCTGTATATATATATATATATATATATATATATATACATATATATATATAACGCCATACCAGACCGATAATGTTCTCGGCAGGGTCTAGTATACTATATATATATATATATATATATATATATATATATATATATATATATATATATATATATATATATATAACGCCATACCAGACCGATAATGTTCTCGGCAGGGTCTAGTATAATTGTTTTAGACAAGTTTTAAGCGGATGTTGAGCTATAGATGATGCTCCTTAAATTACATTCGGATGTTACGTAAGGTACATAATAGATTTTTCTATCTCAAACTCTTGGCTTTCCGCATTATATCGATCATGGAATGCCTCCCGGTCATCGATATTGTTATGATGAATTTCTATTTGGAATGGCTAGTATTAGTTTATTGTTTTTATTTTATCCCGAGGTAGATATAGTCCCACAGAATGTATAAGACAATCCTAAGAAAATAATAATAACGCGTATACTATAGTTAACGAAATTATTAACAAGTGTCACTGTAACTTTTGGAAGCGACACGTGCAGACGTGTCGAATGGCTTCATGTAGTATACTCTTGAAATATACGGATGGGCTGCGAGCACCGACTGGATGGATTATCATCATTCGTTAAGGACGGCTGAGGATTCGGAGATGTAACAGAGCCAGTGTGGACCAGCGATGCCATTTGTAATGGATTTAGGGTTCAACAGCAAATCCATTCATTGCGATGCTCCAGTCTGATAGACGGACAGCAGAGACGGGGAGAAACAGACAGAGCCAGGAGAATAGAGGGGCAGACAGACAAGAGGAGAAAGACGTACAGTGAGGCATACAGAGAACGAGTGAGACAGACAGAGACTGAGATACGAGACAGACAGATGTGTACAGAGACCGAGATGAGAGAAACAGAAGAGAACTGATAGACAGGGACAGAAAGAAGAAATGTGAGAAACACGGACAGAGAGCAGTCACTGCAACAGAACCGAAGCTCTGCATTTCTACAGGCCTATAAACTCACATACTGTTATCGTAATTCGCACATTTATATTGCGCATTCACTTCTCGTACGTTATATCGCGCTCTGAGACTCGGTGCCGGATTTAGGCATAAGCTAACAAGCTACAGCTTAGGACCTCACAGTCCGCAAGGGACTAAAAATTCAGAATTTCTTGGGGCTTTTAAACAAAGTTTGTATATATATATATATATATATATATTATGTAGAACCGTTTTAAACGGCTTATGCAGCAAATTCCATCTTGCCGGAGTAAATGCATTCATTTAAAAATAATTTGAAGTTTTCACTTTAAATGTCTTGCTATTAAATAATTAAAAGGCGTATATGTTTTTAAGGTTTGTGAGACCTTCTGTGTGGTATAATTTTTTAACAAGGGCCTCGAAGTTTTATATAGCGTAGACTTAGACTTAGAGGCTCACTAAGTCTAAATCTGGCACCGCTGAGACCGTTCCCGGTTCCCTCTTTGGACACACCTTTCTAGGTCTTACGGAATTTAGCGACGCTCTCTGCCGAAGCGCGTGTTATCACGTAGGCAACGCTCACACTGTCACACATAAACAGCGCGCGCGTACACACATTCTTGCGTCTGTGTGCCCTACGTGACCAGTGCGTTGATTGCAGTAGTTTCAGACAGTAGTAGATTTACTTCATCTAGGTCTACACAATGCATTTACAAACATGGATCGTATGAAGGAAACGACTACTCGGCATGGACAACGTGAACGAAAAGACGGTCAGGATTTTCGAAACTTTATTTTGCCACAATGGGACAGCACAAAAGGTTTTGAAAGACAGATGCAAAGAAGAAAGAGAACCAGTTAAACAAACAAATACGAAGAAGATTTTAAATAAAGCCAGTGAAAAGCGTTAGATATGACAGATTATCAAAAAGAATGGAGATCGTCTATAATTGGTAGGCACGTTTTGGTGGCTGTTCAGAGTTGTTCGTAGGGACATAAGAGCGCGTGTATATTCAAGACAACACTGGCTGCTTCAGTTTCATTCACCAGATGGCCGCTTGCGGTAGAATGACGTTATATATGAGGTGAAGCCTAGTTATTGAAATGATCAACTAGTGCCATCTACGGAGTACAAATAACTATCGTTGTATTGTGTACATGTATGTACACTGTATAAATGTAAATGCACAAAAGTAAGAATTTTTATATCAAAATTTACTGGCTGAAAAGTAATTCATATTTACGTATGACAGCCAAATTTCACCAAATTTCAGTAAACTTTTGTATAAAAATTCTTACTTTTGGCCGAAATATGAGCAAAACGTCCAGGGGGTTACTTTTTTTGGCCCACCCTGCGATTTTCTATAGCGAGCGTATGGTCTCGACCCTGCTCATTTTTCAATGAATTGATCGGGTGATATCCTTCACCACCGCTTGCCCGTTTGAATGGGTGCCACGCCATTTAAGGTCCCCAGTGTTGTACAGTAACGAAGTAAAAGTAACGCGTTACTGTACTTAAGTAAAAGTTCCAATACTTTTACTTGTAACCAAGTATCACAAAACGGAAATAATTTTACTTTTAACGAAGTAACATTTAACCCGTTTTTCAGAATGAAGTTGCATGACATAGTATGACATAATAATAATAATAATAATAATAATAATAATAATAATAATAATAATAATAATAATAATAATAATAATAATAATAATAATAATAATAATAATAATAATAATAATAATAATAATAATAATAATAATTCCAGAACAATGCCCCCTAATTTTTGAACTCCCGAGGGATCATATGTACCTCGGGGAAAAAAAAATAATAATAATAATAATAACAACAACAATAATAATAATAATAATAATAATAATAATAATAATAATAATATGTTCTTTAATTAAGCGCCTGCAAACGCACTGCGCTGTACAGTAAACATACATATAGTAGAAACGGCAGCCACGCAGGGCGCCTTACATACATGTAAACAGTAGAAGCACATGATAACAGTTTTACAGGAGTCGAATATCTGTATTTAAGCGGCAGCCAAACGGCGTCAACATGGCCTACTATTCATTTAACCACCGCCACCTAGCGAGTGGAAGGATGAAAAACCTTACGGGGGTCGACTTGGTTCGATCTTGGTACCTTCAGCTCTTCACGCCAGTGTGTTATCCATTACTCTACGGACCCCTCCATGAAATTGTCAGTGATGGGCACTAAACTAATTTTTTTTAAGTTAAACTAAAACTATTTTCCAACTAAAAAATAGTTTAAAGTTGGCAACTGATTTTGAAAATTAGTTAACTAAACTTAAAAAAAGTAGTTAAACTTTTTCCAACTTTTTTTCAACTTTTTACGGCAAACATTTTAACAATAACAGAGGTTAAGTGAACTGTAGTAATGCAAAGCATCAATGACAATTTCACCTTCAAACTATGCAATGTGTACTTTTCTAACATACAGTTACAGGCGTATTGTAGGTAGTGTATGAATTTGAAAACACAGGCTGTTGATGCTAAAACCATGCAGTATTCAAGTGTTTTTTGTTGACAGTGTTCAATGTTCATTGTGGAAAATTAGCTGCATATTGCTGATTTTTTAAGTTAAACTTTTTAGTTGGCAACTAAATTTTTTTAGTTAAACTATGGTTTTAACTAAACTATTTTATTTTAGTTAAACTTCATCCTTAACTAAATTTTTTTAGTTAAACTAAAACTTAGCAACTTTTTAGTTAACTATTGCCCATTGAAATTGTATGGTATGGTATGCCATGGTATGGTGTGTGGTATGGTAGGCCTACCCTATGACATGATGTGGTATGGTATGGTGTGACAAGGCATGGTGTCATGTCATTATGGTTATTTATTAAGCGTCGCTTACAGTAGACTATTCAGAGGCACTCTCAGCGTGACAGCCCCAAGGGGGGAAAAGGTTTCAGGCCATAGGGCCTACATCGATGATATTGACGTCATTGTATTTCCGATTGGTCTATCAGTAAATCCAAGCGAGATTTGATGCAGGACGTTTACACTGACATTTTGTGGCATTATACATATTGACAGAGTCGTTTCTTTATTTGCGTTGTCTTTTGGTTAGATCTAAGTAACTAACATCGTGACTTCATGCCGTGAATTTGCCGTGATTTTGGCCCATTTTTTACAAAGTCCTACCGTGACTTTTTAACTTTTTTGTCATTTCCAAATTGACGAACAGAAATAGGCCTACATGAACAGCAGGCCTAGGCCACTACATTTCTTATTTCCACGAGTTCCAATTGCGAAATGCAATAAATGTATCCAGTTTGCTCGGTTTTTACCAGTGATGGGCACTTTTAACTACTGTAGTTACTAACTAGTAGTTATAACTACTATAAAGGTAGTTGTCCAGTAGTTATAACTACTTTAAAAGAAGTAGTTTAAAAAATAGTTATAACTATTTTTATTAAGTAGTTTGTAGTTAACAACTATAGTTCGTATTAACTACATTTTTTCCTATTTAGTATTTACTTTAGCTAGCTCTGTCTTACAAGAACTTTTGCAATTTGGACGTTGTCCATTATAAATATTTTAAGTCATAGCGCTATATAATTTTGCTATTAGCAATTTGGGCTTCCTTTCTTGAATTGCATGTGTCTTTGGTCTGTGTGACAATGCCCAGTAATCTACTAATGGGCCCTATACCCACTAGGGTGCTCCAAAAAATTAAAAGTTGAAAATTCATTTCTCCCCGGACATTTTCCCATGCGTCTCATATAGATGAGTCTAAAAATCCAAATTTGAGGTTTTTAAATTAAGGTTAAGCCTTGCCACCAGCACGATGAAGTTTTAACAATAACCCTGTTACACCGTTATGAGTTTCCTTTGTGAAATCTGGACGTCTGTGTCTATGAGCTTCAATCACATGCAGCATAAACTGTCTTTGTCCTTTGTGATTGCATTTGCAAAGTCTGTTATCAGTTTCATTGCTCTTTCAGACAAAATCATTCACTTTTATATGACGAACAAACATGGCTGCTTGCCAACTCCAACTCCCTGAGAAGGATGATCGCAATTTCATATCCAGAATTCAATATAAATATAAGAACTGATTAACTTAACCAACAAAGTATAATTGCCTACTAATCTAGAATTACTATGTACCGAACTGAAATATTAAGCTATTCATATATTCCGCATATTAAACTGCATGAGATACAGATAGTCAAGGTATCTTCTCAGATGACAGATTCTTCCCTTCTGTCGTGGCATATTTGCATAATTATTATTTTTGTATAAATCCCGTAGCTTTAGCTTGCAGTAGATCTTCTTTGTTGAGAAGATGCCGAAGCGGAAATCTTTTTTTCTCTTCTGTCGCTTCTCTGACCGAGTCGGAAGAGTCTCTCAACATTTTATTTTCTACTTTCTTTTCTTAGCCTTTATCCTCGGATGCCATGTGTACAGTCTGCTGTTCTTGCAGGGGTGCCAGAAATGCCACATCTTAATCTGTCTGTTGCTGGCTGCGTATACGCGGTCATTTATAATCTTCTTTTGAGCATCTTGGTGTGCAATATTAAAGTAGTTAGAACTTCAGTTCTTTAATAAACTTAATTTCTTTTTCTTGATTTGATGTGAACCCCTTTCGCTTCTGAATGACTCGATAATTCTCGTAGATTCTTGACTTTGACCTTGTCCTTTCGTTGTATGTCAATTCCAGCCTTACCCCATTCTTTTTGCACTGCTGCAAGTACTTTCTCTGCAATCGCTCCATTAAAATATACATGTTTTTCTTACTCCATTGGACCATTTTTCAGATGAAAGAACAAACACAGAGCATCTCCTTCTGTAGGAATTCTGTTGGCTGGCAATTGGCCTCCAAACAAGTCATCTAACTTCATCATCACTTCTTAAATTGGTTTATCCATGTTCAGTTGTTCACTAAACAAATGAAGACTCAGGGTACTTAAAATTCTACATAATAAATATCGCCAAGCACATAAAATAGTTCACATAAGAAGTTAATCATCATGAAAATAATTACGTTTTCCTCCATGATATTACCGATTTTAAAGAAATTCGCATATTTTCACATATAACATTTTTGTGCCGGTGGCAAGGCTTAACCTTCTTCAATTGGTCTGAAAATTTGCACAGTTGAACAAAGTGATAAATGGAATGGGAAAATCGCCAGGGAGCAGTATTTTAAAAAACTTTTTGGAAAACCATTACATTCTGGAGCACCCTAATACCCACTGATAACTATTAATACATATCAGTGCCTATACCTATTCTTAGCTAATGGGCTGTGAAAGTTCGAAATATTCGCTTAGTTAAAGCAACTATCTCTTACACCATGTTTAAAGCAAACCATGGGCCAAATAGAGCAGACGACAGAAGACTCGTTGAAGTTATTTTAAAAACTTTTTAATTATCTAAAATACTTTAATCCAGAAATCCATTCTAATTAAATTTTAGAAATATCGTAAAATATAAAGAATTATATAATTTCGCTGCTTATATTAGTGAGAATGCCAGTAATAACGGTTTAGATTCACCTTAACAAGTTTAAAAATCATCGCCATTCCAGAAAGCCAATTCAACGCTGTCGAGCAGCGCCGCAGTTGAACATCTTTTTTTAGCGTTTACTCCGTTTAGGGCCTTTAGGCCTATGGCATGACAGGCCTACCCCAAGAAGATGCAGAATGTCGGACAAACTGTTCGACAGGATGGTCTTTTTGAAGAGCTGTTCTAGCGGTATACCATCTACATTAGGGTGATTCACGCCGCCATGGGAAAAAAAATTTTTTTTCCTGATTGGCTGACATAGTAGATTATTTTGTTCCTTTGGTTGTTCTGAACAATACAGCAAAATTTTACTGTAATCTATCAATGTTTACTGGTTGCTCAACGACCTCATATTCGAGATATGGTCCCCATGGAGAAAGCAATGTATTTGCCATTGATGAGACCCTCGAATGCAATGATCTAATTAAATTGGGGTAAAATCTTGGGATGCATCGTTTCAGACAGCCAGATGCATATCATATGGTCTGATGGATGGCTAAGGTTAGTTATTGCTTCAAGAATTATCCTTTTAGAGATCAATTTCAAATGAGCCTCTTGGAAAAGAAATACCATTGAATTCTGTTTGTTTGCAAGTCATATATTATGTGAGAGCATGGATAGCTTGTTCGGTGATATCTGATGCACCAATTAACAACTTCCAGTTGTACAAGCAGATCAGGCAGTATACATCAATTAACAAAGTTGTGTCTGAGGATGCAAAAAAAACAATCATCTGCGGTAAATAGGACCTGAAAGAAAGCCAAAGGAACCCTTTGGCTTTCTTTCTGACAAAGGATCATTGGACCTGAATGCAACATTATTGCTGGCATGCGTCAACATGGCAAAAACTGAAGAGTCAGAGGCATTAAAATAGATCCTTGTATGGATCTACGCAACGAAGAGCTGAATGAGCTTGTTAATCCATCTTAAGTCTGTACCATGCGTTCTCTTGGCTTTGATACAGTCTTCATCATGTCTAATAATCCAGAAACTTGGAGCTCATCTGTGATATTTCAACAGATCGTATCTGCCATGGTTAATGTGTGGTCAGTGATGCTGCTGAGTGCTCCATTGCTCTGATATCACATTTCAATGAGTCTGTAACCAAGAATTAAAATGAGATGCAAAAATTGATGCAGGTGGTTGAAGATCACTGATGCCGTGTGCCAGATTCTGCCAAATCTACTTGGAAAGGCTGCAGTTCGCGCTAAGAGCTGGAACACTGATTTACGATTGACTAATAAACACTTCCTCGTTGATTGTTAGATTTTTTTAGTCAACAGATATTGTGAATTTCTATTTTCTAATGGATACTTTGAGTTATTAATGAATCTACTATTCATGCTATTCAACTTTATTCTGTGTGCGATATAGCCATCATCTTAATATGTAACTTGAGAATACGATTGTATGGGAACTTTAGTGCTCACTGAGCAACCTCTAAAATGTATTTGATACTGAATTTTTTTATACAGACTTTAATCTGAACCCAAAAGGAACAAAATAAACAACTATGCACATTAACTTTCAAAAAATTTTTTTTTTAATCACCTTAATCTACATCCTCTTAAATGTACTAAGAGGGGTCCATAGGGTAGTGGTAACATCACTGGCGTGAAGAGCAAGCGGTAGCGGGATCGCTTCCCGCAGTCCTCCGAAATTTAGGTACACTCAGCCTTTCATTCGCGAGATGGCGCGTTTGATGAAATGAGATGTAGGACGTGATGGGCGCCTTGCATGGCTGCCGTGTACAGTGAAATTCGACTCCTGTAATAACTTGTGATCATCCGTTCATACTGATTTGTAATCATACTGCGTTATTGTCAGTTTGAAGATATTAAACGAATATTATTATCAACAGTTGCAGACTTTGTAAGTTAGACATAGTAGGCCTAGTTATAACAATTTGGCATTTGTTAGCCTACTGCATGCTGAGACAATGAATACATCAGGGTGCCTTGTAGCATGTTCTTGCAGTTCCTGTCCCATTTACAGTGTTCTAAGAGTTTTAACAGTTGCAGACTTTGTAAGCTAGACATTTTAGCAGTTATAACAATTTGGCATTTGTTACTGTTGAGCAGTGGTGTAGTGGTAAAATCAGCAGTGGGTAAACTGTCAATTGTGGTGTTCCAAGAAAATCCGACTAGGGGGTCTGGGGGAGCGTCGTAAGCTCCCCAAGCGGGGTCCGGGGCAGAGCCCCGGCCACAAACGATTTTAAGGAATTTAGTTATCAATTCTTGCATGGAAAACTGATTTGAAAATAAGTATTTCTCACAAATGAAATACCTTAAGAAATATCAAGACTTTGACGACATCATGAAAGAATTTTTAAAAAGTTGAACATGCTGAAAACAATCAATCCAAAGAGAATATTGAATAGTACAGTCGAATGGTACACCTGTTAGCTACAGCTTATTTCCAAGTTCCAACCCTGTACAAGTCTACAACGTGGAACTGGAATTACATATTTTCCATAGTGCATGAAGATTGCTGTCATATGTTGGTACCTTGCATTGACGTGAACGTGTATCTGTGGCACCACGGTGGTTTATTTTCCACGATTTCACATACGGTTTACAATCGAACAAGGCTAGTGGAGGACCATTAATTTTTATCAAATCAAATCAAATCAAATCAAATCATTTTTTATTGATACCAAATATGTACAATCAAGGCAAATACAATAACACTTTTAAGAAAACGGTTAGGTAACAACGGTAGGCCCAGAAGGGATATAATCCCGCTAATAGGGACACCTATTTGCTATGAACAAAAATTTTTCTAGTTTGAACAGCGCGGTTAACACCTTGATTTATTACACGTTGGTTAAACATGTTGTCGAGTACTCCAGTCATGACTCATGTATACTGACAACGAAAAAACAAAAGAAAAAAGACAAATCAGAATCGAATACAGGGGAAAACCAGGACCGGAGAACATAAACACTTAACTAAAGACTTAACTAATGCGTAGTGAGTAAAGTAAAATCAATTATGAACTTGAACTATCAATAAGATACAGTCGTAACATTCTTTTAAACCCTTGCAGAGTTTTTGCCTGTTGGATAGAGGGAGGAAGTACATTCCAAACACCTGGTCCTCTGAATTTGATAGAAAATCTACGGGAGTTGGAGTGTGCATATATATTACGATAATTTTTTGAAGTCCTAGTAAAGTGGGAGTGGATCTCCGATCCAAGGCGGAATAGGCCTTTAAATTTCGGAGGTAAAAGGTCATGGACAAATCTGTACATAAAAACTCAGATCTGAAATGTTTTTATATAATGGAACTTTAGTAATTTGAAATATGAGAAAATTGGGTCGGTGTGTGAGCCCATGGGGTTCCAGCGATGAGGCTTACAGCTCGTTTCTGCAATACTATCAATTTCCGGAGTCTGGAGTTATAAGTTGAAGCCAAAACAATATTACAGTACGTCAAGTACGGGTATATTAAAGAGTAATATAATTGGATTCGTACACAGGGGGGAGCTTGTTGGAGGCACGATATATTATACCTACGTTTTTGGCAATTTTTGCTGAAATGCTTTTAATATGATCATTCCAAGTCATGTGTTGGTCAACAAGAACCCCAAGAAATTTGGTAGAATTAACCTGAGTAATAATAGTACCACTTATGGAAAGCCTCAGAGAGATATCAGGGGGACACATTTTCCTATGTGACTTGAAGAGAATAAAAGCAGTTTTTTTTTCTAAATTTAAGGAGAGTTTATTGGCAGAGAACCATTCTGCTATCGATTCTAGTTCAGCATTCACAATCTGAATTAATGTGTGATAAGATTTGTTAGAATAAAAGACGTTCGTGTCGTCTGCAAATAGGATAAATGACAGAACAGGAGATGCATTGGGGAGATCGTTTATGTAGAGGAGAAAGAGTAAAGGACCTAAATTCGAACCTTGTGGGACCCCAAATTTTACTTTTCTTAGGTCAGATTGTGAGCCATTGCATAGAACATATTGACGGCGATTCTCTAGATAGCTAGTGAACCATGCTAATTGGACGCCTCGGATACCGTAAGAAGACAGTTTTTGTAGGAGTATATCATGACTCACCGTATCAAAAGCCTTTGCTAGATCAAGAAAGATACCTATGGAGTAGTCATTCTTTTCGAAAGAATCCGAAATTTTGTCATACATATTGAGTAATGCCAAAGATGATGAATGACCCGATTGGAAGACGTGCTGAGAGTGAAATATAATGTGGGATTTTTCAACGTATTTTGTGAGCCTATCAGTCATTATTTTTTCATAATATTTAGCAAAATAGGGGAGGATAGAAATGGGTCTATAGTTGGTAATGTCGTTACTATTTCCTTTTTTATAAATGGGAATCACCTTTGCAATTTTTATTGCTTGGGGTACTACCCCAGTATTTAGAGAGCAGTTAATAACTTCTGCCAACATAGGAGCAATAAGAGATAAGCTAGGAGCAGCTATACAGGGGTCGATATCATCAGCCCCCTTATTGTGGGTGGTATGAATAGTAGTGCTCAGGTTCAGAAGTTCCTCTTGGGAGGTAGGGATTAATCCAAAGGAGCAAGGCATGGGTGGATTTAAGTAGTCTGTGAAGGAGAATTGGGATTTTGGAACTTGCTCAGCTAACGATTGGGCGATGCTGGAGAAGTAGTTGTTTAATGCACTCGCTATAATTTGAGGATCCTCACTCTCAATGCCACCAATTTTAAGCTATTCTATTGTTGAGTCCTGCTCACCCATTTTTATAATTGAGCGGATGAGATTCCATGTTTTTTTTTAAAATTACTACTATGCTTTGTGAGCTCAGCCAAATAGTAGCTCTTTTCCGCATTATTTCTAATAGTCTTAAATTTATTCCTATAAGTCGTGAATTTGGTTTTATTTGCAGGGGTAGTTTTTTTTTTACATAACTCAGATATAGTTGAGCCTTTCTTTTTCTTGACTTAAGAAGCCCTCGTGTCATCCAAGGGTGTTGAAGCATGATTTTACTTTTATTCTTGCACGGGATATAGGGAAATGCTTTGTTATAACTATTTTTATATTTTGTTATAAAGAAATCATAGGCCAAATTGGCATTCTCGCTATGGCAGGCCTCCAGTACTGGGTTCCCAATCGGTTTCAGATGGACTAGCATGGAAGATCCTTTTTCTCTCCTCGTTTATTAGCCGACCGTCCCCCGGTGGAGTATTGTTACAATTTTGTGTTTCCAGGTCAAAACTGGCTAAGACCGGCAAGTGGTCGGATATGTCAGAGATAATAATCGTAGATTGGATAATATTAGGCCATGCATTTGAAAATATATTATCGATCAGTGTTGACGTATGAGCAGTGATTCTTGTGGGCCTTGTTTTCGTGTTTATGAACATTATGCTACCCACAGTCGCAATAAGCAAAGAATTTCTGACATCAGTTTGAATGTTATTCATCACGCTGAACGCCCTCTCACATTCACTGGAGCTGCATGGTATGCTACGGATACACAGTGCCATTGGTCGTAGATCTTCAGGCTCAACAGAAGGGTCTTCAACATATTCTCTGATACATCTGATGGTTTTTGCAAACATTTGAAGCGTATACTCGCGTTATTCACCAATTCCATTGGGTATACGGTGCTAGCTAATAATTTTCAGTGGGTATACGCCGTATACCCGCGTATACCCTCGACTACACCACTGCTGTTGAGACAATAAACACATCAGGTTGCCTTGTAGCATGTTCTAGCAGTTCCTGTCCCTTGCTTGCTTGTTTGATATATGCAGTAATTCGATACAGTTAGATTTGTAACTTGCCACTTGGTTTTGTTTTTTAAATTATTTATTACTTGTGTTGAATATCAGTAATTAATACAGACAGTAAATTCTCGTGTAACTTGTTAAATATCAGTGCACCGTAACATAACTAGGCCTATAGAAAAGTAGTTTGAAAAGTAGTTAACTACTAATCTGGTAGTTAGCAAAACTAGTTATAACTACTTGTCATCTAAAGTAGTTAAACAGTAGTTATAACTACTTATTTTCAAAGTAGTTAGGAAGTAGTTATAACTACTAGGTAAGTAGTTGGTGCCCATCACTGGTTTTTACTAAGTCTTATTATCAATTTGCACTTCCATCACAAAGACAAAAATTATATTATGGTACTGATATAAGCCGGGAAGTAAACAACAACTCTAGCGATGGACTGGCTCCGTGTCTAGGACCTTGGGATTCGTCCATCACCGGCTTAATGGCCTTCTCAAAGGAAATGAGCGCTATAGGTTAGGCCTTGTCGACGTCCATCTATAGATACTATCTATAGGATACGGGGCCCTTACCAGCATGGCGGAAAGAGTCGTTGGAGATCATTCAGTTACCATTTAATCAAATCAAAGGAAACTAAGACTTTCAAAACTCTTTCCTTGTTCAGAGGTATACTATTTCGTGGCTAAAATCTCGAGAAAAACAGGATTGCGGGTTGGGATGGTCTCAATAAACACTGAAAACAGTTCAAAACACTGAAATAAAAATTAAAATAACTAAATTATTGTATTTATTATTAGAATAAATAAATTATTTTTTATAGTAACTGAAAAAGGTGCCGGAACGCTGAAAAAAACTGCTATTTCGCAATAATCTCGGCTTGGTTTGAAGTACCGTAGGCTAATAACGTTTGGTGCGTGAGTTGAAGCAAACAAATGAAATTAATGTGTCCTAAAATATTTGAACAAGTTGTAATCATGAAGGGCAACACGAACAACACAAATACACTGACATTAATATAACGCTTTTCTCTTTTTTTCCGGTGCAGTGTCTTCAGCGTTTATAGTCTGTAAGTAGGCCTAAGTATGCAGATTATAATGAGCGGCAAATTGTATCATAGTTCAGCGAAAAAGACGAAATAAGCAAGTACAGACTGTTGCATCTGGCCTCAGGATGGCTGAGAGAATTCACAAACTACACGAGAAGCCCGAAGAGCTCTGTAGTGTTTTCATCATCTGAACATACGTAGCTAATAGAATTGTTTGCGAACTCTTCGAAGCTAATCTTTTCGTCATGGTTAGTATCAATCTCGACGAAAGCTGCCTTTATGAAGTCGGCGTTAAAGCCACAATTTTCAAAGATTCTGTGAAATTCCTCGTAACTGAGAAAGCCGTCCTCATTGGCATCAAAAGGAGTCACGAGGCTAAACACTAAATCACTGATACTCTTCTTAAATTCCGGGTCATCTCTTTGCATCTTGACAGATTCAATCAACAGGTCTTCGGTCAGCAAAACGTCGTGTTTCGTTCCTGCTGCTTTAGTGTAACGTGAGAAAACCTACAAAAGACGATTCGAGGTTTTTAATACAACACTGGTGTCTACAGTCTCGACAAAAGTTTCTTTCTTATACATTACCGAAGAAAGTCCCAAAGCAACACTGGGATTATACTCCAATACATCTCTGGGATGCAAACGCTTTTCCATATTTCTCAGTGAACAGCTTTAAGAGGTGCTTGTTCTCCCCAAACACAAAGGATATTTGCACAACATCGATAGAACACGGGTGGACGCCAAGTAAGACAGTTGCATAGATGACATTGTAAATGTAATGTATATGTAAATCTCTGAAATTTCTCAGCGCCACACAAAAGCCACGTCAGGGAGACCAGCTTATTCACCGGCGCATTGTGTAGGCTACAGTGTGTGGATTCTGAGGACTGTCTTAAGGATATTCTATTTAGTGAACAAAAATTGAGGGATTGGGTCAGTTCTGATACTGATAATTAAAGCTAGATCGCAGATATGCATGACAGATTGAATTTACATGATGCTTGAATGCACTATGTAGTATGTATACTGTGTATTTCAGCTTCAACCGGGAGCATAATATATAATTATTATACCCAAATCCCAACACGTGCAGCAGTTCATAAATATTCATAAATTTATTTTCTCCATTATTGGTAGAGAATAAATTATGAAATTTTTGCAATGAATATATCCAGCTTCCATTCGCACGTTTAGCTTTCTTGTCGCACAAATATCCAGCTTCCACAAGCAGGTATGGCTTTTTAGTCGTCTCTCGCCCGAATTTATATTTCTGCAATGAAAATATCCAGCTTTCACTCGCAGGTATATAGCTTTTTAATCGCACAAAACGCACAGGCTACACTGACCCTATAGCCCTAAGCCCAAAGCATTTATGAAATGCTCTACGTGTAGGGTTTGGTATATGCCAACGGGACTCTAAGAGTTAGTGAAGGAAGGACGAGTAATGTATGGCATTACAGGGCATGGTATAGAATGCCATGGTGTGGTATCGTATGGCATGATGTTTATAGTATGGTTTGGCGTGGTATGATGTGGTGTGGTCAGAGGCGTCTATCTCCCCCCCTAAGTCATTGGAGCAACTTCCCCTTCCCCCTCTTTTTCCCCCTCACTTTCCTTCCCCCCTATAATGGTGGCACACACACTGACAGATCTCCCCCCTATTTCTTGGATGGAGCATTTGCTCGACGGTTTCTATGGTGTAGACGCCCCTGGGTGTGGTCATGGCCCTCTGGATATTCTCCAGAGGGCCATGGTGTGGCATGGCATGGTGTGGTGTGGCATGACATAGTATGACATGGAATTGTATGGTATAATATGGTATAGCATGGCATGACATCATTGACATGGTGTGATATGTTATTCTCTATTCATTGTACGTCGTGTTTGTTTAGCTAGATGCTGGATATGTCATACGCTAATTATTCAAAGCAAGTAAGTTTCACATCATCAGGGCCATGATGCCACAACTTAGAAGAACCTTGGACAAATCCTTTGACTGCCAACTAGAGCCTAAGCCACAAGAGACAGACATTCAAGCCCATAGGATCCGGTAACGTACAAAGATACGCAGACGCATCTAAAGAGCGACAGCGCAGAAATGGACCAAGGAGGACAGAGAGACAAACACAGAGAAAGACACACAATCAGACAGTGGATGAGATATTGACACATACATTTATCAGCATACACACGCACCCTACATGTATGCATAAATAGGGGAGGACGGGGCAAAACGGACCCAGTTTTAGTTTCCCTCGCATTGCATGCTACCTATTCAACATAATAATCTAAACATATTTGTGAGAACAGGCGAAAGTATGGTTAATTTAATGAAGAAATTTTTTTTATAAATCTGTATTTTAAATGTTGGTAAATTGAAAACTATTAGCAGTTGAACATCCCGTTTTACCCCAATGTCGGGGCATAATGGGATGCTCAGTCCCTTTTTGATCTAGCTTAAGCTTAAGTTTGTCTGTCACTGGAACATGTTCCTATTCATAGGAACAATGCTCTGATTATTATGGTCTGCAAATATCACAAATGAACTCATTAAAGCCCAACTGTAATCAGAGAACTGTTCATGGCACCATAGTCTACACTTTGAACATTGCATCCAATCTTCAGTCACCGGTTCAACGAAAAGTACATTGCACAGTTCTTTGCAATAGTCCTTTAAATACTTGGTTAATTTCTTTGTCATACTTTCAGACTTAGGCCTAGGCCTAATCATTCTGATTGTTTTATTTTCTGATTTTTGATTTATAATTTCTTGTTGTTTCTTGTCATTGACTGTGTTAGTCTTTCGATTCCCTGATTTCTTTGCAGTTCCTTCTCATACCTGTCACTGGCTTGTTTTTCTTCTTTTTGTCTGCTTCTTTCTCCTTTGACTCAACAACTGCCTCTTGTGACTTCATGGATTTCTTCAATCTTGAATTTTAGATACCCAGAGGGCTCATCTTGAATGGTGAACTTGTTAGGCCTATGTTTCCCGCTTTCAGATACGTCCCTTTTTGCCCCACCAAACACGTCCCATTTTGTCTCACTACCACCATGTTTCTCGATCGCTTCATCTATACTTAAAGGAAAGCGGGAACAGGACTATTGCGATAAAATAAGCTGTCTAAATGTCCACTTACTCTACAAAAATTTAATATAAAATGTTACTATTGGGAAACCAGTGAAAAATTAAAGATTTCCGCGATGATCTTAATCATTTTGATATTTAAAATAATTGGTTTTCTTCGAATAATGTGCACCGACGCAACTTATAACTACCTCGCGGAAGACATATCACTCCAAGAGCCAACAGATTCATTCTCAACCATGGCGACATCTATGACACCTTTACATTCGCCCAAAAACATCAATTCCAGTTTTGCCCCTTGACCCTTTTTGCCCCGTCCTTCCCTACATGCGTATATAAATACATACATACATAGGCCTATACATCATACATGTGCTACTCTGACAGTACCAGTCCCAAGCCTGGAGGGCGACGTAAACGGTCCTGACAGTCATAAGGTGTCGTTAAACACTGGACATTACGACCGCAGACATAAGCGTAGACTCTGGGGGAGCCGGGGCACGTGGCCCCCAATAACTGAGATGATGATGATGATAATAATAATAATAATAATAATAATAATAATAATAATAATAATAATAATAATAATAATAATAATAATAATAATAATAATAATAATAATAATAATAATAGCAACAACAACAACAACAATAATAATACGATTTATATAGCACCGTAGCTCACTAAGCTCAGCCGCGGCCGAAGGAAAAGGCGATGTACTAAGTTCATAACTGCAAAGACAGTTATATGATAGTTTATAAAGAATTTTTTAGCAGGCAGAACTGAGAAGGACAGACAACGGACCCAACAAGAGAGAGCAGTGACGTAACACATAGAAGCAAAGACAGCGCGTATACCAGAGAGACAGAGACAGAGAGCGAGCGAGAGAGAGAGACAGAGACAGAGACAAAGACAGAGACAGAGAGAGGCAGAGAGACAGACATAGAGAGACAGATTTATATAGCACCGTAGCTCACTAAGCTCAGCCGCGGCCGAAGGAAAAGGCGATGTACATAAGTTCATAACTGCAAAGACAGTTATATGATAGTTTATAAAGAATTTTTAGCAGGCAGAACTGAGAATGATAGACAACGGACCCAACAAGAGAGAGCAGTGACGTAACACATAGAAGCAAAGACAGCGCGTATACCAGAGAGACAGAGACAGAGAGCGAGCGAGAGAGAGAGACAGAGACAGAGACAAAGACAGAGACAGAGACATAGAGAGACAGACAGAGACAGAGAGAGACAGAGGCACAGAGAGAGAATGCGTAAGGAATTTGCACAGATTGCACGCAAAACGGTATTGAAAACTCACGTCACTGAATTGTTTTCGTGCTGCTTCCTTTGCGGCTGAATCAAGCTTTTCCAGTTGGCTGAATCTCTCTGGCATGCGTACAAAGTCATTCCGACTTACAACTCCGTCTTTGTCGAAATCGAATCTACGGAAGTATGTTGTCATCTTTCGGATCCAGACGTCACTCATTTCGAAGCGTTAATTGCTTTGTTATCTTTATAGAACGATGACAATAATTATTTATCATAGAGTTAATATTCATACAATTCTAATCGCAATCGTAACCTCAAAATTTTCCAAGCCGAAACCGAGCTGAACGGCGTGTTTCTCCCATTACCAATTATTATAGATGCACCAACTGATGTCACATATCGCAAAAAGATTCTTAACCTCGCCTGCAGAAATTAACGCTTGAGCCGGTCTCTAATCTCTAAGCGGTGCTTCTCAAGTTCTAACTAATCTATAGATTTGGCTCGATGTCTTTTCTCTAGCGGTACGCCGCATCTTATCCTCCTCCCCTTAAACTCGTATTTCCACAGTCCCTACAAGTCTACCAACTTGGGTTTGAAATACTCGAGGTGTGAGAATTGTAAAAAAGACTGGGGGGTTAGACTTTGACGAGTTTGATCCACGTTGAGTTGAATATTTTATCCGTGCTTTGCAAACTAAGAAAATTCAAAAATGCATCAGAAAGCTTAAAGTCCTTAAGCGGTGACATAACCAAATTTATGAGTTACAATTGACATGGTCGCAAATCTCACAATAAACCAGAATTTTACTTTATTAGTAACACACAAAGTGAATTGTGAAGGAAAATGCTAACATATATACACAGTATAATCACACTACGCAACTGCGCGGGGGTTGGAAAAATGAAGACTTTACTGGGGGTCCTAAGAAAGACGGGGTTGAACCCTCAACCACTCGACAATTCTGACCCTGCCGATGCGGTTCTGAGAACGGCCTTTTATTTATTATTCAGGTCTTCATGATTTACTGGGATTGACAAGTTAAGTTTTCCCTTACAGTCACACTGATCGCACATCAGACGATAAAAGGAATCTTAGAAATTATGTTTTTCCCTCTGATTGACTTGTAGGTTTTCATGAATACCGACTCCGTTCTGTTCATTACAGAAATTGCTGTGAGTGAGGATTAACATATACAATCAAAGGTACAGTATATAAAAACAAAAATCAAGATAAATGCAGGCGCAGTAACTTGAGTGCACTGTGGGATGTCTGACAGCATTATTATATAAGAAAGCGAGAACATGTTATAGTGAGAAATTTTAAAATGCAGGAACAGAAACCGGGTTGAACAGTTCAAAGCATTTTACACTGTGACGCAAAACATTAGGAGCAAATATGCGTAATAATAAATTATTTTGTTAGTTTGCATTTAACCTATATTTCCTAGAAAGTAAGAGAGTTTTAAAGAAATCTCTGTGATTACCTCCAATCGCGACCCACTGTTTCTGTCTCCTCTCACTTGATCTCATTAAATCCGTTTAGTATGTCTTTTATACATAGGAGCCCGAAAGCTAAGCGCAGGGGCACGAGCTTATTCACAAGCGATGCGTCATTTCAGAGCGGTTGTCCAAAGGGTACTAGGAACAGTAGTCCGAGTCCAGTTACAAGGCTGTCAAGGCGGTCATGTGCTCCTTTATAATAATGCTGTCATTTCACATGCTTTCTAAAAATCACATGTCCTTTTGCCAGACTTGTTGTCCTTGAGACCAAGGTCTTGGTCTCGAGTGCACTCGAGTTCGTTTTTAAAGTCTTGGTCTTGGTCGTGAGACCAAAAGTCTTGGTCTTGGTCTTGAGCATGGGCGGCGATCTAGTGGGGGGGGGTCCAGGGGGACAAGACCCCCCACCTTTGAGAGTGGGGGGACACACCATGCATCCGACCCCCCAAGTTCTGAAGAAACAGTAAAAAAGGTCATGAAATTTTTTCGTGAAAATTTTTGTGACATCTTTTTCAGCAGAACAGTTCAAAACTCTTTTCTGACTAGATAAGTTCAAAAGTGTCCCCCCCCCACCTGTCAAACAAGATCGCCGCCACTGGTCTTGAGGTTCAAGGTCTTGGTCTTGGTCTTGAGGTTCAAAGTCTTGGTCTTGGTCTCGCAAGACCAAGACCAAGACCGACAGTCAATATGAAGTCATTTTAAAAAACTCAAGAATTAAAAAATTTATTTAGCCTGTTTGCACCATAGCCTACGACAAATACCTACGGACAGATGCAAGTCTTGTTGGTCTGGAAAACCCATTGGCAGCAGCAACTAAGTTATGCTGTACCTGGAAGTCCTGCCGAGACTTTTTCTGAGCCAGACGGTCTGATAAACCATGGGAGGATTTAAAAAAAGGCTCACGATTTGTACATTTACATCCAGTGCTTGAAAAGCTACGGTGTGTGCCAGCGACTTCAGCACCTATGGAAAGTATTTTTTCACATGGCGAAATTTATATGAGGCCTCGCAAGGCACGTCTTGGTCAGAAAATTCTGAGCGAATTGGTTTTTATAAAATACAAAAGGCATTTGGAATAACATTTTGCATGAAGGACTTTTGTAAATACTAAATTCTCTGCAGTCTGCATTTAAACTTAATTTGCTTGAATAAAATAAAACACTCACGTTTTCATTAAAACAACAAGTCGTTCGACTTGACAATTTCTTTTAAGGAAAAGAAGTCTTGGCCTGAATGTGATTCTTTGGGTCTTGGTCTTGGTCTTGGTCTCGAGGTTCAAAGTCTTGGTCTTGGTCTTGGTCTCGAGGTTCAAAGTCTTGGTCTTGGTCTCGAGGTTCAAAGTCTTGGTCTTGGTCTTGAGATTTAAGGTCTTGACAACAAGACTGCCTTTTGCCTGGAGGCAAATACCCCTTGCCCCCCCCCACCCTCCGGATGCCCATGAACGTCGTGCCATGTGTACGTACGCAAAATAAATGTCTAATTATGACGTCCACATTAGCCTATTTATAACTCTGTATTGCCTTATAGTCGTCCCATGGCATTTAATTACATTATATAAAAGCCATGTGCAGTTATTCTGTGCTGTGAAGAGACACCTATAATTTGTCTATATTGGCCCTCACTCATCCTTCAATAATCTGGCCTAAAGTGCAGACTGGAGCTGTCGAGACACTTTCTGCAGCTGTCTTGGGGGGGGGGGGTGTGCGTCAAGCGTACGTACGCGGGGGGTGGTGGTGGAAGAAAGTACGCTTGCGAACAGAGGGTGGAGGGGGTCCAATTTTCCCGGATTTTTGTGTACGTAATATATGGATGGCCCCTAAGTACACCTGTACCCGTTGTATATAATGCATGTACATATTTAGATAGAAAGGCCTATTATAGATATCATAAGTATCAACTTACATAATAACCGTTGTACGTCTGTCTGTCTGTCTGTCTGTCTGTCCCGTAAACAAACACTATTGTGACGTCACTATACTGCCGCCTTGGTGACGGTTTCTTGACGACGGCGGTCTTGACGACGGCTATAGGCCTATAATATGACGTCATAATATAACGGGGAAGTATAAAGCTTAATTGTTATCACTGTTTTATATACCGTGATTTTTCACGGGTTTACAGCTAGTATATATATACATATATTTATATATAGCACATGTATATAGAAAACTTCAGACCGATAATGTTAACGACAGGGTCTGGTATATTTGTTTTTGACAAGTTTTAAGCGGATGTTGAGCTATGTAGACGATGCTCCTTAAATTACAATCGGATGCTACGTACATAATAGATTTTACGATCTCAAAGGATGCTTTCCGCATTATATATCAATCATGGAATGCCTCCGCTCTTGCCTCCCGGCAGTGTGATTCTCGTTAACGTTAACGATAACGAAAATGCTCGTTAGCGAACCAAAAATGATTTCGTTAACGATAACTATCACTGTAACTAAAAAATATCATTTACTATAACTATAACTATAACGAAAATGACACTAACGAAAATTCATCGCTATTTTCGTTAATGATATAAAAAAAAGTGCAATATCGACAAACATGGCGAATTTAATCAAACGCGATATTTTATTCGTTTAAACTATCCTGTTTATTGTTCCGAGATAAAATGAGAAATTGTGCTGCATATTCTCCTTCCGAATATTCTGGTTTCTTTTCGAAAATCTAATATTTCGAGTTTCTTTTTGATGGAAAGATAATTTTTTCTTTCGATTGTTTATTTTAGAGAAACTTGTTTTAATTTTAATTTTCTATGTTAAAAGGAATATTATAAAATAGTTATCATGTTCAAACTAGAAATGTTCATAATAAAAATCAAATTGAATACACATTCAAAAGAAAACTAGATTGTATTTTTAATAGGAAAAATCCATTAAATATCTGTGACAGACAGCGATTATACAAGTAGGCCTACCGTAGCCATTAAGTATCAAATTAAAATCTGAATAGCAACGTTTTGTTTTTTGGCAATTTCCGTTTTTTGCATGTTAGAGTCATAGAAATATTCTGAGGGTGGGTAATTTTCTTTGACATAATTTTGTTACGGGGTCCTTGAATGTTTGACAGTTGATGACAAGGGGAGGAGATCAAAAACTGCCTAAAATTTGCTGACATAATTAATCGATGACCCCATACAGATTTTATTTTAGTTATAGTTGCAGTTATAGTTAATGGTTTTTTATTTTAGTTATAGTTACAGTTATAGTTAGTATTATTTTTTAGTTATAGTTATAGTTACAGTTACTGGACTTTTATTTTAGTTAATTTTAGTTAGTAGGCCTACATAATTACAAGTGACCCAATGGCACTCCTCCTGGTCCATATATGGGGTCATCGATTAATTATGTCTGCAAATTTTAGGCAGTTTTTGATCTCCTCCCCTTGTCATCAACTGTCAAACATTCAAGGACCCCGTAACAAAATTATGTCAAAGAAAATTACCCACCCTCAGAATATTTCTATGACTCTAACATGCAAAAAACGGAAATTGCCAAAAAACAAAACGTTGTTATTCAGATTTTAATTTGATACTTAATGGTTACGGTAGGCCTACTTGTATAATCGCTGTCTGTCACAGATATTTAATGGATTTTTCCTATTAAAAAATACAATCTAGTTTTCTTTTGAATGTGTATTCAATTTGATTTTTATTATGAACATTTCTAGTTTGAACATGATAACTATTTTATAATATTCCTTTTAACATAGAAAATTAAAATTAAAACAAGTTTCTCTAAAATAAACAATCGAAAGAAAAAATTATCTTTCCATCAAAAAGAAACTCGAAATATTAGATTTTCGAAAAGAAACCAGAATATTCGGAAGGAGAATATGCAGAACAATTTCTCATTTTATCTCGGAACAATAAACAGGATAGTTTAAACGAATAAAATATCGCGTTTGATTAAATTCGCCATGTTTGTCGAAATTGCACTTTTTTTTATATCATTAACGAAAATAGCGATGAATTTTCGTTAGTGTCATTTTCGTTATAGTTATAGTTATAGTAAATGATATTTTTTAGTTACAGTTATAGTTATCGTTAACGAAATCATTTTTGGTTCGTTAACGAGCATTTTCGTTATCGTTAACGTTAACGAGAATCACACTGATATATACATATTCAGGGTCAGTGAGTGTGAGTGAAAAATCATTTGCTATTTTATTTTCATTTCTGAACTTTTATTTAATAAATTTTGTTTGCAATAGGCCTAGATTGCCTACCAGGCCCTACCTTATGAAATTTAAAGCTGTTCATCCTGTTAACCTTAGTTATGTCTTACTGCACCTCCCGATAATTAACACCGGTAGCCATCTTTCTGTGACGTAAGGTATTACCGATAAGATATGTAAGGCTATCCTCGCATTGCTAAAGCTGCCCTTGAAATCCTCACACCGTTTGTCACATCATATATCTGTGAGCAAGGATTCTCAAAACTGGTGGGATTAAATCCAAGAAAAGGAGCAGGCTTGAATGCGAAAATGACATGAGAGTGAGTCTTTCCAAAACAGAGCCACGCATTTCTCACATTGTTTCCAAACGGCAACAACAAAGGACACATTAAGATGCAATTGGTAGTGTTGGTACGGTTAGCTAACTGCAGTCTTGTTGTCAAGACCTTAAACCTCAAGACCAAGACCAAGACCAAGACCTTGAACCTCAAGACCAAGACCAAGACCTTGAACCTCAAGACCAAGACCAAGACCAAGACCTTGAACTTCAAGACCAAGACCAAGACCAAGACCTTGAACCTCAAGACCAAGACCAAAACCAAGACTTTGAAACTCAGGACCAAAACCGAGAACAATACCCAAAAATCACAACCATATCCAGATTTCTATTCCTTACTAAAAAATTGTCAAGTCAGACTACTCGCTATTTTAATTAAAACACGAATCTTTTATTTTATTCAAAGAAAACAACTCCAAATGCAGACTGCAGAGAATCTCGAATTCATATTTACAAAAGTCCTTCGTGCGAAATCTTATTCCATATGCCTGTTGCATTTTTAAAAAAACAATTCGCTCAGAATTTTCTGACCAAGACGTGACCCTTGGGCCTCATAAAAATTCTGCCATGTGAAAAATACGTTCTACAGTGCTGAATTCACTGGCACACAGAGCAGTTTTTCAAGTACCGGATGTAAATGTACAAATTGTGATTCTGTTTTGAAATAATTCCATGGTAAATAACCGGAAGTCAAATAAATGTCAAAAGCAACAGTAAAGCCTCACTCATACCATGTAAATACTAAAGCAATTGTATTAGTAATTATTGGATAAATTATTAAAATCCTTGCGTTTTGTTAAATGACTCTTTATATTGTAAAAAGTCTTGGTCTTGGTCTTGCAAAACCAAGACCAAGACTTTGAACCTCAAGACCAAGACCAAGACCAAGACCTTGAACCTCAAGACCAAGACCAAGACCAAGACCTTGAACCTCAAGACCAAGACCAAGACCAAGACTTTTAAAAACGAACTCGAGTGCACTCGAGACCAAGACCTTGGTCTCGAGGACAACAAGACTGGCTAACTGTTAGTAGTTCATGTATTGTATTGAATGTATTAATACTGTATCACATTTTGGTACAATTTTTTATTTCCTTTTGCTCCCATTAGTTAAAAAAATTATTGTTAAAACTTGAGGGGTTCGGTGAGTGGTCATGGATTTTTCTTGGGGTTCGGCTCCCTTGAAAAGGTTAAGAACCACTGCTCTATGAGATACGGGGCCATTACTAGGATTACGGAAAGAGACGTTAGAGATTCAATTACCATTTCATCAAATCAAGGAAACTATAGCTATATACACGTAAGACTTCAAAAGTCTTTCCTTGTTCAGAGGTAAATTACTTCGCAAAAATCTCGGTTTGCTTTGAAGTATTCATGTTTGGTACGTGCAGAGGCGGCGATCTTGTTTGACCGGTGGAGGGGGACACTTTTAAACTGATCTGGTTTTCAAAAGACGGTTTTCAACTAATCTGGTCAAAAAAGAGGTCAACAAATTTTTGACCGTTTTTTGGTGTTTCTTCAAAATTCGGGGGGAATGTCTACTGTGTGCCCTCCATTGTTAAAGGTGAGGGGTCTTGTCCCTTCGACCCCCGGGATCGCCGTCCCTGGGTACGTCAGTTGAAGTAAGTTCTTAAATGAATGAATTTAGTGTGTCCAAAAATATTTAAACAAGTCGTAATCATGCAGGGCAACATGAACAACACAAATCCACTGACATTAATAACGCTTTCCTCTTTATTTTTCCGGTACAGTGTCTTCAGCGTTTATACTTTATACAGACTGTTTGTAAGTAAGTATACAGATTGTAATGAGTTGTAAATTGTACCATAATTCAGCGAAAAAGACGAAATAAACAAGCATGTACTGTTGCATCTGGCCTCATGAGTCAGGATTGCTGATAGAATTCATAAATTACACAAGAAGCCCGAAAAGCGCTGTAGTGTTTTCATCATCTGAACATATGTAGCTAATAGCATTGTTTGCGTACTCCTCGAAGCTGATCTTTTCGTCATGGTTAGCATCAATCTCGACGAAAGCTGCCTTTATGAAGTCAGCGTTAAAGCCAGCACTTTCAAAGTTTCTGTGAAATTCCTCGTAACTGAGAAATCCGTCCTCATTGACATCCATAGGAGTCACGAGGCTAAACACTAAATCACGGATGTTCTTCTGAAATTCCGGGTCATCTCTTTGCATCTTGACAGATTCAATCAACAGGTCTTCGGTCAGCGAAACGTCGTGTTTCGTTCCTGCTGCTTTAGTGTAACGTGAGAAAAGCTACAAAACACGATTCGATTTCTTTAATACAACATTGGCGTATAAACAGTCTCGAAAAAAGTTTTCCTTCTTATACATTACCGAAGAAAGTTCCAACACAACACAGGGAATATATTCCAAAATATATTCGAATACATCATGGTGTGGCATGGCATAGTATGACACGAAATTGTATGGAATGGCATGGTATGGTGTGGTCTGGCATGGTGTGGTCTGGCATGACATAGTATGACATGGAATTGTATGGTATTATATGGTATAGCATGGTATGTTATGGCATGGTATGGCATGGTGTGGTACATGACATTGTTATTCTCTATTCATTGTACGTCGTGTTTGCTCAGCTATAGATGCTGGATATGTCACACGCTAATTATTCAAAGCAAGTAAGTTTCACATGATGCCACAACTTAAATTGAAAACACCTTTGGAAAATCCTTTGACTGTCAACTAGAGCCTATTAGCCGCAAGAGACAGACATTGAAGCCCATAGGATCCGGTAACGTACTAAGATGCGCAGACGCATCTAAGGAACGACAGCGCAGAAATGGATCAAGGAGGACAGAGACATATGCAAGACATATAAAATGAGTAACCAAATCCCCCCCATCAATATTTTGGACAGGTTTACGCCAGTGCATGACTGCAGATGAGTCCTTCGTTCTTTCAGAGTTAATCAGAGCGTAAAACAGTCGAACTTGAACGTCGTAAGAACTGAACTTAAGCATGACAACTTAATTAATGTCTTCTTAATGAAGCTGAAATGGACAGAGTAAGAAAACAATGAGATTAAGTCCATCGCATTCCGTGGCACATTCAATGACTTAGCGGAGGACGAGGCCTGATTTCCTCGAAATAACATATCAACAAATTAATATCTAAGTCCCGGAGGGATCATATGTTCCTTGGGTCATACAAATAAAATTTAAAAAAAATAATAATAAAATAATAATAATAATAATAACAACAACAAGAACAACAACAGTAATAATACGATTTATTTGGCACCGTAGCTCACTAAGCTCAGCCGCGGCCGAAGGAAAAGGCGATGTACATAAGTTCATAGCTGCAAAGACAGTTATGTGATAGTTTAAAAAGAATTTTTTAACAGGCAGAACTGAGAATGATAGACAGCGGACGCAACAAGAGAGAGCAGTGACGTAACACATAGAAGCAAAGACAGCGCGTATACCAGACAGACAGACAGACAGACAGACAGACAGACAGACAGACAGACAGACAGACAGACAGACAGACAGACAGACAGACAGACAGACAGACAGACAGACAGACAGACAGACAGACAGACAGACAGTGGAGGGATTGCACGCAAAGCCGTAGTGAAAAACTCACGTCACTGAATTGCTTTCGTGCTGCCTCCTTTGCGGATGAATCAAGGTTTTCCAGTTGGCTGAATTTCTCTGGCATGTGTACAAAGTCGCTCCGACTGACAACGCCATCTTTGTCGAAATCGAATCTACGGAAGTGTGTCCTCATCTTTCGGATCCAGATGTCACTCATTTCCAAGCGTTAACTGTTTTTTTATCTTTCTAGAACGATGACAATAATTATTTATCACAGAATTAACATTCATACAATTCTAATCGCAATCGTAGCCTCAAAATTTGGAAGACGAACCCGTGCTGAAAGGCGTGTTTCTCCCATGGCCAATAGATGCACCAATTAACTGATGTCACATATTGCACGATTCTTAACCTCGCCAGAAACGCTCGAGTCGGTTTCTCATCTCTATAGAAGCGGTGCTTCTCAAGTTCTGACTAATCTCTAGATCTGACTCGGTGTCTTTTCTCTATCGGTACGTCGCATCTTACTCTCCTCCCCTTAAAACTCCGTAGACTTCCACAGTCCCTACAAGTCTATCAACTTGGGTTTGAAATACCCGATGTGCAGTGTGAGAATTGTAGAAAAAAGACTGGGGGGAGGAGTTAGACTTTGATGAGTTATCCATGTGGAATTGAATCTTTTATCCGTTCTTTGCAAACTAAGAAAATTCAAAAATGCAACAGAAAGCTTAAATTACTTACAGCGGTGACATAACCAAATTTATGAGTTACAATTAACGTGGTCACAAATCTCACAGTAAACCAGAATGTTACTTTAATAGTAACCCACTAGGTGAATTGTGAAGGAAAATGCTAACATATATAGGGGCCCGAGGGGTTGGAAACGACCCCATGGGGTGTGAATGAAGACAACTGTGGGTCCTATAAGGAAGACTGGGGTTGAACCCTCAACCCCCCGACAATTCTCACCCTGCCGATGCGGTTCTCAGAACGGCCTCTTATTTATTATTCAGGTAATATTGATTTACTGGAGTTAACAAGTTAAGTTTTTCGGGAGTCACACTGATCGCACCTCAAACGATAAAAGGAATCAGAATTGTTTTTCCCTCTGATTGACTGTCTTGTAGGTTTTCATGAATGCCGACTTCGTTCTATTCATTACAGAAATTGCTGTGAGCGAGGAATAAAAATATACAATCAAAGGTATAGAAAAATCAAGATAAATACAGGCGCAGTAACTTGAGTGCACTGTAGGAACAGAGCCTAGGCCTATAAGAAAGCGAGAACATGACATTGTTATAGTGAGAAATTTTAAAATGCAGTAACACAAACTCGGTTGGACAGTTCTAAACATTTTACACTGTGACGCAAAACATTAGGAACAAATATATGCGTAATAATAAAAAAATATTTTGTTAGTTTGCATTTAATTTATATTGCCTAGAAAGTAAGAAAGTTTAAAAGAAATCTCTGTGATTAGGCCTACCTCCAATCGCGTGAAAACACTGTTTCTGTCTCTTCTCACTTGGTACCATTAAACCCTTTTAGTATGTCTTTTATAGGAGCTCGAAAGCTAAGCGCAGGGGCACGAGCTTACTCACGAGCGCTGCGTCGTTTAAGAGCGGTTGTCCAAAGGGTAGTACGAACGTCCGAGTCCAGTTGCAAGGCTGTTAAAGCGGTCATGTGCTCCTTTATAATAATGCTGTCATTTCACATGCTTTCTAAAAATCACATGTCCTTTTGCCTGGAGGGAGAAAACCCTTGGCCCTCCGGATGCCCATGAACGTCGTGTCATGGTCGTGTACTAAGAATCGAATCCCCGGCACTGAGGTGAAAGGCTACGGAAAACTGCAACGAGGAAATACTTAAAAAACAGCTATGGTTATTTTGATTTATTTAAAGCACTTAGCCTATATGCTCGCGCGGTCGGTAGCTCTGAATCTATAAGACGTTCGCTAGGGGGCCAAGATGGCGTAAGTAAATAAATAACCATGTAACACATTTCTATTGCGACCGTTTAACCTGACGTACCCTGTTCATTTCGGTGAACTGATCCGGAGAGATCCTTCACCGCCGCTGCCAGTCTGAATGGGTGCGGCGCCATTGAAGGTCCCCGTGTACGGACCGTGCTATAGCCCGAGGTTCAAATCTCTGAAATAAGCCATCATCGGGACGCGAACCTCGGGTCATGTATAGCCTACTGCAATCGTGTGCACATGTATACATGCGATCGTCAAGGTCGTGATTTTTACCAAAAAGCGGGGTCACAATCCCCTTCTGTCTCCCATCCCCTCCCTTCCGTTCACCCTTCCATTAGCAAAAAGCAAGAGGAGGCAGTTGCATCCTCTTGCTTTTTGCTAATGGTCTGTGAAGCTTGATTGTTAACGCCACTATGCACCTGCAATGAATGTCTCCCGGAGTTGCTTCTCTTCAATCTAAGTCTGGCTACGGGCCTGAACACACAGCAGTTAGCGAGCGCCTCTGAGTAGTTCCCTTGAAGTGGCGCTATATAAATTTACGAATGAATGAATGAGTTAGGCCTACTTGCCATTGCTTGAACTTGCGTCAAACCAAACTAACGCTGTCATGTCACAAAATATTTCACACAAGTCGAAAACGTGGTGGTGACCAACTGACCATAGGCGTAGACTCTGGGGGAGGCAGCCGGGGTACGTGCCCCCAATAATTGAGATGGACTGTACACCCAACAAGTGTAGAATGAATAACCAAATGCCCCAACCCCCAACCCCCAATATTTTGGACAAGTTTACGCCAGTGGTGGTCGACTGTCACCAGACTCACCACCTCTTTTAAACGTGGTGGTCACCGGATCACACCGCCACAAAACAAAGTTAGCCTACACCAGGGGCGGATCTAGACTTTTACTTTACGGGGGGGGGGATTTCATGGACGTCCAAGGTCAAAGGAATTAAAATTACTTATCAAGTTGAAAGCATGATTAAAGCAAGGGCGTGTAGAAGTAATATTCAAACTGAAGTCCGGCGCTGTACATGCGTAACAATAATCACATGACATTTATCCTGTAGTACACTACAGTATATCAAATTTTTTAATTTTAAATATAAAAAAAATTATTGGACTCTTAGGGGGGGGGGCGATCGCCCCAATCGCCCCCTCTGGATTCGCCACTGGCCTACACCTAGAGCAAGCGTGATCGTAATATCACATTTCTACAGCGCCCTAAAAAAAGCGAAGTCGCAGGAACCAGCTTTTCACAGGTGCTTAGTCAAAACAAAATCGATAGGCAGGCAGGGTCAAAATCGATTCCAGTTCAAGACCCAAAGGGTAAGACAGGCAGACAGACAGTCAGACGACTACGGTGGATGTTGTTTATAATTTAAATGCAAAGGCCAGACCGCCAGAGTCATGAAGCAAGTCGTGATTAGTGATTTAAACGTTGGTAGAGAGTTAGCGAGTCGGCCACTTTGTGGTGGACGATTCCAAAGACAAAGCTTGAAACTTTCGGAGATGGAGAGTTTTCCGTGTTTAACGACATCTTAAATATGGCTGCTAGGACCGTTGACGTCCCCTCCTTTTTTTCAAGCTTGGGGCTGGCACCATCTGAGTACAAAGAAGTGGATGGAAGATGATAGGCCTACTAGGCCTATACAAAATATAGCCTATAGCGTAGGCCTATAGGCCTATATACCAAGCTGTAACCAGTCTTGTTGTCCTCGAGACCAAGGTCTTGGTCTCGAGTGCACTCGAGTTCGTTTTTTAAAGTCTTGGTCTTGGTCTTGAGGTTCAAGGTCTTGGTCTTGGTCTTGGTCTTGAGGTTCAAGGTCTTGGTCTTGGTCTTGGTCTTGAGGTTCAAAGTCTTGGTCTTGGTCTCGCAAGACCAAGACCAAGACAGGCTGTTAATATGAACAGTCATTTAACAGAACTCAAGAATTCTGTATCAAGCCTGCTTGCATCATACGACCAATATCTATGGATGGATACAAGTCATGTTGGTCAGGAAACCCATTGGCAGCAGCAACAGTTATTCTGTATCAGATAAACCATGGGAAGATTTCAAAAGGACTCACTATCTGTACATTTACATCTAGTGCTTGAAAAGCTACTGTGTGTGTGTCAGCGACTTCAGCACCGGTCCTGTAGAACGTATTTTTTCACATGGCGGAATTTTTATGAGGCCCACCAGGCACATCTTGGTCAGAAAATTCTGAGCGAATTGGTTTTTATAAAATACAAAAGGCATTTGGTATAAGAGTTTGCATGAAGGACTTTTGAATAAAAATTCGGATTTCTCTGCAGTTTGCATTTAAAGTTAATTTTCTAAAATAAAATAAAAGACTCCAGGGGATTTTTAAAGAAATTTTCACTGGTGGGGAATTTTGAAAAAGGGCATTTTTCGCGCGTAATTTTAAGTCAAAAAGCACTGAATCAGAAAAACCTTTCTGAGCTGTGGGCCACAGGGATAATTACTAATAATTTATTTATTATAATATTTTATATTATTTAATTTATTATTTAATATCATAGTTTAATTTAATATTAATTTAATATTTATTATTATTATATAATTGTCTAATAAACAAGAAACATTTAGTACACCCAGTTTCTGTTTACGGTCCATTCTTCGTCAGTTGAAGCTTCCTAAGAGTGCCATCTCTGCATGTCAGTATGTCACAAAGGACAAGATCATCTCGCTGAAATTGTTTCTGTAAAGTTTGGTATACATCCAAGATATCGTCTATTATCCAAATTTGTCTGTCACTCCAAGTCTTTGTGAAACCTCGAGCTTCAGTCTTCTCTTTACAGTCCCCATTTTGCTCTAGTTTATTCCACACAGCCTTGCAGCCATGAATGTTACTCAATAGGCTATCGCATCAATTGTACCTGATGCTGAGCGAAACGTTCTTCATGATGTTGAGGAAACTGTTTGGCATCTTTGAGCTCAGAACGCAGCAAATTCGTCTTATTCTTCGATGTACGAAAATATGTGGCTTTATGAGTTTTCAAGATTTTAAGCCTAGGATGCTTATCGTTTCCCTTCTCCCATTCCTTATGCAGTTTATCTCGATCTTTAACGGCATTGTGCGCTTCAGATTGCAAATGATCTACTATTAACTTTAAACGATCTTCACTATTAGCTCTGACACCTATTGCAATGGGCACAGTGCCGCTTCTTAAATACTGTTTGTTTAGCCTCATCTGTGTACTGAAGACACAATTTACAAGACACACGCACACGCTTCTTTGAATCTTTAGTTGCGTTAAATATCTCTAGTTCGTTGTTGTTCTTTAATAAACTATTCAAGTCTAGTTTTATTCCTTTGTAAAAAGAAACACTGTTTCTTTTGTTCTGAACTTTACATCGCTTAACTGATGTCAAACTTGTCGGTTGACTATGCCAGTTGACAAACCTCCTTTGTTAAGTTGAATAAGTTCGTTGACACGTGTTAAAGACTTAGGCCTACTTGACGATGGAATAGCATCCAGACTCACAAAAATCATTGACGATTGACTCGCTGCATTTGCTACATCATTTGCTACAATTGATGATTCGCACTCGATCGCTTGCTGCCTGACTCGCAACAGTTAGGCTAACGATTGACTTGGTTCTTTATTCGCACAGGTTAAAAATCAGTAGGCCTAACTGTTGTTGCCTGATTGGTTGTTGGCAGACTGGTTGTAATTGTTTGCTGTCGAGTTTGGCCAAATAAATCTGAAAGCTTTTGACATTTCTTAGCGCTATCCAAAAGCAAATCTGCTTTTCTTTTCTTGATTCTTTCTGTACTCGGCATGCTTGTAATTTAACCAATATTATTCTTGCGTAAATTGGATAAATCCCAATCCCAAGAGATTAGCTTTATCGTAACCACTAACCAAAACTCAGTTTTACGGTTTAGTTTATGTTTAGTTTTCGCTTTTAAATGAAAAAAATTAGAAATATCAACACACAGAAGACGTAAATAACAGCAAAGAGCAGACTACTGGTGACCAAAGAAATATAAGTTTCAAAGATTTCACGTTTACTGTGGCAGACTATGGTGACCAAAGAAATATAAATAATAAAGATTTCACGTCTGCTGTGGCAGACTATTGGTGACCAAAGAAATATAAATTATAAAGATCTCACGTCTGCTGTGTTTTGCATTTACAGTATATCATATGCATAAAGTCACACAAATGAAAATAAATTATTATTTGGGACTAAAAAGGGCAAATTCACTGGTGGGGAAAAGGGCAAGGACTGGTGGGGAATTCGAGAGGGCTGGTGGGGAATTTCCCCACCAGTCAACATGTTAAAAAATGCCCTGAAAGACTCATGTTTTCATTAAAATAACGAATATTACGACTTTACAATTTTTAGAAGTCTTGACCTGATGGCGATTTTTTGGGTCTTGGTCTTGGTCTTGGTCTTGAGGTTCAAGGTCTTGGTCTTGGTCTTGGTCTCGAGGTTCAAAGTCTTGGTCTTGGTCTTGGTCTCGAGGTTCAAGGTCTTGGTCTTGGTCTTGGTCTTGAGGTTCAAGGTCTTGGTCTTGGTCTTGGTCTTGAGGTTTAAGGTCTTGACAACAAGACTGGCTGTAACTATAACTCTTCCGGACGCAGATTTTGTGACACCGAGATTGTTGTACATTTACATTACATTAAATGATTAAAAACAGTTGCACTGTATAGTCACGTAGGCCAGAAAATTTCGTAGATTTACATGACATTCCACTGTGCTTAACATTTGCATAGGATTGCCTATATAGCATAAGCAGTCACGTAGGCATCTCTGGCAATTAGTCCCGCAGCAAATTCCTGGCTCTAGCACGTAGGTCTGCCTCCGTAGCAGCACGGAGGAGCTTTATCCGCGGCGCTAGAATGTGTTTATGTCTGCGTAAACGAGGCACAAGACTAGTTTTTAATTTCTTCGCGGAACAACAATTACATGCAGCGTTCATATAGGTTTTGGTCCACAAACGTCCAACGCGCGGTACGCTGCAGCCCTCTGACGAATCGCAGTGCGCCAAACAAGCCCGTGCCAAACAACCCGCTGCCCTGGGTGCCGATATACAAGCGGATCTATTTTTAGGATATATATCACTATATATATATATATACTACATAGGATATATATATATACTATTCATATACGCGCCGAGTACTATATATATATATATATATATATATATATATATATATATACATATATATATATATATATATATATATATATAATGACTACAGGTTAGCGTTCTACAGCAAAGTGGATCGACGAAGAAAACGCGTCCTGCTGGTGAAAAAGAAAGTCGCACCGCATGAGGTAAATAGTCGGGTTTCCGATTAGAATTATTGTTTGTACTAACGTATAGTTTAGCGTTTTTCAATCGGTATTAGGGCTAAGCTAATGTTTGATATCTCGCGATAAGCCGTTATCTTGAATTTTTAAAGCGAGTGGTCTCTAAACCGGGTGCGCTTTTGTTGCTTCCGTGATGTTGTTGGTAAATATTTGTGCTGTCGAGGTAATCTATTTTTAGCCGCTAGTGTCTACACCTAAGTATTAATTCGCGAATTTGGGACGGCAAATAGCGATAAAACAGAATATGTGCACATTAATTAAACATTTTCCAGTTTCATATGGGTTTGTGATAAATATTAACGGTTGCCTGTGCATTTTATAATAAAGAAGCTCTGAACTAATTTATTTATGCAAACTATGGACGGACCTATGTTATTCGGCGGATTGGTACGGCACTGATTTAGTTAGGTCGGCGTCTCATTGCGAGAGAGGTGAAAGATGTCGGCTGAAATCGCCATTTTATAGAAATTTAGACGATAAAATCCACCAAGAGATCGGTAAGTATCTAACATTTCACTTCTGGATGTAGTGCGGGTGATTTGTGTGCGATTTGTTTAAGGAATGCGCCTCAAAATACTGCGCAAAAGAGACCTGCTGAAAGGCGTACTGTCCGATGGCGATTAAATGACGCCATCATGACCTGGATTCATTTGTGGTTTTAAAGGATTTTACATCCTACTCATTAGAAATCTGCGATAGCATTGCGCATTTAATTGTTTAAAACTGTGTGGATCATCTAAGAAAATACTTGATTGGGTATTGGTGCTTAAGCATTCGTAGAACAGTAGTTTTTAGATTTTTGATGCGATATGCGTTCTGTTGCGTCGTTTATTCGGCTTGAAGGCAGTGCGCTCAATCGAAGACTCCAGAAAATCGAGGAGTTTAGTTACGGACGTTGCTCTCAGTAATCAAGATTAACTGAGTATATAGTTTGATCAGTCGCTTTAGTAAACGTTTTATGCAGATTTTATTAGCACTTTTGATTTTAGTACTAAATAGGATTCAGCTGTGTGGCCTAAGTTGTGTATTGATCAACTGGACTAGGTCATGCGGAGTTGCGGATCTTAGTGAGTTGTCTATGAGCTTTTGTGACATAATTGCTTTAAAAATTGAAGTAGTTTAACTTGGCTTTAAGCAGTCATATGATGATAGAATGAAAAATGAGCTAACTTGCATCTCCTCTTATTGAACTTAAAAAGTTATATGGATATTGATTGCTGTTGTATTTAAGCTTCTGCTGAAAGGGCTCTCTCTCTCTCTCGTTTTTTTTGGTGAACTATGCATTGAATTTTTCCTTGTTGAACCAAACTATGCTATTGCCATGCATCTCATTGGGCCAGCTAATGAATTGCCATATTTATTGGCTTATAAATTTTCTTGTTTTAATTATCGGCTCTAGGATTTGCAGCATGTGAGAGAAATCAGAAGCAGGATGCTACCTTTTTGTTTTTGTAAATGATCATGTTTTGAAGTATATTGCTTTAAAGCGTTGATTTTGTTGTTGGCTGCTGCGGTATTGTCTTGAATGACGACATTTTAGTACATCAGTGCAATCCTGCTAACATTATATTAATATCTAAGTGGCATTGTATTAATATAATTACAATATGTGACATCATTGTGCTAAAGGTGACCTTCGTTCCAGACAGTCTGAGGTGGCATTTATTTGTTACAGTGATCTATAATTAACAGTTAACCTTAATTTGCAGACATTAAAGGCTCGTGCTTGAAGGTTTAAAGGACAAGTAGTTGTTGAAATTGTGTGTGCTGTTAATCATTATGGGTACTTGCTGTCAATGAGTTCAGGGAGTTCTTAAGTTGTGAACCACGACATCGATGTTTGAAGTACTGTGTCTCAAATAAATTAGACATCGAGTGGCTGTTTTGAACAAATATTTCAGCTAGCCTGGAGATCAATATATAGTGACATTATAAAACAGGAGGTAAGTCCAACAGTTGTTTTTAAGGGTGACTCTAGCAAGCAGTTGTGTTCCAGAGACACCAGGTGTTTTGCCATGCAAATGTTTTGCTAAATTGGATTTCCTACTGATCAGAGTAAGGAGCAGTTGGGCTTAGTTGAACTACCTATATTTAGCAAAATCAGCTCAGATTCATAATGTCAAGGCCAAGGTGCTCAGTGCTGTTGAAATCACTTCTTGCAGTATTGCAGTACATTGCTGTTGCATTACCTTGATGCTAGTCATTGAAAATGCAACATGGAAGCTTTGTCATGATTGATCTTTCATTTAATAACAGGCTGCTGCATGAGCAACTAAACCTTTCATCGTCTGTGTTGTAGGGGAAAGACCATACTGCTCATATCTGGTCTTGTGTTGTTTGGTCAAAAGCATGTCTGAGTTTTCTTGCAGAAGTGCTGCAAAACTGTGCACAGTTACAACTACTATTATATTACATTACCACTGGAATTGCAATGCTTTGATGTTACGCTATGTTCATTGCAGTATCAGAATGCGACAAGAGGACAGCGAATTCAGTTCGAAGATGAATCATATCATTGGCAAGCTGCAGCATATCTCCTGGCCCTTCATAGATGGTGATGCCTTAGATACCTCCACTGACGACGGCCTGGACTTTGAATCGGCAAGTCAGTCTGCGCTTCTCATTCAGGTATGCTGCTGTTCTGCTTAATGGCCTAGTGTCGGTTGGTTTTCTAAATTTTAATATCATGACTGTTGATGTACTTGTTGGATTTAATTGGGAACATGCACAACTGCCACCAGGGGTCGGGGTACCAAGTGGGGCAAGGCTGTATATCTTGATGACCTTTCATAGTTTTCCTGATTTTTCGTTGCGCTTTTTTTATTTCCGAGATGTCTGATGACCTTTCTTACTTTACATATTTAGTAAGCAAAGCTACCCTTTCCAGTTTTGGGGATCAACTGAACAGCATGTCCCCAATTCAGATGGGGCATGGCTGGATTGCCCTCTGCATCTGCTCTTGATTGCGCTGAAGAAGAAGAGAACCCCCTTAAAGTAGCCTGGAGAGCAACTTCCGTTTCATAGTGTTGGCATAGTACGACAGGTGCTAGTGTCCCTGCCATTTGTATCTTTGTGTGACCAGTACATATGGTGTACTTGCTTATAGCTGAGTTCAGTAGGGGGCATTAGTGTAACAGAAATCTTGAAAGTTCTCTCCTGGCAAGTAGTTGAACCTCCAGCTTCTTGGTTGACTGTTCATCTTATTAACCTCTTGACTCTAACACACATGACAGGCATCAAACGAAGGTTGCTTTTTGTGGTGATCTTAAAAATCAGGATGATTCTAGTTGAAACGTTGATGCTGATGTTACCTTGGTTTTTATGTTTCAGGCTCAGGCCTTGCTGGCCAAGAATATTTTCTATCAAAAGATTGACCTAGCTCTGAAGCAATTGACTTGCTTGCAGCCTGCAGTGTATAACAATGTGCCTAGGACGACAACGGACGCCGGAGTGGTCTCCGCCAATCACCGTGATGCCGTTGTGTCGAATCTGAGACTTCTTAACATCTTCTGTAACAATAGTCCCGTTACATTTGCCCGTGCAGTCAGTTTGCTTGACCGACTGCTCGGCCAGGTCAAGGTAAGCAAGTGTTTTGCAATCTAGTTCCCCGTTTTATATATACGCTAAGATGTGCATTTGATAGGTATGTGGACTGCAGTCTACGTGCATCGCAACTCCATTTAACATGTTTTATTTTTATGTAATTTCTGATGCAGGGACGGGAAAATGAGTCCCAAATTTAATCCAGGTGTAAAAACACATTCGTCATAACATTACCGTGTTACAAGATGGCTTTTGATAGGGCCTCCAGATGTGATGTTGTGATGACTTTCTACTGTAACTTGTGATGTGTGAAAAAATGAAAACATTTCAATTTGATTTTCCAGTGTGTCATGGAAGCGTTTTCTGTTTTTCAGATTCATCCGAATTTCTTGTCCTTTGTTGCTACGTGTTGCTTCTATATTGCTGCCAAGTCTCAGGAGTCCAACTCGCCAGCGCTCGATCCAGAGGAACTGCTGCGACTTGGCAGGTGCAGTGGTACGCTGGCCGACCTGCTCAATACCGAACGGCTCATCTGTGAGACACTTCAGTGGAACTTCCAAGACGCCTCTCCGCTGACCTTCCTCCAGCTGTTCTATGAGATCTTCGCTCTGCACAACTTACGTGATCGCCACGCTGACAGTTCGCCGTCACTGGTGGCAAAGCTGGAGGTGCTATTGTGCCAGTTCGAGTTCACAAAGTTCAGGGTGAGTGCCTTATCAGATTCACTTCACAGCTGTTTTGTAGCTGAACATCAGTGGACTTAATAAATTTTAAAAATACATTAAATAAGAGTTAAATTAACAGGAATTGTAAACTTATCTTTATGCATTGTCTGAAGAAAGAAGAAGAGCAGTCCCTTAAGCTAGACTGAAATGTTAGTAACTTTTTTTCTTGGCCTCAGATAAACTACAGTAATTATGTGCCTGCCTGCCTGCCACAGCTAGCCAAGCCTGTTCTGGAAAGTTTGTGGTGTCTAAAGCCTGAGTTTGGCTGCTGTGATGATGATGATGGTGATGGTGATGGTGATGATGATGATGAATACGAAAATTTCTACAACGCTGTAACACAGCACATGCTGTTACAATGGCGCTTAACCTAATGACTAGTCAGGATAAGCGATTTTAAAGAATTGGGTTTGAGTCTCGTCTTGAAGGTGTCCGCGTAGTCGATGAGTGTACTGAAGGTGGAATGCTATTCCAGCATCTAGGTCCGGCGACTGTATGGGTAGAGGTGACAACAGCTGCGCAATTGTATCCCATGCTATACTATCCTGTCGGCTGCTGGCACTTTACACTTAAGTATGCCTAGAAGTGGTGGGTGGCAGGTAAATAGATATTGCATTTATGGGTTGGGTGCTGCTCTTCTAGGAGGCCTAGGTCTCCATGGTGCCCTTTGAAGCCCTTTTCCTGCATTTATTATGTCAGAAATATAGGTTAAGTAACATAAAGGAGCATATTGAATCAACTACTGCAAATGGGAACCCCAAAAAGTGAACAGCAAGCAGTAGTGTTTTTAACAGGGAGAAGAATAACAGAGGTGGAGTTGATAAATATTTCCTGCAAGATTTCTAGCTACTTCTGACGTTGTGTTGGTTTTGTGCCTGCAGGCAGACATTCTTGCGCTGGCACTGCTCAGCTATCACCTGCAGGAATGCAATGTGCTGAGTCATCCTGACCACTTCTTTCTCGTTGTTGAGCTACAGTATTACTGTCAGGTATTATGATGTTTTTAACCTTCGACCTATGGTAGTATATTGGTGCTTAAAACCATTCCTCAGTAAAAGTGATCTATTGGTTTCAATTTGCTGCGGTTTAAAAGTCTGACTTGTACCAGATTTTCTTTTAAATTTGGGTGGTATTTTCCACTGTGAATTGTGACTGATTTCGACTTGTGATGCCATGTAATTTCCAAGGAAAAATAGTCAAGTTGTTTGATAGTTGCTAGGGTAGCTGTTGTCTGTGCTACGGCCATAGATGCAGGTAAAGATCCTTCCATCTGCAGCTTCTGACATTGTGTTACGATTGCTGGCACTGAAGACATGTCAAGAGACATGAATTAAATGAGCAACTTTGAAAATTAAGTTCCTTTTTGTTTTTCTATCAGCAATCAGCATTGCAGCGTTTCAATAGATGTGTAATAGTGTATGCTTTTGGGTGATTATGTGTACTGTTGGCACTTGTTTCATCATCGCTTGCTAATGCCAGCCCTTTGGTGGTGATGGGCACAAATACATTATTTTAAGTCAATTAAAAATTTTGTGCTGATCTCATGTGTTGTCCAAGTGTTTTTGTGTTGTTGTTTAAACAATTGGCACTTGTTTATCACATGACAACTGACTTATCCTATATGACTGCAGGCACTTAGAGGATGTTTTCTGTGTGTTGTGTTTCCGATTTTTACAATACATCCATTGTTTGCGTGATTCTAATTTATGCGTTTTTGGTTAGATGCCAGAAAGTGATTTTATGCAGTGCCGAGCGCTAGTGATGGAACACTTGACATTGTACCAATCCCGCCCAACCAAGCTGCCTCATCTCCAGCTCTCGTGGACCATATCGCGGCGCACGCTGCACAAGATGAAACCAAGCACCAGAGTCTCACAGGACTTGGAACCAATCATGGAGGATGAGGATGGCGGTAACGGATACGACGATGACACTGGCCCATTTGACAGGTACACTTCCTTTACTGTGATGGGCTTCTGACTTACTTTGTAGTGGGCAGACCACTGTTATTAGTGAGTGGTGTAAGCAATATGGGAAAAATTCCACTCGTATCTGAAAGAGTCCTAAATAGGACTATAAATTTTAATTAGAGTCTTACTAGAAAGAGCATTTAACACCCTTTTTTGTTACAAGTGGTTTGGTTACTATACAGTTCCTAATAAGAATGAACATGTTGATTTTCTTTCATATCTTCCAACAGGAGTGTTATCGGCTTGAGTGTTTTTGACTTCCTGCTGTATCATATTTCAAGCTGCCTTTCATAGAATAATTTTTGATAATAGCGTAGTATTGTTGAACTTTCACCTCGATAGAAGGCATTTAATATAAGTAAGAAGTTAAATTGTTAGAGTTAAAACAATGTATACTGAGAAAGCTGCAAATGTTATCACTAATAATGTGTATGCTATTGCTTTTAGTGAGAACGATGATGGTGATATTCCAAATAATCGGGTCCTGCCAACTGATGGTCTGCCAAAGGTTGGATCTTGCCTTGACAGCTATGCTTTTTACAGCCACCAGGACAGCTGCCTTCCAAAGGCGCCATGAGATCTTCTGCGGCACCATTCAACAATTGCGCCACCACAGCTGATTCTTATGGCGCCCAAAGCTTCCTGAACCAATGCTTTTGCGCGGAAAGAGGTTTGCTTATACTGGGCATTTGAAGTTCAATCGAGATTCATTCTTAGGTTCCTGAATTTCATGTTGTGTTTTGTTCCAATTGACGTGCTGCAGCGGAAAACCGGTCTTAGGGTTCAAGATGTCGGTTACAGACAATGGTGAATTAGTTTCCGTAACTTATGATGTGGAAATAGGGAATTGTCCTCCGCAGAGGGCGAGGAGGAAGGTTCAAGTGATGACTGATGGTGCATTAAGGCACTGTTTTCCGTTGCTGTGACGAGTGAGTGTATTAGTTACCACAGGGTATAAGATATATGTATTTCTCCTAAAACGTGTATTCCTTACATGTGTGTATGTGTACACGCACACATGTTCTAAGAGTACCGGTAATAAGTATGCCATGGACAGGGCATGTGTGTTTAAGCAGCATGAAATTTGACGTAGGCAGTTTTGGCCTTTGACAGCTTAAACTAGCTGAAGACCTGTGCTTTACTTAGCATCTTGTGGGATCTTGTCAAAAACTATGTGTTACATAATATGCATATCTGCTTAATGTTATATATTTTATATATATATACGGAGTTTAATATCTGTATATATATATATGTGCAAAACATATATGCACATGTATATCTGTTTTTGCTTTACTTTTGGTTAAATCCAAGGACTTTAAATTCCCATCAACACATAACAACCCCAGAGACAAGGGAATCTATTAGGTATCTGTTAAAGGGCTAGTTAAATTCATCGTTTTCTTAGATAACCAAGTAGTATTTTTTTCAAAATCTGAAATTTTCTTTCAATTTATTTGTTAGCAATGGCTTTTTTGTTTCTTAAAAAGACTACAATTATCCAGATGCATTCTACAATTGTTTAAAACTTCCTCCTAAACTTAGCTTTATCTGTTAACTTTGCCGTAAATGAATAATTTAAAGATATCCTATGTTGTGTAGGAAGGTTTCTTTCTTTGGAAACAACCATTCACTTTCTGTGTTTTGCAGAACTTTGCTAGTTATGTGCAAACTAAAGTTTTCATAGCATAGCATGCATGCCCAAGCTCTAAATAGTTTTGAGATTTTGCAGGAGCAGTTCTGATTGAATTTGAATTTTGCGAGTTTGTGAAAATGACATTAAAGTTTTCCTATTTTTGACAGTTTCCAGCTAATTTAATATTACCAGAGGTTCTTAAAATTGTATAAAAGTTTATTGCACTTGTGGTACTGTCTGCTAGGTTTCTTTGTCATGCTTGTAGTTTTGATCGAAAGAGTTTGTTGAACTATTATCTTGCCACCTACTGACACATATGCATATATGTATTGTTTCTCAAGCATGCAAAAAGATGTAATATGCGTGAATGTCGGCACATATTTTAGCGACTTAAATGTGCGTGGTCAAGTGACAATTGCAACCAAAATATGCACGCTTAACACGTGCATATTTTTCTAACATGATCGTATGTGTTATCGCGAGTGGTTAGATCATAGCATGTGCTTAAGTTGTGCTGTTGCCAAACGGATAAGAGTTGTGGAGTTATCGTATTAATGTCGGCCGATATCGTCTTTCACTATCACATCGTGAATATACTCTTCAAGCTTTGCGATAGGTTAAGATTTCTGTGCAAAGTCTGGTGCTGACGCTATGCCTGTTGATGCTGTTTGCCGAGTCATGGTGCATCCGAGGCGACGGGCATTTCGCGTATGGTGCAATACAATATTCGCTTTAGGTTACTAAGATCTCAGTTGCTAGGCTTAAATCTGTAAATCAAAACTGCTGCTCAAATATTGCGAATGCTTTCCGACCAAAATTTGTTTCTTGTATCTGCATCGTTAGGATTTGGCACCAACAGAGCACATGATAATTTCGTTGACTGATACAGGGCTTACAATTACTTTGTGATCAGTTAAATGTTAACCGTTTATTATTACTGAAGTTTATTACTGCTGTTTTTACTCTAAACATAATAATAGTCGAATGGCTCTATTATTATGGTTGATAAATTTTGAATAAGTTAAGTAATTATGAAATATTATTAAGCCTGCCAGCTGGTTGTATTTATGTGTCTGTATTTTTATTACTTTCATCATCATCATTGTTATTATTCCATTATTACTAAATTATTGTTATTATTATGGTTATTGTTGCATAATCTTGAGTAGAATTGAAGGCATTTTTAAAATTCCAAGTAGTTTAGTGATGGAATGAATGACTTGTCTGCAGCTCTCTTTTGTATATTTGTCAGGCTTGCTTTTGAATCGTGAAGGGGCACCACGCTGGTAATTGTAGCCTGTGGTGTCCTCGACAGTCAGGCGCGGAGATGCAAACTCACGAACAAATGACTTCAGTATTTATGTGCAATCTTGTGATACATCTCGTTAGCAGTTGAGCCGTCACTCAGTTCAGCGATGGGGTAAAGAGGACAGCCGGAGGCATCTAGTCTTAAAATGCCAGCAACGTTTTAACTGCTCAACATGCTCTCCGGAGTTGTCCTCTGTTCAGAATTAATTGTTTAAACTCTTTAATGAGTGGGGCATCTTGTAAAATCTCATGCTAATCTGGGTGCAGATTCGGCTACATTTTCAAAATTCGCCTGTTTTGGCCGAGACTTAAAAATTCTCACCAATTTCTGCTTCTGCTGCTCCGTGTGCCTCGAAATTTGAGTAGTCTGCTGGTAGAGACTAAGCTATTGGTGCTCTGTTAATTTTTTATATGATCTTTGTCAGAAATGGCATGCTTCACAAACAGCTTGCTACTTTGGAGTCTTAGGAAGCTTAGGAATCCCATGGATTCTTAGGAAACTTAGGGATCCCACTGTCCGGTGTCTCCATTTGGGAACTGTCTCCATCCTTGGTTTACGGCGTTGCTCGCTTGAGAGTAGTACCGGTTTTGTTTTCAGTGGAACCAACATGAGCGCAAAAGTGTTATTTTCGTAATTTCGTCTGTCCGTTCTGATAGCTGCTTCCAGCATATCTTGAAATGTGTCTCAGTGAACTTTATTTTCGGTATACATCAAATACTGTTGTTTCATATCCGAGTGTACGTGCTGTGTTGAAGGAACAGGCATTCCCTGGAGTTTGTTTTAAGTGATTTTGAATCACTGCTGAACCAGCTGCTCGCTGGAGGTTGTTCCATGCACGTGAATTAGATATTGCCGGGACTCTCTCAGTTCCTGGTCAAAGCTGCATGTGATTATTAATTTGCTTCTGCATAATGTCTGCAGTAATTAGAAATTGAGTTATAAGGAAGGAGGTTTTGAAATTTAAGGCTGTTGTATGAACTTGAGGTGTTAGCCAAGGTTCAAAATCGTATGTAAATTTTTGTGATTGAGTTCGACACAATTAGAAATGAAATTTTGTCTGGACATTTTTGCAGTCCAGATTGTTTGCTAACTAATAGCCAATTTACAGAAGCCGTACAACTATGCATGCATGGTAAGAAACATGCAAGAATGCAACTCGGAGACCAATTCAAACTGGATCAGAACGTTTGTGTTCCTGCATCCAGGCATTAACCTTCTCATCTGATCAAAATTTTCTAGTTCATGACAAAATGCGTTCCCGCTCATGCCGCATTTCCCAAGTCTTGTTGTTTGGCCGAGACCACCGACTGTTAAGCAATAAACGAAGTGTAATTGACGCCTCTGGTTTTTGGACGTTTGTTCGTGTATTTACAAAGCACCCATAGTCCTTTTTATCGTCGTGGTTTCTGCTGATCGCTGCTGCACGAGGGCAGGATATTCTAGTTGGTTTTGAGTAGTGCTATAGATTATAGATCTCATGCAATGTTAAACTGTATTGTATATATTTTTTCAATTGTAATATCTGCAACATAACCAAGATTTTGTATGATGAATGGCTGTACCTTCGTATTCGCTTCTACTTTTTGCATGACTGCAGTACGCAGGATGTGAACTGTTTCTTTTTTTTGTTTGCCATAAATTGTTTTGAAGCTGCTTCAATGCAATTGGTCACTTGTGGAAGCCTTCACAATACTGTCGCTTGGTTTTTACCTTCCTTCTGATTTGTTAGCTCGTCCCTTTTTGCAGCTAAGAAACTCTGCAGTTTGCAACTCGATTATCGTTTCCGATTAAAGATTGACGAGCAAGAGTGAAGTTGAGAACTGCAGCAGATCAGTTGTTTTATTTAACTGTGAACTTAATATTATCTTTAATTTTGCATTAGACGTTTTTCATTAGTGCTCTGCTGCGTCGTAGCACGTATTAAAGACTGGAGTTTTCATTCAAAAGAAAGGCTTGATGTTGCTGGTGTGAAATTATGTTGCTCTTGCTAGGACATCGTTTGTCTACGGCATTTTCAGAATTTCTCAATGTTAATGTTAGTTTCAAGTAGTTGCAAAAATGTGGGTTCCCTTGTTTACTGTTTAAGTATAAGATTAATTGTGCTTTTTTCTAAGTAACACCTGGCATTACTTTTTTCTCTTTGGTTGTACTTAAGAAAATAGCAGTCTCAAAATGGAATTAAGGTTTTGCTGTTGCAAAATCAGTCCTTTACATTGGTTCTTTAGTATGCAGCCAATCTGCTTGATTGCCTTCAGTTTCAGCCTTGGTTGCTGCATGATTTTGAAGATTATTTACTATTTTTGGTGCACGGATTTAAGTGATACAGCTACTGGTATGAATGAAGTTGATGTGCATGAGCTATGGACATTTCTCGTTAACTGCGCTCTGTATCAACTGTCGGCTTTGTGTTACACTGCATTGCAAACGCTTTACGAGCCAAAGTGGTGCTGATAGCGTAGCTGCCACAGTGTCGCTATGTTCAATAATTTAAGGGTGTTATTCAAACAAGCAATCTCAGGCTTTTGTAATGTCTGTATATGTAATTGAAATGTTGCCAGAAACCAACTTGCCAACGTCCTGTACGTTTGTCTAATGTCTAAGAGTTTTTTGTCTGCTTGTGTTGATGGATGTTGGTTGGTCTTCTCTTCGCATCTGTTTCGACATTGTCTCGCCCTTGATCGAATCATCTAAACAGGCTGATATTTTTGTTACATGCAATTCCTTATGGTTTTCCTCTCCTGCGAGCGTCATGAACTCTTGTGCATCACTGAAAATCTTTTATGCCAAACAGCAGGATTTTGCTTGGAAACCAGTTTATTCAAATCGTTTCCAGGAGTTGCCAGTTCTTCCGACCTGATGATCTCATTTCAGTCTGCAATCCTGTTCACCATTTGTTTGCCTCACAGTCCTCTTAATACCTCGTTGTTTTGTATTTTGCTCTGCCGGTGTTACTTTTTGAGTAGTGGTGGCCTGCTCTACAATGTTTCAGGCAGTTACAAGGCCATTAAACCATGACTATTTCCGATTTCTAGTTAATCTCTCTATCAGATGCAGAAACTCCAGAATTAAAATTGTCTACTGCTGGCTGAGCCAGTCCTTTTTACCACGCCGTTAAGCTTTTGCTTGATTTTGCCAACTCTGCTTCTAGTTGACACAAGTCAGTGTAAACATGAGGTTCACTGTGAGAATTTTAGCCAGACTAGAACTAGCTTAATCTGTATGCCTATCTTCTTGAACGACTGTTGCAATGAATCTTGTTTACTTTTGTGGTAGCTCCATGTCAGTAAGTAGTGACTTGTACTGTCTGACCTCAATGCTGCTCGAGCACGGTTATAATTTCAATAGTTCAGGTTTTACAGGTTTTGTCTTTGGTCTGTTTCAGTTTCCCGGCTTTGTTTTAGCTTTTCTGACAGGATATTCACGAATTGTTGGCAGTCATTTCTGTTGATCACTGACCATGAACAAAGGTTTATTTGCTTTGCATTCTACATTCCACAGGCTCAGAATTTCCTTCCCGACTCCATTAGCACCAAGGAGAGGAAGAAATCTACTTGGAACAGTTGAAACGTGCCACTTGTTTTCTTGTCTTGAACCCCGCTTGTCTTTGTCCTCTCCTATGTCATCCTGTAGTCTGTGTCATGTTTTAATGAGCTGCTTCTTACTTAGGATGGTTGACTTAACAATTGCTGATATTAAGTTATCGTACGTAGGAAGAGTTTGCCTTGTTCAATTTTCAGTATTATTTGTCCTGGTTGATGCTACGCTAGTCTGTTGGTTTATCGGTCAGCGACTTTGGTCACAACCAGGCCGGCCTTGTCGTTCGGTGGCTGGTGTAACCTTTGCAAAGCCTTTCTGTCTTCAGGTTTTGAATGGGCTTTCAATTTAAATACTCGAAACTCCTGAAATTGCTTGCATTCTCACCGCAGCGTACTGACTGTAGTCGGCCTTTTTGTTGCAATTTTTTAGAAGTATTAATCACACCAAGTTGTCAGTTTGGCGTTCCCATGACAACCAGTCTGAGATTTTTCATCTTGCAAAGCATCTCTTTTTATGAATTTAAGGCTGGGCTCCATTTAGGGTCTCATGTTTTAGGCACTTGATATTTCGGCATCTGGTTCGCCGCACGTCTGCGTTTGACTAACTGATCTTCTGCGTTTTTTTCACATCATTCCACGTTGTTGGTAATTTTATTGTCAGAGTCCCACCTGTGACCTTTACCGCTGTCAATGCTTTAACTACCATACCTGCAGTCCAGATAATTTATTTTCCAGTTATAGTGTTGTTTTGTCTGGGAACATTGGTGAAGATCGCTTATCCGGACAGTTCACATTTTGTGCCTTGATTTCATTCGAGACAAGAAATTTTCCTTTCTTGAAGTTGCCCCACGATGCTTAATTCTGTGAACATCAGAAACTGTTTAAATTGTTTGTCTATATAGCAGTACCTATCAAATCAAGAAATTAAAAGTTTTTACAGGTAAAAGTCATTCCTGATGAAGATTTTCAAGAGTTTTTAAAATATTGTGTGAATTTGGAAAAGCACATGCATTGACTCGTGATGCATGAAAATGTTGATTCGATTTTTGGCAGTATCTGCTTTCTCATGGTGCCTTCTTTTCCACGATTTTCTGAAATTCTGTCAGATTCGCAGCTGAAGAGCGTGTCTGGACACACGACTCTTGACTTTGAATTTTGGCACTGACAGGTTGCATATCAGGTGCTTGCGATTTTGCCAATGAACCAATGATTAGTAAAAGATCTGCCTAAAACTGTTGCGTATCTATGCTCAAATATCCACATTGCCATCGTAAATCTCATTTGTCAGGGATGCTGAATGTGCTTGCAGTAATATTGATGACGATGTCTGTCCCTTTCCCTTAATGACCGGTGCCTTCGTCTTTGGTGGTACGCTGGAGGCGAAAGCACGTTTTCTAGCATCAGAAATTTATTTCTATAGAAGAGCTGTTCGCTGTTGAGTTATTTATGCCGGTTAGCTAGGTGAGAAATTATGCAATGCCATTAAGTAAAATTTCTGCATGATATCTGTAATTATTGATGTGTAATTATGCAAATACGATTGCACGTTGTTACAATGTGCAATCAGAAAAAATCGGCATGTGGACAATGCAAAAAGTTACATACCTGATGCAGGCCGGTTCGAGTAATACCGCACGAAATTTTTTCCTGCCGTACGTTCTGACTGCAGTCTACGTTTCCGTGTTTCCGTTGTGCTGTGCTCTCCGTTCAGATATTGTCGCCTTGTCGTCGGAAAAACTCGGACAGTTCATACTTGCTCATACTTTGTTGCTTCATGAACACGCAGACCCATCGACGTACGTCTAGAGTCCGTTGCTTATCATTTCAAACAGCTTTAGCTCGTTGTTTTTCTCCTTGTAGTCGTGGCAGGTTTGTTTTGAGGATGGTTTTGGTCGCACGGACGGTTTCCAGTGTGCTTTTGTTTTTCGTATCCCGTTGTTTTTATTTGTGACTATCGCTTTGCTGTGTTCACGGTCGTCGAATGCAAGTAAATATCATTCCAGATGTATTTGCCTATGCATCGCCACCACCGCCGCCGCGTTTTAACTTAAAAAACTAACTGTGTTGTCGTCGATTGTCTTCGGAGCGCCGGTGCACTTAATCAATCTGTGAGTGGTTGTGAGTTTTGTATCTTGAATATAAGTTAAAATGTTACCTCAAAAAGTTCGCAAAAAAACGAAAGAAAAAAAATATTAAAAAAAGAAAAAGCAAAAAAAAAATTCAAAAGTTCATATACCAAAAAAAATCTTAAAATCGAAATACCAAAAAAGTGATGATGATGGTGATGATACTAAGCCGCCTAAATTTCTGAATAGCAAAAGGACTTGTGGATAGTGCTTAGTTATGATGTGGTAAATTATTGTGTAATGTATAAAGATTGAATTTGCTTATGCTAATATCATAAATACTGTTATTAATATTATTTAAGGGTAGTGCTTTTAGCAGCTTGTCAAGCTGGCGTTTTATTGATTAACTTAGTTTTGTGACCAGGCTCGGCCTTGGTTCGCCTTGACTTGCTTGTTCCAATTTGTGCAGTAATTAGATGAATTTATCGAACAGATGTGCTCTTATGGAAATTGGCAGTATTCTGGAATCTGTATTATATCGGTTTTATTTTGTCAAACTGTGCTAATGACTTTTTCATGACTCATTTAACTGCAAAACTTGATTCAGTTTAATGTCAAACTGTAAAGCATTTTGTGTGGCTTAGGTGCTCGTTATGCATATGTCGCATAGAGAAATGATCCCCATCCCATGCAGCACCACCCAATGGCATCGTTTTAAGGTGTTGGAGGGCAGAAGGTAATTCTTTACTGATGCTGAAGATTGTCGATATTACTGAACAGCTTCTGTAGTTGGTCTTTGCAGTTGAATTTAAACTGCAAAACTGTTGGGGCTGCTTCTCTACTGGGCCGAGTGACAATTAGCTGTACAAAGTTCTTCAGTGTGGACAGCAATGATTAGATGTACGTTGTAAATTAAACAGGCTGCCATGATTTGAGGGAGAAGTATTGTTGATTGGGTGTGTTGAGTAAGCTTTGTTGCCTGAATCATGTCTGCTCTTCAAAAGACTGCTGTCTGGATCCTTCTGATCTATGGACGATAATTTGATGGTTTGAGAAAGTACCATTTTGTTGAAGTTGTATTGCAGTTTTTCAGTCTTAATGGACCTGACCATAGCACTGAGTGGGTTGTGAAAGGTTTACTGAATTACCTTAATGTGGATTGGCCAGCAGTATAGCGAATGTCACAGTGCTAGTTAGCATGAAAGCCAGCATTTTGCTAATTCATGTAGTCATCATATCTCAAAAGCTAACTGAATTTGTCTCAAGATGAGTTGTTGTCAATGAGATCTGTTTGTTTACAGAGCAATTTTCATCCTGCCAGGTTGTGTCATTTGTAACAATGCGTTTACTGATTATGTCGTTTTGACGGACGTCGTCTGCATTTTTTTGTCGCGTTCCAGGAACCAAGTTGTGGCATATAAAGAGGCATTTGATGTATAATCACCTCTGTATGTGCTGCAACTTTGACACGGTCCTAAAAGGAGCTATATAAGCCACTGTTTGGTCGTGACACCTTGCAAACTTCGTTGACCGCCGAGATGTCCGTTAACTGGGCCTGAGATTAAGTGAGAAACTCTTCTTTTGCACCATATAGGATCCTATGTTTACTTCTGATCCTGAAGATGGTGGTTTGGCCAGCATTCATCTTGATTATATATGACATAAGCTTTATTGATGACATAACCCAAGTTTGCATTTGTTCGTCGTTGCCAACTTTCTTGCTGATCAATTTCTATTCCAAATCTTCAGCGCTTACCTCATTCGTTCATTCTTAGGTTCGTTCGTTCATATCGCAAAAGTACAAGTGCCATTATCGTGCATTGCCGCAGTGCAAAGATTGCTGGCAGTGATTTCCGAGTCACGCGGTGTCCGTGATTTCCGAGTCACGGCGTCGCACTGCTGATTTATTTTTTGCACAGTATCCGGTTAGCTGATGCTTTGTTAGTTTTTCAAGGTATTCACTTAGCTGTGAAACATTCAAAATGTACAAAATACTCGTCTCACCAAAACCTACCGTGCCGCTGTCCGTTAAACGTCCATTTCAACCAAATGACTCTACGATTTTGCCCCTGCTCATTTAGGACTCTGTGGTGCTCGTTGAGCACTCGCTGGTGCTCATTTAGCACTCAATACTAGTTGATGTTGAACGTTGGTGCAGTGTTACTAGTTTGTTGCGGCCACGTACTAGACGTGGTTCTAGACCATCCTGCTGTAGTTTCATTGTACTGTGTTCGGTTTTTCATAATGTGTTACAGAGTTTCAATTATTTATTTATTCAACTTGAACATGACAGTACTTCTCGTAATCAGAAAGTTATGTGCTTAATCAGAAAGCATTCTTAATCAGAAAGCATTCGTAATCAGAAAGTCTCTTTGACTGAAGTCATACCAGCTTTAAAACAGCCTGTGCACAGTTTTTACTGTGGTGTCTAAGAGAAAAATGTATACATTGTATGTATATAAATGTTTGTAAATTTAGTGAATTGGAATTCTGTGCAATATTTCAGCAAAGAATCTGTTGCATTCTTTAAATGAGACGAGTTTTGCCGAGTACCAATTTGTGAATTTACATTTGTGCTAATGTTTCATATGCGTCATTTGCATTCCTTGGTTGGTTTTCAGTGCTGGATTTTGAACAAACACAGCGTTGAATGGCACACACGTAAAACTACTCGCCGCCTGTGAACAAATTTTTGACCTATAATGAAGTGCTTGACGAAAAATTCCTTGGGTTGAAATGATTGGGTTGAAATGATCATACTAGGAGGTTTTGTTACTTATATATGTGTGTGTATGTACATGTATCAGTGTACAGCGTGTATACATATACATGGACCTGCATACTGGTGAGTAGGAAGTGAATTTGTGCGTTAGTTATTTTGTACACGTTGCATGTTGACTGTTTAAATCCAGGGTTTATCAGAGAGTATTGAAGATGTTCTTTCTCTGTAACTGCTGCTGCTTCTGAGTTGGCGTGACGCTGCCACCCGCATATCATCTATCGTCTGTGAATAGTTGTTACCGTGTCTGCCTTTTTCGACTCCTGTCAAAGCTTCCCGATAGCGCCTCGGCGTTTGGTCGTGTGCGCCAGATGGTTGCTCAGTTCCGTATCTTGCCTGTCGACGCGTGCGTGCTTTTTTTGTCGCTTTAACCTGTGCACTTGCGAACAAGACCTCGTTGCTTCGGAAATCCAGAATACGCTCACATTTGTGCGTGCGTGCGTGAGTTTGTATGTGCGTGTATGTGCACACCTCTGTGTGTGTGCATGTATGTCTGTGTGTGTATGTGTGTGACCCTTGAAGGGTCAATCTGACGTCATCTTAGATAAAAGGCAATCTATGTTTTGCAATGTTGGACAGTGGTGCAGCTATGGTATTACGCTGGCCAGAAACAGTTCAAAGTGCAGTGTGTCGTGGAAGCTTCTGGTGCTTTCTTACGGACGATTGTGACAGGATTTAGCACTTTTGTAGTCAAGTCCTTTTTATTCTGCGTCAAACATTTAGGATTCTTTACAATTCCGTACTCTTTGTTGTCTGTGGTCAGATTCTGTGATTCACTGTTTCATGAGACTAGGCCAGTCAAATTAAAACTCCAAGTGTGATTGGTCAACTATGGTTGTGGAGAGATTTTCTGTCCAGTTAAACTTTAATGTATCAGGTTTAGGATTACAGATCACACACTGTTTGTCAAGCCTGTGTGATCTCGTGGCCTTGCAATGTGACCTCGTCCAGGCTGTGTCCGTGATCTGCATTTGTAGTGGCCGTGACTCTAGACTGTATGAAGCTGGTTGTTTATGATCGTAATTCCAAATTCTGAATTGATTTTGCTGACCTGTTTTGAAAACAGTGGCTATAGATACTCTCATGCAGTCTGGTTTCTCGCTTGGACGAAACTTACATTGTTTAAATTTCTCAGTCAGGAATTTATACCTTGTTGCGAGAGTGCTTCTGTCCCGAGACTTCCAACTGGGAACTGATAGGTTTAAAAGAATGCTTCCTGTCACTGTATTGCTGTGCTTATGTTCACACCTTAGCTGAGTCATCCCCTTACCTCAGGAACGTGCTTCTGTCGAGTTACTATGGCGTTGTGTCAGTGAGTGTGTGTGACCTTTACTTTTGCATAAATTTTCCAAATGAACTATTGCACAATTTTCTTAAGACTTTTGTGCCGTGCCACAAGGAAGGTCCTTCTGCTTCCGTTTACGTATTACGTTTAGGTCTTCATTTAAAATGATGCTGTCTAGGAAGTGTTGATGTGATAAAACTGGTGAATTTTCCAATCTGCATCAATTGTTGAGACGCTGTGTGGTTTTGGGCATTCTGTTGTAGTGTGTGGCCTGCGTATGAGGAGGTTGCGTTGTTTTTGGAAATCTAATCATTTGTGAACGACGATTACTTAAGTAGTGTGCTACTGACTGTTCAGCTGTGCTGTTTGCTATCGCCAAGCCTTACGACCATTCATGCTTACCAGTCACGAGACTTGTACTGTAGTTCTTGAATTTACCTGATCTCGAAACGTTGTCTTTGTCTCATATCTGGCCAAATGTGTTCCGGTATATTGCTTAATCGAGTTCTCTTCTTGCTCAAGCCGGACGCTTGCTTACAGGACCAAATCCCCCAGGTGAACACACGACCCGTGCTGTCTCCCCGAATCAACCCACCCCCGATACCGCGCCAGGGTAGTCAAACGAGGTAATCGGCCACTGTAGCCTGAGCCAATACGTATCACTTTCCGGTCCTATGCAAGAATTTTTCTAGTTTTTCCACTACGATGCGTGTGTGTATAAAGAGTCATTTGTAATTCCGCGTCTTCTTCTTCGTCGTAATTTTCATCGTTCGTTTGCACTTGCTGTCAACTTGCTCATGAGAGCTTCATTCTAAGTGCAGCTGGTGCTATGATTCCGCCGAAAATCTCAGAGCGACTGCAGGTGTGCCCAGCAATACTTAACCTGTGGCTCGTCAAACAGGCAGCACCTTTAATTGGTTAATTAATTAGTTACCTAGCGAAAACATCTGGCCTTCTGCTGAGTTGAGTCGAGGTGCAGGTGATGATGATCGTTTGATCGATTAGTAATGAAATTCTGTCGTCTGTGATAAACTGAGTGTGTTCCCAAAAACAGCGAGAAACTATTTGATTTGTTTTAATTTTTCTGGTCTCATTCCAACCGTTGAAATGTGCGAGTTGTTGTCAAGCAAAGTGGAAAACTTCATTTTCCAGACACTCTCTTCTCCCAAGACGTATTGCTGCAAACAGTCCAGGAAAAGGCGCTACATAATGGTGTGGTCGGTTTCAGCTGCTCGGTTTCAGCTGAAACCGGTTTGCACTGTTTTGGTAGCGGATTTTGTGCAGCAGCTCTGTAACACTTGTTTCTCATGCTCCACTTTGTATTCAGGTCGAATGGGTTTTAAGAAACAGCTCAGTTCTGCCATGTTTCCAGTGTTACTGAGTATGTTGTACTTTCTGTGGAGTTTGATACACTAGGTGCAGTGTGAGGATGAGGCGCCGATCATCTGGCCAGTGTTTCCGCTATCTCACTATGCATCAAACACTCTGAGAAACTTATATTTGAAATGGAGAAAACGACTAAAAACTGTTATAAAATACTGTCATTTATTACCAGAAGAGGAGGAGTCATATTGCTATAATTGGTGCTTTCATTGTGTGTATGTATCTACTGTTTTTTATATATACATATAATATATATTGACTGCAATATATAAACCTTTCATATTATATCGATACATGTTTGTGTATTGTATAAATATACATAATGGACTCGTAATTTGTATAGATTTGAGCATGTATAAGGTACACATTTTCTGTGTCGATACATGGGTCTACTGATGAATCTGTGCGCTCGAGTTTCACAGATCAGCATTACGCAAAGCATTTGCGCTTGTATGTTGTCGATTGTTAGATGAATTATACAACAATGATGCGTGTACAAGATTTCAAACAGTAGGCGTGTGTTATGCTTGTTTTCCGGTTTTTCAGCCCATGTTCGGTTCAGCTTGCTGCTGGTTGGTTGAGATTTCGTTGAGAATCTTACAAGTCACTGTAGTTCTTGTTGTCCTGCTGAAGCTTTCATATTCATATCAAAACGTTGCAAGTTTTTCTGGAACGGAGCTGGTCTGTTTGGTTGTCGATCTTGGGTTGATTTTGACAGAGGCTCTCTAAGAAGGATGGAACGCATTCCACTGTCTGTCTGTTTGTCTGTCTGTCTTTCTTTCTATCTCCATGTCTTATACAACTCTGTCTGTCTGTCTGTCTGTCTGTCTGTCTGTCTGTCTGTGTCTTCTGTCTGTCTGTCTTTCTGTCCCTCCCTGCCTCCATCTCTCTCTCTGTTCTGTTCCTGTCTTTACCTCTATCTCTTTGAAACGTGTTGGATTTGGGAACACGTTTCAAAGTTCATGGAGGATTTAATGCGTTCCACCATCTCTGGAACATGTGTCATTTAGTAACATGTTGCAGGGATCTGTTTAACTGTTCCAGTCTGTGGAACAATTATATTTTCTGAGAATTGTGTTGATTGTCGGATTGTTTTGTGTCAAGGGGAACAGATTGTTAATTTTTACCTAAAACTTTTATTGTTCCGTCGTACCTAAAAGGTGTTCCAGAAATAGAGTGCTGTGTGCACAAGTTCACTGACCCAGTTGTTTACTGTCGATGCTTTATGGTCCACGGTGGAACGTGCGAGTTCCATCCGTATCGTTTTGTTCGAGAAGAAACCGGTTTTGCATCTCGAGTTGGAGCGCTTTGATATTGTGGGCTCAAGTTATTTTTAGTGATATTATTATTTAGTCATCGTCAGTTGAGATGGGTGATGATGATGATGGTTAGAAGTATGATGACAATGATGTGATGATGACGACGATGATTACCAAGCTCTGCGTTCCAGCTGTGCTCTTGTATTATACTGTAGAGATTCCGTTGTGTGTGTTTCAATCTTAAGTCTTTTGCTAACAGCTAACGTTTGACTGGGAAGAGAGACCGTTGTTATATTCTAGTAAAGCGATCGAAAGACGATTGGCACTTGTTCCATGCTTTGTGCTGAATAACCTCCTGTTTAGTTTTACTAGTCTGCAGTGTTGATAATTTGCCGTCAAGGTGTTTACAGTAGTAAATATGTATCTAGACCAGAACTGGGTCGTCTTGTTTTATTTTGTCTTCTTTCATTTTCTGTGGCTTGATGCATGTTGCAATCATGGGCGGCGATCCAAGGGGTTGAGGGGGACAAGGCCCCACCTTAAACAGTGGGGACACTAGTTGTCCCCCCAAATTTTTAAAATTTTAAAGAAACCAAAAAATGGTCAACAAATTTTTTCACGTACGAGCATAAAAACTTGTTTCTCATCTTTTTTGACCAGATCAGTTCAAAAGTGTCGCTTGACCCCCCCCCCCCCCCCCACTGTCAAACAAGATCGCCGCCAGTGGTTGCAATACTCCAATCTCCAATCTTGTGACTTCTATAGTGCCATTGTCAGGATGCAAGAGAAGGGCATCAGTCGATGGAGTGGTTGTGTGGAATAAAACTGACTGAGGTTACAGCTGATCAGGTTCCAGTGGCCATGCCACCCCCACGAAATTCAGTTGATGGATATGGTAATGTTTACCCTTCCATCTTGGTTTAGAAAGCCAGTGCCATGAGCAAAGCAGTTGTGCAAGTGCAGATCCAGAAAGGCACTAATGCTGGAGAGTGGAGATGGAAGGCAATCTTGACTTTAAGGCTAACGTGGTCTTGCTCCAAAATATTTATGTAATTTAATTATTTGCCCTCGCTCTGCTGCTTCTCTGTTCCTCTGGCCGTCTGGACCTTATGGTTCCCCGTGTCAGGACTTCAGTGGCTCGATCCAGATGTTTTGCTTCTATTAGCCCTGCTCTTTGGAATGAGCTTCCTCCCGTCTGTTTCGTTCCTCTGTTCTCTGGTAACGTCTTTTCTTCTTTAGCCTTTCTTAAAACTTGTTTCTTCCCATGCACTGGGAGCGCATCTGACTGGCTTTCCCGCTGGAAGCGCTTTATAAATGTCCGAATACGATACAATACAAAAATGTCACGGCATCAATCGACGGGATGTCCTCTCTTGTGAAGTGAGTAGTCCTCACGAGGAGGTGGCAAGAGCTGATGAATGCAGCGGCCAAAGGATTGCGATTTCTGGGAGAGCTTCCTGTCTGCTCGAGCAGTATGGATCTTCTCACATATTTGCCATCTGCAAGCCTTTTTCAGAGCTGCAATAATACGCGCAATATAACGTGAGGTGAGAAATCCAGCATAGGCCGGTAGTGCATACATGAATCTTGAAATACCTATCCAGGGACGTCATTTGGGGGGGCATTTGCCCCCCCCCTGATTTTTGGGGAAAAAATGAAAAAGCTGGAACAAGAAAAGGAGGAAGAAGAAAGGGCTAAAAAAAGAAAAAATGATACTCAAATTCATGTAATTATTATATGCTATGAACAAAACTAGGGTGCGCAGGTTATTTTCACAAGACCACACCTTTTAGACAGTGGGGGGCACATTATGCAGTTTTACCTCAAAAATTTTGAAGAAACAAGTAAAAACTAAAATTTCTTTGCGCGGAGCGCGAAATTTTTTTTAACCTCTTTTTTGACGTCCTTGCCCCCCCTGAGAAAAGCTGAAATGACGTCCCTATACCTATCGCTTGAAAAATGAAGTCCACTTCGAGACACGTGGGCCCTACTGCCTTAACTGGTTGAGAAGAAAGTATCGCTGGTTTATTAGACTAAGAATGTAGTTACAAGGGATTGAAAAAGAAAGGTTACGACTGTAGACTGGATCTGACTGATTCCAAGCAGCTTGACACTATTCAGCTGCTGAGTAGGCCTACCGAGTATATAACCCAACAGATTCCTGCTCTTCTTGCACCTAATAGCAAATTCAGATACTAAATGAGACGGTGAAGGGAGGAACTGGCCACTCGCCATCACATTACAGAAGAGCAGGAATCTGTTGGGTTATATACTCGGTAGGCCTACTCAGCAGCTGAATAGTGTCAAGCTGCTTACAGAAGCATGATAATAATAGAATGGAGAATAAAGGGATGTGTTAATTAATAAGCATCTTTGAACAAAAACACGAGGAATAAAATTACATTTATCTTTAGCTGGAAGAGTAAAATTGTGAGTTCTTGTCCTTAAGTCGTAGTTATTATGTAGTGGGGGAGGAAAAACACCACGAAGGACATGGTAAGGCTGGCAACAGATTCTTTTAAATAAGCCAGCATCTGCAGCATCAATCATGTTATCCAAACTTGGGATGGAGGGCAGACAGAGGCGTAACTTTGGTCTAAAAAGTGGGGGTACCAATTTATTACATACGCGAATCAAAACTGAGACTGCGATCTCTGGGAAGGCACAATAATAAAATATTGATTGAAATTGTTCAAAATGTGGGGTTACGGTGCCCCCAGTCCAAAAAGTGGGGATACCGGTACCCCTCGTACCTCCAAATTACGCCTATGAACTTGAGGCATTAAACGCCCGTATAGATCTGTGCTTGATTGAAGTGACCAAATACACAACACAAAACACCAAAAAAGTATTGGCTTACGGGGTTTTACGCCACGCCAGAGGCCCTCCTGCCAAAGAAATGAGCTTACGGGGTTTTACGCCACGCCAGAGGCTCGGCAGGGAAAAGAATAACAAACTACTGACAAAGTATTGGCTTACGGGGTTTTAAAGCCACGCCAGAGGCCCTCCTGCCAAACAAATGAGCTTACGGGGTTTTACGCCACGCCATGCAGAGGCTCAGCAGGGAAAAGTATAACAAACTACTGACAAAGTATTGGCTTACGGGGTTTTACGCCACGCCAGAGGCCCTCCTGCCAAACAAATGAGCTTACGGGGTTTTACGCCACGCCAGAGGCTCAGCAGGGAAAAGTATAACTATTGACAAAGTATTGGCTTACGGGGTTTTACGCCACGCCAGAGGCCCTCCTGCCAAACAGTGAGCTTACGGGGTTTAACGCCACGCCAGAGGCTCAGCAGGGAAAAGTATAACAAACTGCTAACACAGGCGAAAGCTCCGTCGCAGAGCTCCGTCCCCGAGAAAACACCCGGAGCAAAGTAACAATATTGCAACAATGCCGCGGAAACTATAGAGACGATGACGTCATCGGAATATATGAACAAACATTGAAATGACGTCATTTATATTTAAAACTCAAAAACCTGGGTCACCTCATTTATAATTACCGATAACAGCGCTTATTAAAATAATAAAATAAGGTAGCGCCGTAGCGGTTATATTATTAGAAATGAAATATCCAATATAATTAATTAAATTATGTTTGCGAGAGCTATTTCTGCGGGACCGTTTGCTAATTTGTATAGCGCCACAATATATTGACAAAGCAACATTCATGATAGTTTTAGATATATAGGCCTACAACGATGTAGGCCTACCATTATGTAGCCTACGTTGTATATAATGTAGGTCCTAAATGTAAATCTTGTCCTTGTCCTCTCTCCTCTTCAGTTCCGTAGACGCTTGATAACCTTTCTTTTTGCCGGTTTTGGCAGTGATGCGGGTCGAGAGCGCCGCTGATTTGAGTGGCGCTATATAAATGTTCAAAAGGAAGTAGTTACTTAGATACTAATAGTTACTTAGTTTATAGTTACTTAGTTACTAACAGGAAAGGCAGAAGTTTATTTAGATACTAATATAGTCACTTAATTAATAGTCACTTAGTTACTAATAGGAAAGGAAGTAGTTTACTTAGATACTAATAGTTACTTAGTTAATAGTTACTTAGTTACTAATAGGAAAAGAAGTAGTTTACTTAGCTTACTTACAATTACAATTACAATTACAAATCATCTAAATTTCGCTGCGCCACACAAAAGCCACGTCAGAGAGACCAGCTTTTACATCACGCAGCTTTTGTGTGGGACTGAGAAATTTAAAGGGCCTAATAATAATAATCAGAGGCGTAGGCTAACTTTGGTCTAAAAAGTGGGGGACCAATTTCTTACATACACGAAACAAGGCTGAGACTGCGATCTCCCGGAAGGCACAATAATAAAATATTCATTGGCATTGTTCAAAATGAGGGGGGTACGGTACCCCCAGTCCAAAAAGTGGGGGTACGGGTACCCCTCGTACCCCCCACAAATTACGCCTATGAGGGCAGAACTATTAGCTAGGCCTATTGTGCTGCGCCAGTTCTCTTAGATATCCGCCAGTTCGCCCATTCTCATATCTCGTCTGTCAGTAGATCTCGATCTCTCCTCCGCTTGACCCTCCTCAGCAGCTTTCCATGCACTCGACCACGACTGAAAACCGAACTATTCAAGCTGTCCTCTCCTGCTACTTCTGCGCCATCACACGACCACCAACGATTTCTACCATGGCAAGGGGCATTCCCCCCCGGATTTTGAAAATTGTCTCGTTTCTTTGTTCATGACTACCCTTTTCTACGCAAAAATTCATTTTACCCCCTCCAGACAAATTTTGCCCTCTAGAAAATTTTTGACCCCATAGAAAAATTCCTACGGACGCCTATGGCGCCTGGCGTTGAGCGATTTCGGAGATTTACATTATAGCCTACAGGGTCTGAGGATTTACCGTTCAGTTCGGATTTTTTACCGCAAAATTTTAACAGATAAATTTACATTACTAGGTTAGCTACATCTTTTGGCATAACCTTAGCTCAGGTTTTGACGTGTAGACCTGGTTGATTGAGTTCATAGGTATAATCGTAATCGTAATCTCCGGATTTCTACAGCGCCCAAAAAAGCGAAGTCGCGGGAACCAGCTTATTCACAGGCGCTTAGACAAATCAAAATCGATAGGCGGGGGGGTCGAATCGGTTCCAGGTCAAGATCCAAAGGAGTCAGTCAGAAAGACATAAAGACGGCTAAGGTTGTTGGTGTTTAGGGTTTAGACGGCGAGGGGGGTAGACAGAGGAGGAGGAATCGGGATAGGATTTGTGAAAGAGCAGTGTTTTCAGGTCATAACCTATAACCTAGTTCGGCTGCATTGAGTTTTCATCTCTTGAAAAATAGAGTTTACGATGACTAAATTTTGCTAAACTATTGCATCGCTAAAGAAGTTTATGAACCCTATACATGCGCTATAAGATTTTTGCAATATGGAAGCCGGGGAACCAGACAGCGTTCGAACGTCCGCAGCAACAGCATCATCAACAACAACTTCAAGTGCCGAAGTGGAACCCGAAAATGATAACTTTCCAAGCTTCGCAGCTGCGATGGGCGGTGGCCTTCGTTTGTAGGAGCACAAAGAGGCTGATGCCTGCTGCAGCCAGGCGCTGGAACTACCCATAAGCCGCGCCGACCAGCCACCCGCCCAACTGCCTTCGACAAGCCCACCGTGTAGTTAATTATTAGGCGCCACGGTCTAAAGTCCCTTCGATCGAGCGAGGAGGGGCTAAGGCGTGCTGTGCAGTCGAAGCTCGACCCGGCCTGGATCTGCGCCGACGAAGAAGTTCTTAGGGTGAGTTGGTCTTATAGTTTTTTTAATTGACTGCGTCTTATCTGAGAAGACGCGAGCTAAGCGGTTCGTTGTAAGAAGAATGGATTTGTTTACCGCGATTCAACAATCGCTTACGCTGGTTGTGTATGGCCCGCCTACTAAAAGTGACTGTACTCGTTTTTGCACAGGTCTATGTGCATGTGTTTAGAAGATTTAGAAGATCCAGAAGAGTTTAGATTAAAAACTGTTGTCTAGTCACCTTTCCACAGCTGACTTTCCACGTCTAACTTAAGTCCATGACAAGATCAGAAAAAATAAATAAAATTCGGTCCCTGGCCTGCTTCTGTTTTGTCAGTGATTTGAAATACAGTGTATGAGTCAACCTCATACGTATATATTTATACTTATATATTAATATATACACTCGTATATGCATAATATATGTATATGCAATTATATTTATGGCCATATGCAGGATAATAAATTCTGCTATAGAGTTCAGAGTTGGCAGCCCTTGCTGTGATTTGTTAGTTTCACATACAAGCCATAAATGTAAACATCTGTGGCATAAAACTGTGTATACTGTGAAATTATAATGTCCTTGAAGAGGCCATTATTCAACTCCATGCAAGCATGCATGAGGTAAGATCTATGGATAAGGCATTAATGCATGCCTTAGTGATCAAATCACCTTTTGTTTTAAATGCAATTCAGTACATCACACAAGAAAACATCTCTACCAACCCTCTGTTTCAGGACCTTATAACTTTTCATACATACGCTCGTGAATAGGCTGGTGCCCTGCGCTTGGCCTTCGAGTGGCGCTTTAGAAGTTTGTACGTTACGATTACGATAATGCTTACCTACCACCAACAGATGCATGTAACGTTTACAGTGTGGACTTGTTAAAGGGAAGTACTTACATGGCTGTAATGTACCACTGTGTAAATATAATTGTATATATATATTACATATATATAGTTTAGTTTTAGTTATATATATATATATTTACAACATGTATATGTGTGTATGTAAGTATATATGCATACATATTTACATATATATATATGCCAGCATATTTACATATATATATATATATATGTGTGTGTAATTGTGTATGTATCTATGTATATGTGAAATAATTATCTTTGCTGATGGCCTACTTATGATGTGCCATAGTAAAGTCCTTGTGCTTGTTTTAAGTGTCGGAATATGCATTAAGTTTACGATCCACTTAACGATAATTCTGTCCATATTAACCTGTCCTGGACTTTGTCCATCTCTCTACAGAAGCCAATTCATCGGTACATTGTGCATTATATAATTTGTTTTAAGTGTGAATATAGTTATATATATATATATAATATATATATATATAATATATATATAATATATATATATATATTTAATATGCATTATATCAAAATTAATTGTTTTAGGCGTGAATATAGTTATATATATATAATTATTTCTCACTATATATATGTATATATAAGGTATACTAGGTATACTGTTCCTAGCAATATCATTTGATTTTATTCATTTATTGAAATGTTATGAAATTATTAGTCTATATGTAATGTTAATGCACAATTTATATGCTTAAATTATATATATATATATATATATATATATATATATATATATATATATATATATATATATATATATATACTGTTCCTAGGAATAATAACTATCTGTATATCGCATGCATATAAATATATAATATACACAAACTGGTATATATATTTATATATGAAATACATAATTGCACAGGATAAAAGATATCGTGGCCCTGTTAATAAACAACTCTGTGTGTATACGGGGTGTGTGTTAGATGTCTATACATATGAGTGTATATGTGTATGTATGTGCGTGTATGTGTGCGTGCGTGCGTGTGTGTGTATTTGTGTACATTGTAGGGTGGTGAATAATTGATGGAACGGCTGTTTGCCTTGAGTTGTATAATTTCTGTGGAAGTATGTATTAGCTATTGATATATGTTTTCATTTCCTGTTCTCGTCTGCCTCTCCAGCAAATGATGACTGGCTGATGATGATGCTGCTGCTGCTGCTGGTACTGATGCAGGTTGCAGTGCATCAGGGTCACCCCTCTCATCTTTCCGGTTATTTGGCGTTTGGCCAGCTTCCCATACTGGGTGGGGGTCTGGGCTGAACCATGGGCTCCTGGGTTACTATGCAGTAAACAGAGGTCCTTGGGTGAGCCATTTCTAATGCCATCTGTCGCTCATTAGAGGAATGACTTTCCAAACAGAGTTTACTGCCTTGTATTGTATTGTATTGTATTGTATTGTATTGTATTGTATTGTATTGTATTGTATTGTATATAGAAATTTATAAAGTGCCTCTCGCAGAATAACTGTTCAGAGGCGCTCTCAGCACAGAAGCACCGGGGAAACAGAAAGGCCTTTAGGGAACGCGAGATCGATGAGGAAAATCCAGTCATTAGTTTGGCCCTGAGCACGGGGAGGGGAAGGTCGTTCCAGATCGTGGGACCCACTACAGCAAACGCCCGGTTCTGGGCCAAGGCAGTTTTAGTCCTGGGAACAAAAAGATCAAGCAATGTACCTTGGGCTCAGAAGTAATAGGTAAGGTAAAGTAGATGTAAACGATACAGTTAGCCATAGGAGTAGAAGAATGAGAAGAAGAGAAAACAATACAAAGAATGTGAAGAGAAGAACTCTGAGGTAATCCAATGAGGCTGCCACAATTATGAAGAAACATCAGTTCAGTATTTAGTTTTCATAAACCTTTGCTCTTACTTGAGTTTACCCAGAGATTCCTTTTTCTGGATTTTTTGCCAAGAAAAGCAAAAGGAAGAGCAGTCCTTGAACCTTGAGAAGCAGCCTTGGGCCTAAAGTGTTTGTGACTTCACTTTCTCAACCTCAGTAGTCCTATTTGCATGACCTTCCCACCCCTTGTAAAATCATTATACTTATTTTGCCAGGGGCACCATTGGAACAGAAATATTGAAGTGTCTTTCTACCCTGACATGGATTTGAACCCCCAGCCTCAGGTGTGACAGTCCGGCATGCTAACCACTGAACTACCGCACCTCCTTGGCAGCCGTCAGAGTTCGTTAAAGACTGGATTCTACTTTTGTGGCTAAAACAGATCGACCAATAACTGGTGTAGTTTTAAGAGCGTGTGAAAAAACACAGGTGGCAGAATGATGCATCTGACTACAAAAAACAGGTGCATACTCTGAATGGGTTGTGCCTTTTGAGCATCCTGATATTTAGTGTAAACCTGATCTCGCACAGTCTGAATGAATGAGTTAGCACCGTTTCCAGTTTTATCTGGCTGCCTTTCATCATCTTCATTATTATCATCATCATCTTTATCGTCATCATCATCATCGTCATCATCATCATCATCTTCATTTCCATCATCATCTTTATCATTATCTTTATTATCATCATTGTCATCTTCATCATCATCTTCATCATCTCCATCATCGTCTTTGAACATCATCTTCATTGTCATCTTCACAATCATCTTCATCATCATCTTTTGCTCCAGGTGCCAACCATCTGGTAGTGATGGGTGTGAATTAGTGATCTCCATTCTCTGTAGTAGTTCTTCAGATCCTCATTGTTTATGTCATCATTTCACTTGTTGATAGCAGCCTTTGGCACTGCGCTGTAAAAAGGTTTTCAGAATTTGAAGCATTAAAAAGAGGAAGAAGAAGAGGAGAAGATGAAGAAGAAGAAGAGGGAGAAGATGAAGTAGAGGAAGAGGGAGAAGAAGAGGGGGGAGAAGAGGAGGGAGAAGAAGGGCAGTCCCTTTTTACTAGCACTGAGAGGCAGCCAAGCCAGCCATATATGATTATGAAGTGTTAGCAACTTCATTTTTCATTGCTTTTGTATGTGATGATGAGTGGCCAGTTCCTCCCTTCACCGTCTCATTGAGTGTATATAGTCAGTTGACTCATTTAGTATCTGAATTTGCTATTAGGTGCAAGTAGAGCAGGAATCTTGAGTCATCTTTCTGCCTGGGTTGAGATTTGAACCTATGATCTCTCAGTTGACAGTGATGATGTTACAACAGATAAGCTGGTAGCTGACGCATCAATGCTGTTCAGAGTTGCAATGTAACTGACAAAATATATTCATATGTATGATGTGGCATTGGAATTGGAGTTTGTTTATTGCACACACAAATATTACAGTTACAGTCATGAATCAACAAGTACTGTGCAACAAGGTCCAAGAAAAGCTGACATATTATACTAACCATTGCTCATCTTCCTTGATTATTTACTCATTATTCTGTTTGTTACTTAATTGTTACTTGCGCTCCCTTGTGCCCCCCGGACGCCCATGAGTACAAGTCACTGTGTAAGAACCTTGAGCAAGTCCTTCGCTCATAATTGCTCTGCGCTACTGTTCTTCTGTGGTATGGTCATGTGTGCAATTTTGAAGTTTGGAGCGAGGGCAGCATCAAATACAGTTGTACGGTATTTGATTACCGTCCATCTCTATTACCTCAATCCTCTGTAGAATTCTAGAAAAAATTGTTACGCGTATGTATAATTATTAGGGCTGTACCGAATATTCGCTTCGTATTCGCTTCGGGGCCGAATAGTGAGCCAAATAGCTATTCGGTATTCGGCCGAATAGTAGCGGTCGGACCGAATACGAATAGTGGTCACGTGACATCTGTTTCTGCATATGTGGCTGTTATAGTGAGTGGAGTGAATGCTAAGTAAGTGACAATTTCTAAGTTTAGTTAAATCAGTTCCATTCCTAGTTTACACAGACTGGCAGAAGAATGCAAAAATTACCAGTAGTTAACTGTTCACTTTTAGTTTATGCATTAAATTTACTGAACTGAAACTTTTGCTTACATTTGAAATTTTGAATGTTGTCGGTGGACCTATTTTGTACACTATTCGTATTCGTATTCGGCCGAATAGTTGGTCCAATTATTCGTATTCGGCCCGAATAGTGATAATCACTATTCGGTACAGCCCTAATAATTATATATATATATATAAATTATATATATATAAATTATATATATATATATATCCGGTACTCACAGACCCGGACTTTAATTGGAAGTTTGATGACCAGTATAGCTTTAGGCCTACAGGCTCAATGGCTGCTGCTTTGATGTCTATATCTACACATCCTTGATACCCTAGGTAATGAACCCTATGTTTGCTTGGTTTCCTTAGATTTTTCCAAAGCATTTGACTCGGTCTGACATTCATATCTGGTCGAGCAGCTTGCATCCTTCCAATCCCTGATTATATCTTTAACTGGATCTTGAACCTCCTTCACAATCGAAGTCACTGCACTAAATTCCGGGGAGAAATATCTTCCCTTGCACAAATCAATGCAAACATCATTCAGGTATCCGGTTTGGGCCCCACTGATTTTGTAGTTGCCATCTCAGGTTTAAAACCAATCAACAAAAGTAACCGCATTTTGAAATATGCCGATGATTGTTACCTTGCAGTTCCCGCATCAGGCATCACTACCACTGAGATGGAACTCGAGCACATTACTGCCTGAGCATGCAGCTGCAACCTAAGCCTTAATACGAGCAAGTCCAGTGAAATAATATTCACGCGCCCTCTGGGAACCATTGGTATGCCGCCACCTAAACATACATACATATATACATACAGAAATATGTACATTTATACGTAAGATGGTTGTCGTGTGTTGATAAATTTCAATATGTCTCTGTTTCAGCGCATTTTTATTGGAGTTGGTTTTCTGAGATGGAGGCAAATGAAAATGCTGGCAGTCCAGAGATTCGACAACCAACCGGATTCTATCCGTTTGGATTCTTTAGCGAACTCAAGGCGTTGTTCAAACTGGCCTGGCCTACAGTAGGTCATCTAATGTCATCTGGTCTAATCTGATCTAAGTTTAAACAGATGAGGGGATAGAGTAGTGGTAACACTCATGGCCAGGAGAGCATAAGGTACGCGGATCGACTCCCGTAACCCCTCTCTAGGGCGGCGCCTTGCATGGCTGCCAAACCGTGTGTTAATTAAGATATTGATTGTACTTTCATGTTTCAGTGTAATCTTACTGCGTCTGTCGGTTTGAAATAATAAAGAATATAATTATTATTATAATTATTATTATATTCTTAAGTTTAAACAGACGAGTCTTAAGTTTAAACAGATCAGTCTTAAGTTTAAACAGATGGGTTTTAAGTTTAGACCTAAATGACAGCAGAGAAATGACTGAACAAACCGAACTGGGTAGCAAACGACTGAGTTAAATTCGTTGGTCATAGTTGGTCAAACGTGCAGGACTTCATTATTACTGTTATTCTGAACATTTATTAGGATGTCTGGTTTCCTGACCCATCGGCTCTTGACTTCTCAAGTGATTATGGGTTTTGATTTGAGTATCAACTTAAACGTTCATCGATTGATGGCTTGTGCACTGTTGACAACGACGCTATAGAAGTCAGATTAGTTTGGATTAGATAAGTCTTATAGTGCCATAGAGCATTGTGAATCATAGGTGCGAAGAAGAAGAAGAAAAAGAGTCCCTTAAGCTAGCCCTTGGGCAACCATGGGTATGAAGTGCTAGCGACTTCATTTGCTTAGACTCGGCATATGAGGTCGGGTGGCCAGTCCTCTCCCTCATTGCCTGATCGTCCCACCAACAGTGTACGGTCAGTGTACTCATTATAGCTGAGTTCGCTTTGGGCTCATGTGGAGTAGAAATCTCGACAAATTTCTGTCCTGCGGGGATTTGCACCTCTGACTCTTGGTTGACAGTCCATCACGCTAACCACTAGACTATCATGCATCCACCCCTACGGTGTGAGTGAGGTAAAAACTTGTGCCTATCAGTGATACTAATTAGTGTTTGTCATATCTGCATTTCTTGGCATCTCCAGCATAATTGCACGTTAATTGTTAATTGCACGTTAATTGTTAATTGCACGTTAATTGTTAAATGCATCCGCCGCTTTTGTCAATAGTCCTCAGCGGCCTGAACATATGGGTTGAATGAAACTTTGACTGAAGCACTTCCTTGGCAGCAACAGGCAAGCAACTGGACAACCGTTTTTAGTGGTTGTCTTAATCGTTGTTGTTCGGTGTTGTTGTTTCTAGTCGTTGTCAATTCTGTTTCACTATTTCATCCAACCGGTTAGCCTTATGTTCTGTGGCCACCTCGGAAAGACGGAACTGGCGTCAGCAGCCATGGCCATCTCGGTGGGTGATACGGAGGCAGAATTTGTCTTCGTCTTTGTTGTTTTTCATTGTCATCATAAGCATAATCATCTTTGTCATTCGTTACCATTACTAGTATCAGAAACGTGGTTTGTCATCAACATTGTCAAATGCATGCACGTCCTAAATATTGTTTTTATCCTCATCAGGAACATGGTGGGTAATCATCACTGTCATCACTTCATCCCTATCAGCGACTGGTAAAGCACTCAATGGCTTAAAAGTCTACTCTATTGTAGTGTATTGTACTTTACTGTATATTGTTTTGCATGATTTTCTTTAAATTCCTCTGTTATTTTGTGAAAGTTGCATTTTTCGGTGCTGTATTGTCCATTGGAAATTTTTTTTACATTACTTTATTGTGTTTTTTTGTATTGAATTGTATTGGATTATGTTGTATTGTATAGTATTGTGTTATGTGATGTGGTAACCAATTAGTTAAGTGCTCAGCTTGTTGGACGGAGAGTACAAGTTCAAGCCTCCTGCAAGTCATTCACTTACATTTGCTCAGCGCCATTGATGTTCTGTTGTATGGTCTTGTGTGCAGTTTTGACCTTTGGAAGGAGGACTATATCAAATACACTTGTATTGTCTTGGAGTATGCTTTTTAGAGTACCTGCAGCTCACCTTATTTGTCATTTTCTGCTCTTTATTGCTATTCAGGTGATCTATATAACATGTGTGAGTGTTGGTCGTGGCCTTGCGTTCGGTGGAGACACCTTCTTCTCACAGGTAACACCAGCTAGTTTCTTTCAGTTAAATTAGTTTGTTTAAATTAAATTAGTGTCTTTAAATTTCAGCTGTTAAGTTTGTCTCATACAATTGTAGTTTGTGAGTTTTATTTGTAAAATCAGTGACTGAATTATATTAAATTACTGCCACAGAGTTATGATAAAATAGAGCAATAAAGTTATATTATTGTAAATATAATTCTTTAAATTATATGTCTGTATTATTTTAATTTGCCATCTTTTAAAATAAATGTAGTGTTTAAAATTAGGGCCTGGCAAATGGATTCTCATTTACACTGGGATTTGAACAGAGACACAGAAGTGAAAGCCGGACATAACTGCTAAGAATAAATCGATTTCTGACAAAAGTCGTATTTAGCCTTGTCTTTTAACTGCATTGTTTTCAGAGCTATGGAAGCACAAACCGAAAGAAAATGGGAGTTTACTTGCAGAAAGGTTTGTCATTTAACAAAACTGAGTTCATAAATTAGCACAATTATAACTACCAGTCATGCAAAATCATATCTTGTATTGTTGGCTATGCTTCATCATACCTTAAAGATTTCTGCATTTCGCTCTCCTCGGTCCCGGGTCGTGGCACCCTTTGGTTGGCTGCCCATAGACTCATGACTGTCCCTCATATGTGTACTGCTATAGCTCAGTCCAGAAGCTTTGCCTATGTTGGACCCACCAGCTGGAATCGCCTTTCGTGAGAGCTCTGGCTCGAACTCCTTAGTTTGTCCCTTCCACAGTCTCGCAAGCAACTGAAGTTTGTATTATTTTACCGTGATTTCACTGGTTCAGGTCAGGAGTGCCACTGATGAGTTTATTGTTGAAGTGGTGCTTTGTAAATGTCAGGTTACAATTGCAATTACTTACACATATGTCTGCTTTCGTGCTTAGGTCTGATATTCGGTGTCTTGTGTGCTATGGCCATCTGGGCCGTCCTGCTAAACACCGAAACTCTTCTGCTTCTTCTCCGGCAGGATCCAGACGTTGCCAGGTCAGGACGTCCATAATTAATTTTAATTGTCGGTGAATCAGTAGTTGATCATAGTTGGTTTATATAACTTGTTTTTAATTAGCTCAAAAATTACTTATGCAAATGAAGATCACCTTTGACAGCTTTGAAAAGGAGCTTTGAAAATGTTTAGACACATTTATTGGGTAGCTTTTAATCTTAGATTAGCCATTGATATTAGATTAGCCATTAATCTTAGATTAGCCATTGATTTGAGAGTAGCCATTAATCATAGATTAGTTGTTAATCTTAGATTAGATTAGACAAATTTGTGGAAAACACTAACCCACTGTTCAGATGCATGCCTTAAAATTATCAGAATGATAGACAAATGACTCATAAAAAAACTAAGTCCAGTAATTTTCCAGAACATCGGTCATCTGTCACAGACAGAGAACCAGATTAGAAAGTGGTAGAGCCATGTGGTAAATGTAGTGGTAGAACCATGTGCTGCAACTGAAATAACTGAATCATTGTTGCAGAATCAGTCCACTGACCAACCGACTGATTCACCGATGTTTCTGTAATTGTAATTGAAAATATATATAGCACTGCTTCAAGAGAGACTCATCAAAGGTGCTCAGTTTTCTCACTGATGTGCACTTTTTGTATTTGAACGCACACGAATCGACAGATTTCGTGTCACCTTTTCTGTTTTAGTTGAATTTAATTTTAATCATTCTGATGTTGTAATTGCAGTTTGGCTCAGGAATACACGCAGCTGTTTATGCCTGGTGCGCTGGTAAGGTCTGAATTTCTACATAAATCTGTACTTACTTACTTCATAATCATTGTGTAAGTGCTTGAAAATCATGGTGTTTGATGGTAGTTTTGTCTTTTAAGGGTCAGGACTTTCTCTTTGAGATATGTTATACACATGGAAATATAATTACAATTTATCATTTTTGTTTAATGGTTTTTTCAGTTTCCTGAATGCCTTGTCGAATTCAAATTACTTGCCAACTGCAATTAGTTGATTTAATTAGCTTTATTAACTAAATGAATTGTACACTTGAGCCTCATTGTGATGTGCATCATTAATATGTGAAGTCTGCTAATTAATTTGAGAGCTGATGTTATCACTTAATTCACCATCAGTATGGCATAGTGGAGATTTCTGTGTAAGTGAAGCTTTCTTATTGAGTCGTTCGGGAGTCAATGGAACATTGAAGGTTCTTGACAAAGTCATGATGTTGTTTTTTATATTATCTTTCTTAAGTATTGTATATTTGTTGTTTTTGATATTATCTTTCTATTGTTTGTTAAATGGTAATGGATTTTTGAAGGCATTTGTTTTGTTTTGTAGGCCTATTGTTGGATCTTCACTTTGATGAGATATCTTCTGTGTCAGGTCAGTTAGGGCATTTCTCATAGAATTTAGAATTCGAATAGGACTTTTTTAAAGATTCAACTTACTGTGATACTTACACATCATGTTACTTACATATCATACTTGACTATTGTTGTTTCAGAGCAGTGTACTTCCTAATCTCTTCATCTGCATAGTCAGCTGTGGAATGAACGCTGTCCTCCACTATGGCCTCGTCTACCAGGCCAAAATGGGAATTCAGTGAGTAAAATATGGGAATTCAGTGAATAAAATATGGGAATTCAGTGAGTAAAATATGGGAATTCAGTTAGTAAAATTTGGGAATTCAGTGAGTAAGATATGGGAATTCAGTGAGTAAAATATGGGAATTCAGTGAGTAAAATATGGGAATTCAGTTAGTAAAATATGGGAATTCAGTGAGTAAAATATGGGAATTCAGTGAGTAAGATATGGGAATTCAGTTAGTAAGATATGGGAATTCAGTGAGTAAGATATGGGAATTCAGTGAGTAAAATACTGGATTTCAGTGAGTAAAATCTTGCTGATTAAAATATCTCCTCATCTGTGGACTAATAATTACAGTGCAGCCTAACCATATGACTGCAAAAGTGCTCAATCATTTGTTCAATCAGTTTCACTCACTCTCTTGTTCAATCACTCACTTGTTCAATCACTCACTTGTTCAATCACTCACTTGTTCAATCACTCACTTGTTCAATCACTCACTTGTTCAATCAGTCAGCCAGACTACCTGCTTTTATAATACTCAATCAAACTGGTCTTGTGAAATTTGATTGTAGCTTTCTCTTCATGTGCAATTGATTATTAATTATTAATTAATGTAATGTAAATTGATGACGGTTTTTCGTTGTAGGGGTTCTGCGATATCGCTGGCGATGACGTACTACATCGTCTTGTTTCTTCTTGTGGCTTACATTTGGGGAAGTGGAATATATCGAGAAACCTGGAATGGTTAGTTTGTTTTTCTATTCATGGAGAGGCAATGACTATGCATGGCACAGTTTGCACTTACTTACTTACAAAGGATGAACGGCTTGACCCAATTTGGCCAGGATCTCCGGCTAGAGCTCCTTAGTCTCTCTCCCCTCAGTTCCGCAAGCACCTGAAAACTTTCCTGTTTGCCAGGATGACACTGGTCCAGGGTCAGGAACACCACTGACCTTTCTGATTGGCGCTTTATAAATTTTCAATTACAGTTAACAGTTTAAAGAGGTTCTAGGCACAGCAACCATGACCCACCAGAAATTAGTTGAGTACAGACCAGAGTCGTTGAGGCACATTGAAGCCTTAAACCCTCATTTATTTATATATAATCGTAATCGTTATGTCCAAACTTCTAAAGTGCCACTCGAAGACCAAATACAAGGCACCAGCCTAATTACAAGCACTACGTGTATATAAATATGTATATATATATACATATATGTTTATATATATCTATATATATATATCATTTATTTCAGCATAGGGTGCTTCTAGTTTCTGTGATTTATTGGATTTAAATTTCACTGCAACTTCTGCAATAGATTATGATTTTTGATTGGATTTAACTTGAAGCAATCATTGATTAACGCCTATGGCTTCATGATACGGAAGTCAACAGATGAGATTAGATTAGATTAGATGGCTCAACTTTTAGCCGCATTCACGGAAGACTATTTCCCTCTCCCCCCCCATATCAAAGTAGCTGTCATGCCCGAGATGGTATTCGTAAACGATAAAAGGTTTGCTCCAGTTGTCTCTGTTATTCGTATTTCTGCTCATTCTAGGATGGAGTTGGGAATGCCTGGAAGACTGGGGTCCGTTTTCCAAAGTTGCCGTCTCGAGCATTTTCATGACCTTCATATTCTGGTTTTGTACGGAAGTAGGAACATTTTTGGCAGGTGAGGGAAAACTTATTCCGATGACAAAGATAACAAAGTTGCTTATGAGGATAATGATGATGATGATGACTACGTCGATGATGACCTAAAAGGTTCTATGTAAATTTATCTGGTTACATAAATAGTTGAAGAAAATGATTATGATGGTTATTTTTTGGTTATGATGATTGATCATCTGTGGTTATGATTTTGAATTTGTGATTGGTTGATGATGGAGGAGGTGATGATAATTAATTTTAATTAATGAGGTTATGGCAGTGATATGAAGTATGTCAGGTGGAAATTTCCTGATAAAATTTATGAAAACTGGATCATCGTTTTACTTCTACAGGTCTGCTTGGAGAGACGGATATCAGTGTCTTTTCCATCTGCTTCCAGGTGGAAGGATTTGCCTGGATGGTAGGTAAACTGCAAGCAAATAAGCTAATTTGTTTTAAGAAAAATTTAAGTGATTGGTCAAATCAGAAGATTTACAGTTGCCCAAACCTAAACCTTGCATTTAATTCATCTTTAGAATGTGACCGGGTTGTAACAAACCCTCAGTTTAATATGAACTCGTGATTAATATTATTATATTGAAAATTTTTAGCCATCGAAAAGTCACACAGGAGTAGGAACCTGGGATGCGGTTAATCAGTTGTCAGGTAAAGAACAGTTAGACACCCAGATATTTAATGGCCAGACAGAAATAGTGAGTTTTTGGTGTTTCTTGAAAGAAGAAAACGAGTTAAACCATAAGCAAAACATTTGATAGTCGGTTGCATTCGCTTGGGGCATGACCTTGTTATAACTCGACCTCATAGCATGACCTGATTATAATATGACCTGATTATAACTAGATCTGATAACATTGCCTCAAAAATATGACCTCATTATAGCATGACCTGATTGTAATATGACCTGACAACATGACCTATTTATAGCATGACCTTATCATAACACGACCTCATCATAGCATGACCTCATTATAACATGACCTCATTATAGTATGACCTCGCCATATAAATGTACTGAATGAACGGATTTCAGATACCGCTTGGCGTCGGAAGTGCCTGCACAGCCCGTGTTGGTCAGTATCTTGGCGCCATGCAGCCTCTTGGTGCTATGACGGCCTGTCGAGTCGCAGTTACAGTTCAGGGTATGTCACAACTGAATATGCCGTCTGGTCTTCTTCTGTTCTGCGGTTGCAGTCGACCTTCTGTTAATGTTTAGCTCAGTCATCTAATCGAAGCTAAGGCTTCAGTCTTTGTATTGTTTTGTATTGTATTTATAAATTTCTAAAGTGCCAATCTAAACAGAGGCACTCCCAGTGTGAAGAACCAAGAGAAGATGTATGTAGCAGGATCCTTAGTCTTTGGTCGCTAGACATTGAACCATAGTCAGAAGTTGTGACCTGTTGGACAAACCCGGTTGAAGTCTGATGAGTCATGGCAGATTCAAAGTGTACAGAGTGTGCAGGCGTAGTGGGGCAATACCATCTGCAGTGGAATTTAAGAGTCCAAGTTGCAATGCTGTTTTGATAACTTTTCCTGGACTTTTCTTGTCGTAGGTTTTCATTCCGGATTCTTTTCCTCCTACAGTATTTCCAGCAGTATCAGTCCATAAACTGGTTGTTTCTGTGTCTAATCTGCTCTCCTTGTTTGACTTCAGGCTTAATCTCCATCTTGCTGGCGCTCCTGTGCTACTTACTTCGCTACTACCTGCCGATGGCATTCACTTCAAACAGGTAAGCAAGTACAGGTGATGCAGTTGTGGCTGCAGATGCTGTTTAGTTGGTCATGGGATTCTGCAGGTATTTGATGACGGTGGTGGTGGTGGTTGTGGTGGTGATTGTTGGTTACAATGATCATGATGGTGAAGATGATAATGATGATAACCATGATAATGATTATGGGCAGCGTTTAAAGTGGGTGGGAACGCATGGGAACGGCATTCCCACTGCTCTCGAAATTCTTTGCTTGCGTTCCCACTGCTCATGCATGCTTTCCAGTAAAACTCTTCTTTGGAGTTCCCACTGCTCACCCAAACCATTTTAACCACTGATTATGGGTATGTTGGTGGTGGTGATATGGTGATAGTGTGGGGTATAGTGGTAATGGTGAGGGTGATGATGAAGAGTTAGTAGTAGTTTTGCGAAGTTCAGCATTGTTACCCAGTTGCATCACGACAACTTATGTTTGTAGTCTTAATTAATTTAAACTAATTTGCAATCCATGCCTCATAATATGATATGAGGCAACCATACTCTTGCTTGTTAATGGTACATGTGCTCTAAAGCAACCACCTCCAATCTAGAATTGAAGAATTTACCTCTGTGTAAAAGTGTGAATATTATTTCTGTTGGAGTGTTTTATCATCTGAAAAGTTTTCTTGCTGTGTTTCAGCGATGTTATCAATTACACTGCCCGCATCATGCCCATAGTTGCAATCTTTGTCTTACTCGAAGGAATTGGTGTGAGTATAGCGTATATAAATCGTAACTGTAAATTGTAACTTGTTCTTCCAGAGAAGGAAGGATGGATAAAAGAATGAATTTAAGGAAAAAAAACGACTTCTTAAGACTGTTGTTCCTCAGTGGTGACTTGTCTTAGTTCGTAATCGTAATCATAATCTCTAAACTTCTAAAGCGCCACTCGAAGGCTCGGATGGAGCTGGTTTCCTGGATAGCGAAGAGATCACATAGGTACTTGGGCTGGGAATATTGTAGGGAGTTGTAGGTTGTAACTTGTAGTTGTCGGAGTGTTGGTTGTTGCTATTGAACCTTTTGCTCTTGATTAACTTTAGTTACTGCATTAACTTTAACTTGGGCTAAAGTAGGCAGCACTTTTGTGAGGTAGGTAGAGATTCTGTAGCTCTAGTCTCTATATACGTACACATACGTACACATGTGTATGCATACATATATATACAATACATACATATAAGCATAAATACAGACATATGTATATACAATTATACATGCAAGCATATACTTGACTTGCAAAGTCACTGGCATTTCTCAGGCGCTATATAAATGTACAGCTATTCATTGTCTTGTAGGGCATTGGTGTTAGCATTGTTCGTGGCACCGGAAGACAGACTCTTGGGGCCGTCATCATTTTCGTCAGCTACTACATCTTTGCACTTCCTGTTGGCATTCCACTCATGTTTGCAACAAGTCTTGGACAGGCAGGTAAGGATCTGTTGATTGAAACAGCTTGTTCTTGTAGCAGGTAAAGAATTTGTTATCCCATTTTTATTCAAATTTTATTAAATTTTTAGAGCATGTAAAGGTCGCATAAGATCTGCCCTTACAAAAGACATGTCACCAAGCGCGTGCTTTCTCGTGTGTGCTCTGGCCTCCATTATGCCAACTTGGTTTTCACAGGTGTCTTAGAACGTGAAATCAGCAGGCTTCAATACATCCAAAATTCCTTCTCTTGTGCGGTGTTGCATGCATAATCTTGTATAAACTCCATAACCCTACTAGGTCAGCTGCGTTGGCAGTTTGTAGACTTCAGAACAAGATTTAAACACTCACTGTCTGACATGGAGAGCACTCTTACTTACCTTCAACCACTAACCAGTGCTCTGGAATAAGATGGTGCTTTGCGCTTGGCTTTAGAGTGACACTTTGGAAAATTGAAGTTTATGATTATTATTAATTACTAATCTCTCCGTACATCCCTCCCCGCTGTTTGCGTTCTTCTGGTGAGCAATGTCATGGGTTCTCATGCATTCCATGTTGCTACCTCCTAAAATTGGAACCAAATACGAATGTTTCTCAGATGCTTAACTTTATTTCTTCCTTAACAACGCCTCTAAGCAGACTGTTTTTAACTGGAATTTCAAGGTATCTGGTGGGGCTACGTTCTTGGACTCGGTATTCAGAATCTCTGCCTTCTCGTCTTCATCGCCAAAATGAACTGGCAGAAAGAAGCAGACGTGGTCAGAGTTCGTTGTTACGTAATCTTACCTAAGCTAACCTAATCTAACTTTGCTATTACCTAAGTTAACTTAATGTAGCTTACCTATTACGTAGCCTAACCTAACAAAACTTATTTATTACCTAACTTAACCTAATCTGTTTTACTCTTTACATAAGCTAATGTAATCTAAGTCTACTTTTTTACATAAGCTAACGTAATCATAGATAACGTAATCTAACTTATTTCTTGCTTAGCTGACCTAATTTAAGGTAACTTAATCTGTCTTATTTTAGTGTAAACCAGTAGTTGAACAAAACATTTGAAAGCTTCAACTGATGCAAATACAATCTAGCTACATACATACTGATTCACCAAGCTATTTTGGAACAGCTCTGAAGTACCACCAGGTGGCGCTAGAGGGTGCTAGCCACTGAGAACAGAGCATTCAGAAGATGTATTCGTTCTTTTTTTCTTTTTAGGCACAAGAACGAGCTGGCGTTTCTCCTGTCCTATCGAGCAATATAAACGTTGTTAGTCATACAAGAAGTCCAGACGAACAAACAGGTTATGAGTTTTATCAGTCAGTCTGTATGTGCATGTATGTGTGTATCCATATGTACGTTTGTATCTGTGTATATATGTCTTTGTATCTGTGTATATATGTGTATGTAAGTGTATATATGTGTATGTATGTGTGTATTCATATGCATGTTTGTATCTATGTATATATGTCCTTGATCCTGGATTTCCATGGTTAGGTTGGGAGTGCCTCTGATGAATTTCTTTTGAAGAAGTGCTACACATATCTGTGGTTAGTTATAATATGCATATATGTATGTATGCATGTGTGTCCGTGCCAAGACATTTTACAGACATGTAGTGCTACAGATGTGGCTGAGTGCTACAGACATGGCTGTCTAGCTGATAAATTTGCATAATTGGTTCCACCTATTTTCCTAGAAGAATGACATGATGGAGGGATGTATAGACAGATGAATGGAAAAATTACAAGTTGACGTTGTTATTGTTATGATTTATGGCATTGTAGAATTTTATAAATTAGATTACGCAATAAATAAATAATTTCCAGTAAAGGACAACATGTGTTGTCAGATCACAGGTTTATAACGCTTACGTCTCCATGGCAGCGGTAGTTTAGGTTGTCATTGGGTTTTGGTGGATGTTCGATAGTATAGTGTTAGCCTGCTAGGCTGTCAATTGAGAGGTCGGGGATTCAAATCGCTGCTGGACAGAAATTTGGCTCGAGATTTCTGCTCCACCTGCACCCCTAGCCAACTCAGCTATGAGTACTCTGACCGTACACTGTCGGTGGGACGATGAGACGGTGAGGGAGAGGACTGGCCATCCACCCTTATATGCCGAGGCTAAGAAAATGAAGTCACTAACACTTCATACCCATGGCTGCCTCAGGGCTAGCTTAGGGGTCTGCTCTACTTTTTCTGGTATGTGAGGGTGTTTTGTATTTTTTTGTTTTTCTAATCTTCGTGCTTAGTCTGTTCTGCTTATACAAAATAAAGTAAAGTTTGTATTAGACATTTCTCGTATATATTTCACTGTTTTATTTCTCTAGGTCTGCTTTCCGAGCATAGCTACGGTTACGAGACGACAGACAATGGCCTTGGACAGCGACCTTCGCGCTTGCATCTTCTCTTCCTCCGTTTTCTTGTCTTCCTCGGTGTTGGCCTCTTCCTCGGGGCTGGTATAGCCATCCGATTGTTCGTCCATGTGCCCAAAGTCAAGGACTGGTTGCCTATCTGTCTACCGCCCTACAATTCCACCGAATTGCCTCGGTTCTCCGACAACGCTTTTGCGTCTGTCGTGGGGAACAAAACCATCCCATGGTGCAACGAAACAATCCCACCTTCGTACCTGCCTCCCTACTATCGTGCATGGGTTTGATGTCTGGCTTCCTGCTGTTTGTAGGTGTAGTATCTGGTTCCCTGTTATCGTTTATGGTTTAATGTCTGGTTGCCTTGATAATTGAGCTCTCTAAGCAATTAAGTCAAATGTAAATATGTGGGTGTTGAATGCTGACCTAGAGTACATAAGGCTATTGATTGGATGGATGGATGGATGGATGGATGGATGGATGGATGGATGGATGGATGGATGGATGGATGGATGGATGGATGATGTAAATGGATGTACTCTTGATGAATTTAATAATTCGCGGGTATAAATAATGTGTAGCTTCCCTTTTCAGCTGACTGGATAATTTTTTAATGATTCTAAGACCTAGATGCATATTTCGAAAATGCACCTAGAAATTGCTTGCCCAAAGTCCATCATCCAATCAGAAGTCGTCGTTTGAGTTATAAATATTCACTATATAAGGCATTATTCATGATGGCTGCTGCCATGACGGCGTTACGAAGAGTCACGTGGTAGAAACCAGAGTTCAGATTTAGTTCACTTTCAAACTTCTCTGGCCATTCTACAGCAGCGTGGTCTACATTAACTTTTTAAAAGCCTAATCAGTGCTCACAGACACAGTCTCATCCAGCTAATTCCACAACTGCACAACTCTTGAAATGAAAATCCTGTCACATACTTGTTGCAAGTATCTGTTTCACTTATTTCTATGGCCTACGTTAATCTCTGTGGTTTCCTGTTTAGAAACGGTTGCAATTTTATTGCAATTATGACAATTTATATAGCACCATCATTAGCAACCTACTTCTAGGATGTGTCGCAGTATCAACTGATGCAAGTTGCGTGTTCTGTGCAACAATCTAACTATGCAATCTTCTGTTAATAATTGCATGAGCTTTCAAATTTTTTTTTTAAATCTCGTAAATGGTAAATTTGTTAACTTTTAATTTGAAAAAAAATTCACGTTGATTTTTAAAACTGTCGCTAAAGTTCCAGTGAACTATAACATCTGCCTTGCAAGGTTTGGATAAATTGCTGAGACCTCATGAATATTCATGCTGTATATTGAGTGTTCATGTGATTGGCTGAAGGATCATGGGCAAGCTGCGTACTTATGGGTTCTTTGAAATATGTGATCCGGATATGGAATCTGGTTCCCTGCTATGCATTGAGTCCACGCTATGTGCAGCGCAGTGTGTTCGAAGACGAAACTTTTCTTGTGTGCACATGACATTTGAGTTATTATGCTGTATCTGTAGTTACAATTTCTTTTTTATAAGCTTAATGTTAAAACATGTTAAAGTCCAACAAAGACAAGGTTGTACATGACGACGTTTTTTCTGATATTTCTGACAGTGTTTTCTACATAATTATTCCTAATGTGGTTGCTTGTTAGGGCATTATAGTATTTTGATATTTTTATCTTCTGTTCTCGTTTTCTGGGGGTGCAGTCTGTATTTTTCCTAAGTATACCCTGAACATACTGATACTCGACATGAGCTATGCACGCTTCGAAGGCCAAAAGTGCTTCGAATTGACTCCACATATACTTGGGGACAAATGGAACTGCGCCGTAGATAATCTTCTCCATGCAATCTCCACTCTTCCTCAGTACATGCTCAAAATACGAATGCTTCCCTGTTTGATCAATGCGAGCAAAGTACTTCGCAGTACTGCTCAGTACTTTTCCAAAATCCCGATTTCCCCTCTTCTTGTTGTTCTTGGCACTCCAATTCACCATTGTCGTCAGCCTGTGTACCTCCTCCCTGACCTTGCATCTGGACTTGAAACCACAACTCTCCATACCTGTGTCAACGAGTTTGTTTTTGACCGAGTGCCTGTGAGTAAGCTGTTTGTTGTGATTTGGCTGTTTTGGTCACTGATCAAATCCAGAGATTATGATTATGCTCACTCAATATTTGAGAATTACTCTGGAACAGGAAATGGCAACGAGTTGTTATTATGCAAAACTGTATTTGAAGATGAAGCAATATAGTCGATGTAACTATTTAGCAATTATACATTATTAGTAACTGCGTATTTTTAGAAGTCTGCAAAACTATTGTTACTGTTTAACAATAATTTTAGAAACTGTAGTCAAGATGAGGTGGAGTTGAACGATGCACTGGGCCCTCTATCAGGGGCGTGACTGTGGTCTAAAAAATGGGGGTACCAATTTCTTACATACACGAAGCAAGGCTGAGACTGCGATCTCTGGGGAGGCACAATAACAAAATATTGATTTTCATTGTTCAAAAATGGGGGTACTGTACCCTCCAGTCCAAAAAGTGGAAGCTACGGGTACCCCTCGTACCCCCACAAATTACGCCTATGCCCTCTATGTAGATTTTAGTAGATTCTGGCATAATGACAAAAATATGGATCCGAATTTTTTTCAACTGTCATATGCAATGTTGTTGTAAAGTGGTATTTCACATGGTTTTGATAGGCATTTATGTAACGGGGCTTCAGTGCAGGTTTAGTCCTTGCTTGTCTGTTTTAGGACGAGTTATTTTAGATCAGACTGTGATAGCGTTATTATGCAATAAAATGTTGACTGTTTTTCATCGATATCTGTCTGTTGACATTTTTTCCCTGCAATATTGTATTTCCAAGGCAACAAGATTTTTTCAGTTATTGAACTATGTTGTTTTTTGTTTTATAGCCTTGTTCTTGCTCCTGACCTTATCTAGTTTCTTGTTTGCCTGCTTACTTACTATTGTTTATTTATGTATTATGTATCTTTCTAGCTAAGCAATTATATAGCGCTATTACCAGCTTCGCTTGTTTGCTTACATAAATTGCCTCCTCTGTAGAGAGGTCAATGAGTATGGTATTAGGAAAAACGTCACATATGATCTGCCGTTTCCAAACATCAGGCATCATTGTCACAGACCACAGCACTCTTGTCTGTTCTCACCTCGATTAGGCCAACTCGGTTTTAGCAGGTATCTCAGATCTTGAAGTCAACCAGCTACAACTCTTCCAAAAATTCTCTTAGCCTTATGGTTCGCATGGATCTCCTGGTACAACTCCGTAACTTTACTCCGTCAGTTGCATAGGCTTCTTGTAGAATTCAGAGTAATTAGGGCCTACTTTAACGACAAGAGTGTTAGCTTGTGTAGGGGCTACTAGTCTAAAAGTGAATGGAAACCATGGTCTTGTCAAAAAGAGGTAAAAAATGTATTGCCGTGAACTGATCTGGTAAAAAAAGTTAAAAATTGTATGACCTTTTGGGGGCTTTCTTCAAAAAGTGGGGGCCGATGCATGGCGTGTCCCCCACCCCACTGTTAAAGGTGGGGTCTTGTCCCCCTCGACCCACCATGATCGCCGCCCATGCACCGGACGTTACAATGCGGACCTAACCAAACAAGTTGGACTAAACCGATTCCCAACTTGGTTGCACTAGCTTCTTCAGCTGATAAACCTAATTTTGGAAAACTATTCCGCAACTGCTCGTTTTGCTAAAGTCTCTAATTCATTTCAGTCTCAACCTATAACTTACTTTTTTCAAATGACATCACCATACAGGGGCATCTACCCCGCCCCCAAGTCGTTGGAGCAACTTCCCTTCCCTCCCTCCTCTTCCCCCTTATTCTTCCTTCCCCCAATAATGATGGCACATACACTGACAGATCTCCCCTCCCCATTTTTGGATGGAGCATTTACTCCAAGGTTTCTGTGGAGTAGACGCCTCTGTCACCATAGGCTGCCTCTCTCACAGCTGATTTTCTGGTACTGGAATGCGATTTTGATTAGAAGTGACATAGCTTTCGATATAATACCTCGTGAATTATGATAACAACCCCATAGAAATTTTAATATTAGGATGGGAGAAGGGGATCTTACAGAACAGTGTGGTGTCAAATTGTGGATACGGATAAGCTTAGCCGAGCTTTTGGTACCACAGAAACACAAGGTGAGGGTGAAAATCAACTTTAGATGTCAGCAAAGTAGACTTTGATTCTCAAAAAGATAGATCAAAACTAGAAATCTTAAAACATAGAGTCTTATCGGATCGATGTTCGCCCGTTTAAGCTAACCCCAGAATTTTTGTAGCGCCACTATTTGAGTCGCTGTTATCTATGAACAAGCTTTGGTTGATTCGGTCAAAGTACACCGTTTCCTAACAGGAACCCAGCTGAAAACGGAACTCAGTTCAAAACAAAATGTAATAAACGAAGATGAGCAGCAGTTTGCGATTCGTGTTTTTCAGTGTGAGGTAGGCCTACTGACGAACTAATTTCACTACTGCGTACTCCATATTTACAATGTAATTTGATGCAATACCTACACTGTAACCTGGAATACGCGGTTTAGATAGCGATATTTAAGTTGTCACTTAACCCGTTGCGATTGTCTTTTATATACAAGTCGTTTGTCCCAAAATATGACATCATCGCTAGAATGACGTAATTTTCCTCTATTGTCCCATCAGTTTATTTCTGTCAAACGCTGCGGACGTCGAAGAATATCGACATTTAAACATTGAAAACGATGAAAAATCGACGAAATAAGCTCGAATATTGTGAAGAAAATGACGACCAACAGTTCCCGATCATCGAAGTGAAGAAGAAATCATTCGTAATGTAAGTTTATGACAGAAATCTTAACATCGTCATTTCAACGACCGAAAATAATCGGTCAGTAAGCAATGTTCGAAGTATGGCAAAACATGAAATTATAATTTGATGCACGTAAGAAATGATTAGGCCTACGAAAACAAACAAGAAGAAGTAGGCTATTACGCAAAAGTAAGAAACTTTTATAGCATGAGCTCCCTTATTTTACTGCATCTGTTCATAATTTTGCTTTGCTAAAATTTTATATAGGCCTATCGCGCTTAAAATTGCCATTCAGGACCGTTCTACGTAAAGTGCATGGGCGGCGATCTAGGGGGGGTCGAGGGGGACAAGACCCCCACCTCTAAGAGTGGGGGGTCACGCCATACATCGGACCCCCCAAATTTTGAAGATACATTAAAAAAATGTCAAGAAATCAAGTGTGTGTGAGGGCGAAAATGAGTTTTGAGTGCGTTTTTGACCAGAAAAGTAGTTTTGAGCAGAAGTGTCCCCCAAAATTAGAAGAAAAAAGTTAAGAAATTACGTTCGAATGTGTGTATGTTAGGACGGGACTGAATGCTTCGACTCTGGTCAAGCTTGAGCAATGGCTCGGAAAGTGTTTAAAAGTTGTGTCAGCTAACCTCAGCCAAATACAGATAAAATTATACATTAGATCCGAAATAACCAACAGGAATATTTGGTCATTTTTTACAATAAGTGGAAAAGTTTATTATACTAGGCCTACATGTTCATGAAATGAAACGCGTCTGTAGCACAATAAGTCAATAACTACTTTAGCAAGCATCAAATACAAAGCGCCAGCCAAAAGTTGTGTGAGCATGGCTCCCGAGCCCCTGGCCAAGAGATACAGCCCAAGTCGACAAAGTCGACCAAGTCGATCGTTTATTTGCAAAGTCGATCGAGTCGACAACAGGGACGTATCTAGCGTTGGGCTTGGGGGGGCTTAAGCCCCCCCCCCAAACGAAGTTGAAGCCCCCCCCAAACAAGTCAAGCCGTTGTATGCTTACGGCTAAAATTCGTATGAACACTGTATAAATGTTACCATGTTCAAGGCTTAAGCCCCCCCAAACGAAAAAGCCTAGTTACGTGCCTGGTCGACAAGGGGTCGACTAGTCGACAAAGTCGATTGAGTCGATCGTCGGTCGAGCCAAGTCGATCGTAGCAATGCGACTCGATCGAGTAGGCCTATACTATGGAGTAGACGCCCCTCTGCTGACCTGGTTGACTTGAGACTGGAACATGAAGCTTAATCCTGATGTATGTGCGGTGCCGACAAACGAGGATAATCTTGTATTTTATTCTTTTCTATGATGATACCATATCTGTCATAACGTGTAATAATAACCTCAGTGGTTTTACTGTATTTCTATAGGTATGTGGCTGGCGGCGATGATTCAGGTTACGGGCGCACAAAGGCTCTGTGTCGTCGGTGTGCGTGTGTGTGTGTGTGTGTGTGTGTGCGCGCGTGTGTGCGTGTGTGGTGCGTGTGTGTGTGTGTGTGTGTGCGTGTGTGTGGTGCGTGTGTGTGTGCGTGTGTGCGTGTGTGGTGCGCGTGTGTGTGCGTGTGTGTGTCTGGTGTGTGCGTGTGTGTGGTGCGTGTGTGTGTGCGTGTGTGTGGTGCGTGCGTGCGTGTGGTGCGTGCGTGCGTGTGGTGCGTGTGTGTGCGTGTGTGCGTGTGTGCGTGCGCGTGTGCGTGTGCGTGTGCGCGCGCGTGCGTGTGTGTGTGTGCGTGTGTGTGTGTGTGTGTGTGGTGCGTGTGGGCATGCGCGCGCGCGTCTGTGTGTGTGTGTGTGTGTGTGTGTACCTGCTGAGCCTCTGGCGCGGCTTGAAATCCCGTAAGCTCATGAAGGCAGGGGGCCTCTGGCGCGGCGTAAAACCCCGTAAGCCCATAGGTTGTGTGTGTGTTGTGTGTGTGTGTGTGTGTGTGTGTGTGTGTGTGTGTGTGCGTGCGTGTGGTGCGTGTGTGTTGAGTGTGTGTGTGTGTGTGTGCGTGTGTGTGGTGCGTGTGTGGTGTGTGTGTGTGTGTGTGTGTGTGTGTGTGTGTGTGTGTGTGTGTGTGTGTGTGTGTGTGTGTGTGTGTGTGTGTGTGCGTGCGTGTGTGTGTGGGGGGTGTTTGTGTGTGATTAGAAGGAAGGAGAGACGGAAGTGGGGTCGAGATGGCCGAGGATTCAATGCCTAAGATACTCAGAAATGTCAACTGCACGCCCTTTCTTCAACCTCTCGGCAAGGAACCTGAGGAAGCGCCGTTAAGCTACCCCAGAGGGGTTCTGGGACGGAGCCACGACATCAGTGGACATTTCCGCAAGGCCGAAGACCAATTCTTAACCGTCAGGGTTACAGACGCCTACCCACTCTGTGGGCTCCATGAACACCAGCGGTTTTCGGTTATACATGACCGAAGTTCATAGAACAGTTTTTGTAGACTTTGTTGGTATTAAGTCATCAAAATTTGACAACGTGTCAGTATTGTGAACTTGGTTAACTGTGTTTCAGACTGAACTACTAGTAATTGCGCACTAGTTATTTAGTTTCTCATGAAAAAAATTTCTGTTATGCGATGTTCCGGGTGTTTGTTCAAGATAGCCAGGCTCCAAATTTATTGAACGCCCTTGTACTTCGGGTTGAGAAGCATCTATAAGGTAAAGTAAGGTAAAGGTAGGCCTTAAGATATTGTTAAACACTGGATAGTACAGGCTTTATCAGAGCTGTAAATGTAATGTAATGTAAATCTCCGAAATTTCTCAGCGCCACACAAAAGCCACGTCAGGGAGACCAGCTTATTCACCGGCGCTATATGAAATAAATACCGTACTAAGATATATATCAACTACCTATGGATTCAAAACTGTCAAGCAAAAGCAAAAATGGCTGTTCACACTTTGGTAAAAAATATTGGCTCACTCCTTAAAGCCTTTCCCAGGGATTGCAATATGATGGCATCGTATAATAGTAATCCATTGGAAATTTCTAAAGATCTACTTTAAAGAAAAGCGCTGGACATCAGCATTGCTAAATTTTAAAAGGACGTAACTCAAACTCGTCGTACGCAATTGGCTACTCTCTTAATTTTCCTCAGCAGTTTTTCATCCCTCTCTCTGTTTCCTACTTGGGGATAATCCCACCAGCCTGAGGAGTGAGGAAGCATACATCAAAGAAGCTTAGAGTGATTTGGTCCTCTATTTTCCTTTCTCGATAAGTCCTATGAAACATGGTGCATCCTGCCTTCCCAGCCCGGTTAGACTTCTGCGCAAAAGGCATGGTGCATGCGCAAGGATTCTTGGTGCACACGCAATGAACTCAGTTGAGCAGAGGACCAGGCACGTAACTAGGATTTTTCGTTTGGGGGGCTTAAACCTTGAACATGGCAACATTTATACAGTGTTCATACGAATTTTAGCCGTAAGCATACAACGGCTTGACTTGTTTGGGGGGCTTCAACTTCGTTTGGGGGGGCTTAAGCCCCCCAAGCCCAACGCTAGTTACGTCCCTGCAGAGGACTACATATTGAAATTCTGATCTCTTTGTTTTACGTAACGTAGCATCTTTGAAAATATATTATCTGTTTTACTGGGTATTTAACGAAAGTTTCGTTTTGCGAGGATAGTAGTATAGTTAATAAATCTATAATAGTATAACTGGTCCTTGGATAATAGTAATTACTAGTATCACAGGGTGTTTAGGTTTGAATTTCAGTTCCGAATGTGGTCATTTGTCTCCAGAGTTTTTTGTAGCTTGGTGTGACTTGCATGTACTGCGAAATGTGGCGATAATACAATACTATTACGACTGTAAACATATGACAATTGCACTAATTCAGAGTTGAAAGGCTTTTCGATTCACGTAAGTATTTAATCATCATTAAGTTTTCTTAAAATAAATGCGCAAATATTAATCGCCGCTTTAACTGGACCGTCTAGAATTACAATCCGAGTTAAAGAAACGAAGGTTTGTATTGTAATAACGTAAAATGCGACGTCATTTCAAAGTGGAGATAAATAGGCCGAGAAACACAGCAGCAGATTCAAATACATATTTAAATTCAGATTCGTTATATTCCGAGTTTTGTATGCCATCTAGAGAAATGTTACTGCAGAGTGATTTGAATGTTCAATGAAGCCACAGAAGCAGAATAATGGTGTGGCTTACTCACAGAGCACATAACTTATTAAAAATTTGTGTAGCCTACTTAAATATATTGCAAAATATGAATATAAATTATACCTACACTACAAACAGCTGCACATACACCAAATTAGTGAGGAATGTAACTGAATGAGATAACTATTTGCCAAATTCGAAAATTCTAAAGAAACATATGCAGCGCCAACATTCCCACAAGCATGCTCGAGAACTTTATTCAAGACCCATATAGATCGTATTGATTTGCCTTTAAGCGTATTCGTAGCACATGACCCTTCAATGTGCGTGCTGGGTGTTTTCAGAACCAAGACTAACCCAATACTTACCACAGATACACTTTCATTTGAATCTGCAGCCATCAATAGATTCAACAAATTGGTGGATTCCTGAAAATCCCACATCAGCAAATAGCCTGCTGGCATGCCCAGAAACATTGTATATTTCCCATGTGATTGCTAGGTTCCTGCATGTGAGAAAAATCACCTATAAATGAAAAAAACATTAGTTGCAAATTTTGACGTGCAGTGTTGGCTAAGATAAAGATATTTGACGTGCCTGCCAATGGGTGCACAGAATGCAGAGAGAAGCCTTAGTGAGACAGAAGGCTTGCAAACATGAATATATATAATATTAAGCAGAGCTTCAGTTTCAGAGAACGTAGAAATGATTTAATTAGCTAATTCCCTTATAAATCCCAAGACTGAATTGTTTTTCTCAGTTACGGCTTGCGAATCACTTGGTTTCTTATTATTCGATTCTTTAATAAACTTACTGCACTGTAGTGGGCAATTGTTTCTTTTGTTTTGTATAGACAATGGAGAAGATCTTTGAGGAGATGATTGCGTCTGACAGAACAGAAAGGGAGAAATTGGCTATTGTTGATCTCATTATTAGTTCTGCCCCAAAACCAGGCACTAACCCGAATCAACAAACTGCTTCACACAAACTGATACGTTCAACGATTGGTGCGATCCTTAACGGCAAAGATGCGTTTCTCATTAAACAAAGCTTTAGAGTGTTTGACGCGTGGAGCACAAAAGAGATTCGGACGAGCTTTTTCACACCCGAGGAAGTGTCGGCACTGTTGCAGGAAGACTGTGCAAACCCCATTGGTGCCATCACCTTGCTGATGGACGTGATGCAGAGCTTGAAAGACTCGGATGATTACGGCGAACTGTGTTTAAGCGTTGCCGGAAATGCTTCGAACTTTGTTGCACGGCATCGACGTTTCGGTATTCTGTACAAATTTTGCGCGTTTCTGCTTAAGTTTTCTGAGTGCGTGCCCCGTTGTGACGAGTTGTTTACCTTATGTTACTCGCTGTTGAACAGCGTTTGTTTTATGGAGCAACCTACGACAGGAGGTGAATTGGTCGAATACTTGGCAGGTTGTCCCGCAGTCATCGGCGGCCTGTTCAAAAGAGTTTGGAAAGTGAAATCAAATCACAGAGTGACCATGCAGTGCCTTGAGATGATATTTCCTCTGATGGTTTCTGCCCGCGATAACCGCGTTTCTTTTGCGCTCGGAGCTGTTGTTCAGTTCGTGCCCGACAAACTCATGACCGGCGCAATCGAAGACATCACCAAGACCCACGTGATGTCGGATGAACAGATCGCGAATGTTGTCGGTCGTTTAATCGACTGGCTGTCCTGGCCTAAGATCACAAACATCAGCAATTGGTTACTGCTTCTGCTTGGGAGAATCAGCACAGCGGGACGATTTGAACTTCTGAAGCAACTGGCAGACGAATATATACCTAAGGTATGTTCTTGCGTACAGTGATATTTTGTTTATGAAAACTGGAATTAGAAGTAAATAATAAACGATTAAATCGTTTATTATTTACTTCGAATTCCTACTTTTACTTCTAGTTTTCATTAACTAAATTTTAGTTAATGAAAACTAGAAGTAAAAGTAGGAATTATTTCAGCAGCAAAAACGAAATTAGGAATTGAATTATTTGCCAAACTAAAATTATGAACGAAATTAGGAATTATTTTCAGAACTAAAGTCATTTTACTTCTTGTGACGTTTAAGTTGAGATGAAGGTGAGTAAAGTGGCACGCGATCCAAACATGTAACCCATTGGAAAACTCATGCAACGCTTGCATAGAGAAGCACACCAAACTTATCTTGAGAAAGAAATATGAATTTCTCAATTTTTACAACATGGGTGAAAAGTAAGTCTAACGATGCAGGTATGCCAGCATCACTCAAGGTCCAGAAAATGTGGCTTGTTTTCAACGTCGAATCGTCACATGGCCGACCGACTTGAATGAATTCCATTAGCGAATGGGCAGTATTTTGGATATGATTGTCCATACAGGCTACCTGGTTACGTTGGTACTAGATAATCCTTCGTTTTGTAAAATGATTACCACAGTTTACTCAAAATTCCAAATACCAGGTATTTTATTTGTGTTTATTTATTTATTTATTTTATACTGCTAATTTATATAGGCTTCTTCAAGATTGACTACTCAGAAGCAGCTCTCTGCTGCATTGTTAGACATGTTTTACCCCTTGTTTTATTTCAAAATTTTTTTTCCTTGATTGAGATAAGTTTGGTGCACTTCTCTATTTAGGCGTTGCATAGGCTGTACTTTTTACAGCTCACTTAAATTAATAATTATTTGGAAAAAGTAAAATAAGAACTAAAATTACTTGAGAACTAAAATTGGAACTATAAGTAAAATTATTTGTGAAGTAAAATTGAAATTAGAAGTTAAATTCAAGAGCACAGAACTGAATTAAAACTAAATTCGGAATTTTTTTAGAAGTATAATATCACTGCTTCTCTACTTAAGTTAAATCACGGGTTTGTGAGGTACTTAGGCTCACGCTTTTGTGAGGTCCACAATATGCATTATATGAATTAGTGTCTTGATAAATACATACAGTTCACGTACAATAACAAGAAATATGTACATAAATGCATTCATATATTGGCCTAATGGGAGCAGCTGTCATGTACTTGAACAGAAAATGGATCACAAACAAATGTTTTTAAAGATTTGTGTGTAATGTCTAGATGCTGAGATAGTATGGTAATGTTGTTTCTGCAGCTTTTGCCAAGACTCACTTCGATCGCGTTACGTGACAATAACGTAAGGATCCTTGTGTTCCTGGTCACAGGAAACCAAGACTCTAAGAAGACCTTCACTGAGGTTTGTATTTAGGAGCTATGCGCTTTTCAGACATTTAGTTCATCTATTTTCGGCTGAATTATAAATGCCATGATTTCTTGCAAGGCAAACTCCTCTCGTGCACAGCTGTGTGTATTTAAAAGCCTTCTGTCAGTATATGGACTCTCTCACTGAGGTTTCTTTATGCTGTGTACCACTTTGAAAGCATGTGGTCTGCTCCTGTGACTTCGATAGTACCATTATCACAATATATAAGACGTCAGTTATAGCGGTAGTTTTGAGCACAACCTGTTGAGAAATCGTAATCTGTAGAAAAGTTCAGTCGATGTGAAATTGATTGGATAAGCAAACAGCAGGTTACAGTAGGTAAGCAAGTTGAAACACTTGCAATGAGCCATTCCCTACACTGAGAGCATTTGCATTTATGTGGCACCCTTCAATGGTAATGTATCTATTCAGAGGCACAGCCATTCAGAGCATTTATATAGTACCTTTCCAAGATATATACTGAGAGGTGCATTCATTCAGAGCACTGTGTATAGCACTGTTCCTAGATCTATTTGGAGGCGCTATCAGTCCAGGCCTGCTTAAATCGAACAGTTTCAAATGCTAGTGAAAGGTGGACGTGGCATCCTAAAGGATCTGTTATGTAGCTCCGTTTGCCTAGTGCTTAGCATAAAGGATGTGCTTTGTTGCTGGACGCTGGTAATAATCTGGCAGAATTTCATGTTGTACAGTGAGTCTACACAGTATGAGGAGGACGAAGAGCAGTCCCTTAAGCTAGTCACGAGAGGCAGGAATGGGTGTGAAGTGTTCGCGACTTCATTTTCTTAGCCTTGAATTATATGGGGGCGGGTGTCCAGTCCTCGCCCTTGCCATCTGATCTTCCCACTGACAATGTACCCATCATATGGCAGAGTTGGCTAGGGGCAAAAGTAGAGCCAAAATCTCTAAACAAATTTCTGCCTTGCCAGTTGTCGGTTGACGGTCCAGCACACTAGACTTGTATGAACTATTGAACTTGTTGTTTGCTACAATACGGAAACTCCAGCTTGGCTTTGCAATTCTATAATTCAGCTTTGTGTTATGGTTGTGTAACAGTGCCGGCCTTAGGGGCGTGCAAACCGTGCGGTCGCACGGGGCCCGCAACTTAAAGGGGCCCGAAAATGTCACAGAAAATTGACAAGAACAAGACACCATATAATAATAATAATATGATGGTTTCGATTAAGTCTTCTCTGTTGTCAATAAAATAAGTCAACTTCCTCTATATCCCAGAATTCTCGTGTATAGTTAAATTTGACTTGTTGTACTACTTGTTAACAATCTACTAAAATAAAATGCTTAGCAATGAAAAACAATTTGACTTGTGTCATGGGGACCCGGGCCGTATATTCTGCACAGGGCCCAAAAGATCCAAAGGCCGGCACTGTGTGTAATCATTATCACTTGAAATCTGTGATTAAAACATTTAATAAATAAGATTTAGGAAAGTAATATGTAATCGAATGTCATGATCATATGTATTCATTATCGCAATCACACATTATACAGTCGTTTCTTGAGGTAGACTCCTCAGCGCACAGAGGGGCTTGTGACAAGATGACACAAAACGAGGATCAAACGCTAATCGATTTTCAGTTAAGGGAAGAAAAGCCAAGAAGGTTGCAGGCTATTGATTGATTAATTAATTTGTTTATTAATCACATGTAATTTTATAGCTCTCATACTTCTGCTGGTCTTCTTCAGATGATCCTATTCGTTCCGACATTGTATCAGTCCGTCAAGAGAGAGCAAAAGCTGGAAAGCGACAAGTTCCTTGCCGATTTCTCTGTCCTCATCCGCAGCCTCGTCCTCTTTCACGCTGATAAACCAGAAGCGTATAAAAAGTCAATTCCTCATGTGATTGGTGTGAGTCAAATTCTTCTGTTATTCAAGTTTTTCTTTGAGTTCTGTTTTCACAGGTGGTGAGATTGTCTCATGGAGTAGTCTTCCACTGGCATGATTCGAGTCCACATGGTGTGATTTTTGAACTGACAAGCACCATGGTCTTATTTAAACATCTTTGCTGTGACCACCTCAGTTCAAGTCCTCGTACAGTGACGTTTGATCCTGCACTCAGAAGGAGGTTTGACATTGGTGTGTTTGCAGTGATCTTTTCTCACACCACTTAATGGTGTCATGCTCCCCTCAATGATGTGTTTCGTCTAGCAGTTAGGAAACAACTGCATTTTTATTCGTTGAAGAACTGCTGACTGTCGATATGCCCCAAGAATTTCAAATAGTGCGACACTCGTACAAAAATGTGCTTCAAACAGTGAGGCATTCATACAGGATATGCCATAATTGCATCTACAGCTTGGCCAGAAGAATTCGCTACAAAAGTTACAAAACTGTGGTTTATGTTAAAGTGTATCTTTATTTTTATGCGATTCTTTCCTTCTTGTAGGATGAAGACATGTACGAAGATGACTACGAAGTGCAGTTTAAGAAGCAGAGTTGGACGGCGAAAAGTAAATCTGTCCGAGCAGTTCCTGTCAAGGTGATACCTGGAAAAACGGGGCTCAGGAACGGTGCGAACATTTGCTTTCTGAATTCGTCCATCCAATTGTTGGCGATATCTGAAAGGTGACTTCCCTTCTTATTTATGTTTTTGTTTCTCTGTTTACATCGTGAAACTCCTTATAAATTGCACCTTTATTTTATGGCAAGTTAGGAATTCCTTTTTTTTCAGCCTGTACTGAATATATTGAGGTATTCTAAAAGAAAAGCTAAGCTGCGGAGTCCAGCTTATTTACACCGTGTCAAAAGGCAAATCTATTGGCTGGGAAGGTCAGCAGCAAGATTTGGTGGGTGTTGACACTTACAACAGTGCTTCTCAAAGTGTGGTCCGCGGCCTGGTGCCGGTTCGTGAGTGACTGGTTACCAGGCCGAAGAATGATAACCGGAATCACAATTTTTATCGTACTCAAATAAAATGTTTGATTGTACAGTGTAAAACATAAAAATGAGAACACAACATGGTTTTAAACATGAAACAGTAACAAAAGTAGGCCTGTTTTTGTAATAAACAGTGACAATATTATGAAATCTAAAGTTTAGTTTAACATTGTAGATAGGACCCACGTGCAACATAAGCTGATTTTGAAATGCACCATTGGTCCGCGGTAACGCTGGTGGAACAATTAGCAGTCTGCAGCATCGAAAGTTTGAGAAGCACTGAATTAGGATAGGAACGGACACAGTCCGTGTTCTTTGCCTTGGTAACATATTTCAGTCACAGATGATAGAATGTCTTGTTTAATGTTTTTCTTTAACCTTATAAATTTTGCTGCAATTTCTTTGGATTTCAGCTATTCTCAACAGTTCATCAGAAGAAATTTTCCGTTAACAGCCCGCATTTCAAACTTGCTCCAGAAATACTTTGTGTTTTTGAAGTTTTCAAATGTGAGTAGCATAATAACTTTTGCAGATAAGAGTCTCATTAAGTGCATACATGTGTAATATTTCCTCATGTTTCAGAGCCATAAGACTGTATGTAGGGCAGGTAGAAATTTGCAGCATGGCTGCTTTTATTTACTAAGATCCTGCATCAAATCACTTTTGTATTTACTAAGATAGACCTAGGCATGTGAATAACATTACTTTATTTGAATTTATTGTAATTTGTTATGTTACGAAGCTTATCAGTTCCAAACGCCATGTTGCATTAGTTTCACAAAATTTGCCCACACTCACGGCATGTGGGGAAATTCATGGCAAATGCCAAAAATTACGGAATTCATGGCTTCTGTGACTTCATGAATTTCTACTGGCCCAATTACGGTATATATGTGAACAGTACACAATTTCTTATTATAACTAATCACAAATTGTGTAGCACATCTTCAAGAGGGGTTTAAATGCTACCGATCTCTTCAAGAGAGGTTTAAATGCTCCACCGAATTTAAATGCTACCGATCTCTTCAAGAGAGATTTTAATGCTACTGACATCTTCAAGAGAGCTTTAAATGCTACCGACCTCTTCAAGAGAGATTTAAATGCTACCGACCTCTTCAGGAGAGATTTAAATGCTTTTGATCTTACAGTACAAAACTAACGATCAAACAAAATGCTTTTAAAACACTTAACAGATTAAAAGCAGGGAAAGGTTGTGATAAGGAACTTGGAACTTTAACGGTTCTCGAATGGTTCTCAGATTCTCAAATATTCTGAGGTAGGCTGTGGCTAGCAGTATAACAGTGCTGATATTTGATGAGGTCTTGCACAAATCACGTCACCAAAACGTCTACAAAAATTTTAAAAATTTGCATATTGTTAACGCGTGCTAAGTCACCCAGAAATGCTAATGTGTGGAGATCTACAAGTTGCATTTATCACAGCGGTATCTCACCAAACATATTCATTAAGTGGCTGAAGAGAATAAGACAATGGTGGCAACTTTCTTCTTTTGACTGGCCGCCGTGACCAACCAATGCCTTCGATTTGTTGCTGAGTTGGTGAACATATGGTTTGTTTACAAATGTTTTACGTGTTTAAAAACTTTGAAGAAATTTGTCGACTTATTTTTGTAGAGGCCATGGCTCCACTTCAATGGCATAGCACGTCAATTATTGCCCTCTAGCTTCACATGGGGTGCAGTTCAGGACTCGTCGGAATTCTTTTCGCATCTGATCGACAGTACGATGGAGGAGGAGAAGCCTTACGAGAACTTTGAAAAACTGGCAAAGGAGAATTTCTATTACACCGTTGTACACAGCCACCGATGTCTCAACTGCGAGAATGTGACACAGTTAAAGGTGCCTAATATCGACCTCGGCCTGGCCTTTGATAGTGAAGCGACACAGGGGAACTTTGGCATTCGCGGCGGAAATCAGTCGAGTTGTTCGTCTGACACAAAGAGCGAAAGCGAAGATTACGTTTTGCTGGAGGACATGATTTCATCCTTTTTCAAGGCGGAAGAAGTTGGCGAATACGACTGCGACAAGTGCATAGCGGTCAAACAGGTTGCGGAAAAGAGGACGACATTTTGTGAAACACCAAATTTTTTAAAAGTAACGCTAAACAGGTTTTCCTACGACCACAGGGGGCCTCAGAAAATCACAAAGGCAACTGATATTCCACGGATGCTCGTCGTTCCTGTGCAGAGGGAGAATTCCTTGGAACATCATGTTTTCTGCCTTGTTGGAACAATTGTTCATGTCGGCGTCGGGGCGAATTCGGGTCATTATTACTCCATTGCCAGAAATCAGACTATTGTTGATAAACCACCTTCGATAACCGACATCTCGAGTCTTTCGAGAGACTCCGACTTTTTCGAAGACAGATGGTTCGAGTTCAACGATGAAGATATTAGTCTGACATCTTTCGATGCGTTTGCACGAAGTAGCAGTTCCAGCCTCAGCACGCCATATGTTATTTTGTATAAGAAAGTTACGGATGCTGTCTTGGCTGATGCGGATAGTTTGCTGTCAGCAGACTCTGTGAGAATCCCAAAATCGGTTTTGCAGTCGGTGGCGAAGGATAATGAGGAATATGAAAAGGTTAGTTGTTTCATTTGAATTTATGTTCTTCAATTGCACCTGATAACATTAATTTTCTTGATCAGAATAAATTCAAATAGTATAGCTAACTAGGGATATAGCTCAGTCACTTTCAAAAGACTTTCAAAGATCCAAACTCCCAAAAAATTCATAGTGGTTTTTCCATTCAGTTGTGTTTACTTATTGTTATTTTAAACTCCAGGTAGATATGTGGGACATGGTAGCTGTTCAGTTAAATCGCTTGCCTTGTACCTTGTAACGCAGAGAATATACATTCGAGCCTCCCCCTCTGAGATGATTACTGTGTAGGGACCTTGAGCAAGTGCTTCACTCAGCTGCTTAGAACCATCAATTGGTGCTTGGTCATTAGATAGTGGTGCTCAACAAATGTGTAATAATAGTAACAATAATATAGACAGCATGAAAATTGTTGTTTTTGTCGTTTTATCCGGCTAATCGAATGTTATGTCATTGTTTCCTTTGTCCAGGAGCAGGAAGTAAGAAAACGACCAAGGTCACCAGCATCACCAAGAGTTTCGTGGAGAAAAGACAATGATGACGATGACAGTCCAAACCCGCCAAACAACTTTCATGAAGGCCCACGAATGGTTTTCTAAGTCTTTCCGGCATCCCTATACTTCCTAAGCCTCCCCAGAGTACCTGCGCAGTCTACTGTTTTGATGAACTGACAGTCTAAACCCACCAAACAACTTTCGTGAAGGTCCGCGAATGGATTTTTAAAGTCTTTCCTTGATCTCTATGCTGTCTTAGCTTCTGCAGAGTACCTTCGCAGTCTACTGTTTTGACGAACTAACAGTCCAAACCTGCTAAAGAACTTTCGTGAAGGGCCACGAATGGTTTTCTAGGTCTTTCCGGCATCTCTACGTCCTAGGCCTCTGCAGAGTACCTGCGCAGTCTACTGTTTTGAAGAACTGTACATTTTGAAGGGGAAACTTATATAGTTTAGAGTTCTGTGCTCCTCAGTATTGTCGCTACTCATACAGTATAGTCGTATTGGAGAAATGTTGAAGAACAATGTTGTAAAGCAATACTGGCATTAATTTTGTGTTTTTCGTGTCCTATGATACATTGGCTCTTTGTCTAGCACTTGTCAGGAGAAAATTTAATGTAAATATAAATCTCCAGAATTTCTCTGCATGAAAGAACAGCTACATCAGAGGTGATAGCATTATATACCAGCACTCGTGAATAAGCTGGTGCCCTGTGCTTAGCTTTCAAGTGGTGCCTTGGAAATTTGGAGTTCATGATTAATATATCAAATCAAGTGCCAGTTTAGTAACTCTATCAAGAATGGGGTCGAGGCTAAACATTTGTAAATGTAAAGAGGTATCGCTTGTGATGGTGGGCAGTGCGCTCGCATAAACATTGAACGATGATTTCAGTGAGCCGTTGGACTCGAGTCAGAAAGGAAGATATGATACGTGTGTCAAAATAATTATTAATCGATCAAATTATGTCTTTAGTGTTGGCTTCCAGAACAGCTACTCATATGTAGGACATAATTTTATTTAAGTCCATATGGTAGTACACAATTAAGGGGAATATTGTCATATGGGCTTCATACTATTCAACCCTCGCCCCTGCCCTCAGTTCTGTAGATCTACCATCCCCGGCTCTCCAAAACCTTGCCATTGCTTTTGTAAAGACCCATCTCGAAGGTCCTCATCCTTGTCTCTAAGGCTCAACTTGGTTTCGCTCCGAAATATTTATCTGACTTAATTCATCGTCCTCACTCTGCTGCTTCTCTTCATCCTCTTCGTTCCTCTGACTGTGGAAGGTGGATTTTAAAATGCAGGTCTAGGCCTGGCTACGCACCCCGACTGTACTTGATCGCCCAGCGTGCTGCAGTTCAAATTTATGTATCACATTGTGACATTTCGCCTTATAAATTCTTCCAAATGTTATAGGATTGACCAGTCATGCATTCTGAATTAAATTTCGAACATATTTTGTTTTATTTTTTCTGCCAAATTGGCCTATTATCGTAATTAAACGTAATCTCAAAATTTCTTCCGCAAGATTTCGTGTCCGCTGGAGCCAAAAGCTTCCTTTGGAGTAAATTTTATCCATGTTTACGGTTACGATTTTGCTATGATACAGTGGTTTTAGTGAGAGTTCGCTAGCGAAAATGCTAAATGACATTTCTGGAAGCTTGTAGGCCCCTATTATAAAGACAGAATGTATAATTTCTGTAGGCCCCACTTTATCGTTGATTCGTTGGTGCAGTTAATCGTAATCGTACGTAACCTAATGGTTTGCTTCAGCTCTGTATAGTTGGTGAATCTTATGCTTTGCCCTTGGAAGCGCCAAATATATGCCTATTTTAAATATAATTAGATAAGTACAAGTAGAACTTCTTGGAATTCGTTTGCAAGGAGATGTAATAGCGCTATAGAAACGTAAAATCAAGTTAGCGACATCTCGTGCCCACCCAATTTCCTTCCTTTTGCCTCTTGCATCTGTCTGTTAAAAGTAAGTTGGGGAGAAAATATTATATAAATTGTTAATATTAGTTATCTGAATGTAATTTCACTCCTCGATTCTATTTGAGTGTTATTGAAATGTAGGTCTTTTAAAAACTTGTTCAGTTCCATTGTATTAGTGCACGATATATGGCGATTACGCCATGTAACGTGCTGTGTGCGTAATTCTTCTAATTATCGCTCAATGGTAATGGCAGCGCATTGCACCACAGCGTTGAAATTTGAAGTACTAGTGTCATTATATAGTGCGGTCGCAGTGTGCTGAACGGCAGTGTAGAAGTTTTAAATATGAGTGTTGTGTAATCTTTGTGATCACTTAGTTCTTTTGTACAGTAGGTAAGCGCACTGACCGCAACTCTGCCACAGTAGTGTCCAAGAGAGGATTTTGGTTTTAACCCTTGTATCAATTAACAGAGAAAACATTATGTTTGCTTTTTTTACTATATCATGAAATGAAGCCTTGGACGTGGCTGAAAATATGTTATTTGTATGTGATAGGCTAGTTTTTGAATGAATTTGATTCTGTCCATTTCATGTGTTTGTTCCAATTATATACACCTAGCATTTGAATCCTGTTACTTTCGTATTTTTTTGCATATGCCAATACTGTAAGATATAACACCTCGTCCATATAAATCGCGTGATTAAACTGTGAAGCTCAAGATAAAGTTGTGCATGTATTAAATTATACATGCACTGTACCAGATTTATTTAAAGCATAGCTTTTGTGTTTTATTTAGACAGCAAATATGCAGCTGTTTGTGCAAGGTTCAGAGCTTCATGCTCTCCAGATTTCCAGCGACGGTGTCACTGTTGGTGACCTAAAGGCACAACTGGCAGTTCTTGAAAATGCATCATTTGAAGACCTCGCCTTGTACTGTGCCGGAAAGCCCCTCGAGAATGAGTTCGTCTTGGCTCGCTGTGTTTCCGACCAGGCCACCCTTGATCTTGACATGAGGATGCTTGGAGGTATTGCACTTTATTTTATTTATGCATTGTAATTGTAAGTGTGCATTTATTTAGCTCCTCTTAAGGAAACTCGTCAGAGGGGCTTCTGACACAAGGCCATGACCTCTGGTTGTCTGTGCATTGGTTTTCTAACTGATAAAATCCTAGTTCTTTATGAGATTAACATAATCGATGCTGATGTGAGTCTAACAGAAAGCATTTAAATATGCTTTTCTCTTGGCAAATTATGATGCTACTTATCTCTTTATGGCCAGCAATACTATACTACTTCTGGTATGAGAATTGTCTGAGGCCTTAAGTACATGAGCGATTTGAGAGTGTTTCTCAAGAAGGTGCATTGTGCAATTATGATTTAATATTATAATTCCAGTTATAGATAACTTACTGTGAAATCATGGAATTTGTTTAAACTTGACTCATTTAACCTACAAAAATGGTTTCCTTAACGAAGAATTTTTAGTTAATTTTTTTATGTACTTTATCATGGTGCTGCTTCTGAAGAGATTGAAAAACGTGTCACAAGTTTAACTGGCCACTTTATGTGTTGTGTAATCACCTGTAACACTGTAATAACATTCGAGAGCATCACTTCTAATTCTGTTTTATAAGTACTACAATTTAAATTTTCTGTTTATAAGTACTATAATTTAAATTTTCAAGTACCTTATACAAGTTGTTGATTGAAAACTGTTGTCTATTTCTTAAGGCAAGGTCCACGGATCATTGGCTCGTGCTGGAAAGGTCAAGGGTCAGACACCCAAGGTGGGTGTTTTGCAGTCTTTCATTGTATTTGTTAGTAGGAAGTAAGTATTCTGGGTTTGAATTCATTAGTGCAGCGTTTCCCAAACTTTTTTGGCCACGGAACCCCTCTCGTCTTTTCATATTATGGCGGAACCCCAACCCGAACTAAGCGTGTTGAGGCACACATAGTGCCTGGGAAGCATACTAATATAGGCCTAACTAAGTACACAGTACACACCCATATAAGCAGTTTTTGAAAACAATTTATTTTCTCTTATATGAAATGTTAAAGTGTAAAGTTTTTAAGACCAAGACTAATGGAGCACAATATTGGGAGTACATGAAGTTTTAATATGTGTACAGTGATTTTGTTTTTACTCTTGACAATTTTTTATTATGTGGTTTAATGCTAGAAAGCTAGATTCTCATGTCAGGTGTCCACGCTAACTGCACATTTCACGACAATGGGGTAGGCCTATTCATTAATTAGCTCGATCCAGAAATTGATTGATGAAAGTTCAGTTAACGCCTGCTTCACTTGCAAGTCCGACGTTATCTCAATAAGAAGTTCATAATCTTTTACTAAAGTTTGCTGGTTTTCGGCTACTTTGAATGGATTTCGAATCCAATTAATATCACCCTTCATGGGAGGAAAGTATTTAACCAAGTTCGCTTCCAGGTCGTGAATATGATCTGCAATTTTTGAACGAATGTTTTGGTCGAGAACACAACCCATTTCAACTAGAAACTATTATAAGGTTGAAAAAGAGTCCACATTACTAGTTTGAACATAATCCCAGAACCCTTAACTTTCCCTCCTTGAGCCAATGCCATGTCAGGATTTTATATACTAGCAAATTCCATGTCAGATTTTTATACCAACAAATAAAAAAATTAACCGCCAATACTGGTGTACGATTATCAAACTCAGCTGTACTTTTTTTAAAACTTTTGCGTTAAATCATGGTCGGATTCGTATCGCCGTGATAACGATAACAAAGATGGCTACGTCCCTATTCAGACTTAAGCTCTCACCTACATAGGTTCCTGCTCGACCTCTATAATCTATAATTCTATATACACGTAATTACTGGATAGCCAAGGGCATTGAAATTTCAGATTATTGCTCAATGGGAGCAAATACAAAGAGACGACTGACGGCAGTTTTAACTTTATAAAACTTTTGTGTATTCTAAAAACCGATTGGAATGTTTTATTCCAATGAAATTTTTCAATGAAAATTCTTTTAAATTACAACTTTTTGCGGAACCCTTTAGATCATACCGCGGGACCCTTGGGTTCCGCGGAACCGAGTTTGGGAAACGCTGCATTAGTGACAGTCCTCTAAAGATGTACTGACATACGGGAATTCGTTTAGTATGAATGCGGAAAATTGGCCTCCCTCCTTGTACGCACGCATACTTTTTACACACACACACACACACCACCTGCGTACATATGCTTGAAACACCCCTACGAATCCTATAGAATGGTCTATATTTAATCCACGCAGATACAATAAAGAAGTGGTCCTAGGTAAGGTGGCATACAAGTGACACCTCTCCCACAGTCCTATTTCTCCTGGTAGTACTTGCCTGCTAGCTGAAAAGCTGAACTGTGGCTCATTTGAAGGCCAATCAATTTGAAGGCCAATGTAGAAAATCAATAGGTTTTACCTTCATTTCCTATGCATACATACATTATCAGTAGACCCCCTTAGGCAATCATATGCATTTGGGTTAAGCCCCTCCCCTCCATGCCCCTCCATGCGTACATACTAAATGGATGGCCCATAGGTAATTTATGTTTATTGCTGGTGTAACTGGGAAACGTGTTGCTTGGCGTACTTTTCTCATAATTCAGATTTAGTTACCTTGAGTGTATCTGGGAAACATGTTGGTCGGCATATTTTTCTCATAATTTAGATTTAGCGACCTTGAGTACATAACAAATGAAATAATTAAATGAATAAATATTGATTGCATTGTCCGGATGTGCAGTTATTAGTTTGCTTTATAGCTTTAGTTGCAACTATTAAGCAGCTGAAATAAAATGCTGTGTCGTATTTACATTGCTTAAAATATTATTCAGCAATTCACACAAAGCATGGAGAATCAACAACAAAACACTTGTTAATCTCCTAAACTGCACTGACCAATAAAACGTGAGGTATCAGTGGGTGACAGGAGACGTGGTATTCTACGGATGGTCCATCGAAGTAGGGATTGACCGGAAACCGTTTCGGATACTCGGTTCGGCCGGAAATCCCGTTTCCGGAAGTATTCGCCTCGGCAAATTTTGTAGACGCAAATAGTTGCAAAAAATTTGTTTCTTTCAGAATTTATTTAATAAACTTACGTATGTAAAATTATTAATGTTCAGCCTTAAAACAATTAAACATCCATTGAATTCAATTCCATTTTCTTGAAATGTATTAACTATTAACTGATCCGAAAATGGCATCACATATTGTAGCGCTAATTTAGGGCTAGCTTAAGCTACAACAACATGAAAATGTGAACAAATGGTACCGGTTCGTTTCCGGCAAATAGTTCATCCAAATACTCGGTTCCGGTTTCCGGTGGAAAATCTCCTTCCGGTCAATCCCTACATCGAAGTACTCTGGGACACAGTAGCTGTTTGATTGAGTACTTGCCTTGTAATGCATAGAGTACAGATCGTGCCTTCCCTTAGATGGTTACTGTGTAGGCACCTTGAGCAAGTCCTTTAATGCGATCAAATAGTTATTTACTTTTAATTCTCCATTTGTTACTCCATCAATGGAAGTCCTCTGGCACCCACTGAAACCTCACTTTTTGAAAGTGCCATTGATTGATGATTGTTCACTAGATAGCGGCGAATAAAATTTAATTTCATAATAATAACCCATCGCATTCTTACTTCGCTTCACTGTGCATGCTACTGTTGTGCTTCGAAACAGAGCAGCCACTTGAGACAATTATGAATGAATGAAATTTCCTTTTGGTGACAGGTTGAGAAGAAGGAGAAGAGAAAGAAGAAGACTGGTCGTGCAAAGCGCCGAATGCAGTACAACCGACGTTTTGTAAACGTTGTGGCTAGCTTTGGTCGTAAGAAGGGACCCAACTCCAACTCCCAACAGTAACGTTTCTGATCGATGTCCGATCAAAACGGTCGTTAATGACGATCTTCAAATGTTGCACTGTTAACATTTATAACATCCTGTTATAATATTATAACATCCTATTTCGGTTGATCATTAAAGACAACAAAATCTACGTACCATATTTTTTTAGTTGTTATTGCACTGTTTCCAATTAATGTGCTTTAACACTAACAATGACCTGCATTGTTTTCCCAGTCAGTTTTAGTACATACTTATTGTTCAAGTGTTAATGGAGTTCCTGTGAACACAAAAAGAATAGAACTTCAGCGGTTTAGACTTGGTTCTTATGCTGGTGACCGCATTAAAACAGCTCACTCAACTCCTTGCCTTGTGACATGGGGTCATCCATAAAGGACGTCCGCAATGAGGGGGAGGGAGGGGTCATCAAATGCGGACGGGGAGGGAGGGGGTTTATGACCAGTGCGGACGTCCGCATCTAAACTTTTAATTTGATATTTTTTAAACACTACCTTGTTTCAACCTTCCCTGAAAGATGAAAATGTCAGTGAAGTGATTGCCTAAAACCTCGTGCATGGTATAACCTTTACTGCGACTTTAAAGAGGCTTTTATTACTGCACATCCTGCGATATGAAACCCAAACTGTCACCTAAACATGCACAGGAACTGTGGAATAATTGCAAAAATAATGATGATGACATTAAACATTGGCTTAGGCATGCAGACGTCCGCAAAGGGGGAGGGAGGGAGGGTAAGGTCAAATGCGGACAAGGTGGAAGGAGGGGTCCAAAGTGGGTCATATTTTGCGGACGTCCTTTATGGACGGCCCCATGTACTTCACCAGTGGTTGACAGTCTTGTTTTCCTCGCTGTAAGGTAGTTTCATCATTTGACGCTAGGTGTCGCCAGCATTGAAAAGTACATAGAAAAGTCGCACGATAAGGGACGAGCTATTTTTATCGCTTGCAGTGTCTCTCCCACGGTGGTGCACTTGCCTGTCCCAACATACAGTAAATGTTTGCTGTAGAAACGACATGTGTATATTATTCCCATCAGCAGTTGCTGGATCTCGTGATCTGACGCAAATTTACAGCATGAAAAATTTTCTTCATTCTGTTGCATTCCTTATCCTGGTCTTTAGCCACAGTGAACTTGATGTTTGATTGAGGTAGAACAGGCTCGTACAGCACTTGTGCAGAGGTGTAGCTAGGGGGTGCAGAGGGGACGTGTCCTTGGGCACCAAAGGAAGGGGCGCCAAAATTAGGGTTAAAATTTAATTTTACTCTTAATTTTGATGCAATTTTAACTAATTTATCCCAAATAAATTTATAAGATTTAATTTTTGGCACACACGATTTTCACAACCATTGAACACTTAAAGGGGCACCATATACTCGTTACAAATTTGTATTTGGAAAATGTGAAATAAATAAAAGAGGGAGGGGGCGCCAATTTCGTAGTTCGCCTATGGCGCAGAATATCCTAGCTACGCCTCTTGTAGTAGTTTTCAGTTTAACGACGCTGATAACAAAGACCATTGGCATCGCCTTCGTCCAGACTTGGCACTGGCACTGCCAGAGTACGAGCAGTGGCGGAGTTTACGCCGCTGCTTTTGTGAAGTGCTTCTACATGTATAATCTTTATGTACCAATCATATGTACTCCATTCCAGGGTTTAACACGATTGTAGCGCATGTGTGGCGGGTTTAGTTATATTGATGTTGAAAATAATAACATAAATGTTGAAAATAATAACATGAGAAACACGCGGTCAGGCTATCATTTTGCTAGCAAACGACCGGGTAAGCTAAATGCTACCTCCACAAATTTTCTAGTAGGGGCCTACACATGACCTGATCAGTGGCGGCGCCGCCTATGTTTGTTTTACGGCTGTTGTACCACTTTTTAAGGTTTTACGGCAAAACCATAGGCCTAATTTTGCCGTACACTTTTACCCAGACCCTCTAATTTTCCGTAGCCTAGGCCCCTACTACTTTTCAAATCGTGGCGCCGCCACTGGACCTGATTAGCTGAATGCTATTTCAAAAGTTAGATACGTAAAGGTTCCTATGATCCTATCAGAGGTGGATCGTGTAGGTTGTTTAACTTGGAAATTAATACTCGATAGTGAAGTTGTTAGTGACCTAGAGGCCTAGGCTGTCAATAGAGAAGTCGGGGGTTCAAATCCCCGCCAAGGCAGATATTTGAATCGAGATTTCTGTTCCGCTTGCGTCCCCTAACAAACTCTGCTATAACGAGTACACTGATCGTTATACTGTCGGTGGGAAGATGAGACGGCGAGGTAGAGGACTGGCGAACCGCCCTTATAGGCCCTATTCCGAGGCTAAGAAAAGGAAGTTGCTAACACTTCCTACCTTTGGCTGTCTCAGGGCTAGCTTAAAGGGACGGCTTTGCTTCTACCCAAATACGGACAGATAAAGGCAAAATCTTTGGATAAAGGCGTGAAGTGTAGGCCCTATAGTTTCTTGGTTATTTATTGATTTATTCCGGATATTTCTATAGCGCCTCTCGAAGTCAACTACTACTCAGAGGCGCTCCAGACTACAGCATTGGTATACTGTGCCGGAATTTTCACGCCGAAGCGCCACGAGCAATTGCGAGTGAAGGACTTGCCCAAGGTCCGTACGCAGCGGCTAGAGTGGGATTCGAACCCTCAACCCTCCGGTCACAAGGCGCCGAACATACCACTGAGCCACCACGCCCCACATATTGGCATATATGAGTGTGTTCCTCTTCGTAGCAGTTTCATCTTCAAACGAAAGGTAATGTAGATGTTCTCATGTACGTGTATATCAGAGTTCGCTAGGGGACGCAAGTTAAACAGACATCTCAAAGCCAATAGGCTCATGGGTTGACTGTGCGAAATGCTAACTGCTGGACCACTGCATCGCATTAACGTAGGTCGATCTCATTCGGAATTTATATTGACGTCATTTGAAGGATTTTCCCACCTTACTTTTGGGTTATGTCGGTCGCATAAGCATTAAAGTGAGACAAACGGTCACACCATCACACTACAAAATAGTTGTTAGGGCCTACGTGAAGTTTATGCTCATCTTGTTCATCGGTTGCGTCCAATTAATAAGCTTCAGCGTTTAAAGTGAGTGTGAACGGCGTTCCCACTGCTCTCGAAATTCTTTGCTTGCTTTCCCACTGCTCACAATGCGCAGAACCCTGGGAACGCATTACGTTCCAATAAAACTCTTCTTTGGAGTTCCCACTGCTCACCCAAAGCACTTTAACCACTGATAAGCTTAACTCTTTGTAGATTTATGTGAAGGTTGTGTCAACCTTATTTGGAGGTCACCTAGGCAAGGGGTTCTTAGACTTAAAGTGGTGATCTGCGGACCGGCGCCGGTCCGCGGAGCTCTGGTTACCGGTACGTGAAACAATCCTTTAAAAATTCATAATTTTTCAAGTTATTCGCAAAACTGTAGCCTATAATAAACGGTTTAAATTGGCAACAGTAACAACAATAGGCCCTATATAGTTGCTATAAATAGTGACAATGTTATATAAAATCTAATTTTTAATATAACATGTCAAACATATAGGCCTAAGCTGATGTTGAAAATCACCGGTCCGTGAAATGGCTGGTAAAGCAATGACCGTTCCGCAGCATCCGAAAGTTTAAGAAGCTCTGACCTAGGCTTTATTTGGAGGGTTATGTCCAACCCATTTGTAGGCCATGGGTCGAAATTATTCGGGTATGTCGACCTTACTTTGAGGTTATGTTCTTTGCCACTGAGCTGATCCTTTGATGATCTGAGACTTGCCTGCACTGACCTATCAACCTTAATCACGTTCAAAGTCAGACGAGGAAATTCTATGCAAATTAATGTCTGAGAGTTGACTCGTGATCAGGACATGTCATTTGAACTTTTTGACAGCTGTTGGTTCATCGACCGGTCGCAGAAGAGTATGAAACGAAGGAGAGAGATAAAGCAGAGAAGGGAGTGTGGGAAAGAAGGAAGTGTACCAGGGTAAGATTTGTGGTGGGGAGAATAGGGTAACTGCCACTCGATAGTTAGGCTACCTCAAGGGGTGCAGCATGGCAGTTAATACATAGGGGCATTCCTCGTGTAGAAACCCAATTCCCAGACAGAACACGCTCGTTAGGCAATTTTTGGACAACGTTGGCCCAACTTTTGTCTGCTTGCTGGGTTGCGAAGAAGAACGAACTGGAACAACGCAACATGACAATAGTCCCAATGGGCTTCACATGTCCTAGGCTCACACAGGACGTTGCTGTTGTGACGAGGTAGGGTACATGAGTCCATGGGCGCCCGCAGGATTTTTTGCAGGGGAGGTCAGTCACGGCCGGGAGCACTGGCGGCGATCTTGTTTGACGGGTGGGGGGGGGCAATTTTGAACTGATCTGGGAAGAAAGAGTTTTGAACTGATCTGCTCAAAATAAGGTCAAAAACATTTTTTGGCGCGTGAAATTTGATTTCCTTTTTTTCTGTGTCTTCTAAATTTGGGGGTCGGATGTATGGTGTGTCCCCCCACTGTTAAAGGTGGGAGTCTTGTCCCCCTCGACCTCTCCGGGATCGCCGCCCATAGCCGGGAGAGTCAGTTGTGTAATATATAAATATGTAATTGATTTATTCAAATCAATCACCGAATGCAGTTAATACACTGCAAAGCAATAAATGACAAGTAACTCTGTGTGCCCCTCATGTAGGCCTAAACCTTTCGCAGTGTTCTGCACTACATACTGCCAAAGAAAATAATTTTAGCAATACAGAAGAAATGAATCCAGCCTATAGCGTACATTTCAGTGAAATAAATTTTGGCCAATAATACTATCTCATTTCTGAAGTTTGACTTTGGAACAGTGTAACTATACTCAGAGGCCCGCGGGAAGTGTTAAAGTTGTGTAAGCCAACCTCAGCCAAGTAAGCCGCACTGCGGCATACAAACCTAAGATGGATAAAATTATCCATTATATCTGATATAATCTATAGGCCTAACTATATTTTTGTCATTTTTGTCATTTTCTACAACCACTCGAAAAGTGTAAGCCCCCTTGCACACCTTTCACTTCCACTTGCTGCGGTGTCCTCGGCAGGCGATCTGAATGCATAAAGTGCGCACTGGACACCCACAAACCTACAAGACACTCCAATCCTCCCATGCATGGAGCGTCCCATCTTCGTCAGTTATTCACAGTCCAACTACACCGCTCAACCTGCTCCTCACTCGCCTTAACACGTCGCCCTTCCGTCACCTCATCGCTAAAATTTGCAAATCGCTTTATAGCCATAGCTGTACTGCTTCTCTTGAATAAACTCTCACCAGTTGTCCTATGTCTTATCTCTATATCCATGTCCAGCCACTCTCTCTTTTGTCTTGTAGGATGATATATTGCGTGTGTCACCATTATCCGCCGTGGAACCATGCAGAGAGAAACCCAAACTATCTTTCAACAGCCAACATCTGTTTAACCTTTCAGACCGAGAGAGTATACGGTTTCCAGTATCCATGATTCTCTGGGCAGTCGCTTTAGCTTGCTGACCCTAAGATCAGGGCTGGCATTGCCCGGCTCTAGGTAGGTTCCATTAGGCCTACTGTGTTATTTCTATTAATTCTATAGTGCATGAACTCTGGGGTTTCTCGTCAACAGCCAGCACTTGCTTTGCTTTCAAACTCAGAGAGCAAGGTTTTCAGTATCCATGTTTCTCTTGGCAGTCACATCATGATTTCCAGGGGGGTCACGCGACCCCCCTTGACCTATGCTGCGGGCGCCCATGCATGAGTCTTTGGGTGTCGCTAGCTGGGAGAGATCGTAACAGACGCAGCTCTTCGATCCACCAGTGAGAGGAAGTGGAACAGTGAATAGACGCAGAGAAAAGTCGCGAGATGGTAGGAGGCAGAGTTTGGGGGAGAATGGGGAATCCGTCCGTCACTGGTTCAGACTCATCCACAGGTCTAACCTAATGACTTCTATAGCGCCGTCAACCGTCGACGATCGCTTCAAGTGAACCGTAGTCAATCCTTTGAAGAGGTCAATATTAAGGGTCGAAATCCGATGGGTTTGGGAATCCAGAAGAGAGTTTCTGCATTTATAAGCATGGCTGTGTCCCGTTCATTAAGCCATATATTCAGCATCCCCGTTCATTCAGCCATTAATTCCTTCAGCTTCCCCGTTCAGTCGTTCATTCATTCAGCTTTCCCGTTCACTCATTCAGTCATTCATTCAGCTTTCCCGTTCATTCAGTCATTCATTCAGCTTTCCCGTTCATTCAGTCATTCATTCAGCTTTCCCGTTCATTCATTCAGTCATTCATTCAGCTTCTCCGTTCATTCAGCCATTCAATCATTCATTCATTCATTCATTCAGATTCCACGTTCATTCATTCAGTCAGTCAGTCATTTATTCAGCTTCAGCTAGAAGGAAAGGAGAGAGGTAAGGGATTGATAGAAAGTAACAAAAGTTAGCGAAGGACAGAAAGGACGAGAGAAAGAGGAATTCGAGTGAGGGAGGGAGGGAGAGAAGGACGTAATTTACATAGATGTACTTATTCACCAAGAGCTTTCGATTTCAATCGGAGTTGTCCGATCAATATGACACGAGATGCGATGAAAATCGTCGTAATTTGACCTCAAAACAATCGTCCAATTATCTTCTAATCGACCTTTAGAGCCCGACCAACTGGCGGCTGTCTAGACATTCGACCTGTCTGTCTGTCTGTCTGTCTGTCTGTCTGTCTGTCTGTCTGTCTGTCTGTCTGCAAAAATGCAACAGTGCGTGTAAGTATGAATGTATATATATATGTGAATATGTATGTGTTTCCCGACTGTATACATGTCTGCCTATTTCTCAGTCTGTCTAGACGTCCGCTTGTCTCAGCCCCGCTGCCAATCGGCTGGTATACATGATCGCAATTATGCATTCTCGGCGTCTGACTCAGCTTTGACCGATTGATTTCAACTCTGTGCTTCGTCTGTATTTTTAACACTGGCTTTCTGAACCTTTCGACCTAAGTCTTACTAGGACACGCAGGTTCATAAATACATTCAAATCTGGCGCAACATAATTAGAGAAGGGCGTATACATAGTATTACAGAGATCGGAGCCGTTGGGCTTATTTAGGCGTGTGCGTTCTGTGCGGGTACGATGATGTTCGCGTAATTACCGCTCACGGCGGCTAAAGCAGGCTAATAAAAATTGCCAAGAGAAATTGCCCAAGGTCATGATACATGTAGCAGGCGTTTGCGCACGTATGAGTCTATATTTAGGACGTGTAGGCCTAAGCAGTAGGCCTTTGTAGGCCGTTGAAGGGTCTGTCTGATGTAGGCCTGAACTTGTTGTGTCTAATGTAAACCTATGCATGGTATTTTCTTCGCATCAATGAAGGCCAACATTTTATATTGGACCATGTGTTTATTCTTTATGTGGGCCGTTTAGACCTTTCCTATGCGCATGCTCAATGATGTAGGCCTACGTGTAGCCTAGGCTAAAATTCAATTAACACACAGAATATGCGCGCACGCACAAACACACATGCTTATGTACACATGCAATTATATACGCATACATACATAGGCCTACATACATAGAAGAAGAAGAAGAAGAAGAAGAAGAAGAAGAAGAAGAAGAAGAAGAAGAAGAAGAAGAAGAAGAAGAAGAAGAAGAAGAAGAAGAAGAGCAGCCTCTTAAGGTAGCATTGAGGCGGCCATGGGTATGAAGTGTTAGCGGCTTAATTTTCTTAGCCTCGGCATATGAGGGCGGATGGGCAGTCCTCTCCCTCGCCGTCTCGTCTTCCCACCGACAGTGTATGGTCAGTGTTGCCTACTCTTAGCTGAGTTTGCTATAGGGTGCACGACTGCACGTGGAGCAGAAATCTCGAACCAAATGTCTGCCCTGGCGGGGGTTTGAACCCCGAACTGTGGATTGACAGTCCAGCACGCTAGCCACTAGACGAACGAGCACCCCACAGACATACATAAAAATATACGCACATACAGACATTCATACATACAAAAAACATCGGTATATAACATCGGATGTATAAGGGGTGCAGTTTTACAAATGATTAGTAGCCTAAGTCATTAACGTCAGGATATATAGATACGTGCCTATATTTAGGCCAACGTATGCATGCACATAATTATGCGTATTTGAGACCCTTAAGATGGACAATAGTAGGCCTATACGTGGGCGTATATACATAACATAATTATAATGATGTATATGACACATAATTATGTATGTAAAAACGTAAACACGTCTAGCCTATAGAATTAAAAATTCAGCACTGATGGAGCTCCCTGTAGATGGGCGGCCCAGGGTTCTGAAGCATTTTTTGCCTATCATTGGCATACGAAGCCAGATCAGATCAAAGATAGGATTGGATTAGCCACCTAGTGAGCTGAGCTTCAGCTGTATCAGATATCCATCTTATCTGCTATCATATGACGAGGTCGAGAAAAGAAAGTCGATGAACCGCTGTCGTTGACTGAGGGGATATCTTATCCCCACCGTGACTTATTCTATCTTTACTAATAGCTTCTGTAGAGCCAGGAATCGATGGTCGCCTAAAGTGATTGTTTCATTTTAGCTTTAACCGTAGTTTCTCGTCTGAACCCGTATTTATAGAGTTCTTCTCAAGATCTTATCTTAACCCGTCCAATTGGTCAATGCTTTTCTTGACTCACTTCTTATCATAACCCATCCCATCTCTCGTGTTGCCGCATTTAATATCTCATCTTAACCCATCAGTCGTCTGATAGCCCATTATTTTCAGCTCTCATCTTAGCCCATCCTTAGGCCTATCCGACAACCCATCCCATCTCTTATATTGGCGCAATTAATCTCTCATCTCAATCCACCTCTCATCCGATAACCCATCCCATCTCTCATCTTAACCCATCCCTCATCTTAATCCATCCCTCATCATAACCCATTTCATCTCTCATCTTAGCCCATCCCTCATCCGATAACCATCCGATCTCTCAACCTCACCCATCCAGTTTATCAGTAGCAGCACTCCGCCTCTGAGCTGTCTATACATAGGCCCACAATACATGTAGGCATAATTCCTTCCAATTAGTAAGCTTAATTACTAGAGGTGGTTACTGTCTAATTACTAATCCGATGCCAAGCCCTTCCTAAATCCCACCCACCCAACCACCCTTCCCTCTCTCGTCATCTTCCTCGTTGCTTCAGGGGCCGATTCTGACACAAGCCTATTAACGCCACCCTATCTGCAGTTGCGGCGCTACAACAGGGCAAATGCCCTGGTAAAAAAGCCAATGCCCTGGTCGTTGCTCTGCCAGAATTTTTACCCTGCCCAGAAATTGTTCGGGGGTATAAATCGCCCTCTGCACTGGTTACTTGTATGACTGCTTTGGTTACAAAAGATGTCTGGCGCCGCCATTGCCCATCTGGGTTGCGGGAGGAATGGCCGGCGTTAACGGCCACTGGATGCCTCTTCATTTACGCTTTGAGTTTAGTATTTAAACTAACCTGCATCACCATTAAATTGTTTTTTGTCGAATGTCTTTGAAATAACTGGTACCAAGAACTCGGCTTTAGTAAGCACCAAAGAACTGCGGAGTATGTGACCATAACTTAGCTGAAGTATCACTTTTTTTTAGATCTATCAGATTCAGATAGAGGGTTTGATTTTTGGGATAAGGGTTTGGAGGAGGCCGAGGGGTTCGACCCCAGGCCAAAAGACAACCCAATTCGTGATATAAATAAATTAGGTAGGGGTTGATAAATATTCCGCCCTTGAACTTGACATTCTAAATTTCGACTCCAAAGTTTCACAATTCAGACCTGGCCAACCACCAGCGCGTCGAAAAAGGCTCCACAAAAATGCACAATTACATCACATCGCAACCAGTTAAGCGCATTCGAGATGTTCGCAAAGAGGCATGCTCAGGTATACGCACATACATTCCAGTTCCTTAATCTAACGGTTACTAGAGGCAGCCACGACTATGAAGTGTTGGCGACTTCATTTTTCTTGGCCTCGGTTGACGAGGGCGAGTGTTCAGCCCTCTCCAACACCGCCTGGTCTTCCCACCGACAGCGTAAGCTCAGTGTATTACAGCTGAGTTGGATAGGAGTCGCAAGTCGCCGACGAAAATTCGAACAAAATTTCTTCTCTGGCTGGGATTTGAATCCCCGACCTTTCGACTGAGTCCAGCAGCACGCTAACCACTACAATACATACTGCACAGTTGCACATCCTTATCACCTCGCGTTATCTCACCCTCAATCGGCGACGAGATGACCCCACGTGCTGCTGACGATACAAAGACAGAGGCAAGAAAGAAGTGATTAATTTCTCAATTAGTTAAGTAATTATGTCTTAGGCCTAATTAAGATTATATGCGCTTAGTACATGCACGCCGTTTCTGCACTTATAAGGATCACTCTGACCTGGACGAACGAAAAAAGTGGAGAAATGAAGACTTACAAGAAAGGTGTTAGGGTGGGGAGAGAGTGACGACTGGGTTTGGTCGTGGAAATCAAGTAGGACCTACATGTACGTATGATGTAAGCATATATCGTTGCACTCTGTCTCTCTCTGTCTGTCTCTCTGGTTGTCTGTCTGTATGTATGTCTGTCTATATATGTGTATAAGAAATATATGCTGCTCTATTTAGCCGTGGTTGGAATGGGAACGCTTCTGTGTAGCTTATCTGAAGTGGCGCTATATAAAAACTCCTCAGTAATATATAATATGTATATACAATACACATGAATGTTTGTGTGTATGTATAATTGTATATATTTGTGCTACAGATTATTTCTTCACAGAAGGGCATCTTATTAATGGAAACAATGTTCTAAAACAAATCGACTGAGTCTGCCATACGATAGTAAAACATTAAGGGCCGGGTAAAATACGGTGTTGTAAAGCCAGATAAAAGACGTAAGTAAAAGAAGGCGCAGTACGGTACGAAGAGCAAAAACAAGATCTGCGAAGGTAAGGCAATTAGGGCAAGGTATAAGACAACAAGGCAAGGCAAGGCAAGGCCAAGGTAGGGTACAATAAGACATCAGAGGTCGTCCTTGAAGGAAATTCGTACAATGACCTACTTTGGATCCCTTCCTCCCCTTGTCCGCGTTCGCGATTATCCTCCCCCCATTAACCTCCCCTTTGCGACGTCCACAATGCAGTGCAGTACTAAGTCCTCTAATAGGTGAACCGCTTGCTCTTAGAGAGCTAACTGTGCTACGGCGGAGGGCGATTTGTTAATGCGACGTCCAGGATAGCAACTCTCCAAAGCACTACAAACTACCTTATTGGGGGTGACTACGAACCACTCCTTCCCACACCACCTACACGGATGTCCTTTAAGGTAAAAGGACAAAGAGGGATGGACCATTGAAGACTCGGGTGACGAAGACATTCCAAGGAATCTGAAGACGATATTTCAATCACTTAAGCCGTTGGTTTCAAAGAAACTTAGTCACCCATGTGAGAAACTTCATCGGAATTTCATTGAGGTGACACGTGAATAAAATCTCTGTCTGTCTGTCTGTCTGTCTGTATCTTTCGTGCTTTAACGCGCGCCGTCTCTCTCTCACGCTTTCTATATCTATGGCTGTGTGTCCTTCTCTATCTCCTTTTGGCCGTGTCCATCTCTCTGTCTGCCAGTGTTATGTCTCTGTCTCTGTATGGCTGTGTCTTCGTCTCTTTGTCCCACCCACTCGTCGTGTTGGCTCTCGATTCGTTGTAGGTTCACGGGTCGCTGGACCCGAAAGGGGTTTTCAGCAAAGGAGGATAAGGGGGTGAAAGCGAGGATCGTAAAAATTTTTTACGGTTTCTCAAGACGATTCTATGAATCATAAACTCACAACGGACAGACAATCAGATAGACAGACGCAGTCAGTCATAGACAGACAGACAGACAGACAGACAGACAGACAGACAGACAGACCCAGTTAGTCTCATTAATTTATATACACCCTACACAAACAATAGCAACAATTCAAAACCAATTGAAGCTCAACTTTTTGCAAACCACAATGAAAAGTATATATATATATATATATATATATATATATATATATATATAGAACATTTAACATGGAGCAATGTGCACATATGTACTTATGTACATCAATGCACAATATACAATATGCATATGGTCAAGAGCAACAACATCCGAAGATGATGGAGGCCAGTTCAAACACGTGATGACCTGGCCTAATTAATCACAGGAACCAATGAGATTCGTGCAAATTCGGTTAGCATTATTACATAATGATGTTATTATCATCAGAGGGTTTTACGGGGTCAGGAGCAGTGCAAGAGTTGTAATGTAACATATGGTAATGCACAATCTTATGCAAATACATATCATTGTTGACCAATCATCTGCTTACTGCCAGATCCGTCATGCCTGTAGGATTACGTACCATTCCCTTTCGGCCATGATTTGTTTAGCTAAAGCCCAGGTCTCGACTACTGCAATTCGCTTCTAACTGGCCCTTCGAAAGCTATCTTGATGAAGCTTCAAAGTGTCCAAAATACCTTGACCATAGCGAACACGATATAACTCCAATATATGAAAATATACGTGTCACGGATCCTTAAATCACTGTATTGGTTGCCCATAGAAATATGAAAGAATATAATAACTTTCAAGACTGGGTCAATAATACACAAGACCTCAGTCAACCTTACTATCTTCAGTCTATACCCACCCCAAAAGGTTTGTCTCTACTCGACCAGGTCTTCGGAATTTCTCAATCAGTCAATTCCGTGGACAAGGGAAACTTTGAGTAGGTGCACCTTTTCTGTTGCTGACCCTAGGCTCTGGAACAGTCTTCTGACAAAAGTTTGCTCTACAGTCTGTTGTGGACTTCAGGTCTCCACTAAAAACTCGTCTTTTCCTCAACTCACTTCCTCTGTAGGCTGTTCCCTCTCCGATTCCCTTCTGGACTTTCAACTAGACTTGCCCTAGAATTTGGCTTCCACTTCAGTGTTTGCTAAGTCATAGAAGTTAAGTTATAGATGTCTTTAGATTATTACATACACATAAGTGTACTGGCATTTATCGATCCGTATGTATGTTTGGCTATGTATATACCAGTATGCATAGGTTGGAATGTATGCAAGTACTAGTATGTATGTTCCAGTATGCATTTGTTGGAATGTATGCATGTATCAGCATGTTTGCACTGGTTTGCATTAACAAGTATGCATCTACTGGTAATGTGTATGTATGTGAGCATGTAACAGGGCACATTTTTAAGTGGCTCTTAAAAATGCTGAATGTTGTCTCCACACAACCTAACAGTTCGTATGCCCTCTTCAGGGAAAACATTATCACAACGTTGAGTTCACGAGAACAAAGTTAGATTTTGTAAACATGCTTTAATACAACATGTGTTCGGATATAACACGATGTTCTCGTGTTTTCTAAACATATGTAAGCACACCCATCAAAGCAGAAATCACACACACACACACATATATATATATATATACATACATATGTGCATACAGTTTAAGATATATATATACATGCATACAATTTGATATATAATACATGTATACATATACACACATATATATATACACATGTATATATATGTTTGTATATAAACTAGGGACTCTCCATACGGTTTCTACAAACACTTGAAGCTGGTCTCCTCTGCCAGGGTCGGTCTCAGAGTGCCTGAGAGGGCATCGCGGAGAGGTACTTCGTAAAAGCTCCGAATCAAATGAATAAAATTATATATAGAATTTATGTTTGTATATGGATTTTATCAACAGAATACAGAATGCTCTTAACAAAATTTATATATAGAAATTATATCATATTTATATATATATATATATATTGAATTTATAATATAAAATATAGAATGCTCTGAGTAAAATTTATATCTTAGTTTATTATATTATCATATAGTATTTGTAGTACAGAATATAAAATGCTCTTAATAAAATGTATATATAGAAATTAAATATATATTATATTTTTATATGAATTGAGGCGTTGAGCGCCAGAGTGGCCTAACCCCATTGGACGTAGTTTTGAGAAAATGTAAAAATAAGATTTGAATGCAAAGCATAAATCAGATAATTATGTTTTATGCGGTTTTTAACTATTAACCAATTACTCTGATCCAAGTGGCATTTCCATGCTGGTTGTAGACTAAAAGTTGATTACTATGTTCACTTTATGAGGTTATTTGTCAAGGTCAAGTGTGGGTTAGGCCACTCTGGCACTTACGAAATTCAACGAATTCCATATGCTTTAATATTGATAAACCACTTTATGTTTTATAGTGATTAACCAACAAGAGTAAAATGAATTATTGCTAACTGAAATAGCATTCAGCACAATTTTGCCCATAATGGATCAGTTATACAGCCGAGTCTCCGTCCATGACATCGGAACATGGGCGGCATGGGCGTCCGGAGGGGGGCGCAAGGGGGCGCATTTGCGCCCCTGGATTTTGCAAATATTTTATAAAAATAAAATCTTTTGATTATTTTTTTTTATTACAACAGTCCCAACACGATTTTCAATGCGAAGAAACACTTAATTATTTAAGTAAAGTTCTTGATCATCATTTTTTTCTATGCAAATTTTTTCTATGCAAATGCGTCCTCCTCCTAAAAAAATTTGCGCCCCCCTAAAAAAATTCCTGCGGACGCCCATGATGGGCGGTAGTATAAACTCGTACTGTTGCTACTATTATTGTCTCATTCACCTTCTCCAATACTAAAATTATTGTTATCCGACAATGATTTTATCAAATCACCGTTAAACCAACACTTTTACGGCTTTTGGCGACAATTTTTCGGTGAGCGATATTAAGGCACGTAACGCGAACAACAGGGTTTTAGAGGGTTAGGCCACTCTGGCATTAGCATGCTGGCCAGTGCCAGAACAAACTTTCCATAGACTAGCGAATACAAAGAAGAATGTGGGTTAGGCCACTCTGGCACTTGTAGATACACAGTAAATGAATTGATTGGCGTCATAAACACCATATTGGAAAATTTGAGGGTTAGGCCACTCTGGCGCTCAACGCCTCAATTTATATATAGAATATAGAATGCTCTTAATAATATATATATATATATAATATATATATATATATATATATATATGCCACTACCAGTTTTAAGTTTAAAAAACTAGCACACTTCAACACAACCCTCTAGAGAAAAACTCCTCCAAATCAGGGTTTCAATTGTCAAATCTGAACTGGGGAATTGGGGAGGGGTGAAAATTGCTTACACGTACGGATGTCCCGACCGGAATTTCTTACGTACCTAAAACCTGTATGTCCTAAATTGTAGTGGGTGTGGGTGTATTCGATCCTTAGCTGTGTCTAAAAATTGAACAATGAAGAATACTTACTGGAAAACTCTGGAGTTTTCAGAAGATTTATAGGAAAAATTATGACTTAACAAACACTGAAGTGGTCTAAATGAAAACAGGAAAAAAACAAAGCAGTAGTTTTGTTAATTAAGCAAATAAGAAACTGTGCTGATGTGCGGAGGCGCCGGAGTGGTCTACCTTAACCCCAAGCTAATTTTTGAGAATTAACTGTAGGGGTTGAAAAATGAACCGGATGGGGCTGAACCCTCCCAACCTCCGACAATTCAATCCCTGCTCAAAATCATGGTCCAGAGGCCGAAAGAAGTTTTGGCCGAGGCACCGCCAAGACCACAGCAAACACAGAATACCTACTCTAAACCTTAGCTACTCGTTCACAGACTCTGGAAAGATGTGGGGCTGAGTTAGCACAATTGGTGGGTTCTCTTCAAGCCTTGTATATATTCAACATCTGTAGTGCTTGCCAGCGTTTCGTGCACACGGCCAAGTTGTTGATGGACTACGAGTACAAGGCCAGGATTAGAATCCAAGACCAAGCACATCTGTCATTACCACTACACCAGTAACACCACATACACATAAAAATGCATTGAAGAAGTTAAGTATATCACCACCCAACAAGATTTTAATATTATATATATATATTTATATATATATATATGCATATAAGTGTGCATATATATATCACATCATATATGCACCTACACACAATATTTTATGTATGCATATTTAATATATATACATGTACTTTTGTATAAGACTGACATAACACATTCAAATAAACAAAAGATATGCATATATATGTATATATATACACTTGTACAATCAAACAAATATGCAGTGTGTGTACATTTGATTATACTAGTTCATGTATATTAATATACATTACAACACAGCTATATTTATATTATGTATATATGTTATATATATATACATATATGCATGTATATATATAAATATGCATGCATTTGTGGCAGATGAATAAAAGTGTTTTATGCTGAAGCTAGAATCATTTGATCGTTTAGGTGAATTCCAGTTCAGAAGGCAATAGTTACGAGACTTTGGATCGAAGAGCCGAAGATTATTCAGCCGTAAGATCATTCGCCGAGCCGCTTATCTGAGCTGCTTCTCCTAATCAGCCAGATCTCCCCCTCCGCAACCGATGACATGCATCTGGTGCTGCAGTTCCAACTGAGCGATTAGAACAGTTCCACTTAAGCGATCAGAGTAGTTCCGCTTGACTGATCAGAGCAGTTCCGCTTGAGCGATCAGAGCAGTTCCGTTTGAGCGATCAGAGCAGTTCCGCTTGAGTTATCAGAGCAGTTCCGCTTGAGTAATTAGAGTGGTTCTGCTTGACCGATCGTAGTAGTTTCGCTTTAGCGAGTATTGCAGTTCCACCTGAGCGATCATCGGAGCATGCACAACTCAAGGCGAATGGAAACTGTTCGTTAATGGAGCCGCAAGCAAATCAGGAACTTGGAACTGTCAGAGATGGTCGATGGAACGGACGAAGGATCCCAACTGAATCTTGCGAAGAAAGGAACGACTGACTGGCAAAGTCGTGCAACCAGACTGGACGGACCTGGATCTCGGTCAAGGGCGCGGCGACATGGATGGCTTCCGTCGGAGTTGGTTCCATTTGAGCAACCGTGCTGTGGAGTGCTGGTTGGGTAGGTACCGGCACAGCGAAGAGGCCGGAGTCGCCTTCGACGTGGCGGATCGCTTCGACGATTGTTTCGAGGTTGCGTCGCCACATGGTGCTGTTGTGGAGGTCCTTGGACGAGGTGGTTGTGGTGGTGGTAGGGAGCACAAGGGCAAGGTCAAGGCTCGAGGTGTCTGATGCACTGGAAGAGAAGGAGGATGATGAAGACGATGACATCGTTCGTTGGTATGACAACGGCAGCTGCGGAGGTGGTGGCTGCTGCTGTAGTTGCTGAAACATAACACATCACTGTTGATAGCATAGGAGAATAACAGCTGGAATTAATATAGAGCCTCATTAATGCAACAGAAGAAGGAGAGAGAACAGCACTGCCTTAGGCTAGTCAAAGAGGCATACCATGGGTATGCAGTGTTAGCGACTTCTGCTTTCTTAGACTAGGCATACGAGGTCTGGTGGCCAGTCCTCTCCCTCGTCATCTCCTCTTCCCACCAACATTTTACGATCAGTGTACACATCATTTTGAACCCCCGACCTCTCAGTTGACAGTCCAGCACGCTAACCATTACACCCCTAATGCAACAGAATGGAAGAATCAGTGTTTAACATGTTACGGCAATCAGAACCACTGACATCCATCTGACCTTACGGCAGTTCGCAGTAATATGGACTGGTGATTGAATCCAAGAGTTTCACAACATCTTATGGTTACGCAGGCAGTTTGTTTGTTGGTAAGAAAAATTGTCTGTACAGTTCTCAATATTTGGCTGATATGTACAATATGTACATAAGGCGATCACAGCAGAAATGGTTTCCAATGTTTAACGACATTTTTGGCTGCCAGAGTTGTTGACATTAATTGTAATCACACAGATGGTCCATTTGTTCAGACAGTGTTAGCGATTCATAAAAAGTGTCCGCTGAAAACGTTTTAAAGGTGTCTAAAGCGGTATTGTATTATTATGAATTGTTTAACGTCATCTTGTTAGCGATTCATAAAAAGTGTCCGCTGAAACCGTTTTAAAGGTGTCTAAAGCGGCATTGTATTAATATGAATTGTTTAATGTCATCTTGTTAGCGACTCATAGTGTCCGCTGAAAACGTTTTAAAGGTGTCTAAAGCGGTATTGTATTATTATGAATTGTTTAACGTCATCTTGTTAGCGATTCATAAAAAGTGTCCGCTGAAACCGTTTTAAAGGTGTCTAAAGCGGCATTGTATTAATATGAATTGTTTAACGTCATCTTGTTAGCGACTCATAGTGTCCGCTGAAAACGTTTTAAAGGTGTCTAAAGCGGTATTGTATTATTATGAATTGTTTAACGTCATCTTGTTAGCGATTCATAAAAAGTGTCCGCTGAAACCGTTTTAAAGGTGTCTAAAGCGGCATTGTATTAATATGAATTGTTTAACGTCATCTTGTTAGCGACTCATAGTGTCCGCTGAAAACGTTTTAAAGGTGTCTAAAGCGGTATTGTATTATTATGAATTGTTTAACGTCATCTTTTGGCCGCCAGGGCCGTTGACCTGACCTCACGCCGAATCAAAAGAACATCTTGGACTGGAAGGCACATTAGCGGACTTTCGCAGTCGATTAAGATATAGCACCAATCGTAACTTTTTAAAGGTGTCTAAAGCGCTATTCTATTATTAATTGTTTAACGACGTTTTGTGACTACCACAGCCATTAACGTTGACTGCCATGAAGTTGATGCCAAGTGGCAATAAAACGCAGTTGATCAATATACATAGTTAGTTGAAAAATTTTTAAAGGTGTGTAAAGTGGTATTTTATTATTAATTGTTTAGCGACATCTTCTGGCTGTCAGAGCCATTAACGTTAACTGCCATGAAGTGGATGCGGAGTGGCAATAAAATGCAGTTGATTAATATATAGGCCCTACAGTCAGTTGAACAAGTTTTAAAGGTGTCTAAAGCGGTATTCTACTTTTGTTTAACAGCATCTTTTGGCTGCCAGAGCCATTACCGTCGACCGCCACGTTACCTCACAGATAGTGATCGAAAAGTGGAGATTAAACGCAGTTGAGTTTTCATTAATTTTTTCCAAATATTGTAGACGAGTAACACATAACGTCCGTGTCTAAAGCGAATAACGTATTATAAATTATTTAACATCTTGTAGCTACCAAAGCTGTTAATATCGACATTTACCGACTCTACAAAATCCAGACAGAGAACCTAGTGATAGACATGGAGAGTTTCTCTTTAACGACGCTGTGTTATACCGAAGATAATTAGCGTCGCCCTCCTCTTTTATCCAGGCTTGGGAATGGCACTACCAAAGTACGCATAGTGACGGTTACCTCGTAGTATTTTCTTGTGTTAACGACATCTTATGGCTACCACGGCCCCTGACGTCACCCTCCTCCTTTCTCCATGCTTGGGTCTGGCACTACCTTGCACTATCACGACTACGTTGTAGTGGAGCGCATAAAATAGCGTGGAAACAAACGTTTTAAAGGTGTCTAAAGTAGACAGTGCATTATCATCTCTGGCTGAACTCTTTTTGCCTCTTTTCTGAAAGCGCTTCAAGGCAATTCTGTTCGATCGTAGTTCCATTCTGTTACGTCGGGAACGCCTCTGACGAGTCTCTCTTGGAGTGGCGCTATATAATTTGCAATTACAGTTAGCCATCCGGTGTCCGAAACGACACCCTATTGCTGTCAGGGCCGCCGACGTCGACCTGACCCTACCTTAATCATGACCTTACCTTAATCGTTAGTCTGGTTGGATTTGAAACATACGAAATATTAGTAACCGGAGCAGTTTACAACGGACGAGGGGGAGGTCATTGGGTTGCCCCCACAACGGTTATTGAAGTTGAAAACGAAACGTCAATGAAACCGAAAGAAGCTAGATAACGTCTATAGGTATAAACTATCTGCCTTGGCTCAATAGCCGCTCCCCTTGTAAACTTGCATGTCCACTGCTATATATACATATGTAAATATATAATTTCATATATATATATAGTTAAATAAAATATATGAATATACACAACTAAATATCAATGTACAGACGAGTAACTATATTTATAGCCAGTGGTTGGTCGAAAGTAAAACCGATGACGCAGCGCGATGTATTGCAGGACACCAATAGCCATCAGATTCTGGCATGTCAACTGAGGCAGGGAGGGATGGGCGGAGAGAGGGACGATTGAGGGACGAAGAGCTGGGATTGACATTGAGTTTCCCCACCATTTCCCGAAATGCACTTAGGCGATCATAACCAAAGCCGGTTTAAAAAAAACAGGACGTAACTAGAAGCAGACAAGAATGACCATGTGTCATAATCATTGACATATATCACGATTTAATCCTGTAATGTAAGGTCAACGTGAACTGTTCTGGTAGCCACAAGATGTCATTAATCCGTATTATTATTATTATCATTAATAATAATAATAACAATAATAATAATAATAATAATACTTATATTATTATCATACCTATTATAATTATTTTGGGGCCTTGGAATTGTTAAAATTTTTACGTGTTTTTTTTACATAGTGTGCGTTCATGTAGGCCTAGGCCTATGTGCGTTCATATAATTGTGCGAGTGTGCGTTTTTTCAGCCTACGTATAAATTTCTGACGAGTTCTTGGTCACTACAGACGATTAACAAACAATTGTTAACATGTAGTAGGCTACTTCCTTGATGGTTGTAATTTAACTTCATTAAAAGGATCTACTGTAGGTTCATCACGTGTCACGAACAGCAGGCAGCCGCCGCTTGCTAAGTATTTGACCCCAGCGTTTGAACCCTATGCATATTCACGAGTCGTAGGCCCACGCATAATCGGACTAAGCTGGACAATTTACGTTAATAATCCGTATTAATAAGTCATATCGTAATGCATATTCGTAAGTGATATTAATATCATTCGTCATATATGTTTAGCAAAAAGACGCTTGAGTTTCGGTTATTAACTTTTTGAATGTGTGGCATGGGCTGTTATGATCACTGCTGCCGGATTTCTGCTTAAAGTTCCTATACATAATTAATGTATAATGAATATTCATAAGTAACCTTAATTGCTCATGTTTTGTCTCGTCGGCGAACGCTTCACTCTGACGACTTTCGGTTATAAATTAACTTTTTTCGCACGTGAATAATTTATTACTAAATATCTTTTCGTGCTAATCTGCTCAGGATAAAATATTGTCACTTGAAAGTCATAATATCTCCGGAATGCAGCGGTAACTCGGTTCAAAATAGTTTTCGCACGTGACGCGTCATTTAGTGAGGTCAAGGTCGGTATTTTAATGGCGCGCGTGCAGGCATAAGGCCGTCATTCTGTCGCCCAATAAGAGGACCTCGACCCGTTTACCTACGTTTCTATAGCGACTGCACACACGGCCTCGACCCAGTTTAGTTGTCAATGACTCGTAGCATCGAAGAAAGGACGCATTGTTGCTCGGCGCGTAGCCATGAAGGTCATCATCAACTGCGATACGAGGATCTTCTTAAACCACGGTCTAGCGGTTAGAAACCCTGACACTACCAGTCCGTGCCAATACTGCCAGGTAGCGTCAGTCCCACGCCTGGAGAAAGGAGGAGGGCTACGTTAACGGCCCGGTAGCCAGAAGATGTTGTTGAGCACTGGGACCAGTAATACGTGTACTATAGCGGTTAGCGTGCTGGCCACTTTCCCTTGTATGCCGAGGCTAAGAATAACGAAGTCGCTAGCACTGCCATTCGCGGTTGCCTTAAGGGGCTGGTCATCTCCACCATGTTGGAGCCTTCACCCCTGCAGTCTGTTTGAATGGGCATCCCCTATTTTGGGTTCCCCCGTATGGACTGAATTAGCTCTGCAATTTGCCTTGGGTCCCATTTCAGACTGCAGGGTCCGGATTCCACAACTTCCGCAATTAGACTAATTATTCTCTCAGTAGACAAATATAACATGAAAACTCAACTGTATGCACCTACAGTTAAGGCCACATAATATGCTTGGGTTGGAAACACTGCTTTACCTACATTCACTATATTCTGTATTGCCATACCATACCCTCCCTCACATTCTCTAACCTTAAGAGTAACTTACCTTGTCCTACTGTAGCCTACCTCACTTATCTACCTACCCTTACCTTACCTTAATGTTACCTTAACTCAATGTTACCTTACCATCTAATATATATATATATATATATATATATATATATATATATATATATATATATATATATATATATATATATTACTGGTCATATTGTTTGATTGTAATATGTTTGCCATGTATAGCACTGTGCTTTTAAAGAATATACTTACTTACTTATCTTACCATATACCATACTGTGCCTTCCTTCATCTTACCCTATCTTACTGACATAATTACTCTTGACCTTTCCCTGACCTTCACTTTCAAAATCGGCGTCAGTCATCATACCTCGAGCCTTTCTCTGTCCATCTCGATGCTCAGCCTCAGGCTCCTCTCCTTCTCCAGCTGTTGTTTCAGGTCGCCCACCTGTCGCTGTAGCTCCGAGATGACCACCTTGCTGCTGCTGCTGCTACTGACCACGACCTCATCCGTCGATGCAAACCCTATACCCTCGTCGGATGACGACGATTCCGTATCCCTCCATCGTTTCCTCGATGGAAAGGACGTGGGAGAGAGGCGCGACGAGGAGATGCTGCTACTGTGACACCGTCGACCCGGTTCGGCGCCTGTGAGCACCTGCTCCAGGTGACGTTTGTCGGCAATCAGCTGCTGCTTGTCTCGCGTCAGAGAATTGATGAACTCGGCGGCGTACTTGAGAATGGCGGCCTGCAATACAATACAACCATTTCATGCAATACAATAAAACTGTATTTGAAAACAATGCAATACAGCACAATTGTATTTGATACAATGCAATACAACTGTATTTGATACAATGCAATACAACTGTATTTGATACAATGCAATACAACTGTATTTGATACATTGCAATACAACTGTATTTGATAAATGCCATAAAACCGTATTTGATGCCATACAATAAAACTGTATTTGATACAATACAACTGTACTTAATATTGCCCTCCTTCCAAAGTTCAGAAGTGCACACAAAGCAGCACATCAATTATTAATGTTAGATCTATTATGCATCTATTAATAGCCACTACCAAAAGACCAATCGATTGCACTGAGCAATTATTGTCACTAAAGGCCCTGCTCAAGGTCTCTACACAGTGACCGCATCAATGTTGGCTGAAACCCCCTACTCTCCACATCACATGCCAAACGCTCTAACCAATCGGCTATGCTGCTGCAGCAACACAAGGGAGGGAGTGGTCACCAATTCAAGAAATTATCTGATGAATAGTAATCAGTGAATGCAAGAATGCATGAGTGAATGACTGTAACCTGGTGCATCGTCAATGAATGAATGAATGAATGAAAGAACAAATGAAACAACTGGTCCAGGTACTGAATGATAAAAGAACGAATGGTTGAATTAATCGTCTAACGAATTATGAGCAAATGAACGAACAATTCCAGCCCCAATTTGTCAATAATTGGGGCAATCACTAATGAATGACTGAATGTAATAAATTAATAATTGGTAAGTAAATGAATTAATTATCAGATGAGTCATCCGTGACTGATAAACAGACTGACTGACTGAATCATATGCAATCAAATATCAATTGCTCATTTGCTTAAACAATCAGTAACAGAGCACACACCGTCATCAACTGGAGTTTGACTGTGCTTTTGCTGTACTCAAGACCACAAGTAATTAATAATTAATAATTAATTAACTATTACTAAATAATAACTAATAAATAACTAATAAATAATTAATCAATAATCAATAATTAATAATAAATTAACTAACTAATTATTAATCAATTACTGAAAATAAATAATAAGTAATTAGTTATTAATTTATTAATAAAGGATTAACATGTGCTTAAATAGCACCATAAAAATCATCAGTGTGAACAAAGTCATGGATGAGTGAGTAATTCGTGAGCAAGAAACTTGTCGGACCTTGCTGAGTTTTTCGCCCATCTTTGGGCAGACGATACTTCGAAGCGACTGGAAGCCAGCGTTGATGCTCTGCATCCTCTTTCGCTCGTTGCTGTTGGCGATCTCTCGCCGATTCCTACGATCGGAGTCATAGTGTCCGCGATGCCTGGACAGAACAAGAACGCACCCCTTTAATACACATAAAAACGCACCCATCAATGTACATAATATATTTTTATATATATAATTACATAATATAGACCTGTGAGTTATATACAAACACTATATAGCCATACTGGTACTTATATATTACTCATATATTAATTATTCTTAGATAAATACTTAGACAGATTTACTCATGCACTAGAGACAGACAGACAGACAGACACACACACAGACAGACAGACAGACAGAGACAAACACACAGATATACAGAGACATTGAACAGATAGAGACAGACTGACAGATATAAAAACAGACAGCCAATGAAAACTCTCCACCAAGCATTTCCAGGAAGTGATGCTGTACCCTTCCCAATGCCCCGCCAACCCAACAACATGCATATTCATGTATCTTTCATGCATATTCATGAGCAACAACAAGTCCATAATCCAAGTGATTTGCGATGGCAGCAAACCCGTACAGTGCAATCAGGGCAACGGCTAGACATCGAAAATACGAAGGACACGTGGGCAAGCTGTAAACGCGCGATGATCCCATTGTTAGAAAGACAATTACAAAATTATATTCCGTCTAATTAACACTTTTACAGCATATAGGCCTACAAAAGAGAAATTTACTCTCAACTTTCTCAAGCACGTGTTATAAATAATTAGTAATTTCTATTGTGCCGGTTTTAATCGTAATCATAAACTCCAAATTTTTAAAGCGCTGTTCAAAAGCTAAGCACAAAGCCCCAACTTATTCACGAGCGCTGCGTCATATCAGAGGGGTTGTCCAGAGATCGATGTTCATTGGAAGTGCGAGTCTGGTTGTCAGAGAGACTAGAGAGAGGAAGAACAGCTGTTAAAGTTAAATGCAGCTGTTAAATGCAGCTGTCTATTCAACCGATGGCACACCAAAACATAACCGCCATCGAGAAGCTCAGTCAAATAAGGAGGAATAATAGAGACACAAGCACGCATAATTACAGAAGCACCAACAAGGACACCATAGACTAAAATTTATAGGACCGTGACAGCTTTGGTCTGGCACGAATGAATATTAATATATTTCTGAATATTAATATAATTCATGAATATTAATATTATTTATGAATATTAATATAACTCACGAATATATATATATATGTACATTACGAATACCAATTTTGAAAGGTGATAATCAGAGTATAAAGTATTCGTCTAATTATATAATTTTCAAACCCAACAGAGATAACTACAGGTGTAATCAAAGTCTATATCCCCATTGAACATTGCTATTTCTTTGGAAACGCAGAGACTGCTTCGACTGCAAGAGGCATTCAAACAGCGACGTACTACAGTACTCACACAAACACACACATATATATATACACTGCTGCCATCTGAAGGTAACAACCATGAAATGCCCTCTCTGTCTGTCTGTTTGTCCGTCTGCATATTGCCAGTCATGCATGCTCTGACATATGCACGCCTACTCTACAATAAAATTCCATTATTCAAACATATATATATATATACATCATTTTTAACCAGGACAATATAAAATTACTATAAAAATATAGAAAATTACTATAAAAATATGGTTAAGAACTTTACTATGTATAGAATAGCTGTAGTTCTTCGGTCTTCATGTAATATATATATATGTGTGTGTATATATATATATGCATGTATATATATCATAAATAAATATATAAGACTTTAACTAAATCTACAGTGCAATAGATATATATATATATATATATACACATATATATATATATATGCAGTTATTAATAACTGACAAATGAACATCACTGGATATATGGTTCCAGACTTAATTCAAAAAGGCACACTGCCATCATATATATATATATATGTATATATATATATATATTATGTATATAGCAATGTACATACGTATATAAATACATAGTAGCTAAGAAGCTCGGACTGTCTGCCTTCTTATAGAAGCAAATATTTGCTGCACAGAACACAAAGAGATGAGACACAGTCAACTCATTCATCATGACAATTATTTGCAGGGTAAAGGAATTTACCTAGTGAAATATGCATATATACATACACACAGGCACAATAACATACATCTGTAATATATTATATCTATAGAGAGATAGTATATCCAATAACCTGTGTTTTATTAGGGCGTTATACCATACTGCACTTTACACTGTCTAGTCTTAGGCACGGTGGCGTCCTCTGCTGAACTTTTTACTGTATATGTCAATGACATTATAGAAAAATTGAGAAGGTCCAACCATGAATGTCGGATTGGGGAGCTATTTTTGGGATGCATTATGTATGCTGACGACCTTATATTAATGTCGGCATCTCCCTGTGACCTACAAGACATGGTCGGCATTTGTGTGGAAGAATTAGAGATACTGATATGAAATTCAATGTCAAGAAATCTCAGGTGAGGAGGATTGGCCCTTGTTTTCGTACTGCATGTAAACTGATTAAATAGTGTTCAGATAAACTAAGTCGAAAAACTTAAATACTTGGGTTGTTCTCTTGTTTCTGCCACGTCATTTAAAGTTAGTTTGCATGAAATGAGAGTCAAGTTCTACAAATCTTTCAACTCTTTGTATAGTAAATGTTGCAGCTTCACTGAGTTTCAATTTCTACTCAATTTCTCTAAAATATTACTGCATCTTGTTACAGCTTATATTGCAAGCCATTCTTGCTCTACGAAGTGGAAGCTGTGAAGTGTGAACCTCAGTAACAGTGAACTGAACACACTAAACTACACCTACAGCAATGCCATCTCCAGGATCTTCCAGGCCACCCAATGCAGTGTTGAGGACATACTGCACTTCACGCAGGAACCAAACATTAAGGTCTGCTGGAAGTCAAGAAGAATAAGACTCTTTCGAAGAGGCCCAATTATAGGGAACACCACTGTTAATTTTTTTGTGTTGTCCCATGCACATAGTATAAGTTGTATTAAGGAAATGTGGACTATGTAATAATTACGTTTAATTAGTATAGTATGGGCAGGTCTACTACGATCCAGAGAAGGCTGTATAATTTGTTTCTGCACTACCATATTTGGTGAATAAAAGATTGATATATACAAAGATACCATATAGATATAAAACTATTATATATGTCTTATATATCTGTATGTATAAAACATGCCTTTGTAATAAGACTTTTTACCGCCCTCTTTAGCTCCCGAGGGTTACGGCAAGGAGGGCTAGACATTTCTACTCGTTGGGTAGAGCAAGCGTTGCACACTAGTCCTCATTGGGTGGGGTATACGGGTGGTGAAAGGAGAGATTGTTGAAGGCAACAGGGCAATTACTGAGGAGGGACGGGACGAAGGGGTCTGTACAGTGGTCCACAAGACATTTAAACGACCTTCACCTCGTCTTTCAACCGATCCGCCTTCTCTGACGAACATCAGACACAGGCATGACTGAGCATTTCTTCGTCCGACATGAAACTGGGGCGAAATGACGTCAGAGGTTGAGAACTAGTAACCCTTCACAGACCATTCATTACCCCATCAACCGGCGGCGACCCCTCTTCTAAAGATCCGGTTTACTATTCAACAAGTACCTATGTTGGCCTATAGTTGTTTCACTTCAGTTTCTGTCTTTGTCTGTCTATGCGTGTCCGTCTGTGTGTGTATCTGTCTGTGTGTGTCTGTCTTTGTATGTGTATCTGTCGTCTGTGTTTGTGTGTCTGTCTGGGTCTGTCTTTGTATGTCTGTCTTTGTGTCTGTCTATCTGTGTCTGTCTTTGTGTGTCTGTCTATCTGTGTCTGACTTTGTATGTCTGTCTTTGTGTGTCTGTCTGTCTGTCCCCGTCACTGTATGTGTCACAATAAATTCGCTGTTTCCGTCTGTTCCTGTCCAGTCCAGAGTACTATGGCTGGTCATGGGGTGCATATGTATGTCTTAATTCGTCTAAGTGTATGCCCGGGTAGGTCTTATGTAACTGAGAACGAAGCTCCCTCTCCTAACTACACGAAATTGTAACTAATAAAGCCAAAAGTTAGCAACTTTCCCCCAGAGCTGATCTTCACCTCACCTCCAATGGCGACTATCACGTATTACAGCTGTTTTGGCGATATATTAGCGACTCTTTCCTTCTCTAAAACTCGACGAAGCTTCCTCAACCTCACTTCCGTTCCGGGGAAGCCACGGAAGTTCTGGGCATTCCTGCAATAACCCCCATCCATCCACTCAGCCGCAACAATCGGACCATTGATCTGTTTAAAGTGCGACCTTAATTAGAGACCATTTTATCACGCATTCTAGTAGCACTGAACACCTCGTCCGACCCTTTGGCAACTTGCCAGGAAAACCCGTGATCAGTCTAGACGGAGGGAGGCGTACGGCGCAGCACGGCTCAGGCGACCTAATTATAGGCTGCGATGAATGGCCACGCCCACTCCTCCGCCCCGCCCGCCCACGTTCGATGACGTGCGCATACATGCATTAAACGGGTGCCTATGAAAATCGTCCACCGTGGAATTTTAGCCCTGAGGCTGCGTTGTTCTGGTTAGATTGCGTCCTACGTTCTAGATAATTCTACCAATCGAGGCTTCCGCCTTGCGTCGTCATTGGAGGTCGTGATATCAAGTAGCCCAGGACCCAGTTTCCTCACGATGACCAATAAATTATCTGCCTGCATGTTCTCTGCAACGGTGGACCGACTCATTGTCCGTTCCGGGTCATTCGGCCCAATAGGGCCCACATCTGGTCTGAAGGACACGTCATCCATGCGCGTTGGATTAAAGATGGCGGCAATTCAAAGATGAAGCGAACACAGTTAATAAGCCAACATTTCTCAAACTCTCAATCAAACTAATAATGCCCTGAATCAATCAATCATTTAAAATGAAGAATTACCGTTCCATCTCGCTAACCCCTAGAGGTAACCATGGGTATGAAGAGTTAGCGACTTCATTTTCTTAGTCTATGTATACGAGAGTGGGTGCTTCTCCTTCCTCTTCTCATCCTCCCACCGACAGTGTAGTCAGAGTACTCATTATAAGTAATTTGGTTAGAGGGACCGATGGAGCCCAAATACTGAAACAAATTTCTGCAGTTGTGGGTATTGAACTCCGATCTCTCGGTTGATAGTCCTGCACGCCAACCACTGCACTATCGCGCACCCCATTCAAGCAATCCATAATCCTCTTGACTAAGCAGTCGCGCATGCCATTCAATTATTCATCCGTATGAATAACTGAAGGATTGAATGAAACATGCAAAGCAGCTTATTAGGATTATAAATGAATGGCTGCTTAAATATTTTAATAGCTTATCAACGACTGCTTAGGATTAACGAACAACACTTCATGCATGCGTGCCAGTGAATCAGACAGACAGACAGACAGAGAGACAGGCAGGCAGACAGACAGACAGACAGACAGACAGACAGCGCTTCGGGTTTAAGTTGCATTGACGCATTCATGACTCACGCTTCCTAGCTGATAAATAAAAAGTTTCGCATTACAAATATAAACAGTGGCAGTCAAACCCCCCCACCAGATGTCCTTTGCCCCCATCTCCCACTCAGAACTGAACCGGACGTGACCGAGAGCACCCCACGTGATCGCCCGGATGACCTTCGACTTCGAGGGTCAACAACGGACCTCGTCAGCTGATGTTAATTAGTTCAATCTCCTTTCACGGTGAATGTGCGCAATTTATAAATCCGGGCCTCCAGCTGAATTGCTAATTGTCGATGAAGACCAAATACCGATCGATCGATCGATCGATCGATCGATCAGTTGATTGATCTGGTAAGCGGACTGAGACATTTTCAAATACGTCCGCTTACAAAAGGAATCGAACCAGATTCAGACAATCAGCTGAGTGGACGAAAGTGTCTACTGCACCAGAACTATCAACTATCTTTCTGCCTGTCTCTGTCAGTCTACCTGTCTGTCTGTCTGTATGCATGTGAGTGTTAATGTGAGTATATATATATATATACACACATGTATGTATGAGTGTGTGCATGTACTATGGCTATATAAATTAATAACAAGACGATTTATATAGCGCCGTAGCACAGCCGAGGCCAAAAAATAGGGCGCTGTACATGTATGCATGGCGCATGTTTAGCCCATCAAAAGGTTGACGGGCTCTATAGACCTAAAGCACTAACCGAAGTGAACGCTAGATGCCACTAGTGACGCGGATATCTGGAAGTTTCTCTACGTCTCCTCAAGCGACAAAAATCCCGACCTTCGGACCACCAGTTCATCATCCTCTACACCCCACGCAGACTTCAATCCAGCTCCACAACGCCCACCATGGAAACATAAGTCGTCACTGCTTGAGTCATAACCACAAGAATCCCGCGCCGCCGCCTAATTCCGGAATCTTCCACCATTACATTGCGCATCTCGAAAGAACAGCCAACGTCCCTGCATCCCTCCCCTCGCGTTCCTCAGAGACGAAAAATTTGCCTTCGAGTAAATGGATTAGGGTCCGATTTCATGGATGCAACAACTCACTGGCGCCACCACGCGGCCAGTTCAGAAACTACTAACATCGTTCAAGTGCTTAGTAAGTAAGGCATTGTTAACACGCCGTCTGCCCATTAACTGAGCGATTAACATACGGCAAACGATAACTTAAAGGAGTAAAAATTCATGATCTAACTTCCATTATGTTCAATTTTAAACCAATCAGGAATTTGGGTCCCAAGAAATCCACGAAAAAAGCCATGGAATTCACAAAATGCCACGGCAGGCAGAAAGCCCATGGTACCCAGAAAGAACAAATGCCAGATTTTATTCACAAAGACAAGACCTGATGGAAAAAGACAATCTATTCAGAAAAACAAGATTAACAATTTATGTCAAAACCATGTGATATGTGGGGAAAAGCCAAGCAGCAACACAATCGATCGCTCCCACGCGTCTGACAACGTGCAACCCTCCGATTCGTCCGCGAGGCGGCGCCACGAAGGGTTCAAATCAGCGCTTTCCGATCGATCTCCAAGCACGCCGTCACGACGAACGAAACACGGATCCGAATACAAACGAATCGGGTAAAATAGTCGAGAATAATCGTCACCCACCTCTTGTTGTCAGTCAAAGGCCGCTCGCCGGAAGTGGCAAAACCATCCAGTGAGGCGTCAACGTGATCGCACAAATTGTCGTCATCCTCTTCGTCTTCGAATGACCGAGAAGAACTGAAAACGGGAGCGAAGCCGTCCATTTTGTCCGTTACGCTGACTGACTGACTGACTGACTAGCGCTCAGCTGTACGTTCGATCACACAGCGCGCGTACGCGTACAACCGTCCGAATGGCCGTGTTACGACCGACGCGGGTATAAGGCTAACAGCCAGCGATAGACAGGCTGGGCTCTGTCCGTCCTTGCCTACCCGACGCCTCCCACCTCCTCCTCCTCCTCCTCCTCCTCCTGCCCGGCCGCTAATTCTGACGGTTGGTATTTTATTGCATCAATTGATAGACGGACCAGCTGAGGGTCTACGCCCATCTGATAACGCCTCCCGTTGCACTCCCCTCCACTAAGCTAGCGTGGTTTTAAATCAGCTGGCCTGCAGCTGTGCAGCGCGGGCGCGCTAGCCAGTGGCGCGCTAGCCAGTGGCGCTAGGTGCAGGCTGCGGCTTGGCTGCGCTGCGCAGGATGTAGGAAGGGCTCGGGCTAAGAGCTTCACGCCGTTTGCCTACCGCTGGCTCACAGCTGAGCTTCAGCTGGCCTACAGCTGAGCTTCAGCTGTGTTTGCCTAACGCTGCAGGGAACAAAGTCGGAGCGTACATACATTAGATTTTGGCGGGAAGCAACCATTATGGACGCGATATTTCATTCATGGAAATATTAGCGGGCAAAGTTTGATCATCTTATCACTCGTTGTCGCCTGTAGCGACGATAAAAGGAGAGCTGTCTTTTGGAGTGACCTCGTTAGCAGCCCATCCCTACCTAATGGCTATAGGCCGAACTTCAAGTTTTACCTCTATCGCTGTGTTTTTTGATGAAAGGCGCGTGGTCGGAATAATGCGGAGGCGGGTAGTAGGGTACCAGGATGAATGAGGTGGTCGTTTGAAAAATTGTCGTACACAAAGAAATTTCGCGCACTTATTTTCGCCGTAGAAAATTGTAGTCGGATGGATGCATCGGCACGGGCGTGTGTGTGGGAAGGGAGAGAAGGGGTATGTAATGGTTATGGGTTGGGTGGGGGTGTTTAGAACTTGAGGCAAGTAGCCTGTTGTTTTACGGTGTCATAACCGGATTCGAAGAATTCATAGTGCGCTGTCGAAATTGGCT
>OY744609.1:10932013-11057013 GCA_963556255.1 Allolobophora icterica | reverse complement strand
AGGCCGACGTTCCCTCCGCTCAGCGGGAAAAGGGGTACTGTTAGTCCCCTTCGCTCATTCCACAACTATGCAAAGTCGAGCTTTTTCAGTGGTAGTCTGGAATAGACTTCCCTTAGAGCTCCGCATGTGCCCTGAGATCCCCCACTAGCCTGTTTCTTGCAAATCTTAAAACTGTCTTATTTGAACGTGCTTGTGTCGGGAGCGCCTCTGAGTAGTTCCCTTGAAGGAGCGCTATATAAATCCTCGAATGAATGAATGAATGAATGAATGTATTGTACTGTATTTTTATTGAATTGTATATAAATGTACTATACAATATGCTTCCTCTCTATTCCATGTACACATAAATTTTCTGCTGATGTAACAGTTAGGCAGGCTATGACGTGGATAGAGAGTATGTGTGTACAATAGGCTATTATTATGTAGTTTTCTTTGAAACGCCTCAGTCCATACACAGTGTCAGACGCGTCTAAGAGTCACACGTATTCGCAAATGAACAGGTGGTCGCAAGCAATATCAGTGCCCGATACGCTGTTTTACCTGACCAACGGTTGGAGGAATTCTCACGCTCACATACCCCCCTCACCTCAGACCTATTGCGAAATCTGTTGGTCGATTAGGTTAGGTTAACTAGTGTCTGTCTGTCTGTCTGTCTGTCTGTCTGTCTGTCTGTCTGTCTGTCTGTCTGTCTGTCTGTCTGTCTGTCTGTCTGTCTGTCTGTCTGTCTGTCTGTCTGTCTGTCTGTCTGTCTGTCCACCATTTCGTTGGAGCGTGGTGATTGGCTGCAGTTGTATGCTTCCACTGAGTAGGCCTCTTCAGTCTTCGGTTGATTGGTTTTACTACAACTGTTCTGGCGCGCTTATATAGGCCTGCCTATGATTATAGGCCTATCTGTACGGTGGCTTAACGTACGGCCCGTTGGTCTAGGGGTATGATTCTCGCTTTGGGTGCGAGAGGTCCCGGGTTCAAATCCCGGACGGGCCCTACTTTTTCAACTTACAATACCATCGAATTTGTTACCTGCAGAAACCACTAAATTACTGGTCGGATAAACCCACATGTGGCCCGTTGGTCTAGGGGTATGATTCTCGCTTTGGGTGCGAGAGGTCCCGGGTTCAAATCCCGGACGGGCCCTACATTTTAACTTGGAATATCGCCCTCATGATGTCTCCCATATGATCCAGACATCATATATATATATATATATATATATATATATATATATATATATATATATATATATATATAAACAAACAGACTATATATACTCAATGTATGTAATCCCAAGTACCTCGTTCTTGTCCATGTAGATCTTCTTCCTTTCACACCAACCACATTGAAATCGAATCGGCAGCAGGTGTGAATTGGTTGAATCATACACATAATATTATCAGTGTCGGCCTTAGGATATTTCGGGCACCGTGCAGAGTATACTCTACGGGCCTCCCATGACACAAGTCAAATTGTTTTTCATTGCTAATCATTTTATTTTAGTAGGTTGTTAACAAGTACAGCAAGTCAAATGTAGGCTAAAATATATACATGAGAGTTCTGGGATATAGAGGAAGTTGACTTTTGTTTTATTGACAAAAGAGAAGATTTCATCGAAATCATAATATTATTAGGGTGTCTTGCTCATGTTAATTTTCTGTTACATCTTTGGGCCCCCCTAAGTTGCGGGCTCCGTGCGACCGCACGTCCATAAGGCCGGCACTGATATTATACATTCAAGGATGTCTGTTCTGGCGGCAAGAGGCCCAAATCATCGAAGACCTGGGAGCCAGAGGTGCTCTTGGCCTCCAACTTTTGACCTTACAGATTAAAACTTGGTATTCCCAATTAGCAACAATGGGAACCTAGAAATGATCGTCAAGAATTGGTGGAAGATAACTATGGTCATAAATTTGCAGGCAACGGCCATAAAAAATCGACAAATTTGTGACGGTCTATTTCCCCCTTCTGTACAGTGCCACGTACTGTAGCCTACGCGTTGTCTGCTATATGGACTCTCTGCACCCACCAGACTCGGATCTCCACTGGTCTCTGGACAACCCATCTGACACGACGTAGCGCTCGTCGTGAACATGGGCGGCGATCCCGGGGGGTCGAGGGGGACAAGACCCACCACCTTTAAGAGTGGGGGGACACGCCATACATCGGACCCCCCGAAATTTTGAGGAAACCCCAAAAAAAGTCATCAAATTTTTTCGCGCGTCAGCACGAAAAATTTTCTTTACCTCTTTTTTCACCAGATCAGTTCAAAACTCTTTTCACCAGATCAGTTCCAAAATGTCCCCCCACCCCACCTGTCAAACAAGATCGCCGCCACTGCTCGTGAATAAACTGGCGCCCTGCAGGCACGTAACCAGGCTTTTTCGTTTGGGGGGCTTAAGCCTTGAACATGGCAACATTTACACAGTGTTCATACGAATTTTAGCCGTAAGCATACAACGGCTTGACTTGTTTGGGGGGCTTCAACTTCGTTTGGGGGGGGGCTTAAGCCCCCCAAGCCCAACGCTAGATACGTCTCTGGCGCCCTGTGCTTAGCTTTAGAGTAGCGCTTTAGAAATTTGGAGCTAACGATTACGATTACGCCCACAACTTGGACATCGATGTTGAAGTCCTCGCTCCGTGACACGCGATGAAGTGATTCCTTTAATTCGCACTTCATCCATGGAATATGTCTTTTCAGCGGTTGAGCCACCTACCTGGAATTGCCTCCCGCCACATACCCCTGTCCTTTCTGGCCAGGAAAGTTATATGCATCCATCTTTCAAGAACACTTGAAAGGCGTTTATTTTCGCCGGGGCTGGGCTTCTATAGCGCACCAGGTTGTTTTGATCTCTGAGTGCTCCGAGTGAATGAATTCTTACCTTGCACCGAAGCTGACCCAAACAACCGGACTTGGTTTAGCGGCGGCATCTCAGAGATGCGGCTTTTGCGCGCATCGTCCTGAGAAATGTTGGAGTTTTATGACCTAATATTACATGAATGAATGAATGAACGAATGAAGGAATGAACGAATGAATGAATGAATGGAGTGAAGGAAGGAATGAATGAATGAATGACGCGCTTGTGAGTGGTCGATATAATTATAGAAACACAAGTGGGCCTACTTACGCAAACATGATGAATTCATATTGTAGGCCTCTGCCAAGAGCACAACGTGACTGAGCACCTGTGGACCTACGCCAGCGCCGTCATGCAGGGTCAGACGGAGCGAGGTGAGGCCGACCTCCCTCCAGGATATCATTCGGAGGACGAGGAAGATGAAGATGACTATGACGAAGATGTTGACGACTACGATGAGGAGGAAGAAATCTTTGCAGAAGACAATGACGAAGCGGAGAACGTTAAATCCGAGCTATGACAGCGAAATAACTCGCTCAGACTAATTATTATCAATTAGCATTATTATTCTAATAACCGGAAAGAACATGCGTTAACAATGAATTGGCAATCATTATTTACGTGTAGGCCCCTAGCGTGTATCAGTGTGGTAAGCGATCGCATGTCACTGTTTAGACATTTTATTACGCATGAGCAGGGCTGTAGTGGTAAAATTTGAGGTGAGTATACGCTACCGGTGACCAGCGGCGTAAAAAAAATTTGAAGACCTTTTTTTAGGAAAAATTTCAGACTTTTCACCAATTCTCAGAAAATTTTCTGACTTTTTACGATTTTGTCTCTGAAAAAGTTGATGACCTTTTTTTTTTTTTTTTTTTTTTTAGTCATTCGCCCTAAAAACCTTTAAAAACCTCTCTTTTTTGAAACATTTTCGTTCCCAGAGGTAAGTATACGCTGTATACCCGCGTATACCCTCGTCTACAGCCATGAGTATACGCTCTCAAATTTCTCTAGAGGTAAGTATACGCTGTATACCCGCGTATACGCTCGACTACAGCCCTGCGCATGAGTCGTGTTACCCTTTGAAACCAATTTACTTAATAAGCTATGTGGCACTATTACTTAATAAGTCCGGACGTAGTGTGAACATTGCTGTTGTTGAAATTGTGGCGCCACTCTAGTGTTAGCCTGAATTAAGCACCGTTAGCACAACACATTTATTACTGTTAATTATATGTTTGATTTGTTTTGCAGTTTATTTGTGGAAGTGGCCGTTATTGTAACCAAATATAATAATTATTAATTTCTTGCCTTCAGTTGCAATGTGTACATAAAATTTACTTGCGTTGACTATAATAAATTATATATATATAGGCCTAAGCAGGGCTGTAGTGGTAAAATTAGAGGTGAGTACACGCTACCGGTTACTTTTCCGAAAAAAATTAGAGGTGAGTAGGCCTATACGCTATCGGTTAATTTTCCGAAACACAATGGAAATGCGTACAAATATTTTGTGAGGTAAGTATACGCTGTATACCCGCATATACCCTCGACTACAGCCCTGTATATGTTACAGGCAATTCGTAAAACCAGGGATTTTGTAAAATCCCTGAAATTTTTAGGTACTTTGTAAAATCCCTGATTCACTCAGGCACTTTACAAAATCCCTGAAAAAACCAGGGATTTTGTAAAATCCCTGAAATCAGAAGACGAAAATTTGACAGATTGCCTGAAATGAAAATGACGAACATAATCGAAGTTTATTACGCAAACAAACCCTATTTTCAAGGGATCGACAGTTTAAGATGGTATTTTATTTTAAGTTTAGTTCTCATGTTGTACAACCAGGAATTTTGCAAAATGTCTGAAAGTTAATTATGCATGTTTTTATTATATATGTTCTTCCCACCAGTAGGAATGATCGCAATACAGTTATCTGATGTCACTAACCGTTTTGGGATGTAGTACTGTCTTTTGGTTTTTGTTGTTGTATCCTTCATCGCTTCTTTCAGCTCATCAATCAAATCGAAGTACGTTTCCTTCTTCATCAGCACTGTTTTCTTATCATAACAAGCAACTGTTCCATAAATTTTACCTCTGTCATATTATGCTCACTATCCATTTTGTTTAGAACTGACCTAACCAAAGGATAACCAGAAATGAAATAGTTCTTGCTGGGTTTTAATTTATAGCAAGGGTACTCGTCTGACCACAGTTAATCTCAGCCAATCGGAAAATATTTCGGTCAACTTCTAATTGTTGCGACGGCACATAAAAGAATTATAAGTAAATAGACAATCAAAGTTCTCTGAGTTCTGCGAAACAAATAGGGACAAATTTTTCAAACGGAAAGTGCAGTTATCGAGCCGTATTGTTTACTAATTTGTGAAGTATCAACAACTTCAATTACCCTGCAACTTCAAAGTCTACTGAGTGCTGCAAGACAAATAGCTGCAAATTTTTCAAAGGGAAAGTAAAGTTTTCGAGCCGGATTGTTTATTACTTTGTGATGTATCAACAACTTCAATTAATTTGCAACTTCAAAGTTAAAATTTTTCAAAGGGAAAGTCAAGTGTCGAAACCATTCGAGTATGTCGTGTGACAACAAAAACTGATGTAGAACTTAACTTAAAATAAATTACCATCTAAAAATGGTAATCGTTTGAAAATAAGACTTCTTTGCATAATAAACTGTCAGACATTTTACAAAATTCCTGGTTGTACAACATGAGAACTAAACTTAAAATAAAATACCATCTTCAACTGTCGATCCCTTGAAAATAGGGTTTCTTTGCGTAATAAACATCGATTAGGCCTATGTTCGTCATTTTCATTTCAGGCAATCTGTCAAATTTTCGTCTTCTGATTTCAGGGATTTTACAAAATCCCTGGTTTTTTCAGGGATTTTGTAAAGTGCGTGAGTGAATCAGGGATTTTACAAAGTACCTAAAAATTTCAGGGATTGTACAAAATCCTTTTTTTACGAATTGCCTGTAACATATATAAGTAACTGGTCGACACGTACGAGGTCAGTCAGTGGCGCCTCAAGCGTTTGAAATGATACTAACTATTTGATTGGCCAGCAAATGAAAGCTTTATAATCAGCCTATGTTAAGATGTAAAGGAGTTAAAGTTTGCTATAAATACACGTATCGTTCCACGTTAAAGACAGCGCCTTATAGGCCCCTAATAATATTGATTTGTGTTTAGGCCCTATTAATGATGACTTTTAGTTCTTTGAAAATTGATTGTTTATAAATGAACATTTGAACGGATAAGTCAAATAATTACTACGTTAATTCACGGAGGCTTATGCCTATTTAAAAGAAAGCATTTAAATAGGCCTACCCTGGTTTTTAATTAATTTTCAAATAAAGTATTAAAAAGTAGGCTATTTGTTAATTACAGTCTAAAATACTAAATAAATCGCTTCATGTTCCTCTATCAATCACGCCCCGCCTTCCACTCAAAACGGAAGTTTAACCTTTTCAAGCAAGGGGTAGCCTAGGGCCTACTCCTGCCCTGACTCATCTGATTCTCCGCTTTCCAATTCTTCTCGCTATAAATGACATCCGCCTTAATTAACAGCTGCTCTGCCTCCTCTCTTGATCTGGCCCTCTGGAACCGGACTCGGACCTCCCTTGAACTAGGCCTACTCTCTGGAAAACCCATCTGATTTGACAGTAGGCCCCTATAGGCCTACTATAGTATATTTTCGTGAATAGGCTGGTATCCTGCTCTTGGCCTTCGAGTGGCGCTTCAGAAGTTTAGAGATTACGATTACGATGCAGGCCTACAAATTCTTTGATTACATTATTTTTAAATACAAACACAAAATTCTTAAAAAAACGAAGTAATATAATAATTTTGCAAATACTGTGCAGTTGTGTGAAATTATGAAAGAGAGTAAGTAAGTAGGGAGGAAGTTAATCAACTAAGCTTTTACTTGGTGCAATAAGCTTATAATTAAATTTCACTACAAAATACGGATTTTATGCAGCAAATTCGGTTCACTACGCAACAGTAGAAATTGGACAACTTAGAATGCCCTAATTGTGGTGTTTCATCATAAAACCTCTGGCCCAAAGGTAGTAAGTAAGTATATCGTAATCTGAATTCAAGTGTGCAGAGTGCCAGAGTAACATACAATAATGTAATATGAATAGCGATATATTTACAATGGTCATGTAAAGAGACTGTGACGCTGGTCTGACTTTATTTAAAAGAATATTGTTTTCGCTCGCCGTCTTCCAAACTGGTAGTTCAGATCTCCTTGCTGCGGACTGCCGGTACCGTGTACAGTTTGTAAACTTTTGCAATATCAATGAAGCAATTAATGAATTTAAGGCGGATATAAATGAAAAAGAGTTGATGGAATAAACTATTCATGTCAAATTTATCAAGTTTAATTGTGGGTGTGGAACGATCCTATAGAGGCACTATGCTTGTGGAACATCTTTATTATCGCTCACTGGCTCTAACCTTCACATCGCAAGACGGGACCAGCTTCATAAATTAGTGTTTTCGATTTAAAACTCGCCTTTGCATTCGCAACGCAGCTTGCATTCTGCAAGAATTGAAGTTAGTTTTCGGATCTAATCGTAAAGCGTTGTAGGGTGCTATATAAACCTGCATGTCAGACCCAGTTCTAGACCAAAGACTTGTATAGCGCCGTTATAATAATGCTAAAAACATCAATCGATGTCAAGTGAAATCGCAATCAAAATTCAATCCATTGGAGTAGTTAGGTTGAAGTCCAGTAGATCAGTTAAAACATGAACAGCTCTGCTCAGTTTTAAGAAATTACTGTGAAAATGGTAATGATACAGTTCGAAAATTGCATTTATAGTCGTTTATTCTGCGTTAAATGCAAGTTTACCCATACGTTTTGATTCACAGACAGCAAGGCCTTTGGTTCCTTTTCAAGTTATATTCGGAGGCTTTATCAAATTTTTATAAGCCTTTTTATTTTTAATGTAATTTAATGTAATAAAACATTTATACAGCACCCCATATTAAAGAGCCTCTCAGAGGAGCTAAACACGCACCATCAGTCTGAGAGAAAATGCAGTTTTAACAACCGAGTAAAGGAGACAAAGTCTTTAGTGGTAGTACTGTCTCGAAGTGAGAGCGGAAGGCTGTTCCAGAGCAATGGTGCTGCCACAAACAAGCCCCTTTATGTGCACGTTTATTTTACGGTACCAATTTTCATTAGTTTGTCAGTGACATACAGTAGATATATATTTTATTTCAAGTGTTTAATGTTTTGCCAGGCGAAAGTGGTTGATGGAAATTGTTTGGAAAATAGATGACGATTCAGTTCCTGTAAGATGATTCGCCAGGCATCATTGTTTGGAAGGTTGTTGGTAAGCGTAAGGGGCAAAGAGGCTGCTGTGATTCGTGGAATCATGCCATCTGCTTCGCGGCTGTCGACCATTGACAACAGAGTCTTATCATGTGTTGTCACATTAAGAACATTTTCAGTTACTAAAGAGCTTAAGGATGAGAATAAAGCAGTGCCTATGAAAGTAGACAAAGATCTTGAATCAATATTAGCGAAGAATTCTACTGAAGATGTCCTCAATGCTGCCGTTTCTTCTAAACTGCATCCACAGTCGGTCATTCTTGTGCTTAGACGACTAACGGACTTGAAGGATGATTCAAAATCTGTTGCTTTGGAGAAGGATGGAAGATTTATCCAGCTGATGAGTCTTCTGGAAACAGGTGTGTCTGACCTTAGTCCATACAATCTAGTAGAATCACTTCACTACCTGCTGCAGCTGACTAGAGAAGACCAGAACGCTATTATACAGTTAGAAATGCGGGTTAAGGAAATGCTGCTTCAACTCAAGTTTTCGCAACTGCTTCGAGTGGTGCAGATGCACAGGGCATCTAGCCAGACAAGTCTTCGACGGTCTGTTTACGACGAGGCCATGACAGTACTTGAGAGGAGATGGGTCGAAATAATGAACCCCAAAGACCTGGTTTCTGTGCTGTATGTTGCTCCGAGCGACAGGGAAAAGCTGTTTTCGAATCTGGAACAGAAGACGTTGGAGCTGAGTGAAGCCATGAACGTGAAAGATCTCTACCGAATCCTGTACCTGATGGCGAAGAGAAATCGGCGAAACATTCCTGTGATACGATCTCTCGTATACCACATGAACAGGTTGACCCTTGGTCTGACTCCGATCCAGCTGGCCAATCTGTCCTACGCCTGTGCGAAACTGAACGTATACGACGAAAACATCATGGGTAAAATCGTGGAGGGCGTGCTTTCGTGCAAAGGGGCTTCGGTGGATGAGCTCTCCACCATTCTCCGTTCCTTTGGAATGCTGCAGTGGTGCGACCAAAATCTCATGGATGGAGTGGGAGAGAGGTTCGTGGCTGAGAGCAGTACGGTGCCTCCGGATGGCTGGGCGGCTTTGTTGCTTACAGCTGGGTGTGTCAACTATCTGCCGTCACACGTTGCAGAACATCTGCCAGATATCATCAGTAAAGTGGAGACACTTCAGGGATCTAATCCTCGCTTGTGGCTAGATGTTGTGTGGAGCCTGCTTATTCTTTCACGGGCCACACCCTCAATGGTGTCCTCTGTTCTTTCACAGGGTTTCGTATCTTCTATCAAAGGTAGGCTACTTAAACATGGTGCAGGCTACTTTGGCAACATTTTCACTTTTTACAGTCCAGTCTATCCACTGTTTCATTTTTACAACCATACAGTCAAAAACCAGTGTAACATGGAATATTTAATAAAGCCATTGGATTTAATTGCCTCAGAGTGCCTCTGAGTAGTTCCCTTGAAGGGGCGCTATATAAATCCTTGAATGAATGAAAATATAATCAGATTTCTGAATGACTTTTATTTTTATTACTTCATTTTATAACTGACAATTGTTTATAAAATTTGCAAACAATTTTATTTTTCAATTTACAATGTATAATCGATTTTTAAAGCTAGAGTTGCTGTTGAACTTTGATGTATTGTTTGTGCTGTAGGAGCATCACAGAACCCAATTGCAGCATATATGAAGCTTATGAATATTAATGCCATTGCCAGATTCAGTCTGCCTGGTTACTCAGGACCATTCCTTGACGACAGTCTCCTGGAGGAATTTGTTAAGCAGGTAACAGGAGATAGTTACAATAACCTGTCATGCTTTCTTCACAGATCTTGTGTACAAGGCAGTGGGACTCTAACTTTATAAATTTATATTTGAAACTGGTTTTGAATCAGAAACTTTCTGTTTTTCCAGATTCCTCTAGATTTGTCTTTCTAGCTATCTAATCCTGATTATCATGTCCTGAACGCCCCATATTTTAGTTTCAGAGCATAATGCTGCATATGTGTGGCTTTCACAGTTTGTGGCTTCGACTGGTTGTCAAGTGCTAGATTTCTAATGCCTAATTGCAGTGCTTTTTTCTGGGAAAAAAGGTTCCACAACAGAACAATAGGTTCCGGAACGGAATAATTATGGGCGGGCAGCTAAAATCCCAAGAAAAGCGGGATTGGGGATTAGGAGGGGTCTCAATAAACACTGAAAACAGTTCAAACACTGAAATTATATTAAAATAACTAAATTATTGTTTTTATTATTAAAATAAATAAATAATTTTGTAGTACTTGAAAAAAAGGTGCCGTGGCGCGTTCCGGCTGAAAAAAAGCACTGCCTAATTGACAGGTCAAACGCCATTCTGTGGCAGGCAGCAATTGTTTTCTTTATTGTATTCAGGTGCTGTACAAATAATTAATTAATATGCCTAACAGGTAATTAGTATTGCTTAATGTATTTTATGATATCTTGATTAGCAATAATGAATGTACCTTGTATATGCTGCTCAGCTACCAGTTCCGAGCCGCAACACTTCGACCGACTGTCTTATCGACACCCTCTCGAATATGGCAAGCTTAGACAAATACGTTCGAACCAACGTTAAGACTTTATCTGGATTTGTCTTAGGTATGAATTGAAGACACATTTTAGGGCTTGAATTTTAAATTATCTCCATTTTTATGAACACTGGTGTCTGAATTAGTATTAGGGCATCATATAGTTTCGTGGTAAGGCAATCGTCTTGTAATGCTGTGTGCAAGTGCAAAGCACCGGTGAAAGGATAACTGGATGAGTAATCACTTGAGGTGAAAGGCAGCCATGGGTAAGAAGTGTTAGTGACTTCACTGTCTTAGCCTCGGCATACGAGGGTGGGTGGCCAGTCCTCTTCCTGTTGTTTGATCTTCACACTGATGTTATTACTTCGTTTGTTGAGAATAATGGTGAGTTGTCCTCGTTTCTGGCCAGGTTCCATCAAATTTAGACCGGGCTTCTCTAATGCACCATGACTGACTGTGGTTTCGCTTAAAGCAACCATCGATCGATATTGTGCGTTATGGTAACAGGAGTCATTAGATTCCCAAGGCTATAAGTGGAGCAGAAACTGGAAAACCTCTTTGTCTTGGCAGGAATTTGAATCCCTTTGAATTGATCGTCCAGTATGCTAGCTAATAGAATACTGTGCACGTTGAGCATAGCTTTAAAATGCAATTGCTGGACACTACTGGCTAATAGCATGAGTATATCACGTTGTAAGAATTCACCAGCTGTTTATCTGCCATATTATTATATTCAGATGCCGAAGTGATTGTCCATAAGTCGACCGGTGAACTACAGCCAGTTGGAGATAAAGGTTCTTTCGTTGGGTCCAGTAATAGCCTTCCAGAAAGTTTAAACAGGTAAGCAAACAACTTGTGTTCATTTTTTCAGCTGTGAGAGAGGATAAAATAGTGGATACAGTTGGGGAAGTTTGTAGTGACCATTACATCAAGTGCCATGTGTATGTTAGGCAGTATGTTTCAACACAAGAATAGGTAGGCCATTCGCTTTATAGCTTAACTGTAAAGTCTGTCGATTATTTATAAATTAAATTTTTTGAGTCATGCATGTGAATCACAAGTAAGGTTAGAATACTTGTGGTTTCTGTCTATGTATGTATTTGTATGTTTTGTCTATGGCAAGTGCTTGAGCTGGTAACAAAACTTGTGAAGCCTCTTCTTCATTAGGCAGTGGTTCTGTAAGGTTCAGAAAAAATAAATTGTATTACAGAGTTGCTATCAAGCTGCTGGAATTCGGCGACATGACACGTGGTACCAGCATCCATCCAACGGGACTCCATGCTCTCCATACAAAATGTCTTACTTCAATTGGATATAAAATCGTGCAGGTATGGTATTTTGTCTGAAATCCCCATTTGTACCATCATCTGGAATGTACACTTCTTCTAAGTGTTTCAACAACACTTTGCCACTATTACTATTCTGGGCTTGTCTCGAGGCCATGTGTATGGCAGTCCGAAATTCATTAGGCGCGGGCCACCCTTATTCCCATGTGGGGCAAGAGCATCCAGCCATCAATTCCAACCCCCATGGAGGGCTAGATATTATAGTTCACAGAGCTCTGACAGCCCTGTTCACACGTTTCAATATAAAGCAGAAACTGGAAACAAGAGCACCTCCTGGTACAGTATTTGTCAGTTATGGGTAGTTTTTGGAATGGCTTTTCCCAGCAACTTTTGCTTGGTTTGAAAATGTTTGATAGCTGTGTCCGCTATTTTATTCTAGTAAATAACAAATTTAAAGTACTTGGCCTGGGAGACTGCAGTCTTGTGAATCGTGAATAAGGTACCATATGCGACTACTGATACTGGTTAATCTTCAAGTTATTTGTAGTTTTTGAGAAATATTGGTTACAAGGAAGTACTGTTTGCCGTTTTAGATTCCTTATGAAGAGTTCAACATGAAGATGACCACAGTTCAGCGGGTACAGTATCTGAACATGAAAATCAAGGAAGCTCTTGGCCTGCCACAAACTCTGCCTCAAATTTCAGCAGCCAAGCCAGTTGTATTGAAAGCTTTTAAAAAGGCATCTTCTTCACTGACTGCTTCAGTGGTGAAAGAGCAACAGTCAATTGTCGACACAAAATCTATACCAATTCCCAAAGCAGTTGCAACTACAGAGAACAAGAAGCCACTTTTAGTGAAGGCTTTTAAAAAGGCATCTTCTTCACTGACTGCTCCAGTTGTGAAAGAGGGAACTGAGCAAGCGCAACATTCAATTGTCGACACAAAATCTATACCAATTCACAAATCAGTTGCAACTACAGAGAACAAGAATGCTTTTGTTCGGCCAACCATCAAAGACATTTTAGATGTTGATTCATCACCAGAAAGTATCAAGATGGCTCAGATACCATTGGAAAAGACGAATTCAAAGGCAAATGGAAGCACAGAAAAGATGAAAGATAAAAAACCGGCAAAAAAGCCCAACTTGAAAGAGGAAAAATCTCACAGTTCAGCATCTGAATCGGCTGCTGAAAGTCAATCTAAAGGCATCACTTCGAGTGCATCTAAGCAGGAGTCGTCATGACAATAAGTATAAGAAAATTAGGAATTGTATGATCATTCACAACAAGAAAAATATATTGCTTCACAACAGTTCATAAATTATTTATTATCTTCAATTTGAAAGTATTGTTAATTCCTAAATTTTCAACTTTGATATGAATTCCATTGCCATCATCTGTGTCTCGTATGATTGGAAATGTGTGTGTTAAAATTGCAGAGGAAGCTTTATAGTTTCAGTTCTTCATCTGGAGGTAAATGTGAAAAGTAAACATTGATGGCTTCAGTGGTTACGCCCTCTATAGTCGCTGGATTCCAAATGGGATTCTGATCTTTGTCGATGACCACTGAAAATAAAAGCAATAATTGGAAAATGAACCAGAAGTTGGGATACTGACTTTTTTAGATTATTGTAGTGTGCAAAAATATACTGTGGAAAATTTCATACCATAATAATGTATTTAATGAACTGTATTAATGATTTCATCTTTTTGGTAGAATCAGTTGGTAAAATGTCTGTCAAAGGTGGTATGTGTAAATTCGTATGTGGAATGGGATTATGCTATCCTGTCCATACAGTGTAAGTATGAATATGGAAGTATAGTAACTCGTTCAACACTGACACTGTTACGTATAGTAATTCATGCGCAACTGTCGGCTCTGCTCCACCCTATTAGACAACTTTCTGCACTCTGTGCCTGGCTGGGTTTCCCTTCAGTTGCTTGCCTGTGGCCTCCTGGTTGTTCCCATATGCGCAACACTATGGCCAAGTTCATGAGTTTTCCTTCTGTTGGCCCCTCCAGCTGGAATCGCCTTCCTTAGGATCTTCGGCTAGAGCAACCTCTCCCTCAGTTGCACAAGCGCCTGAAAACTTTCCTGTTTGTCAGTGATAACACCAGCCTGGATCACGAGCACCACTGACCTGTCCGAGTGGCGCTTAATAAATTTTCAGTACAATTACTAATTGTGAACAGCCCTCGGACTTGACACACTGCTTATCAGTTCATATCGCGCTGATTCATGGGGTTAACTTTTAGTAGTGCTTTCGAAATCTAAAATTAAAACTTGCGATTTTATTTAGTGCCCCTTCACAATGTCTAACCAAATATTGTTTCAACCCAACCCCAGTGAACTGGAGGTCTTGTCAAAATCTGTTACATAGGTGAAGAATAGGGTGGTCCAACCTACCATGCAAAAAAATAAATTTCAAATATCAACTTGGGTCATAGTTGCCCTTGTTTCTATATACCAGAGGGGCTTACAGGCCAAAAATGAAACGGATTCAATAATATTTAGAGGTGGCTCAAAACTGAACATTTTTACTGACATTATGAAAATAACTAAAGTTTATTAGAAATTTATTATTTGCTTACTTTTTTAATTTTAACATTTCATTTAGGTTGGTTTTTAGTTGTTTTCACTTCTGTTATGTTTTCACTTCCTTTTATGTGTTTGATATTTGAAAAATTACAATTTAATTTTATAAATTGAAATTTTTAATAATATTAATTAGTTATGCTATCCAGCGTTTTTGCTTCCACAGCCTTCGGAACTACCAGTGGACCAGATGTAGGCTTATTCAAACGATTTCAAAAAGAATGACCAAAGTTTAACAAAACCAATTATTACACTGCTGACGAAACACTCTTCAGTTGGTCCATGATGCGTCTCCATAATGAGTTGGTTACAAGGTACCAAGATGCTGTGAAAAACCAGCACCAACGTGAAGATTATGGCGAGCTTCTGCAATCGTGTCTCATCTTCCTTGGTGGGTGTTCGAGAGAAGAAGTGTGATTTCGAGCTCCTGGGGCAATGCACCATGTAAGGTGGATGGCCAAAGGCATCTATTCTCTCAAATCCTTGTTTTCAAGAATCAAATGACTCTCGACACAAGGGGGAGAGAAGCTTTAACAGATGTCAGCTTTTTTGTCTCCCTTGTCTATGGAAGATTTTGGCATGCAGTTTGCCTGGCAGAGATAGCTCCATACAATGACTTGAAACTGTTGAACTTGTTGGACGTCTTTACCCGCAACAATATTGTAAAAAATGCAGCCAGAACAGCTTTCAGGAGACACCTCTGGTATTTTCCAAGCATTTAATTGGCCTGGCCTTTTTTGACCACCGCAATAATGTTAATACAAGGGCCACCATGGTCAAGAATCTCAAACGTGCTGAAAAACAGATACCATCAAAGAATATTGACAGTAAAGCATTCAACTTGGGAAATCATTATATAACAGCCGAACATCTTGGCTCTTCGACCTACTCATTGACAGTTGGGCAGAAAGGCCCAGACTTTCCTCTCGACACTGCCAGACTTTTGACAATTGGGTCTAATTTATCTCCAATTGACAGAAAAGCTAGGCAGATGAAAGCAGTAAATGACTGTGCAGAGAGAGGTATTTCTTTGATCTAGATGTTCAACTTTTCTATAACAAAAGACGAGAATAAAAAAAATACCTTCTTCAAGTTGTCAGCGCTCATCAGAAGGCCATTCCAGAGCCATCAAAGTCTCTCTTGAAGAATATCTCAAAAAGACTTATTTTTAATGTTGTTCTTATTAACTATAAACTTACTACTATTTAACTATAAACTTACAAAACAGCAAACACTAAACAGTGACTTTATTTTTGTTTTTTATTATATTTGGAAAGTTTTTTGTTCAAAAATTTGAATATACAAAATCTGAGGAAATTTCTCAGTAACAACATTTATCGTTCAAAATTGAGCCACCCCTAAATATTCTTCTAGAGACACAAAAATTGGTCCAAATATTCCTTAAACTGAATAGAACAAGAACAAATGTGACCCAAATAAATTTTCTAAATTTTACTTTTTTGGACCAGTCTAGTGAAGAAGGGTTTCATTCTGGAAATTTATGTAGCGCCTCTACAAGAGACCTACTCAGAGGCAAGTAGGTTTATAGAAGAAGGGTTTGATGTAACTGATACAGTGTTGTAACTGATACAGTGATACTGTTGTGGCAGCCCTTACCAGCTCGCACTCCTTCAAAGAAGTCGTTGCCAAGCATGGTTCGTTGGCTCAGACGATACTCCATTTGAAGGTCTTGTTGAAGGTTGAGATGAGCGCCCTCTTGCAACTGACGGAGTGTCACTTTCATTGAAGTAGGTGACTGAGAAAAGTTCATATGAACACAATGCATACAATACACATTTTACTGTAATCAGCTGTTACATCATCAACTGGGAAAATCCAATGAACATGGATGGATCTCAGATCATATCAGGGTGATCTGTAGTGGGGTTATACTTCAAGTTACATGTACATGCTGTTGGTTGTATGTAACACTTTAACAACAAGAGGGTACTAAAGGCGACTTGGAAACCAATGCAGCTTGTTGTTAAAGTGTTAAGAAAGGCAGCATTTGAAAAAGTCCAATCATGTTGCAATCTTGAACAAACACCTTTGTAAAAACTGGAGACTACACTATAAAACTGTCAAAATTCGTGCCTCTGAATGCCAATGCAAAAATTAATTTGTCACTGAAACTATAAAAGTAGTTTTTATTTTTTTAGTTAGGGCTGGCAAGTTAGCAAATTTACCAGATTTCTTCTGCTCACAAATCTAAAAAAGTATGCTGTTGTTAACAATTACTGTAACAAAATTACCATTTTCTTGAGAATCTCCAGCTGGGCTTTTGCCCAGTCTGACTGGTCTCGCTTTAGATTTTCAAAGATTTCTTCCAAAGTTGCACCACTGAACATCTGGTTGATTTTGCTCAAATGCTCAGCAAGAACAAATGGTTTGTCTTTGTCTAAGGAACACTACACACAAGAAAAAACACAAGTGAGCACTTTAAAAGCGTTCAGCGCTTGTTTTACTTTCTTAAAATGCGCTCTACAAAAGTCCAGATATGTAATTGCGTGCACACAATACATATTTTGAAAACTAATTTCCTTATTGTCCAAAGACTTACTTCCTGCAGGATTTCTATTATCGTCAAAAAAATCTTGTAAATGTGCAACTACGATTTTTGTTTTCAAAAGGAACTGCTGGTATTACTTGTTACTACAGATTCTCCAGCTGCTACGTGTGGGTCTTTCCTATCCCAACAACACCAAAGAATATGTGTGGGTCCTTCATATCACATGAACACCAAAGAATACGCGTGTCCTTCCTATCACATGAACACCAAAGAGGCCGTGTGTGTTGTTCCTATCAAATGAACACCAAAGAATAAGTGTGTGACTGTGTGTCCCTCCTATCACAAAAACACCAAAGAATAGAGGATTCTGAAAAGAACACTTTGTTTACAATCACAATTCTAATGTTAAAATCAGCTCAAATTCTGTTGGGACACACTAGCCTGGTTGTGGAATGAGCTAAGTATTTTGTCAACTTCGTCCTCAGTCGTCGACTTTAAAGCGAGCAGTTCTTTCTCCAGGTCAGCAATCTACCACATAAAAACACAGAGAAATATTCCTATTCTGTCTCAGAAATTTAAAGCCTTCACCTTATGCACCCATTGTATTCAGAAGTAACCTGTACATGCACAAACCGAAATACATAATGCAGAACTAACTACACAAACAATTTTCACAAAAGTCCAGAAAGTTTTAACTCTGGCAAACGGCCACTTTATGCAACCAAGGATAGAGTCTCATGAAAGCACAGAAATGACTGAAACTGAACCAAATATACCTTCTTCGATTCCACAAAATGGGTTGCAACTCCGGCCCAGTGCACATTTCGTCCCTTCAACCGAAACCCTGTAAGGGCAAGGTATATTCCCAGCTTCCCAGGTAAACGTGGAAGGAAGTAACCACCACCAACATCTGGAAAAAGACCTAAAAAAAAGATTGTTGATGAATAACAATTCTACAATACAAATAAGTCATAGGATTGCTCATTCAAGTCACCATAAATGAAATTCAATAATGCTATAATTAAAAGCAAAACTAGTTACTTGTAACCAGATTGAATATTTTTAAGAAAAGGACAAATCTTCAAATTTTGTGAAATAATGAACATGGACAAGTAAAATAATGCACAAGAGCAAAAACGTCTTGACAGAGTCCAAAGTGATCAACAGCAGGAGATTAAATGATCCATGCAAAGACAGGAAATATCATGCAATATTATCGTAATCTTGAGACCTCTACAGCACATGAAAAAGTAAAGTCGTGAGAACCAGCTTATTCACAAGTGTATAGTGCAGCACCCTTTTAAAACCCCTCATTGACTCGAGAACAGACGAAGTCTGAATGTGTCCTCCGAACCTTCCTTCTCTCTTTCTCTCCTGAAGCACCTCCTGATGATGCGAGGTTTTTTGTTGTGCTAAGTGTGCTACAATAGAGTGTATCACAGAACTAAATCGTGTTAATGTTGTAATACTGTGTAGCCTAGGCTGATATATCTAGTCTTGCCCGATAGCGCATTGGATAACATCTGGCATAGAGTGCGAGAGGTACAGAGATCGAGTCCCATAGGCGGACATGCTTTGTAGGCTGTAATTTGCGCCGTGTATTGCAGGCTGTCTGTTCTGTTAGTAGTTAAGATTTATCACATAACATGTACATGTACAGCGCAGTGCGTTTGCAGGCGCTTAATTAAAGAATAAATATTATTATTACTAAAAGGCTACATTTGACACTTCTTGAAATTATAATACACTGCATTACCAGTAGGCAGGAGACAACAAATTAGCCCTCAGGAACAGAGACCACCAGCTAAAAAGACAGTGAAATCATTTGCCTTTGATTAACAACAACTTTAGCAGGAATTACGACAAAGTCAGAACTCCGTGTTTTCCCTACCAATGGCAGTTTCTGGCATAGCAAAAAGCGTCCTCTCCGTTGCCACACGATATCGTCCGTGAACTGACAGTCCAACACCCTACACCAAAACAGAAAAGACAGTGAATGTTTAAAAGAAATCAACATCCAACACAAAATAACTAAACATGTCTACCAAAAAACTAAAGCCAAGACAAAGCATAGGTTTAGTTGTATTATTAGCTCAAGTTAAAATAAGAATCAGCTTAAGAAAGTAACGCAATTTTTGTCTCATCAAGTCCTGGTTAGGAACACTTTCTCAAAGCAGTGCTGTTTATATGGTGCAAGATATTCCAACGCTTTCCTTCATATTGGACCATCCTTCTGGGACAATCTTCCACTAAAATTAAAACATTTTACCTAAAAAATAGCTAACGAATTTTCAGCTTATCTTATGATGCACCTATCTTACACAGCCATGTTTCGTGCGATTCCTTAAAGATACTGTAAAAGTGTTTAGATACCTACCAATATCACTGTCTGAAAACAAGGATTACACTTCACTGTGGCTACTGGATTTTATTCCTTACTCGCAAAAATGATCTATGAACTACATAATGGGTAATAAGTTTTGAATTGTACGATCTTACCCCACCCATCGTAATGCCATCAATAAGAGCTATCCAAGGCACTTTGAGTGTTCCTGAAACCAGTCAAACAACTTCTACAGTGCTATGATCTATAAGTCTGCAGTTCATGTAAGGAACGAGTTTAGTAAAGGTGTGGTAGGGCGGTTGAAGGCTGTGACTGGTTATGATATTTGCAGTAAAAATCTTAGTGTGCCACTGGTGTTGAAGGATGCCTTGGCTAAAATGACAATTGCACCTGACTGTGCAGTTCTACAATTCTACATGACATACATTTTATTATTATTATTATATTCATTCATTACACCATAGTCAGCAAATCTGAATGAGAAGCAATTGTGAGCAAGACCTGGTCCAGACACTATACAGTAACCATCTCAGGGAAGGACTGACTTTTCCGCATAATAAGCCAAGCACTCACACCACTTGGTTACCATGACTACAAATGCTACATGAATCAAATCTGAAATAAAAAGAATGGCGAGCAAAAATTAAACAAAATGTAGAGGCGTGCTCATAAGAATCTTGTAATCTATCAATTTTACTAGCAGTGACTTATTGAAAATGTAATAAAGAATTTTCAAGAATCTGGAATACCGATTGCATTGTTCAACATGTATTCCTCTCTGAAGAAATCCTTCTGCACGCTTTTATCCGATGATGTCTTGGCGTCTGCAATAGCTAAAATAATCAGGACACAGTTAAAATTATATCTTTGAAGCTTTCCATTTTAATTATTTTGCTACTATTGTTCAACATGTTTTAAAAATTGTTGCAAAACACCAATGCAATTAAACACTTCTTCCACAGTTCAGTATCACAATATCTTTTGGAGTCGTATAACAAGGTTTTTGTCTGCATCTTTTCTGATTATTCGTATTTGTGTCGGTATTCACACTATAAAGCTTTACAGCATCTGGGATTCACACACCTGACCACGTCATAAACTGTCATTTGTGCGTAATTTATTCGCCCTATGTATCTGGGAAGAAGGTTCAGGTGTAGCACATTAATTTACAGAATAAACTGCATGGTCTCAGAGGCTCAGTGGGTTTTACCATATAAAGTCAATCTTTCTATTTCACTGTTCCGGAAACGCCCAAAGTCCATTTTATGTGTCAGTGATAGCTCTGACTTGGGTCAGGCACCTCTAAAGATTGGTTGGTGCTTTAATGTAAGTTCAGTTAGAATTAGAATAACAAGAAAACAATCACAACTGGTGATGGAAAAATCCTAGTGGTTTCTACCTCGAATGTCTCCCCCGGCACAGAATGCTTTGTCACCGGTGCCTTTGATTATCACGAACTTGACTGATGACTCATCATTCCACTTCTGCAACACAAGGGCAAAACATCACATAGCAACACAACAGATAAAACACATGTAAGGTATCTACGCAAGCATACACACAGTTTGGTATTCATAAGGCACTTCATCTTGAAGATGACCACACACACATTACTGCCACAAGTATGACATTTTTGCACGACAAGAGCACAAAGACTAACCGCTGTAATAGTCTACTTCTAAATGACACTTAGCATCTTACACGCCTCTGATTTGTTTTGCTCTTTGAGCAGCGCTACATAAATGTCCAGCTACGAAGACGTCAACTACCTTCAGCTGAGGATAGATCTTCCTAATCATCGACAGGTCCAAAGCATTCAGAGCTTTTGGTCGGTTCAACGTAATCACTCCCTTGTCACCGATTTTCTCGATTATCACATCATCGGTTGGCGATGCACTGGCTGACATCTGCCGAAACGCCTGTAACGTAATGTAACCGCATAGACATTTATATAGCTCCATCAATACAGAGTTGTCAGCATTGGTTACAGGACATTAACAACAGTATCATTAGCCCTTGAAAGTGAAGCAGGTATTTTTGTGACTCTTTTAACACTCTAGTGACGAGAGTGTACATATTAAAAGCGACTGGGAAACCAATGCAGCTCGTTGTTAAAAGTGTTAAACATGAATCACGTAGAACTTGGGTGAAAATGTATTTTAGGCAGTAATTAAGTAACATACATTGGACGTGTCTCATTGTGTATAATGTAAAATAACATATAATAACAGTCTTGTTGTCAAGACCTTAAACCTCAAGACCAAGACCAAGACCAAGACCTTGAACCTCAAGACCAAGACCAAGACCAAGACCTTGAACCTCGAGACCAAGACCAAGACCTTGAACCTCGAGACCAAGACCAAGACCAAGACCTTGAACCTCAAGACCAAGACCAAGACCCAAAAAATCGAAATCAGGTCAAGACTTCTAAAAATTGTCAAGTCGGAATATTCGCTATTTTAATGAAAACATGAGTCTTTTATTTTATTCAAGCAAATTAACTTTAAATGCAAACTGCAGAGAAATCCGAATTTGTATTCAAAAGTCCTTCATGCAAACTCTTATACCAAATGCCTTTTGTATTTTATAAAAACCAATTCGCTCAGAATTTTCTGACCAAGACGTGCCTGGTGGGCCTCATAAAAATTCCGCCATGTGAAAAAATACGTTCTACAGGTGCTGAAGTCGCTGACACACACAGAGTAGCTTTTCAAGCACTGGATGTAAATGTACAGATAGTGAGTCCTTTTGAAATGATCCCATGGTTTATCATACCGTCTGATACAGAATAACTGTTGCTGCTGCCAATGGGTTTTCCTTACCAACATGACTTGTATCCATCCATAGATATTGGTCGTATGATGCAAGCAGGCTTGATGCAGAATTCTTGAGTTCTGTTAAATGACTGTTCATATTAACAGCCGGTCTTGGTCTTGGTCTTGCGAGACCAAGACCAAGACTTTGAACCTCAAGACCAAGACCAAGACCTTGAACCTCAAGACCAAGACCAAGACCAAGACCTTGAACCTCAAGACCAAGACCAAGACCAAGACTTTTAAAAACGAACTCGAGTGCACTCGAGACCAAGACCTTGGTCTCGAGGACAACAAGACTGTATAACAATAAACATAATATGTTTATATAATATAGTGTATAAAATATGAATGTGCACACTTCATATAAAAATTATTATATAATATAAATTGTATATAAATTAATACATAATGAAATATTAGTATTATATAAAACATTTACCAAGTGACTTTGTAATACTTGTATTCTGCCGACAGCCCTAAAACACAAACAAAAATTGTAACTACTTTTTCAAAGACTTAATTTACAGCTCAGTTCACTAGGGGGCACAAGTGGAAAAGAAATCTTGCAGCATCTTTCTGCAACAGAATGTGTGGCAAGGAAGATTATTTAAATACATCACAAAAACTGCAAAAATTTAAGAGATTTTGGAATATTTGAAACACTCGTCAAAGCACTATTAAAATAAAAAAGGTCATAAATTAGTTTTGCAACACAGCACAAGCATTCCTTCTTAGCAGACCCCAAATAAAACTCCTAGATCCACCCTTGATAAAACACCTGCTTCTGATGCAGAAGCACGTCTTATTGATTACCTTGAAATAGCATTCAAGTTCGTAGGACTGAAAACTCGCATCGGCATTTCGGAAATAGGTTAACTACAACAATTTTAAAAAAATAAATGAAGATAGCAAGATCACTTGATGACAAGACAAAACAATTGAAGTTAAAGACATTTATTGGCTTCACATTACATTTCTTGAGTCACTACACTAAGAATGAGTTTCTTCGTTTCAACACAAAAACACAATTGCAAAACCTGATTCAGGTAGCACCAAAGTGTATCCTTAACACTGAACCATACCATTGTTAAAAAATTTCTCCATTACTACAAATTGTGTAAAATTAAATAAGACCCAATCCTGACACGATGACATCTTTAATTTACATGCACACGTCACTATTTCCCCAAACCATTTAACAATAGGAATTTTGCACTGGAATTTTCTAAAGCGAGAATTATATCAAATATCGCACCAAGCTCATCCGTGCAAACAGAATGTCATTATTTGCTTTATAATTTTATTTAAGAAGTGCTTTTAACACCATTGCCATAATATTTCCTCAATTTTGCGATATGCATGGATACAAACTGCCAGAGCTGCTAGTTTTCCGATCCACTCTCTTCGGAAATCAAAAGCCTGGCACGCATTGGCACACATGCAGAGGTGAAGACAATACTGCGAGTAATTGCAACGGTACAACATTTCAACCGTTGCACTGGGTATTTTAATAGGAAAATACTTTAAAATCGCTGAATGACCTAACCTCCGAGGCAAACAACTTGTTTTCACCGACAAAAAAATACGGGAAACGGAAGTGCAGTTGACTCGGCAATGGCGAAGTTTGAATTATAAATCTGCGACTTTTTAGCTTTGTAAATCGAGCGTCAAAAGCCAGTCTTGTTATCCTCGAGACCAACGTCTTGGTCTTGACTCTTGAGTGCACTTGAGCTCGTTTTTAAAAGTTTTGGTCTTGGTCTTGGTCTTGAGATCAAATGTCTTGGTCTTGGTCTTGAGGTTCAAAGTCTTGGTCTTGGTCTTGCAAGACCAAGACCAAGACTTTTGTCAGTAGGCCCCTAGGCCTATGTCTCCCGACAATAATGTGATTACCTTTTTTTTAGAAATTGGTCTAAAAAATTGAAAACCTTTTTTTTACAGATTCATCCCCCAAAATTTCATGACTTTTTTACGAATTTCTTCTTCTTTCTGAGAATTTTCGGGGACACTTCTGCTCAAAAAACAGAATTTTTACCTCATCTGGTCAAAAAGGCAGTGAAAATGGGGGGACAAAGGTATGGCGCTGAAATAGTGGATACAGTTGGGGAAGTTTGTAGTCATTACATCAAGTGCCATGCAGTCTTGTTGTCAAGACCTTAAACCTCAAGACCAAGACCAAGACCAAGACCTTGAACCTCAAGACCAAGACCAAGACCAAGACCTTGAACCTCAAGACCAAGACCAAGACCAAGACTTTGAACCTCGAGACCAAGACCAAGACCAAGACCTTGAACCTCAAGACCAAGACCAAGACCAAGACCCAAAAAATCGCAATCAGGTCAAGACTTATAAAATTGTCAAGTCGGAATATTCGCTATTTTAATGAAAACATGAGTCCTTTATTTTATTTAAGCAAATTAACTTTAAATGCAAACTGCAGAGAAATCCGAATTTTTATTCAAAAGTCCTTCATGCAAACTATTATTCCAAATGCCTTTTGTATTTTATAAAAACCAATTCGCTCAGAATTTTCTGACCAAGACGTGCCTGGTGGGCCTCATAAAAATTCCGCCATATGAAAAATACGTTCTACAGGTGCTGAAGTCGTTGACAGACACACAGAAGCTTTTCAAGCACTGGATGTAAATGTACAGATAGTGAGTCCTTTTGAAATCTTCCCATGGTTTATCATACCGTCTGATACAGCATAACTGTTGCTGCTGCCAATGGGTTTTCCTGACCAACAAGACTTGTATCCATCCATAGATATTGGTCGTATGATGCAAGCAGGCTTGATACAGACTTCTCGAGTTCTGTTAAATGACTGTTCATATTGACAGCCGGTCTTGGTCTTGGTCTTACGAGACCAAGACCAAGACTTTGACCCTCAAGACCAAGACCAAGACCAAGACCTCGAACCTCAAGACCAAGACCAAGACCAAGACCTTGAACCTCAAGACCAAGACCAAGACCAAGACTTTTAAAAACGAACTCGAGTGCACTCGAGACCAAGACCTTGGTCTCGAGGACAACAAGACTGGTGCCATGTGTAACATTGTGTATGTTAGGCAGTATGTTTCAACACAAGAATAGGTAGGCCAATCGCTTTATAGCTTAACTATAAAGTCTCTGTTGATTGTTTATAAATTAAAATTTCTGAGTCACACATGTGAATCACAAGCAAGGTTAGAATACTTGTGGTTTTTTTCTATGTACGTATTTGGATGTTTTGTCTATGATCATGACTGTGCTTGAGCTACTTCATTAGGCAGTGGTTCTGAAAGGTTCAGAAAAAATAAATTGTATTACAGAGTTGCTATCAAGCTGCTGGAATTCGGTGACATGACACGTGGTACCAGCATCCATCCAACGGGACTCCATGTTCTCTATACAAAATGTCTTACTTCAATTGGATATAAAATCGTGTAGGTATGGTATTTTGTCTAAAATCCCCATTCGTGCCATCATCTGGCATGTACACTTCTTCTAAGTGTTTCAACAACACTTTGCTACTATTACTATTCTGGGCTTGTCTCGAGGCCATGTGTATGGCAGTCCGAAATTCATTAGGCGCGGGCCGGACTCATTCCCATGCGGGGCAAGAGCATCCAGCCATCAATTCCAACCCCATGGAGGGCTAGATATAGTTCAGAGAGCTCCGACAGCCCTGTTCACACGTTTCAATATAAAGCAGAAACTAGGGACAAGAGCACCTCCTGGTACAGTATTTGTCAGTTATGGGTAGTTTTTGGAATGGCTGTTCCCAGCAACTTTTGCTTGGTTTGAAAACATTTGATAGCTGTATCCGCTATTTTATTCTAGTAAATAACAAATTTAAAGTACTTGACCTCTTGTGAGTCGTGAAATAAGGTACCATATGCGACTACTGACACTGGTTAATCTTCAAGTTAGTGGTAGTTTTTGAGAAATATTGGTTACAAGGAAGTACTGTTTGCCGTTTTAGATTCCTTATGAAGAATTCAACATGAAGATGACCACAGTTCAGCGGGTACAGTATCTGAATATGAAAATCAAGGAAGCTCTTGGCCTGCCACAAACTCTGCCTCAAATTTCAGCAGCGAAGCCAGTCATATTGAAAGCTTTTAAAAAGGCATCTTCTTCACTGACTGCTCCAGTGGTGAAAGAGCAACAGTCAATTGTACGGCATCTTCTTCACTGGTGAGAGAGGGAACTGAGCAACAGCAAAAGTCAATTGTCGACACAAAATCTATACCAATTCCCAAAGCAGTTGCAACTACAGAGAACAAGAAGCCAGTTGTAGTTAAGGCTTTTAAAAAGGCGTCTTCTTCACGGACTGCTCCAGTGGTGAAAGAGGGAACTGAGCAAGAGTAAAAGTCAATTGTCGACACAAAATCTATACCAATTCCCAAAGCAGTTGCAACTACAGAGAACAAGAAGCCAGTTGTAGTTAAGGCTTTTAAAAAGGCGTCTTCTTCACGGACTGCTCCAGTGGTGAAAGAGGGAACTGAGCAAGAGCAAAAGTCAATTGTCGACACGAAGTCTATACCTATTCAGAAATCAGTTGCAACTACAGAGAACAAGAACACTTTTGTTCGGCCGACCATCAAAGACATTTTAGATGTTGATTCATCACCAGAAAGTATCAAGATGGCTGAGATACCATTAGAAAAGACGAATTCATAGGCAAATGGAAGCACAGAAAAGATGAAAGATAAAAAACCGGCAAAAAAGCCCAACTTGAAAGAGGAAAAATCTCACAGTTCAGCATCTGAATCGGCTGCTGAAAGTCAATCGAAAGGCATCACTTCGAGTGTATCTAAGCAGGAGTCATCATGACAATAAGTATAAGAAAATTAGGAATTGTATGATCATTCACTGATGAAACAACAAGAAAAATATATTGCTTCACAACAGTTCATAAATTTATTATCTTCAATTTGAAAGTACTGTTATTTCCTAAATTCTCAACTTTGATATGAATTCCATTGCCATCATCTGTGTCTCGTATGACTGGAAATGTGTCTGTTAAAATTGCAGAGGAAGCTTTATAGTTTAAGTTCTTCATCTGGAGGTAGAGGCGAAAAGTAAACATTGATGGCTTCAGTCGTTACGCCCTCTATAGTCGCCGGATTCCAAATGGGATTCTGATCTTTGTCGATGACCACTGAAAATAAAAGCATTAATTGGAAAATGAACCAGAAGTTGGGATACTGACTTTTTTAGATTACGGTATTGTAGTGTGCAAAAAAATATACTGTGGAAAATTTCATACCATAATAATGTATTTAATGAACTGTGTTAATGATTTCATCTTTTTGGTAGAATCTGTTATTAAATAGTCTGTCAAAGGTGGTATGTGTAAATTCGTATGTGGAATGGGATTATGCTACCCTGTCCATACAGTGTAAATATGAATATGGTAAGTATAGTAATTCATTCAACACTGACACTTATGTATAGTAATTCATGCGCAACTGTCTGCTCTGCTCCACCCTATTTGACAACTTTCTGCACTCTGTGCATTGCTGGGTTTCCCTTCAGTTGCTTGCCTGTGGCCTCCTGGTTGTTCCCATATGCGCAACACTATGGCCAAGTTCACGAGTTTTCTTTCTGTTTGGCCCCTCCAGCTGGAATCGCTTTCCTTAGGATCTTCGGTTAGAGCAACCTCTTCCCTCAGTTGCACAAGCGCCTGAAAACTTTCCTGTTTGTCAGTGATAACAATAGCCTGGATCACGAGCACCACTGACCTTTCGAGTGGCGCTTAATAAATTTTCAATACAATTACTAATTGTGAACAGCCCTCTGACTTGATACACTGCTTATCAGTTCGATTCGTGGGGTTAACTTTTAGTAGTACTTTCGAAATCTGAAGCCAAATGTTGTTTCAACCCAACCCCAGTGAACTGGAGGTCTTGTCAAAATCTGTTACATAGGTGAAGAAGGGTTTTATATAACTGATTCAGCATGTTAAAATAGGCGCTCCGTCGTGGTGACCCTTACCAGCTCGCACTCCTTCATAGAAGTCGTTGCCAAGCATGGTTCGTTGGCTCAGACGATACTCCATTTGAAGGTCTTGTTGAAGGTTGAGATGAGCGCCCTCTTGCAACTGACGCAGTGTCACTTTCATTGAAGTAGGCGACTGAGAAAAGTTGATAAGAACACAATGCATACAATACACAGTTACTGTAATCAGCTGTTACATCATCAACTGGGAAAATCCAATGAACATCGATGGATCTCAAGATCATATCAGGGTCATCTGTAGCGGGGCTATACTTCAAGTTAAATGTACATGCTGTTGGTTGTACGTAACACTTTAACGACGAGAGGGTACTAAAGGCGACTGGGAAACCAATGCAGCTACTTGTTAAAGTGTTAAGAAGGGCAGCATTTGACAAAGTCCAGTCATGTTGCAATCTTGAACAAACACCTTTGTAAAAACTGGAGACTACACTATAAAACTGTCAAAATTTGTGCCTCTGAATGCCAACCCAATGATTCATTTGTCACTGAAACTATAAAAGTAGTTTTTATTTAATTTTATTTAGGGCTGGCAAGTTTGCAAATTTACCAGATTTCTTCTGCTCACAAATCTAAAAAAGTATGCTGTTGTTAACAATTACTGTAACAAAATTACCATTTTCTTGAGAATCTCCAGCTGGGCTTTTGCCCAGTCTGACTGGTCTCGCTTTAGATTTTCAAAGATTTCTTCCAAAGTTGCAGCACTGAACATCTGGTTGATTTTGCTCAAATGCTCAGCAAGAACAAATGGTTTGTCTTTGTCTAAGGAACACTACACACAAGAAAGAAACACAAGTGAGCACTTTAAAATCGTTCACCGCTTGTTTTACGTTCTTAAAATGCGCTCTACAAAAGCTCAGATATGTAATTGCGTGCATACAATACATATTTTGAAAACTAATTTCCTTATTGTCCAAAGACTTTTACTCCCTGCAGAATTTCTATAATCGTCAACAAAATCTAGTAAATGTGCAACTACGATTTTTGTTTTCAAAAGGAACTGCTGGTATTACTTGTTACTACATGCAGTGTTGGTAACTTGCATTTATCAGCACATGCTTTGTTAAGATTAAAGCTTAGTTTTCATACACAGTGGTCAGAGTAGGATGGCCTTGCCAATCCATTAAATACATGTAGTATCATTTGCACCAATTATTCTACAGATTCTCCAGCTGCTACGTGTGGGTCTTTCCTATCCAAACAACACCAAAGAATATGTGTGGGTCCTTCATATCACATGAACACCAAAGAATATATGGAACCTTCCTATCACATGAACACCAAAGAGTCTGTGTGTGTCCTTCCTAGCAAATGACCACCAAAGAATAAGCGTGTGACAGTGTGTCCCTCCTACCACATAAACACCAAAGAATAGCGGATTCTGAAAAGAACAGTTTGTTTACAATCACAATTCTAATGTTAAAATCAGTTCAAATTCTGTTGGGACACACTAGCCTGGTTGTGGAATGAGCTAAGTATTTTGTCAACTTCGTCCTCAGTCGTTGACTTTAAAGCGAGCAGTTCTTTCTCCAGGTCAGCGATCTACCACATAAAAACACAGAGAAATATTCCTATTCTGTCTCAGAAATTTAAAGCCTTACCCTTATGCACCCATTGTTTTCAGAAGTAACCTGTACATGCACAAACCGAAATACATATGCAGAACTACACAAACAATTTTCACTAAAGTCCAGAAAGTTTCAACTCTGCCAAACGGCCACTTTATGCAACCACAGGTAGAGTCTCATGAAAGCTCAGAAATGACTGAAACTGAACCAAATATACCTTCTTCGATTCCACAAAATGGGTTGCAACTCCGGCCCAATGCACATTTCGTCCCTTCAACCGAAACCCTGTAAGGGCAAGGTATATTCCCAACTTCCCAGGTAAACGTGGAAGGAAGTAACCGCCACCAATATCTGGAAAAAGACCTAAAACAGAAATATTGTTGATGAATAACAATTCTACAATTCAAATAAGTCGTAGGATTGCTCATTCAAGTCACCATAAATGAAATTCAATAATGCATTAATTAAAAGCTAAACTAGTTACTTGTAACCAGATTGAATATTTTTAAGAAAAGCACAAAATCTACCAATTTTGTGAAATAATGAACATGGGCAAGTAAAACAATGCACAAGAGCAAAAACGTCTTGACAGAGTCCAAAGTGATCAACAGTTGGAGATTAAATGATCCATGCAAAGACAGGAAGTATAATGCAATATTATCGTAATCTTGAGACCTCTACAGCACATGAAAAAGTAAAGTCGTGAGAACCAGCTTATTCACAAGTGCATAGTGCAGCACCCTTTTTAAACCCCTCATTAAAAGGCTACTTTGAGAACTCTTTAAATTATAATACTCTGCATTACCAGTAGGCAGGAGACAACAAATTAGCCATCAGAAAGAAAGACCACTGGTCAGCTAAAAAGAGAGCGAAATCCTTCACCTATGATTAACAACAACTTTAGCAGGATTTACGACAAAGTCAGAACTCCGTGTATTCCCTACCAATGGCAGTTTCTGGCATAGCAAAAAGCGTCCTCTCCGTTGCCACACGATATCGTCCGTGAACTGACAGTCCAACACCCTACACCGAAACAGAAAAGACAATGAATGTTGAAAAGAAATCAACATCCAACACAAAATAACTAAATATGTCTACCAAGAAAACTAAAACCAAGACAAAGCATACGTTTAGCTGTATTATTAACTCAAGTTAAAATAAAAAGCTTAAGAAAGTAACGCAATTTTTGTCTCATCAAGGCCTGGTTGGGAACACTTTCTCAAAGCAGTGCTGTTTACATGGTGTAAGATATTCCGACACTTTCCTACATATTGGACCATCCTGCTGGGACAATCTTCCACTAAAATTAAAACATTTGACCTAAAAAGTAGCTAACAGGTTTTCAGCTTATCTTATAGTGCACCTATCTTACACAGCCATGTTTTGTGTGATTCTTTAAAGATACTGTAAAAGTGTTCAGACACATCCCTATATTACTGTCGGAAAACAAAGATTACACTTTACTATGGCTAATGGATTTCACTCCTTACTCACAAAGAAGGATCTGTGTACTACATGATGGACAATAAGTTTTGAATTGTACGATCTTACCCCACCCATCGTAATGCCGTCAATAAGAGCTATCCAAGGCACTTTCAGTGTTCCTAAAAACAGTTTAAAAAACATCTACATTTGATCTATAGGTCTGCAGTTTATGTAAGGAACGAGTTTAGTAAAGGGATGGTACAGCCATTGAAGGCTGTGACTGATTACGACATTTGCAGTACAACTCCTAAAGCGTGCCAGTGGTGTTGAAGGATGCCTTGGGGAAAAAAGTCAACATGATAATTGCACCTCAACTACACAACCAATGTCTGACTCTGCAGCTCTACAATTTTACATGACATACATTTTATTATTATTATTACATTAATTTATTACACCATAAGTCAGTCAATCTGAATCAGAAGCAATTGTGAGTAGGACAGAAACCATCTCAGGGAAGGCTTAAACCTTAACACTCTGCATAATAAGCCAAGCACTCAAACCACTTGGCTACCATGCCTACCACAATCTTGTTATCTACTGATTTTACTAGCAGTGACTTATTGCAAATGTAATCATAAAGAATTTTCAAGTGTTGCTACTTTACAAACAGAAATGGTTATCTGGAACTGGAATACCGATTGCGTAGTTCAACATGGCTTCCTCTCGGAAGAAATCCTTCTGCATGCTTTTATCCGATGATGTCTTGGCGTCTGCAATAGCTAAAATAATCAGGACACAGTTAAAATTATATCTTTGAAGCTTTTCACATTTTTTAATTTGCTACTATCGTTCAACATGCTTTCAAAATCGTTTAAAAATTCAAATGCAATTAAACACTTTTTCCAAAGTTCAGTATCACAATATCTTTTGGAGCCATAAAAAATTTTTTTTGGTTGCATCTTTTCTGATTATTCACATTTGTGTTAAAGTTCACACTGTAAAGCTTTAAAACATCCGAGATCCACATACCTGACCACGTCATAACAGAATAATAGCTCTATCATTATGTATCTGGGAAGAAGGCTCGGGTCTAGCAACACCAATTTGCAGAATAAACTGCATGCTCCAAGAGGCTCAATGGCTTTACCATATACAGTCAGTCTTTCTCCTCCCCTGTTTTGGAAACACCCAAAGTCCATTTTATTTGTTAATAAATTATAATAGCAATGACTTGGATCGGGAGCACCTCTAAAAGGCCGAGTGGTGCTTTTAATATATGTTCAATTACAATTACAATTTTAAAAAAAATCACAACTAGTGATGGAAAAATGCTGGTGGTTTTTACCTCGAATGTCTCCCCCGGCACAGAATGCTTTTTCACCGGTGCCTTTGATTATCACGAACTTGACTGATGACTCATCATTCCACTTCTGCAACACAAGGGCAAAACATCGTATAGCAACACAACAAATACAACACATGTAAGTATTACGAAGCATACACACACTCTGGTATTCATAAGGCACTTCCTCTTGAAGATGACCACACACACATTACTGCTACAAGTACGACATTTTTGCACAACAAGAACACAAAGACTAACCACTGTAATAGCATACTTCTAAATGACACTTAGCATAATACAGGCTAGCGCAGAGAGTACCTCTGGTTTGTTTTGTTCTTTGAGCGGTGCTACATAAATGTCCGGCTACAGAGACGTCAACTACCTTCAGCTGAGGATAGATCTTCCTAATCATCGACAGATCCAGCGCATTCAGAGCTTTTGGTCGGTTCAATGTTATCACTCCCTTGTCACCGATTTTCTCGATTATCACATCATCGGCTGGCGATGTACTGGCCGACGCCTGTAATGTAATGTAACCGCAGAGACATTTATATAGCTCCATCAATACAGAGTTGTCTGTATTGGTTACAGTACATTAACAACAGTGTGGCTTCAAGCATTAGCCCTTGAAAGTGAAGCAGGTTTATGACTTTTGTCTTTAACACTTTAATGACGAGAGTGCAGGGCTGTTGTCGAGGGTATACACAGGTATACAGCGTGTACTTACCTCTAGAGACCGTATACTCACCTCACAAAATATCTATACTTATCTATATTAAAATACTGTAGCGTATACTCACAAAATACTGTAGCGTATACTCACTTCTAAATTGTTTAGGAAAACTAACCGGTAGTGTGTACTCACCTCTAATTTTACCACTACAGCCCTGGGAGAGTGTACTAAAAGAGACTGGGAAACCAATGCAGCTCATTGTTAAAGTGTAAAACATGAAGCACATAGAACTTGGGTGAAAATGTATTTTAGGCAGTAATTAAGTAGCATGCAATGCATGTGTCTCACTAAGTATCATGTAAAAAACATATAATTATAAACGTATATTTATGTAATATAGTGTATAAAATATATATGTGCACATTTCATATAAAAATTATTATATATAATATAAATTGTATATAAATTAATACATAATGAAATATTAGTATGATATAAAACATTTACCAAGTGACTTTGTAATACTTGTATTCTGCCGACAGCCCTAAAACACAAACAAAAATTGTAACTACTTTTTCAAAGACTTAATTTACAGCTCAGTTCACTAGGGGGCACAAGTGGAAAAGAAATCTTGCAGCATCTTTCTGCAACAGAATGTGTGGCAAGGAAGATTAAACACATCACAAGAACTGCAAAAATTTAAGAGATTTTGGAATATTTGAAACACTCATCAAAGCACTATTAAAATAAAAAAGGTAATAAATTAGTTTTGCAACACAGCACAAGCATTCCTTCTTAGCAGACCCAAATAAAACTCCTAGATCCACCCTTGATAAAACACCTGCTTCTGATGCAGAAGCACGTCTTACTGATTACCTTGAAATAGCATTCAAGTTCGTAGGACTGAAAACTCGCATCGGCATTTCGGAAATAGGTTAACTACAAAAATAAAAATAAAATGAAGATAGCAAGATTACTTGACGACAAGACAAAATAATTGAAGTTAAAGACATTTATTGGCTTCACATTACATTTCTTGAGTCACTACACTAAGAATGAGTTTCTTCGTTTCAACACAAAAACACAATTGCAAAACCTGATTCAGGTAGCACCAAAGTGTATCCTTAACACTGAACCATAGCATTGTTACAAAATTTCTCCATTACTACAAATTGTGTAAAATTAAATAAGAGCAATCCTGACACGATGACATCTTTAATTTACATGCACACGTCACTTATTTCCCCAAACCATTAAATAATAGGAATTTTGCACTGGAATTTTCTAAAGCGAGAATTATATCAAATATCGCACCAAGCTCACCCGTGCAAACAGAATGTCATTATTTGCTTTATAATTTTATTTAAGAAGTGCTTTTAACACCATTGCCATAATATTTCCTCAATTTTGCGATATGCATGGATACAAACTGCCAGAGCTGCTAGTTTTCCGATCCACTCTGTTCGGAAATCAAAGGCCTGGCACGCATTGGCACACATGCAGAGGTGAAGACAATACTGCGAGTAATTGCAACGGTACAACATTTCAACCGTTGCATTGGGTATTTTAATAGGAAAATACTTTAAAATCGCTGAATGACCTAACGTCAGAGGCAAACAACTTGTTTTCACCGACAAAAAATACAGGAAACGGAAGTGCAGTTGACTCGGCAATGGCGAAGTTTGAATTATGAATCTTCGACTTTTAGCTTTGTAAATCGAGCGTCAAAAGCCAGTCTTGTTGTCCTCGAGACCAAGGTCTTGGTCTCGAGTGCACTCGAGTTCGTTTTTAAAAGTCTTGGTCTTGGTCTTTGTCTTGAGACCAAATGTCTTGGTCTTGGTCTTGAGGTTCAAAGTCTTGGTCTTGGCTTTGCAAGACCAAGACCAAGACTTTTGTCAGTAGGCCTATGTCTCCCAACAATAATGTGATTACCTTTTTTTAGAAATTCGTCTCAAAAATTGATAACCTTTTTTTTACAGATTCATCCCCCAAAAATTTCATTACTTTTTAACGAATTTCTTCTTCTTTCTGAGAATTTTCGGGGGATACTTCTGCTCAAAAATAGAATTTTTACCTCATCTGGTCAAAAAGGCAGTGAAAATTTGGGGGGACAAATGTATGGCGTGTCCCCCCACTCTTAAAGGTTGGGGTCATGTCCCCCTCGACCCCTCTTCCATGATCGCCGCCCATGGACCAGGGGACAATTGGGGACAATTGTAACTATGTACTAACTAAAATTAACTAAAATAAAGTCCACTAACTGTGGCGAAGTGCGAAATCGCTGACTTGCGCTAAATAAGTGATCTAAGGGCTGCCCTAGTTTTGACAGACGCCTGCGCGCTAAGGTAGGCTAGGGGCGCTAGGCTGATGTCATCTCTCTCAGTAGAGTTGAGCAAGCTAACCCCTATGATGGATGGCCGATGTATTTCTGAGGCTCGAAATTGTCGCCAAATTGCCGATTTCAGATGCAATTGTAGCGTAGGCTACATTTGTGTAGTTTCGAGTAGTAGGCAATCGATGAGTGAGCTGCTCAAGGTTTGACGCATTTGAGTCGAGTTAACGGCCGATTTTGATCGATATTCAACGATCCTGCGCCTGGTCTGGTGAACCCGAATCAACAGTGCATCGACTGTGGAGCTCAGCCGAAGTGATCTGTGTGACGAGGTCGAATGTTCTCGAAAGGACAGGCAAAACCATTGATATCTTTCTTTCTAAATTTAAGAAGGTTAAAATTTGACCGTAGGGTAATAGTTTAATCGCATATTAGTTTCTTTTGATTTGGGCAATCCGTGAACACTGAAAAGTACGTCCAGTTGTGACATTGCCATTGTTTTAATATGTCAAGCATTGCATTGCACTGTTAGCCCTCGTGAGCCGGTTGGGGCCCTTATTTGCAAATTGATTGATGTCATACGAGTTGCTAGCATTGTGTTGAAAGGGTATTGATCACGATCGCTAGTAAGGTGCTGACATTTTATTGGTACATAAGTGCTTAATGAGAACTCTTTATTGATAGATGAAAGACTGAATTATCATTTCTGTAATTGAAAATTTAAGTTTTAATCAGTTTGACAATATTAAAAGAATGAGTTTAAATCGAATCAGTTTGTCTGAATTGATATCAACTGAGCTGGGTTTGAATGAGGAAGGGAAACGAAGGTTATTAGCTGTCCTAGAAGGGGTGACTAATGCACCAGTTCCCTTAGAAGAAGAGGACTTAACCCAGTGGGAGGTTCGAAGTTCGAACCCAAGCTACTATCGATGACCTAGACAGGATGAGCCAAAGCGAGGAGGGATTTCCCCATGATACTCCACTTAAAACTGTGTTTGGGCCCAGTTCGAATCCTGAGGTAACCATTCGGCCAAACCTCGCTTCCAGACCGGAAGCCGCTGACAGCCGTTCAGCCATCCTGGTAGATGCTGAAAGGGCGTCTGAGAATGTAGAGTTAGGAGAAAGGAGAAGGAGGGGAAGAGGAGGGGGTTGTCACCACCACTCTGTGGGGAAAAAGTTACGCCCTCTGATGATCGAGTGCTAAGCATTGGCGCTGCATAAATTTTATGATTATACAATACAATGCAACTGCATTTGATATCGCTCTCTAAGACTTGCCTTCCAAAGTTAAGAAGTGTTTACACGACCATATCTGACAGAAAATAGGCCTACATAGCACTAGAGCCCTGCGCCGACGTCATAGTGTCGGCGGCGGGGCGCCGGTCATTTTGGGTCGGCGGCGGCGGCGCGCCGACGAACAAAAATCGGCGGCGGCGGCGGCGCCCACCAAATGTCGGCGTCGGCGCGGCGCGCCCTTGTCAGAAGCATGAGTCACTATGCTATCGGTTGATGCCTTGTGCATTAGACACCGGCGCAATATAAGTTACTAATTAATAATAATATGAGAGTTGAACAGCCGTTGGTCCTGTGACCAGTCAAGAGGGCCAAGTTCTCTAAAGCCACTCCATCACACTGAAGCTCAACTACATACAAAGGAACTGAGAGAGAAGACACCTTGAGACATTTGCCTTACAAATATGAACATCCTTAATTACCCACTGCACATCTGTATAAGTATTGTTATAAAGCAACATGCATGGCAGATTGCATGAATACACTTGCATATGCACTGCTACAGCATAGGCATACACACCAAGTCACATGGGAGATGCCGGATAACAGCATACTCCCAGTGAGAGCGGCTGCTGTCAAGCCATGCATGAAGTGAACATGTAAATATATACGTTTTCCTATGATAATACACTGGCCGAGTGGTCTCACCTCTGTTCATTTTTCAATGAATTTACCAGGTGATCTGCTGCCCGTTTGAATTGGTGCCACGCCATTTAAGGTATCCATATATAGACCATTGTTTGTATCAGACTAAACTGAAGACCATTCTTGATACCATACGTACTTCTATACGTACTTCTGTACGTACTTCTATACGTATTTCTCGTATCTTGTTTGATTATTAACTTTATTATTCTATGACATTGTTGTTACTTGACTTGTATATGTACCCTAATGCGGTCTGTCATTTGGCTTTTGAATAAACGAATAATATTATTATATATACGTCAAAACCTGTGTTAACTGATACTGTTTACCTGAATAGATTCCAGCAAAAAGTATTAATCAGTTATACCTTCCGTTCTGCAGGAATTAGTTAAGTGGCATATCTTGATTTTAATAGCACTTAATAAACTCCTCTAACCTTACAACATTAAGCCAAAAATTTACACCATTGTAATAAGACCACAGGCATCAAAGCTACAATCAATAAGTTATAGAAGCTATTCAACATGAAGGCAACGAATGGGGAATACTGTAGTACTGTAGTAGACATACAAAGACATGCACTGCATGTTGCTTTTGTTGTCAAGGTATTAAGGAAATGGCAACAGGAACAGAAGTATCAAAACAGTGGCTACTTGTATCAAGATATCGCCTTAAACGACTCAAGATATCGCCTTAAATGACTTGTGTATCATACGCTCATAGCATTGACGACACCAATTCGTGTTGCCGATCAAGTTTCGCAAAGAAACCCAGAAAAATAAAAAGAAGTAAGTGAGTACAAGATGTCCACTTGTATTTCTCACAAAAGTAACACTTTATCGCGAAATCATGGAAAACATAGAAAATGCAACAATAACAATTAAGCATATCAAATTGGCATCGGCGGCGCGTCGACAGATTGTCGGCGGCGGCGGCGGCGGGCCGACAAAAAAAATCAGCGGCGGCGGCGCCCACGAAATGTCGGCGGGGGCGGCGCGGCCGGCGCAGGGCTGTAAATGGCACTGGGTGAATGGGCAATTGAAATGAATTAGGGACTTGCTCCAGGCCCATATATGTATACACATTGACCGCCTAAGTGGGGATCGAACCCGCACTATCCTCGTTGCAGATCGACCGACCGTGCATGCTCACCAACCAGCTGTACGTCGTGCTCCATTGCAATTACAACTACAATTAGCCTATGTATACTTGATTGATCGCAATTGATTTTCACTCGAAAAGACCAATTCACAACAGGTAACCCAGCGGCAGAAGAAATATTTTCGCCAAATTTCTCTCCAGATTAAGGTAGGCCTAACAGTTTGGTGGTCATGCAGTTGTACACATGCATTTTCTGAAGTAATTTCATTCGAAGGTTGTTTTAAACTTATCAAGATACATTATGTTGGCTAAAATTTAATATTGAAAAGTTTTATTAAGCGATAGCTGAATATATTGTGCATTTACAAAAATTTCTTAGTTTCAGGTCGATGAAACCGCATGATTACCACAGACCAAATATCACTGGAGACGGACTCTAAAAGACACACGAAGGCACCTCCTCAATGACGTCATAATCATCGTCGCCAGATGCCGTTAGATCCTGCATTTCCCGATGGTGTGTCTTTTCTAGCTGATCGTCAACGCGGGAGTAACCATCTTCTCTCCAAGTGGTTTCCTCTCTGACGCTAGACCGCTCTTTCGAGTAGGCATCGTCGGCTGTGGTCGCAGTTCGCTCAGAGTCGAAAGTCTCCTGCTCTAGGAACGGCGAAGTATCTTCACGCGGAAACACCTGAACCTTCTCATCGTCATCCTCGAAGAGCCAGAGTGGAGCAAGCGCATCGGATTTCTCCAACCTCTTCACCGTTTCCTCGTCCATCTCCTCCGCCGGTTCGTCTGGGAGGCTGTTTTCCGCTGGCTTGTCTGCCACATCTTCTTGGTACAGGGCGTCATCTTTGACCTGATCTCTGCCGCTGACTGACTGACCCGTTGCCTCGTCGTATTCCGGGGAAAAGACGCCCTCTACGTCTTCAAGCGACATCGACTTGGCAATTTCCGGTGTAAGCTCTTCGGATCCCGTAGGTTCCTCGAACTTTTCCGTTGCGTATCTATTCTCCGCATCTACAGCATCGCTTGGAACAGATTTCTTCACGGGAGCAGCCTTCTTCGAGTCTCCAGTCTTATTTGTGTCCTCAGCTTCAGTTGCAGTTGGATCGCAGAACATGTCGACGTAGTTACCCGATTTCTCCCGTTCCTCTTCTTTCGAATGCGAGACAACTTCGCCGCCTTTTCTAGAGCTTACCTTTTTCGCAGTGTCCTTGTTGCGCGTGTCCCCATGTTTGACGGAAGAAGGACCTGATTTGGCCTTCGCGCTTTCATGCGAAGAGACGCCAATGGCGCCCTCCTCGTCCTTACTACCGCGCGATTTTCGCTGGGCTGGGGTCGTCTTTGACGAGCGTTTTGTTGACGCTCCGCCCGCTCCACTGGGAATACCCGGCTCCGCTTTGCGCTCAGCCCTTTCCGCTGCGGGTTTCTCCTCCTCTTCTTCCAGTTTCTCGGCTGGCTCTCCTTTCTTTATTGATGTCTTCCGGAGCTGCTTTGCACCGCGTGGTTCGGATCCGCGCACGGCCACGGTGCTATCCCTCTGCTTGCTCTCCTCTTGAGCTGAGGCCTTCGGGTGCGACAATGAAGCCTGTCGAATGTCTTTCCTAGCAGCGGTACTGTACCTTGGATGGCTACGGATGACTGGGTATTCGGTCACGCGTGGCCATACCTTGGGTCGTCTCGGCTGAGCGCTTATCAGTGGCATCAGCTCTGGCATCCGTCCGCCGTATTTCTTTTCGAGATATCCTCCGTAAACGTCGTAGTCTTCGTGTCTTGTGACGTCTGTGAAAAGTACAATAATCGTCAGCGAACGTTTACGAGAACGGTTCTTTTAAATTAACGACAGAACGGTTCTTGTTCACAACAGTTCTGGGTTATCAGTAAGGTACAGTGCAACAGAGTTTATATACCAAAGGTTTAAAAATGGATGAATTGATGGATCAATGGATGGATGGATGGATGGATGGATGGATGGATGGATGGATGGATGGATGGATGGATGGATGGATGGATGGATGGATGGATGGATGGATGAACGGATGGATGCAGGAGGAATAAATGAATGAATCGATAAATAGATGGATAGGTAGATAGGTAGATAGATGGATGGGTAAATAGATGGATTGAAGGAAGGATAAATGGATGAATCGATACATGGATGGAATTAGGAGGAATAAATAAATAGATATATAACTGGATGAATAGCTGGCTGACAATTATGTTTATGAATGGATGAATGGATGGATGGAAGGAAAGGAAAGAAGGATAAATGACTGGCTGGCTGCATGGATGCATGGCTGAATGAACGGTTACATGGATGGATGGATGGATGGATGGATGGACGGACGGACGGACGGACGGACGGACGGACGGACGGACGGACGGACGGACGGACGGACGGACGGACGGACGGACGGACGGACGGACGGACGGATGGATGGATGTTTGAAGTCTTATAGTGCCTATAGCCTATGCGCCTCTGAATGGTCTGCGCCTCTGAATGGTCTATACCGCGAGAGGCGCTTTATAAATGCCCATATACAATACAATACAATACAATACAATACAATACAATACAATGCTATGTATGTTAGAGACCTAAGCATCGGTGTTTCTTTCCCATGTGATTGAGACGGCACTGAATGAGTTCTCGCATCTGCGTGACGTCATAAACTCGAGCGATGGACTGCAGGTATCCGATGTCACGGCGAGTGAGGTCAGAGTACATGGCCACGACCTGGAAGTCCACTGACGTCATCTTGCGACCACGACTAACACGCGGCGCAGGCGGTTCGTCCCCGGCCGAAAAAAGGTATTTGCCTTCGAGGAAGAAATCAACTCTCATGTTACTTTATTTTACATTTACGCACGTAACACTGTAACAGCCAGTAAAGTAACAACCTTAGATGAGTGAATCGCGGTCTGGCTGTATAAACCTACTTTGTAATGGTGCACGATGACGCTATCTATCGAATAATATGAAACAAGCAAGATTGTTTCTAATCTTACGGTATACGCTGGAACAAAGTTCCAATGACGGCCTTTCGTCGCCTTTGACAGTTTTGCTCTATAGGCAAGACAAAAATGCCGCCCCTTACTCATAAATGCTGATCATGATCAATCATCATCATCATCATCATCATCATCATCATCATCATCATCATCATCATCATCATCATCATCAACAACAATAACATCATCAATCTTAAAATCTACACGAAGTACGAAAAAAACATTTCCTTTTCTTTTTTTGCCGGAATTTGCCGCCCCTTGAAATATACCTCTCTAGGCAGCCGCCTATACCTAAAGCCGGCACTGCAAAGGTCTGAAAATCGGGACAGTCTTTTATAGTCCGTATAGCTACAGGAATAATTTGTGATATTCCCAAGAAAAGGCATTTTCCCGAAAGAGCGCGCATGAAGATGGTCCGCGTAATTAGTAGGCCCTAACTTCTGTGGCGCCGGTGTAATTATTGTTTACAGGTTAGATCGTTTACAGATAAGATTGTTAACAGGTAGGATTGTTTACCTGTGGGACAGACGACTCTGGCGGAGAGTGGTCCGTAGTCGGGCAGGTTGCGTTTCCTGACAGGTTCTATAAAACGACATTTAGTGAAACACGTTAACTCAGAATGAAAAACACACCGGTACAGTGTCTCGTCGAATGTTGCCCAACATTATTGTCCCGACGTGAATGTGATGAAATTGAATGGGACGCAGGGAGAAGAGGTCAGGAAAACAAACTGTGTAATTTTTTATATTATATATGTGTGTATGGAGTTCTAACAAAATCTAAAAAATATATACCCGGTACATATTCAGACACTACAGACAATATGAACGTACAGACAGACAGACAGACAGACAGACAGACAGACAGACAGACAGACAGACATGCAGACAGACAGACAGACAGACACAAACACAGGCAAACAGACACACAGACACACAAACACAGACAGACAGACAAACAGACACACAGACAGACAAACAGAAACAGACAAACATAAATAGAGCGGGAGACATGATTACCTGGCGGTGTTCCTTGTTTTCCTCCGGAAACATCATCTCTGTAAGAAAAGCATTTATCGATGACTTTAAGTCCCTCAGAATCAGCGAAGTCTCCTCTCTTTCAATCGAGAACACATGTAGCACCAAATGGATTAACGGCTTTCCAAAACATTCCACAGATGTAGCCCATACTGTGTGTGGTTATGCTTCTTTGGGTTGAGCTTATATGACGCCCTGCTTTGAGGTTGTCCGTAATGGAAGTCCATAGATGGGGGTAGATGGGGGGAGAGAGAGAGAGAGAGAGAGAGAGAGAGAGAGAGAGAGAGAGAGAGAGAGAGAGAGAGAGAGAGAGAGAGAGAGAGAGAGAGAGAGAGAGAGAGAGAGAGAGAGAGAGAGAGAGAGAGAGAGAGAGAGAGAGAGTGGTTACACAGCTGCGGACAAGGGAAAGGGGTCATGCCCGATGGGGATGACCGCATCTAAATTTCGTGAGCAGACGCAGTTATTTCAGTACACCTTATACCCAAAGTACCATAGGCATACCCAATACCCTGCCTCAGTTGCCCAAACTCAAATACTGTACCCAACTTTAGTCATACTGCAGATATTATACTGTGTTGGATTGACTTTCCCTTAGCTAAACTGGGTATACTCACCGTATACGCCCTAATTATTGGAAAGGAAAAGTAACTAGGCTAGTGAACTATAGTCAGCGTATGTATAGGCTCAGTGCTCTTGAATAGGCTCGTGAATAGGCTCAGCTCTCGTGAACTTGCGCTTGGCCTTCGAGTGGCGCTTTAGAAGTTTGGAAATTATGATTACAAATAGTTACTTTACAAAAAAGTAATTGGTAAATGACATAGGTATAGACTCTGCGGGTGGGGGAGCAGCCGGGGCACGTGCCCCCAATAATTGAGACGGATCCAATGCAACAAGTGTAGAATGAATAACCAAATCCCCCCAATATTTTGGACAAGTTTACGCCAGTGGTAACTGATTAGAGTTACTTTGAGAAAGTAACTAAGTATTTTTAGTCACTTTAGGCTTAAGTGGGAATGTTAACTTGAACTTCAAGCTCCATCCATAATGAAATTAGACTTTGAAATTGACGAATAACAGGAAAGAGTTCAGAGACATGAGCAGAGGTAGAGGGACAACAGACAGACAGCCTACAATTATAACAGGAGGCAATAAAGAGCAGATCAACCGACAACCTAATATCGCAGATGTATTATATAATTTCCTTTGCCATGGTTATGTTATTCACTTACTTCCAGCTGAGTCGAGCAGTTGCGACAGCCATCTTTAACTTTCAAACTCGATTCTCTGAAATTAATACCAGGCTTATCTAAATTTATACTTATAGACATAGGCGTAATTTGTGGGGGTACGAGGGGTACCCGTACCCCCCACTTTTTGGACTGGGGTACCGTACCCCACTTTTTGAACAATGCCAATCAATAGGCCTATTTATTACTGTGCCTTCCCAGAGATCGCAGTCTTCGCCTTTCTTCGTGTATGTAAGAAACAGGTACCTCCACTTTTTAGACCAATGTTACGCCCCTGCTAATAGACCTATCTAAATTTAGGTCTACACTTGGTGTTGCTGAAGGCATTACTATACGTAGGCCTATATGGGCATGGGCGTAGCCTAACTTTGATCTAGAAAGGGAGGGGGTACGAAATTTTGCATCGCTTGCCCTAGCGACTGTTCGATGATTATAACGGCGCCGTTTAAGCACCATGTCTAATAAATATAATAATTAATAATAATAACAATGAAGATGACAATGATGATGGCGATCATAATGATGATGGTGTTCAGTAATTGTTTTGAGTCTTTAGGGCTCAAATGAGGGCCTTCCTCCAAGAAAATAACTATGGGCATTGTTTTTTTCTGGGTATGAAAATTGGGTTATACGGTACTCTCCAGCTCAAAAAGTGGGGGAGGTGTTCCCTCATACCCCTCCTCGAAAATTACGCCTGTGTACACGGGTACCTTTACTGGCGTGGCAACGGTGGCACCCATTCAGAGGGGCAGCGGGGGGAAAGGACCTCGTCCCATCATCAATTCATTGAAGAAGGTTAAATGTAATTGTACACTTTTTTTTATAATTATAGCGACCGTATATGGCTTTGACCCTGCTCATTTTTAAATGAATTTATCAGGTGAGATCCTTCCCCACCACTGCCCCCATTAAATGGGTGACCGGCCATTTAAGGTCCCCGTGTACAGAGCGTGCGAGGTCATAGAAAACGCGAAGGGCCTGTAGGCCCTCTATTTACTATAGTATACGGTAATCCCTGACTAATGGACTTCAGCAGTGTTTGAACAGGGAGCAGCAAGTTTACATTCGTTATAGGAAAGTAGATGCACTTGTCATTCACACTTCCGGGCAAGAGTTTTTCGCTGTTGTTTCCCAATGTTTTTTTCAACTAGTTCCGTGACTGGGCTAAGGCTGAAACTCGCTTTCTAGGCTGCTGAAAGAGATGACGATAGCGATGATGACGATGCGAGTGACGTAACAACACTCCTCGCTTTCGACAAATAGAAAACTAGAAGTCACCAGTTTAAAGTTGATGGGGATGACAGCGACGATGACGACGACATTCCAAGATTTCTAATGGCGCAGTCGACACTCGACACTACCTTCTAACTTCTAAGCCCTACGATGATGAAGACGACTACTAATGATAAGACGATAGGAGTCCAACGCCCTCTAGTAGCAGATAACCTGTGCTCTGAATCGAATGTTCCGAAGGCTGAATCAACTCTGCAATCCTACACGTGTAATTCCACTCGCGTCTAAATACGAATTGATAATGACGTCACAAGTGATTTTAAAATCAGAATTATTGGGCCAGAAGTATTATTACGTCACTCTCATCGTCGTCATCATGATCATCTCTTACAGCAGCCTAGAAAGCGAGTTCAGTCTTGGCTCAGTCATGGAACTTAATGAAAAAACATTGGGAAACAACAGCGAAAAACTCTTGCCCGGAAGAGTGAATGACAAGTACATCAACCATCCTGTCATGAATGTAGCCAATAATTATTGTAAACTGACGTCATAATTTTATGAAGGGCTTTCCACCCACCCCATATGCCGAGCCTAAGAAAACGAAGTCGCCAATACTTCATTGGACCTACCAGTGGCTGCCCCTCTTCGGTGACGTGAAATTGCAACTATATTAGAGATCAGTCTATTAATTCATCACTACGGTATTATAATAATTCGGTATTAAGACAATTAACAGAACTGTTAAACCTTTTATAAAGTAGCACACGAGAGGCGGCATAGCTTGATCTTTAATTTCTATAGCGCCGTTATAACGTAAAAGGTATGAAGCGATGGCGCTCCTACGCCTATCAGCATATCACGCAAATACTATCGTTATTTAAAATAATTTACTCTGTAATGTTGTTGTAGTGGCAGAAGTAATTGCAACAACTTCTGTAGCAAAGGTGATACTTCACAAAGCATCTACCGATGGCCCACCAGAATCAACCAGGAGGCAGGAGCACCCCATGGTGGATAAGCTAACAGAAATGTAATATAATTGGGCATTTATATAGTGCCCTTCAAAGTGCAACCCAAACCAGAGGCACTCTAAGGTGTGAAGGTCACGATTACCCAAATATCAGTTAGGCCTATCAATATAGAAGCATCCCAGCATAGGAGTTAAAGATCAATGTTCATGGAAGTCCGCAGGATTTGGGGGGGGGGGGAACTGTTGTAAGGGGGCATTTTTGTATAGAATAAGCTATTCATGAACACAGAATATGTGACAACTTTAAAAATAAATAATGGTCAAGGACTTTACATAAATAATTAAATGTTTTTCACATTTAAAATCATGTTGGGGCTGTTGTAATAATCATAATAATCAAAAGATTTTATTTTTGTACAATATGCGCAAAATCCAGGGGGCAAATGCTCTGCCCTCCGGACGCCCATGTCAATGTTCTATTTATTTCATACATTTATAGAATGACAAAAGTGAAAAGCTCTGCATCCCATGATGCAGAAAACCATAAAATATTCTGCAACAGTAACAGTCCCATTGGAGGCTCAAAACCCCACATTCTGCATCACTATTATGCATTTATTAAGCGCCACTATCTAATGACCAAGCATCAATCAATGGCACTGAGCAACCTTGAGTAAAGGACTTGCATAAGGTCTCTACACAGTAACCACCTCAGAGGAGGCTTGAACCTGTACCCTACACATTACAAGGCGAACGCTCTAATCAATAGGCTACCATGTCCCACAATGACTTGGCAAGCACGTAACCAAAATGGCCACAGTATAATTTCCTATCTGCTAATACTTGACATTTCTTCAGAGAGTGTGCATGAGCCCCATAACAGACAAAAGTTTCATCCTATTTGAACGTTTTTCTTTCACATATAAATCAACTGGTTACTGAAACCCATGACTCTGTCAACAATTTGCCTACTACAGCACATCAGAACTTTCTCATTTCATAAAATTACGTAGGCCTAGCACAGTCTGACTCCTACTTGACTTATAAAGCAGCTAACTGCAAATAAAGCTGTACTGCCCCACAGTGCTTTTTTTTCTAGAAAAAAAGGTTCCGGAACGGAACAATAGGTTCCGGAACGCAACAATTATGGGCTGGCTAAAATCACGAGAAAAACGGGTTTGGGGGTTGGGAGGGGTCTCAGTAAACACTGAGAACAGTTCAAAAACACTCAAATTAAATTAAAATAGCTAAATTATTGTTGTAATTATTAAAATAAATAAATTATTTTCTAGTAGCTGAAAAAAGGTGCCGGAACGCCGTTCCGGCTCGTTCCGGCTGAAAAAAAGCACTGCTGCTCCATAAAAAAATACATCAGAACCCTTTAGCAGGCAAATCTAAAATCAGAAGCGAATTTAACTCTTCCCATATCACTGACTTCTCCTCAACAGAGTTACCCACAAAAATCTGCCAATTGACAGTAACACAGAAATGTAAAATCCAAACCAACAAAAGCTGATAATACAAAGGCTATGCAGAACGTTACCCAATTAAAAACTAGAAACACCCATAAGGATTACCTTTGTCAACTAAGTTTTATGCAAAGCACTGCATCAGACAGACAGACAGACAGACAGACAGACAGACAGACAGACAGACAGACAGACGCACAGACAGACGGACGGACAGCCTGGCGCAATCAGTAAGCTAATATGTTAGTCAGAAACTAGTGGCAGTACGTCAAAAGTGGCAAGTCAATGCAAACAACCTTATCACATATGGCAACTTTATCATAAGTACTGATGAAATTACATGCCTTGTCTATGACAGAATTACCATCAACTTAAAACCCCATTTAGTACATACTAAAATTAATCATTTTCAGCTGAAAAAACTGGAAGGCACCACAGTCATATAAACTCTGAAAAACATCTTCTTCATAGGCAAAGAATCACTCCAAAAACCGACCCCCACTTCAAACTTACTTCCATTTTATTTCAAATTCCTATTGTGGGTGTCGTGCAACAGTTCATTGTTTTAAACTTGGTACCAAAACTAATGTTTATTTCCCATTTCTCATTCTCTCTCAATTCATGGAAGTCGAATAATTTCCTTAAGTTTGAACTCATTTTTGTGATAAAATCTGTAGTTAACCTACATGTATCGTGGAATGATTTCACAGTCGTGGAACAGTCAGGTTAAATAGGCAAATTATCAAAATTTTACAAAATGCATGATGCCTGCCATACATGAAAGACAAGTAGCTGCTATGATGACGACAATAATAACAATTATAATAATAATCATCATCATTATCATAATACTTGATAAATATAACATTAATATAAAATTTATAAATTGTCCCTTGTAGTAACAATTCAAAGACAATTATAAAACTTTAAAAAAAATATTCCAGAAACAGTAACTGTCAGGTAAACTCGAATCCTAAGTTGAGGGCATTGTGCATTTGGCGTATGCACAGAAATCATCTAAGTTTGTGAGAAGTCGGTCCCGGAACTTTTGCCGATCATCACGTTTGTTCACAAAAAACAAAACTGGCTGTACGATCCAAAATTCAGGTAGAACGAGAAGAGAATCCAGTCGTTAATGGAAGAACCCACGAAGGATTTTATCGGTGGCCAGTAATTTCCAGAGGCAATAAAGTTAATGGTGTAGTTACAAAAAGCCAAAGATATTCACCAGCAGGTTCGTTCAACCATGAGTCCATGACGGAAAATCACCTCATGTTTTATTCCATCACAAAGCCTACAAGAACGCACGAGTCGAAAATGTCACAACACCGCACAGATGGTTCGGGTCTTTTCTGCCAGATTCACTCAACCCCATCCAGATCCGACGCCAACCATCCATGCTGAACGCTTGGCACCTTTGCCACAACTATTTGCTGATCACTCTAGAATCGATCTCCGCGTCAACAGTTCGAAACCAGAGTTCGTCGGACGCGGGACTCTCCCCAAAATCATTCGACGCAACGGCATAAGCCTTGTACATCGTTCCACGCTTGAGACCGGTGATCACGACGCGACCGGTTCCGTGTCGGAGGTCGTCTGTGTCGATCGTGTCCCACTCCTTCTCCGACATTCCCTTGTACAGCGCCTCTTTGTAGAAGAGAATCAGCTTCTTTGTCCGAATGGATTCGTTGTAGTGGACTGGAATGTACGCCGCCACATCGGACACAATGCAGTCATCCTTCGAAAGACTCGGTGTGCGTGGACATTCTGAAAGGTTCCAGAAAGAACAGTAAACACAACTGAGTGGTTAGGGGCAGGGGCTTCTATCCCTATTCAGGGAGGGCGCAAGTTGAGTCCAGTGAAAAACAGAGGGAAAAGTGTTTCTTTTCAATAATTATCACACTCTACAAGAGTTACAGTCTTCGCTCACAGTTCTGTGAAGGGGGGAGAAGTAGACGGATTGCGCCCGGTTGTTTAGTGGGAGAGCAGCCACTGGTTGCCATCACAGCCCCACCAAAGCCCTCACCGCTTCTCACCATATGTTAGCAGGTACCGATATAATGGATATATGGTGAGAAGTGGTGTGGAGCAGAGGCTCTGCACTCTATTTGTGACCCCGTGAGGCACCAAAATCCCAGCAGGACAGAAGGATATTTTGAGACAGCGGTTCCCATAGCAAACCCAGCTGTAAACTGAGAATACAGATCATACAGTGTTGGTAGAAAAATCAGGCAGCAAGGGAAAGGATTGGCCACACAAGTTTATTTATTACTCAATGTTAAAAAAGTGAAGTCGCTAACAATTTGCACTAATTGGAATTCAACTTATTTATTTTCCCATGTTCATCACCATCCATTTTCCATCATGGGTCAACATCCACCAGTCCTAGACACTGAAAGACTGGTCACGGAAGATAAGCAATTCAAGCTGAGCAAATACCGACCTGTTTGGTAGGAAAGCGCACGTTTTGGGTCGTTAAGGCAACTCTGGATGTCAGTATCAAAGTTTTCGACCTTGGAGAAGCTGCTGGCACTTGGTCTGTCACACTCTGCTCCGGCTGGTAGGTCCTCCAGTTTCCTGAGATAGGCAAAAGACCATCTCCTTAGCACTTTCTATTTAACGTAAGGTCATGTCAGGTAAGGTGGTGCTCGTGCCCTGTTGCTAACACGCTTGGTCGATGTTCAAGTGGTTGCAGGTTCGACTCCGTGTAATGACCTTGGGCAAGTTGTTTACGCACATGTGCCTCTGTCACCAAGCAGGATAATTTGGTATCATCGACGACTCATTGTAAGTAAACAGCAAGCCACAAGTGCTGTGATGCACTGGCCCCGTGTCCAGGGCCATGGGATTCATCCCTCAAGCGCTTAAAAACAGGAAGCTTGGCAAATCTCCAAGTCCCATTCAGGAATATGTAAACTACTTTACTTACTTTACTAAGGCAACGTGAAGTATGACAAGATATAACTTAAATGTACGGTAAGGTGTGATAAGAAAGGGAGACATAAAGTAATGTATAACATAATGTACTGTATAGGCAAAATCAAGATATGGTATAGTATGGTAATTTAATTAAAGGGAAGGTAACGTAAACCCTCATTTAGTAGTCCTTAAAGAGGCAGTTGTGTGGACAACTTTGGACAAATCTGGTAACAGCAGTCCATCGACCAGAAACTATCTTTAAAATGATCCTGTCTAAAACTGTGGCCCTACCTGTCTCAGATCCAAGCCAAAGTTAGCCCTACAGCTGCCTTAAGGCTAATTCAGAACCGACTCAAAGCTAACCCAAAGCAGGCTTGAGTTGAGGCTGACTCACAGGTAGTTCAAACCAGACTCACTCTAAGCCATTTGAAAGTCCATTATTTTACGTAAAATATGAAAAAGTACAAGCAACAGTGAGTGTGTGTGACCAAAATCTGATTCAGTATTAATTACTAATTTGTCACTTACATTCGAGCCGACTTCAGCACCTGAAAATGAAAACAAACTACAGTCAGTTTTTTCACAGCGGCATTTCACTTTAAAAGGTAAACTAGAAAATAGTGGTGCCTCAGACACTGCACGTAAAGTAATGCATGCACGCTTGTCAGATGCAAATAAAGGCCACTTACTTACTTACTAACTCACCTAGCATGCATAATGATTGGTAAAGTTGTTTAGCATCATGGCTCTAATTTTCAAACAGAATTTCGCATGGGATGTAAGGTTTGACGTAAAAGACAATTTGAGTATTCCACATCTTAGACATTGCTGGCTTCCATGGATGGAAATGCATATGAACTGATCGTCAGGACATGGAAGTAGAAAAGCAGTCCCTTAAGCTAGCCCTGAGGCAGCCATGGGTATGAAGTGCTAGAGACTTCTTTTTCTTAGCATTGGCATATGAGAGTGGGTGGCCAGTCCTCTCCCTTGCCATCTCATCGTCCCACCGACAGTGTATGGTCAGTGTACTCATTATAGCTGAGTTGGCTAGAGTGCATGTGGAGAAGAAATCTTGAACCAAATCTCTGCCCTGGCGGGGATTTGAATCCCCTATCTCTCGACTGACAATCCAGCATGCTAACAAAGTCCACATCGAGCTCCCAGGACACGAAAACTTTACTTAATTCCTTGCTAACGTTTTACATACTTGCTTGAACTCCTACAGCTTGTCAGTCACAAAATTATTATTTACCGTATATGCAGTCACCGTCATTACTATAAGAATCTACTTTCCAGTAATTACTAATAAAAAAACTCCATAAACAGCAAAGCCTCAAAACTAGGATGAGGCTAGATTTTCCACAGACAACTCACAAACTCTATAACCAGATTTGGATCTCCGCTAAGTACCCTTAACATGATGCAGCACTCATCAACAAGCTGGTGCCATGTTCTTAGCTTTAACTTAGCATTTTAGACATTACAAGATCACGATCATAAGATTTTCCACAGATCTTGCCACAAGCTCCATAAATAATAATAGTCTCAAAACTGGATGATACTTGACTTTCCAGAGGTCTCTTTGCCAAAAACTCATAATTTCCCAATCCTAATGGATTTTTCTTATCTCAGATAAACAATCACTAAAAAAAATTGCAATAGCACTCACTCTTATCTCTGGCGAGTCGTTGGACGCTTTGTTTAGTGCAGTGACAGCATCAACAACTCCCTCTTCTAAACTCACGAGTCGCTCCTTGGCTGCTTGCATTGACATCTTCAGGTACTCCATGTCACGAACAACACTACCGTTCAACGTGAACTTAAGTTTTGCAGCAGTCTGCTTAACAGCGGTTATCACTTCATTTTTGTTTTGATCAATCTCAGACTGTTTCTGTTCCAGCAATGCCTGAAGTGAACATTTACAAGCAATTAAAGAAGTAATGAAGCAGATTGTTAAATAAGAAACGCATGAAATAATTACGGTGAAGCAGTAACATAATAATCAAACAACCCAGCAAGCAATGTTACCTTGAATACTGCTTTTCAACAAAGTACAGATACAAGTTAAGAGATAACAACAGCAACAACAACAATAATAATAATGTTCAATAACAATTGTGAGAACAATGGTATACAAGTCTTTGGATTTGATTAGATTCTATGTTTCTTCAGCTTAACAAACTAATACCAACATATTCGCGTCTCAAATTCCCATCCTACCTTCAAAAAGCGGTTCAAAACTCACTAATTTTGCTTAGCTTTCAAGCACTTGGATATCTAACTGCATCTTCTCCTGTTGACTGACTATCTGCGCCTCAGATTCACATTTCGGTGTGACCATGAGCGTGTAACAAACTTAATTAATAATAATAAAAATATAAAATAAACATTGGCAGTTGTCAATCTTCCAATAATGCCACAAGTTTACGAAAAAGAAATTCAAATCAAATCCAGGGATCGAAATAGCTGTCTGAAGAATGTTTCCTCTTGTCATTTAAGTCAGGTTTTGTTTTCAATGCAAATATCTGAGCCAGTCTGAAATTTGACCAATTCGTAAAGTCTGCCAGTTTACCTTCAGATTCTTTTCTGAAGCATCGAGCTGGCCAATGTATTCAAGTTCAGCTTTCATTTTTGCTTCCCATTCACGACATTTCTCCTCCAAGAGTCGCTGATAAATGTACAGTAAAATTGTTTTAATGATAGTTTCACAATTTTAAATTTGCAAGACATATATACAAGAACATATATATCTCAATTGGTATTCAAAAGTGATTACCTTGTGCTGTCAGCTCGTGGAGCTCTAGCGATCGTCATGGTGAACACTCTCCATGGTGAACACTCAAAAGTGATACACAAGGTTAAAAATCTTCAGCTGGTTCTATAGACTTTTGAAGAATTTATCTTGAAGGGGTATTATAAAAATTTTCAAATACGATTTCTAAATAGTTCATTTTGAATCTCAATAACAATCGACTGGGATTATAAAAGTTATCAAAGACAGTTTAAATCAGTAAAAGTTAATTGAGAAAACTGATCAATGTGAATCGAAGCTACGAGTTGCTTTGCACAAATAACTTGCTAAGTTTTAACGGTCTGAGGTAAAGAAATACTTGTAAACACTAAGTTATCTTCAGCATTGATCAATAGCGAAATATTGCGTTACTGAACTTAAGCACAAGTTTTAGTACTTTTTGGGTTAATTAATAGTGTCTGACTAGTTTTCGCAGTGCGTGGAGCCACAACACTGAATGGCCACCCAGCTAGAAAGAATATTGAACATAAGTAAACATTAATAAAGGAGGCTTTAGCCAACATACTCGTTCTCGAGAGAAGACATCCTCCGAAGTGTCCACCTGGTGACCGGCATGTAGCATATCGCCCTTTCGCAGCGTATTTGGAAAATAGCACTTTAGGCAGATTCCCTTCTCGCAAGTCTTACAATACAATGAGACTGCATCGTCTGGGTGCGTTTCGCACATCAACGAAAGGCAAGTCGACGTTTTCTGGTGCTCATCGATCGTTCGCTGAAGCGCGACATTCTTGGGAAGACTTTTAACGCCCCGTCGCAGCTGGTAGATGAGGCGACACTCGGGACAACGCAGAAAGTTGCCTTCTGTGACGAGAAGTTCGGCACATGCCTGGCAGACAGTGTGACCACAGCCTGGAAGGAGCAACGGGTTCTTGAAGATTTCAAAACAGACCGGGCATTCCATCGTGAACACTTTAACCTGTAAGATTAAGCAGGACAAACAAAATTGGAAATTTATACATATAGAAAGTAAATTACTTATTGGCTGTATGCCTTCTTTGAAGGAATATTGTTTATACCAGCTAAGATGAGTCTTCACAGCTGAAACATAACTCTTACAGTATGAAGTGAAATTGAAATAATGGCCAATTGTTTTGTTTAACAGCTCCAATGACGGAAATTTGGGTACCATATTAAACTCCACGATCACTGTTATCACCATCATCTTCATCATAATCACCAGACTTATAAAGTGCTTCCTAATTTCAGTTTAATTTCTGTTATAACTATTTCAACAGTTCGATTTTAACCAGTGCTCGAAATGGACCGGAACGCACCGGAACGCCGTTCCGGTTCGTGAAATGAATTAGCGTTTCCGTTCCGGTTCGTCAAATGAATTATTGTTGAAAATACTGTGAAATTAACGTGAATGCTCCCATATCTTTGACTAGCGTTCCGTTTCGTAAAAGTTTCCATTTCGAGCACTGATTTTAACCCCAAAGCCAATAAACTAGTAATAAAAATGCTTGTTTATTTGTTATATCAGTATAACCTACTTCAATGTACTTTGATATTACATTTTACTTTTAATCTGATTTCAAATGCCTACTTCCAAACTCTTATACCAACAAGTTCGTTCAACGCTTCAGGGTATCAAGTTCAAATCTAAACCCTGCCTTCATCTTCAAAATCATTTTGAAGCTTACCGACAAGGTAAACTTAATAATAATAATAATCTTTTCTTTATTTAAGCGCCTGCTAACCGCACTGCGCTGTACAGTGCACATACATATAGTAGAAACGGCAGCCACACAGGGCGCCTTAAGTAGAAGCACATGATAAGTTTTACAGGAGTCGAATATAACTGTTTTATACGGCAGCCAACAGGGCGCCATTCACGGCCTACTATTCATTTACCCACCGCCGCCACCTAGCGAGTGGAAGGCTGAATAAACCTAACGGGGTCTACGGGATTCGATCTTGGTACCTACTGCTCTTCACGCCAGTGTGTTAACACCCCCACCTTAACATACATCCAACAACCACAGGTGTGATTCATTGCTAGCTTGAACGATTCTTCGCCCTCATCGAGTTATTCACTTTTTAAAACTTCCCTAAAACCCAAAAGCTAGCACAAAATTGAGCCTTACCAGAAATGCAAGCGAAATTAGACCTACAATTCATAATTTCGCCCCATCGCAGTCCTCTCATACGACAGAAAAACTTTCAACGAAACACGAAAAAACATAGGCCTAACGCCGGCAAAACAGGATGTGTTTAAAGTTTGTCCCCGAACATCTTAAGTGTCTGCTTCGTCGCTTTAAACTAATTTAAAAACAATCGAAAAACGGAATTGCCAGATGTTTTATTTAAGACCAAACAGAAGTCGAGTAAAACGTAAACCGATTTGTGGGCATTAACCTAACACGACAAAGCCCCTGGCGTACATCTTCCGTGTCGATACTGTACGCTAACGTACACGAGGCTGTGCATGTTAAACAGCATGGTTGCTGTGTATGGAAAGCCATTACTATCGTAAGTTGATGGGATTTTTTTGTGTAAAATTAGACATTAAATTTTCTTAATCCAGACTCCAGAGGTTCCCAACCTGAGATGGCACTTCAGGGGTGCGACAAAGAGGGAAAGTATGTTACTACTAGTGTATTAACCCGTCATAAGTTATGACGTGACGACAGTGTATCATTATAGGCAAAATTTGTCCGTCGTATAACGCTTTCTGTTCTATTGTGAAACCGTTTGTGACGTCACCATACTGCCGTCTTGACGACGGTCGTCTTGACGACGGCGATCAGAGCATTTTAGCCAACGATACATATATCGTCAAGACGATACATATATGTATCGTTGGCTAAAATGCTCTGATCGCCGTCGTCAAGACGACCGTCGTCAAGACGGCAGTATGGTGACGTCACAAACGGTTTCACAATAGAACAGAAAGCGTTATACGACGGACAAATTTTGCCTATAATGATACACTGTCGTCACGTCATAACTCATAACCGTTTGTGACGTCACCATACTGCCGTCTTGACGACGGTCGTCTTGACGACAGCGATCAGAGCATTTTAGCCAACGATACATATATGAATAAGCTGGTGTCATGTTCTTAGCTTTAACTTAGCATTTTAGACATTAAGAGATCATGATTATAAGATTTTCAACAGATCTTGCCACAAGCTCCATAAATAATAATAGTCTCAAAACTGGATGATACTTGACTTTCCAGAGGTCTCTTTGCCAAAAACTCCTAATTTCCCAATCCTAATGGATTTTTCTTATCTCAGATAAACAATCACTAAAAAAAATTGCAATAGCACTCACTCTTATCTCTGGCGAGTCGTTGGATGCTTTGTTTAGTGCAGTGACAGCATCAACAACTCCCTCTTCTAAACTCACGAGTCGCTCCTTGGCTGCTTGCATTGACATCTTCAGGTACTCCATGTCACGAACAACGCTACCGTTCAACGTGAACTTAAGTTTCGCAGCAGTCTGCTTAACAGCGGTTATTAGTTCATTTATATGCAAATTTGTCCGTCGTATAACGCTTTCTGTTCTATTGTGAAACCGTTTGTGACGTCACCATACTGCCGTCTTGACGACGGTCGTCTTGACGACGGCGATCAGAGTATTTTAGCCAACGATAGGCCTACATATATGTATCGTTGGCTAAAATACTCTGATCGCCGTCGTCAAGACGACCGTCGTCAAGACGGCAGTATGGTGACGTCACAAACGGTTTCACAATAGAACAGAAAGCGTTATACGACGGACAAATTTGCATATAAGGAAACTAGCCTATATGTATAGATTGTACTGATTTGTTACCGGGTTCTGTTTACAATTTTTTTCTAATTGCTCAATTTATATTTGCATTTTATGCACTGAATTAAAAGCTTAGTTTGGTCATCCGCACTTACCGGTAACCAGGGGTGAAAGGTTTTTTTAAAACCCAGAAAACCAACAAAAATTAAAATAAATTTCTTATTTTTGTAGGTTATTTTAGATCGTTCTAATGATTTTTAATCTCGGAAATCGCAACTAATTACGCCTAAGCCGAGTTGGAGCTCTTATCACAGTATAAATAATATACCTGGGATTAAGATTACTATTCTTAATCCCAGAATATACTGTGCTTATTCGTGACATTTTAACTGTTTTTTGCTTTATCGGCGTTCCATAGCTGCTACCTATCATCGGCTTAATTAGGAGAATATTAATAAGATCGGCCAATTATTCTTAATTGCTCCGTTCGCAAATTAGTCCTGACGCGGTTTTAAAGGTCGTTCTTCGTCGCCATAACAAACCGGCCAACAGTGTCCCCCATTTCTGTACTTTTTCATTTCCAATCCAATTCCCTTCCATTTCTCTGATCGACAACGCCCAGCATGTATCCAACCATTTATGTAGCGCCTTTTCAGAACGGCTAAAATTGAAGACCTTGTGTACAGTACATTCACATGCGTATTTTCGCCACTTAATTCCGAATCTCGAGCAATTACTGAGTAGACCTAATGAGATTCTGCAAGCCAATAGCTGGCTAGCATAGTGCCACTCGTGATCAACTACCAGCCCAGATGGGACCCAACAAATGTGCCCTACCAGCACGACACTATGTGGGGCCCATATTGGGATATAGGTCGCCTCTGATTAGGTTGTACTGCGAGAGGCGCTTTATAAATCCGTAAATACAATACAATACAAATACAATACAAAATGGGTTCCTTGCGGGTATGCTGGCTGGCAAAGGCAGTTGGTGTGTACTATTGTGTAGTTATTCCTATCTCATGCGCTTCTAACAAAAGACTGTTGAACACAGGTGATGGCGTTTTTTTCAGAATTAAAAGCCTGATCCACTGAAACGGGCAGTAACTACCATACTCAATCTCTGTGTGCACTTTTTAATATAAAAAGTAAGTATATTGAATCAGAAAACACAAAAGCCTGCATGCTCCACCCAAGTTAAAAGCATTTTGTGAATTTTCATTGGAAGAAATATCATTGCCCGATACCAGTGGCAGTGACTTGACCCTTTACACTGGTGCATATGCCCATGGGTTAGTCGGGGAACAACCCAGGCCCCATCATAGTATTGTACTAGTCATTTATACACCTCCTACAGAACAGTCTATTGTGGGGCATCCCAGGCACAGACCACCAAGGAAAACACCCAAGTATTTCCAGAGCTCTCAAAACCAGTGTCGAAGCAGACAATTTTAACATCACGATGTCACTACAACTGGTTTTGATATAAGGTTTTAACCAGAGTTAAACTTAAAAAAGACAGGACTCGAAATGGACATCTTATGTCGGTTAAATTGCACCTCAGTCATAACCTCAGTTCAGACAAAGAATACCAGGCACACGCTGGAACAACCAACGCTCGTCCATCCCCTCAAATAAACTTCAATCACATGAAACCAATTCATTGGACATGAGTCCCACAAAACAGTTCACGCAGTCGCAAGCTAAACGTTTCATCTTCGACTGAGTCGATTTCGAAGGTCGCTGACCTCCCTTCTGCCACTCCCTCTGTGGGAATCACTGTCTGTGTGTGATGATTTCGTTGTTAAGCCCAGTCGGTCCCTGACGTCCGATGAATGCCTAGAGTGGTTACGAGCACCCAGTCTGAAATAACACCAAAGTTAAATGACTTCAATTTAGAGTCGAGCTTCCTGGTAAAGCTGTGAACCTTCACATTCTCAAATGTATGTATGAAAAATTGCAAATATTTGTATAATATGTGTAAGGACCTCTCAAGCACTCAATCATGGTTATCTAACAAACGAGAACAGAAGTGATGACGGGTAGACTTCGTTAAATGAACTTCTCCCAGGGCCAAAGTTAACTTCGAAACCTCTCGTGGATATTATACAAATTAGAATAAAGTTTCATGAACAAGGAAATCATTTTGAATGTTGTCTGTACAACATAATAGCCTTAGACTCGTTAATGCTCTGCATGTGAGTGCTGACAAAGGCTGACACTACACAGCGAATAACATGAGAACAAAGAGTTGTTACGAAAAGACAGCATGTTAAATCATGCGGATACACTGGAAGGGAATGTAATATTGCAATTTAATACTCATCAGCTACAATAAGAAATAAATGACTAAACCGAAATAATGAGTCGGCTGCCTACCGGTCACTTAAGCTTCGACTCTGTTCTTCATCTGCGTGCATCCTCATGAACCGCCTCTTTGCTGCTGGTCGTGCATCTCGGTGCGAATCCTCAACGACCAGTTCATTCGGTGAATCCTTGTCAGATTCAGCTACAATTAGTAAACATTGTGTCTCAATAAAATGCTGATCATCAAGCCAGAATCAGTCAGTAAATCAATTGATAGCATTTCTGAAATCGTACAAATGGAGACAGACTTGACTTCTAACCATTATAAACATTGAGGTACCCAAGCAATACATCGTGCTGCAATTTCCAAGTTGCAACGACCCTCGACCAATAATTGTCTGTTCACATATTTCACTGTCGCACGCAGTAGAATATGGTAGCAGTGTAATCTGGTGGGTAAACATCGAAGTCCTGCGATGCGATACAATAGCCCTGTCTGTATCCAGGACCTCACCAAACACGCATTGTTTGTTCAACAGGCAAAGAACAAGAAATACGAAACAATACAACAGCATTTGTAATTGCCCTCAGAAGTGCATACACGACCATTATGACAGAACATCGATGGTGAGGAGCAGTGCTTTTTTCAGCCGGAACGGCGTTCCGGCACCTTTTTTCAGCTACTAAAAAATTATTTATTTATTTTAGTAATAAAAACAATAATTTAGTTATTTTAACTTAATTTCAGTGTTGTGAACTGTTTTCAGTGTTTATTCAGACCTCTCCCAACCCTCAATTCCGTTTTTCTGTGGATTTTAGCTCTTCCATAATTGTTCAGTTCCGGAACCTACTGTTCGTTCCGGAACCTTTTTTGTAGAAAAAAAGCAATGGTGAGGAGCACTTGCTCAAAGTCCCCACACAGTAACTGCCTCAGCAGAGGCTTGAACCCCTACTCCATGCACTACAAGCCAAGCACTCACCAATCAGCTACCATGCCCCGTATTGAGCGCCTCCCCTACGTTCCATCATGCCACATAGGAGTTTTACTTTTCTACAACTTCTGGTTGGCAAGTTTAAAAACAGCTTACCAGAAGACACTGTTTCTTCTGGTTCCCTGGTAACTTTCGATCGTTTTGACACAGCGTCCTCGACATGCTGGTCAAATTTGGTCTCGTCTGGTACGCCTCGCCTCCACTTAGCTTCTTCGATCGCCTTGCGTGCCTCTTCCAGCTCATCCTGATATCTCTTTGAGAACATCTTTCGTTTCCTATCAAAACCAGTCAAATGTTGAGATGAAGTCACATAAGCTGAGACTGTAATTATAATTAGAAATTACAACTTTAATGACGAGCGCATACTAATTTTAAGTGACTGGGAAACCGCTGCAGCTCGTCGTGAATGTGTTAGGGCACTACAGTAATGACCTACGTTTGAGCAATAGAAAATTTTTTGGTGCTAAAAATTGAAAAAAGAAGAGTACTCTGTCCTGGCATCTGGGTCATGAAAAGAATGCAATTTCAAATTCCAGGTCATGTAAAGAAAACCTCTAAAATAATCGAACATACTTGCCTGGAGGATTACATAATCTTAAATGAGCATATTGTCAAAACTGCACTAAATCTGCTTGGAAGAAGTAGCTCACTATGATGTGTGAAACCTAACCAATGAAGGTAATTAATTTTTTTTTATTTACTGAAAAGCAGTGACTCACCTGCTTCCCGATATGATTCCTTTCATCCCTAAAATGAATCAAAACACTTATAATAGCCTAGTTACTTTAATTTAAATTGTGGGCCTCTGGCAAACAATCAGAATGGGTCTTTAAAACTATTAAATGAACAAGATTAACTTCACCTCTGTATAAAAATTCACCTGGATGAAAGCAGATCAGAAATTTTGGCATGTAGGTGCACCATAGACCAAGTTCAAGCCTATGACTTAGTTTCCCCAAGCCCAGATTCTGACCTGGGCCAAAACTGACCAAACTACCTGGTCCTTGAGGACTCTATTTGACATACCCCAGTAAAACTGGTTAGTAAGCTTGGCTCCATGATGCACGCTTCTTACATAAGCAACAAGCACCCTATCCATAACAAAGATTTTCACTGAAAAAACTTGTGCTCATGAAACCTTTTTATTTCTTCGAACCTCCAGTCAGCTTGCATCAATCTGCACAATGGCGGGAATTACCTGATGAAAAATTGTTCCGTTACGGTGGTTTGTTTGTTCTCACTAACACGAAGTCATAGTTTTTCTATCACTGGTGAAAAACTGTTCGGTTTTGATGATTTGCTTTAATGAAGTAAAATTTCACTACATTTCTGTCAGCAGAAAATGTCCTCAAATTGCAAACAGACCAGAAACTGCACAGAATAGAAGACAGGAGGCAACGTACGTACCTCCAAAGTTAGGATTGCCATACTTCTGGTAATACTTGCTTCGCTTTCCCGCACCATGCTGCTTCACGTCATCTAAAAACACAGATAATTAAATAATATATTATCAATAATAAAATCCATCAATGTAAAGGTGTTTACCTCCAATCCAAGTCCAAACCAATCAATATCAGTACCACCCACGGGTGTTCCGAGCCTCAATTTCCGGCCCACAAGGAGCTGGACGAGACCAGCCGGATGATCAAGGCACACAGGGACGGATTGACAGTGGCGGAAAATCTTCGCACAGCCTGGAAAAGACCTCAACACATAGACGATTGGCGAATAGTCGTGGAAACGGAGAGGGGCACACCACTGATGATGAAGATGATAACAATACCTAGATACATACAAACAGAAATAACCACAAACATGGCAGCCTAAGTCAGTATTATAGAGGTTCCTGTGTCGTACCTTTCGTTGCGAACCTCATGTAGAGTCGATTAGTGCGTGGGTGTGGTACACCAACCCGCCACTTGCCAGGAGGCATTTCCATGGGTTTCTCCCTTGAGCGAATCTTCTGTCTCCTCTTTCGATTAGCACTAGGATCCGTTTCCAAGGCAACAGATGATCGTCTGTCTGGATGGCTCGACTCCCGTCGTTCAGTAACCTGTACAGCGTAAAGCATAGGATATAGTAATTTGTAATTCAGCAGCTTTTCACTCAAGAATTTGTTTCATACAGGTCCACATGATATCACAGTATATGCGAGAGATGCTATACTGGCTTCCTGCCGCTGGGAAGGTTTCTTTAAAGATAATCTTGCTGGCACGTGCTTCACTTGTTGGCTCTGCCCTGACAAACATCAGGGAGCTCTGTGTTCCAGTTCAAGTCAACCTGGTCGGCAATCGTTGCACTCTGATAGCCATGGAGATATGCAGGTGCCATGCTTTCGCACTTCAATTCGAGCTCATCGTGCCTTCTCATGTATTAGACCATCCATTGCATTATGTGCTGCTGCACTCGACCCTGTGCAGCAAACATTCTCAAAAATTCTTATAACTCACTTGTTTAGATCAGTCAGATAGTCATGTGTGCAGCGCTTTTGTGAGGTACCTAAAAGGTGCTATATTAAGTATCTTGATACATACAAACATACATACATACATACATGAAAGTCACTGAACTTCAGACTTGTAACATCTTAAACGAATCAAACCTTATGAAAGTTACCAGTTACTTGAGTCCATCAAGTATAGTTTTCAAATATCACAGACCTCTGAATAACACTAGAAACCCATTATAACTTTGTCCTTGGGTGCCATATAATGAACCCTCTTATAATAAGAATGCTTCACAATGAGGTCATCTTCTGCAGTGGAATTAATCTGAGATCCATGTCTCAACTACATTATATCAGAATTCATGTTATAACAACGAATGCTGTACAGTAAGTCCCCAGTGTACTCATGCTTGCAAATAAATAAGAAAAAAGTGAAGGTAAACCATTTGTTCACATGTCTTAGCAGATTGTAATTGTAATCTGACATTTACAAAGCGTCACTTTAAGAAAAACCTCGTCACTGGCGCTCCCAACCCGAACCAGTTAAATAACTATCAAATAATACAGACTTATGGTGCTTGTGAAACTGTGGAATGGACAAATGGAGAAGCTTGAGCCTCAGTTCTCGAGAAAGGCGATTGCATCAGTTTGAAAGATTTTCCCCCAAGGCAGAGCAATCACACAAGAGGACACACTGTATTTAAACCCTTCCCAACTTGTGTGGGTTCTCGTTCGCCACCACAGAGAGATGGAGGGCTGAGTTAGCAAGATGACCCATAATTCCATGGTCACCCATGAAAGCACTAATTGTACTCACAGCATGACATGACCAAACACTCGTGCATATATCTGCATCATTGACATAATCATAGTCATGCCACAGTACCTTGATAGGGGCGCTATATAAGACCTCTGTAATAATAGTAAGTCTTATAAACCACTTCTAAGTCTCAAAAGCTGATTGAAGACTGAAAAGCTACAAACCCCAGATGCTGCAGCATGATTAACCTTAACTTCATCGTCGACTTCCATGTCCTCTTCTTCTTGGCCTGACTCAACAGATTTGGCCTTGGAAGCAGCCAGGCCTCTGTCCTCAGCCACAGAGGAACGACGCTTTTCTACCTCAGCTGAAAAGTACAACCACAGAGAGTTTTCAGGATTTGGTCAAGACCCAACTGCAATTACAACCTCAGACACTGCATTATAATATGTCAGACATCCTACCAATCAGTGACTATATTATAACTCTAAGCACAGAATAAGATACTATGATGCCATATTAAACAGATATACCTTAATCTTAAAAGGGACATACAGACAGTTACCCATCCCGCACCTACTGGGCAAGGATACAGAAATTCCATCTATATAATAATAGTAATAATAATAATAATAATAATAAGATGATTTATATAGTGCTACAGCAAGGCCAAAGTCGAAGAAAATGACACTGTACAAGAGTTAAAAATTCAATGACAGTTATATGCTTTAAAAAGGTCTTGCACTGTGACTTGAATGTCTCCAAAGACGTGCGTTCCTCCCATGGTCAGGAAGACTATTCATGAACTGGGCCCAATGACGGAGAAGGAACAGTCACCAAACCTTGTAGAAGACCACAGAATTTGTAATTGATTTTTCTATGAGGATCGTACCTGAGGGTAGAAGTCAGAGATAAGGAATAGGCCAAAACTAAAAACCATACCTCTGTTTTCTTCAGCTGTAACTGTTGAAAGAGACAGTTTGGCAACATCGTCATCACTCAGCAGGTTCAAATCATCATCGTCTTCCTCCATACTCTTCGGCTCTTCCGATTCTTTTGCGGAAACTGCAGAAGCAGGCTCTCCTTCACTGACAGCTACAAAAACAGAATAACAATGAAGTAACCAGGACGTTTTGAACATCTTGAATAGTTCAGAAAAACTCTTTTTACGCATCTCAGAGATGTTAATGACCTTAAACAGCAGAGCTAAATAACAACTATGTTCAGCATAATTTCCAAGTAAAAGGGAGCAGAATTTTAAAATTAGATTCACGAAAAGCTAGAACTTCAGTAATGAATTTTCAGCAATTATCTCCTATGTCCTATGTTGACTTAGATTTCTTAGGATACTCATCTTAAAACAAACTCAACCCTGAAGACCGAATTTAAGCCATTTAGGGGGTTGCAGAATAGCTGTGGGTGAAAGGTCTCCCAGCTGACCAGGTAATCAACAAGACAGTCAAACTGCAAAACACAGACAAGAGTCTCAAAATAGAATATTACCAACATGCTTCTACTTTCCATGTCTCTATTTTGCAAGCGGACAAAGACCATTCTGTTTGATTGTGGTCTCATGTAATCAGGTCAGGAGTACCTCTGATCAGTCTTCTAAAAGAGGTGCTATATAAATACGCACTTACAATTACAACAATGAAATAAGTTACCGTCGATAGTGTCTTTCTGTACATCAATATCAGCAGAATCAGCACCATTGTCCTTTGATGTGGCTCTGTCGGTAGACATCTTCAGCATGGCACGAGCAGCCATGATCTGATCCATCCATACAACGTTACCTACAAAACCAAACCAAAAAAAGTTCAAACATATTTGAACAAAAACAGCCCAAAAACAACTTATATAGGCAAATCACCGACATCAAGGGATTCCAGTGCACTATATGAGAAAGAACAATCACAACGTGGTCCAACTTTACACATTTTCTCAAACTTCAGCAAAGACCACTATCACAAATTTACCAGAGATCTGAACACACCCTAGTTTATAAATGTATGAAAACATAAAAATCACTTGTTTACAATAAACCAATCATCAATCAACCACTAAAACAATTAACTCAGTTATATTGATCACACAGATATCCCAGGCAGTGCACAACAGAATGTTAAAAAAAAAGGTGCAATTCAATAGTGCACTGATAAAAAATTAATTTATCACAAATATAGGCCTACAGTAAATAAAATTTGTACAGCTCAGTACTAAATGAGTAATATCTAAACCAATATATCTAATATCAAGATATCTAATATCAAGATGTCTCAACTCACATGACGTGTCATCAATCCATTCTATAGCCGCTGGAGCAAACTCTCCGAAGTAGTCGAAAACACGTGATGTGCTCATCTCGTCAACACCGTGAATGTGTATAGCATCAAAGCGAGTGATGCCACCATCTTCTTTGTCGGATGTTGGAGACACACCAAGGCTACAGAGAAAGAGCACCTGCTATAATGCAGTGTGAGTATAAACTTTGTACAGTGTCCTATACACTATATTGCATAAACTGCTGTTGATCCTTGCTGTGCCATGATGGGTCAGAACAGCCTTGGGCTTTTGGGGTTTTCCTGGTGGCTGGTGCATCGCATTGAACTAAGCTTAAAACCCACCTGTTTCAGTGTGCACTTCTGCACTTTGTAAGGAGGGCATTATCAAATCACAATCGTTACTAAAAAGCTAAGCGTAGGGCACCAGTTTATTCTTGAGCACTATCATGTCAGAGGGGTTGTCAAAAGACACCAAATGGAGGTCCATGTCCCTCTGCCAGAAGACCAGGCACAGCAGGAGGCAGAGAAGCTGCTAAGGTAGCTAGGAAGGAAGTGGACCGGATGGATCTGGGTAGGAATTCTTTAAGAGGTGACACTTTAGTTTGGATTGGAAAAGCTAATTACAGCTGTATTGTATTGTTTACACAGTACCCACATTGAGGTTAATTACATGTGCTATTAAGTCTTTTGAGTGACTTCATCAGATGTGGCTACCTTTCATAAAGTTTCTGAATAGCTTCATCTGTTAATGGGATGCCTGAAACGGCATCTCCAAATCTCTTGGCTCGCTGTTCTTGCCGTTCTCTGCATTCCTATAACAGACACGATTACAGATAAAGATGCATTTGTGCTGTCTACAGGCAGGAATATGTGCTGTTAAGCACATTCCACCATCCAAATATATGCTGTCCAGCAAACTGTGTATAAAAAGTACACATGTATCAACAAGGGTGTTTGACAGCAGTGGGAATGGAATAATCTTGTAGGACCATCTTTCTGGAACAGTCTCTCACTGCACTTGCGTACTGTTACCTTTGACTCTGTGCAGCACACATTTGCAAACTATCTTAGAACATACTTGTTTAGATCTGGTAGATAGTCAACAATAGTCATATGTACAGCACTTTTGTGAGGTACTTAAAATGTGCTATGTATGCATGTAGAATTCTAGGTACTTAACATAGTGCCTTTTGAGTACCTGACAATAGCGCTGCACACATGGCTATCTGACTCATCTAAACACAGTTTGAGAATGTTTGCTGCACAGGGTCGAGTGCAACAGCAAGTAAATGCAATGGAAGACCGTTCCACGAAGATGGTCCAATACATGAGAAGCACGATGAGCTCCAATACATGAGAAGCACAATGAGCTCCAATTGCACTGTGGAAGCATGGCACCCGCATATCTCCACAGATAGAAGTGAGTGCAACGATCACCAACCAGCTATATTGAGTGTCCTGTTCCATACATACATCCTGAAACAACACACTGGCAGGAGCAGACTGAATGATTACATTACGTGCTAATGGGCGACAGCCTAAAGCAGTGAGGGAGACATCTCCTCTTAGTCCTCAACAGGCTGTAGCATTCTGACATCAAATTTCCGTGTCTTTTGACATTTTATAATTTAATAATAAAGAAAGAAAATTAGAACAAATTATTGCAGCTGAGGTGAAACAGTAGGAAACCATGACAATAGGATACAAAAATAAACTAGAGAGAAAGCGGAATGTGCATAACACGGATAATACATAACAGCACCAGTTAAACAAAGACATACCTCGGACGTTGGATCGAATCCCACCACAAAAGTTCCGGCTTTGTTCTTATATGTCTTTATTCTCTAAAGGAAAACCACATAGTTACGATGCACCCAAAATATACACAGCTGCTCCAGAAATCAATTAGTTAACAGTCATGCTTTAAACAATCTTCAAACCACAGGACTACAACTCTGAGAGCTTCCACAGAGGCAAGTAAACATGTATGTAACCCAGGTAATCCTCAAGAAATGGCCAATTGCCATCACTCTACTTTTAAACAATAAATATTTCCACCCAGACTGAAACAAAAATTAGAGTACTGCAAGCAACCGCAAGGACTATGGTATATAATTTTTTTAGTTAATCAGCAAGTGCTTCCCATGATGCATAAATTTATTCATACGTGAAAAACATGGAGAACATGTGGATTCATGCCAAGTGCGAACTGGTACAAGTCGCAACTTCTTTCCAACGTATCTACAGAGCTTGTCAGGCGAAACACATTTAGTGAGAATTTATTTTAAAACATTGCTATATGCATCAAGGAAATTAAGATTATTGTTCACAAGCAGGGCAACGGCAAACGGCCGTTTTTGAGGTTTACCGTTATCAGTGGGTCTTCAAGAAGTTCTTAGAAAATTTTGAGCATTCAGGACAAGATCAAAGTAAGATCTGTGACGCGATACTAATTTGTGCTGATGCAAATCTGAATACAAGATCAGTTTTGTTCTGTACACTCACATGTTCCGTTCAGGGACCGAGTACTAACCTGTAAACTAGGCACTCATCACAACTTACTTGTTCGGACACTTTCGGTCGATCGGTGTCTAGAGCGACGGATATCGTCGTTTCATCATTATCCGATTCTCTGTCTTTAAACACTTCGTCACCTGAATTGTTTTCTGAAAACGTTTTAGGGCGTCTATTGTGTTTGAAATCGTCCGACCCGCTATCGGAATCTTCATCGTCGCTATTTGTATTATCGATGGAGATTTTCAATTTATATTGGCTTCCTTCCTCCATTTTCTCCCAACAGATGAGCAGCAAATAAAAATTATTTACCACGAAAAATTAATCAAACAGTCTTTATTAGTTAATTTATAAAATACCAGGTGAAAGTATTATATATAGCGGTGTCGCCAGAAGCAACCATACGTCGCATATATACGGTCTTTGGAATGACCAGGATACGAATAATAATTTTATTCTCTTGGTTATTTTGTTTCCTAAAGTAAGTAAGTAAGTAAAGTCGTGTCCGCGTTTTATCATCATCATCATCATCATCATCATCATCATCATCATCATCATCATCATCATCATCATCATCATCATCATCATCATCATCATCATCATCATCATCATCATCATCATCATCATCATCATCATCATCATCATCATATGGCGGATATGAACATAGGCGTAATTTGTGGGGGGTACGAGGGGTACCCGTACCCCCCACTTTTTGGACTGGGGGTACCGTACCCCCCACTTTTTGAACAATGCCAATGAATATTTTATTATTGTGCCTTCCCAGAGATCGCAGCCTCAGCCTTGCTTCGTGTATTTAAGAAATTGGTACCCCCCACTTTTTAGACCAAAGTTACGCCCCTGGATATGAATAAATTAATGTACTCCATTGTCCTCGGTCAAGTGACATGTCCAGTGCTCCCCTCAGTCAGTGATAGACCAAGTGATGCTATGCCTACATTTATATTGTCTATCTAGCGTAGTTTTGGTCTGCCCACAGTATAAATAATTATTTATACTGTGGTCTGCCTTTTATTTGCTTCTTTTAATTCGAATCATGCATGTAGTGCATTGCGTGGAATTCGGTCAACATTATATCTATATATACACATATATATACATTATATATATATATATATATATATATATATTAATATATATATATATATATATATATATATATATATATATATATATATATATATATATATATAAACTTTAGGCCTATCTCGTAATCGGAGTCGTTATCTCCAAACTTAGGCCTATAAGCCTAAAGCGCCACTTGAAAGCCATGGTGCAGGGCACCAGCTTATTCACGAGCGCCACAATCGGTCTTCCTTCCTTCAGTAATTCTTCCAGTGTAGGCCAGCACAAAATAAATGAAACACAAATACAGAGAAATACAGGTGTCTGTCAAAAAGAGATAAAGGCCAGTAGCTTTCCTTGCACTGAAGAAATGCTGTTTAAAATGACATTAAAGATGACTGAGTGTTCATGATTTGTGAAGAAGCTGCTTTCTCTAAAAGGCGTTGTTCAAATTCATTTTCTTTTTCTTAAATGTGTTCAAGCTGCGCATTAATGATGCAATTGGCAATTTGCCCAGTCTGATGAATCTACACGAGGTTACGCTTCCTGTAAGCAATCCATCGTCGAATATATATACGCCGATGAAGCAATAAGTCTAAGAATAAAAAAGCAGAAGAACGGTAACTCGTAAAAGAGATGCATATCCGGTTGCATTCTTATCATCAGATGTCACGCTTTCAATTTTATGCCATACATTAATTAAAGATGTTTTTGGCCATAGGCAATGTTTCACATTTAAAAATGGATTATTCGTCGATTTTCCTTCATAAATATATTTAACTGAATGCATCTTTTGTGCCAAGTAGACACGATATTTTCCTGTCCGCCAGAGGGTGGCCCTCTCGACATGAAATGAAATCCTTGAAACTAGTCACACGACATGTAAATCAAATCCTTGGTAGAAGATTGGTTACTCATGAAAATAATGTGTATGATCGTTAAACTCACCCACAGATGTCGCCCCACTTTAAAATTTGTTTTTGACAGTTAATATGGTGTTTTAAATTTCCAAAGACAATTTTGTTACTTCGCAAACATAATTTTTCGTCGATTTGCCTTCATAAGTATAATCCACTTAATGCATTTTTTATGTAAATAAGATGCAAAACTTTCATTAACCCGATTATCGCTCAAAAACTAGGCACAAGACGTTATATAGGAGTTTCCAGTCCTTTGTATAAAAAGTCCTTGGTATTCAGTCGATGGCAATATAGTTTGTAAACAGCAGCCGTTGTAGGCAGTGTTAAGGCGAATACTTTTTCGCGTAAGTTAGGCTTATTACGTTTTAAAAACTTTTTCTATAGCCATATAATGTTAACAACTCTTCGTATTTGGGCAGATAATTCTGCTAGTTAGATTGGAATGCTAGGTGTACAGCGCAAATAACTACACAGGCTCTCAGTCTAGACGGCATGTGGTGCAAATGAACTATTTAAAGCAATTTAAATAGACAATTTTTTGTCTCTTCCACCCCTCAGCTACAATTTCAGCGAAGAGTTTCATAAAGTGGCTTAATGTAAATAAATTTATCCAACTTGTGTACGTTATTTTCCGATAATTTTGGAATGTTTCATTGTGTAATTACATTGAAAATTACCCTACCCTAGAAGCTATGAAGTGGAGCCATTAGAAATAATTAAGGTGACTGCTACTTCTGTTTCGAGTTTTACTAAGGTAAGAACTATCCATGAAGTGGCTGCTGACTTTTATCAGTTATTTGTTTCTCTTTTGCAGTTTCGGTTCTACCAGCAATTGTTGAAATGGCAGCAATTTTCACACCAACAAATCAGAAGAGGTTAACGAACATAGCCGTGGTGCGACTGAAGAAGGCTGGCAAGCGGTTCGAAATTGCTTGCTATCCAAATAAAGTGACGTCTTGGAGAAATAAAGTGTAAGCACTCTTTCAATGATTTATGCTATAGTAAACGCACAGTAAACTGTATCAGAACTGTATATAGTACATGGGAGTATCAACCATTGCTGCTTTTCAGGTCGCTCTGCAGAAAACTGGTAAAATTCCAAACTGTAGATGTGAACTGTGGTTCTAATTTCACTTGGTACTTTTCAATTCACTTGGTTCTTTGAAATTCTCTTGGTACTTTGGGTTTTTGATACTTTAGTTTCTGATGTGCGTTACATTTAAAAAATTATGAAGCAGAGTAGTTTTAACAAATTAACAGTGCTTGGTAATTTAGTTTCAGCTATGTTGTACAAGTTGTTCATTGGTTACTAACTTATTAGGTCTCTTCCTTTATTTATTTATTAGACAAAGGAGCTACATAATCATATGATTACATTAAAATACACTTCTGAGTTGCATCTTTGGAGAGGCTACCTATGTGCACAGTTAGGTGCATACTTAATTGTAGAGGCCATCCTGCGACTGCCATCGTAATCAATGTCCACCTTTGCAAGTTCATGCTTTTTCTTCAGCTTAACCTGGCACCGAAACTGACCTCTGTGGATCCTGACCTGACACAGAAACTGACCCGACCTTCATCTACTCTTGCAGATTTGTTTTGATATAAAACAGTGTTAAGCTGATGATGTTTTTTGTGTGGCCCTGGAATATGTTTGAGATTTACACCAAATTACTTTACAGGGAGACGGACATTGGTGAAGTCCTTCAAATGCAAACTGTCTTCACAAACGTCTCGAAAGGCCAGCTGGCAAAAGCGGAAGATCTGTTGGCTGCGTTCGGTACAGACAAGCAAGCCGAGGTCTGTTTACAGGTAAGAAAAGAATCCCATTTTGATCGCAATCTAATCTAACAGCTTCTGTACAACTGTTATCAAAGATGCACATCGATAGCTGTGGTAAAATATTATAACGTGTTGGAGAGGTCCAGTCAGAATCTGATAAGTCAGGAAACTGTCTGTGATGGTACAGGATGCAGCATTCATTCATTCATTCATTCAAGGATTTATATAGCGCCCCTTCAAGGGAACTACTCCCAACACCAGCACACTCAAATAATACAGTTTTAAGATTAGCAAACATTGTTTGACAGTTGCTTGAAGTTCTTTCTACTATTCCCTCAAGTCAAAATTTAAATGAGCAAATTCTCAGCTCCACTGCTCGTGTGATATTTGAAAGAAACGATTGATGATTGATAAAGAAACAATTGATAAACGATGATAATATTTAGAGACTCTGAACTTCCACGCCATCTGTCAACTGTCCCTGGGAATTCATTGGTTTGGTTCCAAGTGCATGCGCGAACCCACCACTGGTTACTTGTCTTCTAGTTGACTTTGCTTTTGTTTTGCTAACTGATGTAATATTCTCTTTCTGAATGACATTTAGCACCATGTAGGCTAGCGCAGAGAGAACCTCTGATCTGTTTTGCTGTTTGAGTGACACTATAAAATGTTCAGTTACAATTACAATTGCAAAATTATACTTGTAAATAATCTTTTTTTGTCTAACGGAATTGTTTTTTATTTCAAAGATTCTTTCAAAAGGTGAGCTCCAGGTTTCCGAGAAAGAACGAAGTGCGAACATTGAGTCGATGTTTCGAGACATTGCTACGATCGTTTCAGAAAAGTGCGTTGATGCTGAGACGAATCGTCCCTATCCGGTAACTTTGATCGAAAGGGCCATGAAGGATGTTCATTTCTCTGTGAAGCCAACGAAAAGCACAAAACAACAGGTTCATCAGTTGTTGTTCCGTTGTTCATCAGTTGTTGTTCCGTTGATCATCAGTTGTTGTTGTTCCGTTGTTCATCAGTTGTTGTTCCTGTTTGCCAGAAATAGCATGTCTAACCTCATGTTATTTAGAAGCCAGGGGTACTGAAACTGTGGACCAAATCAAAACTGCCAAGCCGTATTTTTCTAGTCTGTTTAGTATAAGAAACAAATTTTTCATAATTGCTTACCACCCAACTCACCTTAGTATGTTGCATTTAAGATCTTTAAATACATCATAGGTAGAGTGTTCATTTTCAATGATTTTAATATGGTTTCTGCTGTATGATATATATAAATGCAAAATGTGCAGTAAAATTAATAATGCACAGCTTACTTTTCACGAATAGGACTATTGATATAGTTTCTGGTATGGATGATGTGTGACCTTTTCATGAGATGTGCTTGAACTAGCTGAGCTAAGCTGAAGATGAGATCAAACAAATATGACGGATATCTGTAAGTTTGTCAGCAAAAGCTGGCTGAAATTTGCTGGACATCCACCAAAAACAGGTTTGAGTAAAAAGTTTGAGTAGGCCAGTTATAACCCAAACCTGTCACCTTTTACATGTAATTATACCTGTTAACTAGTTATTGTCAAGTTTACTTAGTGTTTATTTCCTAAATATTTTTGTAATTTTATTGTTATTCAGGCTCTGGAAGCAATAAAACTTTTGAAAGAAACTGCTGGGTTGAATATTCGAAGAGCGCACATGCGACTGAAGGTATCAATTCCAGGTGTGTGGTTTTTGTAATTTCTCCAGGAACAGACTCGCAGTTGTTTTTATATTTTGAATCAGGCCATCTTCTATGCACCCAAGCACTTCTGTAGCTCCTTTTAGGAACCAAAGGCACATGGAGAATTTCCTGTCCAAACTAATTTATCCAACCAATGAAACTATGCTATTGATAAGTTTAAGAAATCTACAATGAAGTTTCAAAGAAATGTCTGTTTTACTTGTGAAACCATTTAGTTTTTTTGTTTTAGCAAAAGACGGAAAGAAACTTCGAGAGAAGATTAAGAAGCTGGCCAAAAAAATCGAAGAAGAAGATTTCTCCGACGATCTGGAAATGGTATTGATATTGTTCTTGTCCTCTTAGGCGAAAGACACTTTTCTGTGCACTGTAAAAGTTACAGGACAATTGTTTGAAACTGCTCCGAAAATATTTGCATTATATTGTAAATTCTGTTACTGGAGTAAAAATTAAGCATGGTTTAGGAAACGGTGCTATACTGTAATATGTTCTTTTCACATAATGAGTCTGTGATCTGTTGCTTGTGGGCTCAAGTCTGTTCGGTATAGTACATTATCTTTACTTTTCCCTGTACAAACTTAATATTAATTCAGTAAGACAAAAAAATGTTTGTGTAATGATCTGGGGCAAGTTGTTCACGCACACGTGCTTCTCTAGACAAACAGAATTTAGTACCAGCGTGAGCTAGGAAGTAAACGCGAGTACAGCTCCTTGGAATTTGTTCCGTTGCGGGCTGAAAGGCATAGGAATAGGAAGTGAGCTCTTCTGTTAGTTCCACTCTGGTACATTGAACCTGTAACTAAGAGAACGTTTCTTTTGCATATTTTTGAGAATAATCATAATCGCAAACTACAAACTTCTGAAGCAGTACTCTAAAGCTAAGCACAGGATATCAGCTTATTCATAAGCATTATACTGAAGCTAAAGAATGTGTCCAACCAGTGTGCTGTATAAATTTACGGCAATTAATTTGTGTTTCAGATTTTCCTAATCGACCCCGGATGTTTTCGCGAGATCGATGAACTGATTCTATCAGACACAAAAGGCAAAGGTCATTTAGAGGTCGTGAGCTTGAAGGACGTAAATGAAGAAGAGGAACGTATCGAGTAGGCGACCGAGTTGAGCAGCGATCCGTGGACATATGAAAACAACGATTTGTTGGAATGACTGAGACTGCCTTGCATGTTAAAACTTTTGCTTTTGTTAATTAAACTTATATCCAGTGAATGTAACAAGTGCTGCTTAATTGTTTTTGGTATTAATATTATAATCCACTTATTTTCAGTTTGTTTGTTGCTTGTAGAATTGTGTTCAGTTTAAATACATCAATTTTTGGATGATTACGTTTTTCTACAATGACTGCAAACTTGTGACGTCGATATTGCACGTAATTCTGTGACTTTAATAAGCAAGATTCACCACGATTGCACTTTCTGCCACAGTATTTCAGACTTTCGTTGACTTAATGCTTACATTTACGGACCGTTATATCCATATCTGAAGTAGCCACTGTCTGAGTACTATTGCATATCTCCATGACAAGCGGGTTCTGAGGCGTGGTTGTACCTTACTCGAAGCAATAGTGTTTAATTTGTCTGTGGCATACTCCATGCTATGATATAGGCTCGCTTGTGTTTTCTCTGATTCTCCTTTTGGCGTTCAAATTCACTTTTAGTCCAATGAACTTTTGACTAGTTCAGCGCTGAATTTGCTTACTTAACTTTCGTACCTATGCCTGTAACAGCTCATAAGGGGTCATCCATAAAGGACGTCCGCAAAATATGACCAACTTTGGACCCCTCCCTCCCCCTTGTCCGCATTTGACCTCCCCCTCCCCCTCCCCCTTTGCGGACGTCCGCACGCAAAGCCAATGAACGCAGTAAAGTTTATACCGTGCATCCATTTTAACTGTTATAATCAGGCCTTAAAATCTGCTAATGTTGACACTGGTTAGCGATATACTCGTTGCTACTCGAAATGTGACTTGTGTATGCGATGCAATAATTGTTCTGTTGTCTTACTTGCAATAGAATACTGTACTAAGGCATAGATTACGTAACACAAATGATCGTCCAGGGCTGTGCATGAGGTGCCATGATGCTTGGATACAGCCCAGTCCACTGGTGTAGCCAATGATCTCAAGAACCCCCTCCCTCTCCCTCTCTGTGTCTGCCTGTCTGTCTCTCTCTCAAAGCCCTGCATCAAATATTAGGGGCCTATTGTGCACTTCGGCTTTAATACTGGCCCAGTCAGCTACGTACGCTGTTTAATAGAGCGCTGCGTCCCGTGTGCCTCTGCTTAAGATGCATGCGAATGCCGGTGTCCAGAAATAAAGTCTCCCCCCGAAACAGTCTCCCTCTGGCTGAAATAATGTCTCCCCCGGAGACTTTGTATCGGAACAAAGTCTCCCCTTGAAATAGAATCTCCCCTTGTACGATACAGAGTCTCCCCCCATTCTTAAATCGCCCCCTCTATTTAGGTTGCTTTTCTATATACTTTTAAATAGGATTTAATATGTGCATTTTCTGAAATAAATTACTTTTATGTTTATTAGTTGAATTGGACATGAAATAAATATAAAATGATGCCGCCACTGGGTACATGGGCGGCGATCCCGGGGGTCAAGGGGACAAGACGCCCCACCTTCTAGAGTGGGGGGACACACCATACATTTGCCCCCCCAAATTAAAGTCTCCCCGGGGAGAGTTTATTTCAACGGGAGATGAAATATTCTCTCCCCCGGAGACTTTGTTTCAGAATATAGTCTCCGGGGGGGCGAATTTATTCTGAAACAGATCCGCCGGGGGGAGAATCATGTTTCGAAATAGTCTCCGGGGGGGAGACTTTTAGGGGGGAGACTCTGTCACGGGACACCGGTTTAGCAATGATCCCGATAGTGGTCACGTGAGAAATGTGCGACACGCGAAGGCCAGGAATACCCCTCGAATTCGGCCACTGATGCAGGAACACGTGTACCCTACTGCGTCTTATCGCGACAACCGTAGCTCTCTATGCGACGATCACGCATAGTCTACAAGTAGTGCGCTACAAATGAACTCCAATAGAAATTTCTTTTTACCAATATAACACATTGCAGAACATATTATTTTGGTTCTCACGTAACCATACATATGTCAAGTCTCAAGATAAAATAAAAAATTAGATGTAGGCACCGCATAATAATAGGCAGAATAGCAGTTATGTAAATAAACCTTTCTGTGCCTAATCAATATGTTAATATACCGCACCATTATTCCACTTAGAATCGTCCAAGTGCCTGACGATTTCATCAGCAACTTACCTAGGCCTATTTGTTGGATTCGTCGCATGTCCTAATGAAAACTCAAACGTACCTGCTTCCAGGAGACTTGGAAGAGACTTGACATTCTGCCAGTCGTTGGCGGAGCACACATTGATGCCGGGGACAACTCGAATAGCGCGCCATGTCAGATGCCACAGTAGCGTAGTCAGAACCGACAAAATACGGATAAAATATTTAACTCCTCGTGGATCAAACTCATCAAAGTCCAACCACCCCAGTCTTTTTTCGACAATTCTCACACTGTATGTATGCATACATGTATATACACATTTATGTATACATGTATCAGGGGCGGATATAGGGGGTCGGCCAATCCGGCCATGGCCCCCCCATTTGAAATTTGTATTTATTTTTTACATGTGTTTTATGGGCGTTTTATGATCTTTACACAGGCGTGGCCCCCCTGCAGGCGTGGATGAGTAAAATGTACACAGAATGTAGAAGTACACTGAAGACATTAAAAAGGTTAATGACTAAAAAAAAAAGGTCATCAACTTTTTTGGGAGATGACTAAAAAAATTTGACCCCCCTGATAGACCTTCTGGATCCGCCGCTGACATGTATGTATGTATGTATGCCTTGAGGCGTGTTTAACCTATTTCAGAAAGTGTGGAACGTGGGATTCTGCGCACGTGTCGTGCCATTTTTGTTGATTTATTTGGTCTCATGGAGACTCATAGGCGTAGGGGAAATTTCAGCGGCAGGGGGGCAAGATTTTATTTCTGCCCGAAAAAATTCCGAGTAATTGCCATGGCGTCGTGCATTTATAGTCACTGACTTCATGTCTCTCTAGAACAGCCCAAAAGTCGCCGGGCCCCTGGGAATTTGCCTCCCCTGCCCCATCCCCCCCCGTTCGACGGGCCTGCTCTTGAACCACTCACGGTTAAAGTCCTTTAGATTTCCTTCACGTCCGGCCGATTGGTTTGGGCAAGGCTGGCCATCCTTCATTACATCATCGCTAGAGGGAGTGTTGAAGTTCTCATTCTCAGAGTCAGGTTGGTCAGCATCCTCCTCATCAGAACTTGAACTTTCACTAGGATCGTTTTCACCAAACACCTCGTTTGACACAACGGTCATCTGTCGATAAGCTTACATCAGATGTGTCCGATGCACTCAGCAGACTGAGTATAGGTCTATCTGAGGCAGATTGTGAGACTGCGGTCTGCTTTGGTTGCACGAAAAAAGTCAGCTGCTTTTGGGACTTTTCACGCACAGCGATGAACATAACATTTTTACTCTTGTGATTTTTACCATGCTCATCTGCGTAGTCTGAATCCTTACCACATTCACTGCACGTAACACGCTGTCGATACCTTCGTTTTCGCGAAAGTTCAGCCATTACAAAGTTATATTTCTAACTTGATAACTTATATTAACAATTAACATCTAGTTTTGAGTCACAAATTCACAACTAATATCAAACATGAGAGAAATGTCTGCACACAAGGCTGACTTCGGGAACTGCACGCTGAAAAGTGGAGTGCAACAGAATTTGAATTTACCTCATTTCTGAAGTCGGTATCCAGCCCACATGTTGGATGCTATAATTAGTTAAGTAACTAATTATCTAGTACATCATTGAATAAAACTGTAAATGCTGTCGCGTCTAAGCCATGTCGTGGCCTATAGAGAGCGCGACGTATTCAATCTTGGACCAAAGGAGGTTTTTAGAGTTTTATGTAACGACCTACATAAATTATTTAGTTTGGTGGATACATTGCCTTTCTGACGCGAGAACCTGCCTCTGTCCTTGACTCACCTGAAAACTGTTTCTGCTCCTTCGAATGCTCCTCAATAACTAAAACCACCTAACACAGATTTAACCACATTCAATGTCTACCGCCCTCCTTCCTCCTCAAATACTCAATCGTAATCGTAATCTTGAGATTTCTATATCGCCTACAAAAGCGAAGTCGCAGGAACCAGCTTATTCACAGGCACTCAATCAAATCATAATCGTTAGCCGGGGTGGATGGGTGAAATCAGTTCCAGGTCAAGATCCAAAGGGGTCAGTCAGGCAGACAGTCAGACGGCTAAGGTGAGTGGTGCTTAGGGTTGAAACGGCGAGGGAGGTAAGAAGAAGAGGAGGACTCGGGATAGGATTTGTGAAAGAGCAGTGTTTTCAGTTTTGAGTGAAAGACCTCTATAGAGAGATAGCGAGAGGTGAGGTTTTGGTGAGTTCGTAGGATGGGTTTGATATTTCTGGTAGTACCGGTGGGAGTTTGTTCAGAGAGATGGAACAGCTGTGGCTATGGAACGATTCGCAAATTTTAGTGATGAGGTGACTGGAGGGCGGAGAAATGTGAGGGCAGAAGAGGAGCGGCTTGAGCGCGGTGGTTGGATGGTGAACAGCTGGCGGAGATAGTAGGGCTGGGAGGATTGGAGTGTGTTGTAGGTGAGTGATATGACTTTATATTCTATTCGCTCTGGCACTTTAGCCAGTGGAGAGATTTGAGGAAAGGAGTGATGTGGTTGTGCTTGGGGGTTTTAGTCAGAGCATGGGCGAGTGCATTTTGAATGCCTTCGAGGCGGTTTATTTGGGTCATGTCTATGTTTAGAAAAAGTGCATTGCAGTAATCTAATTTTTCGTGGACTAAGGAAGCAGCGATTGTCGAAGCAGTTTTGAAGTTAGCATAGGGCGGATTCTGCGAATGTCGCGGATGTGAATGAAGCAAGAGCGGGTAAGATGGGTGATGTGATAGGAGAAACTAAGGTTTTGGTCAAATGTCACGCCTAAGTTGCTGAAGGAAAGTTTGAAGTGAATGTGTTGGTGGATGTAGAGGCAAGGTTGATGGAAATAGATGGATCTGTGATTTTCTTAAGTTGATCGCCCAGGCCTATAAGAATAAATTCAGTTTAGCCGGGTTTAAGCACAGGAGGTTCGATGTCATCTAGGAAGATTTTTGGTAACCACACGGAGAAGATTATCTATGGAATGGCAGAAGCTGTTTGGAGAGAAAGAGATTAATAGTTGGGTGTCATCGGCATATAGGTGATGATCAACTGATGATGCTTTGATGAGTGAGCTGAGTGTAGTGTAAAGGATGAACTCCAGGGGCCCAAGCAGAAAACTTTGCAAAACACCACAGGTGATAGGGATGAGGGATGAGGTTTCTGATGTTTTAACGGAGAAAGAACGAGAAGAGAGATACGACTGAATCCAGAGGAAAGCAGTGTCAATTAAACCAAACCAGGTTGACAATCTTTGGAGTAAGATGCTGTGGTCAATGGTTTCGATGGCTGCAGAAATGTGAAGGAGGTAGAGACAAGAGACCTGTTGATGAGAGATGGCAGAAACAAGTTCATTGTAGATGGAAGTGAGTATAGGGTTTCAATTGAGTGCCGTTTGGTAAACCCAGACTGGTGTGGGTTGAGAAGTGAGTTGAAAGTCAGGTACTCAATGATCCGAGATAGGACTATGCGTTAAATTAGTTTAGAGATGAATGCCAGGGTAGAGACAGGTCGGTAGTTAGAAAGGATTTCTTTATCCAGTGATGCTTTCTTGAGGAGTAGAGTGACTAAAGAGCGTACGAAATGGAAGGGAAATTACCAGCAGATAATGAGAGGTTGATTATTTTGGTAATGATGGGAACAAGGATAGATGCACAGTCTTTCAGTTGGAGGTAGGTATGGGATCCAGTTTGCATTGCTTGTTTGGAAGAGATCGTAACATATGTGATACTTCAGTCTCTGATGCTGGTTGGAAGGCAGAAAATGACGTTTGAGGAGGGGAAAGCGGAAAGTCATAAGCAGAGGAGCGAGCATCTGCAGGTGATTCGATGATCATTTTGGAAAGCAGTGATTGAAGAGAGAGACGGGGGGTAGAAATTTGCCGGAGAAGAAAGAGCATAACGATTCAGCAATTGAAAGGGATGGAAGAGAGTTTGGAAGGGGCTGGAGCGGTTCCGATGGAGGAGCTGGTTTATGGTTTTCCAGAGAAGGCGAGGATTAGCGGATCGAGAATGAATTAATGAGGAGTAAAACTTCTTTTTGGCTTTAGCCAGTAGGTTGTGGTATTAATCTGTGGCAGCTTTTAGGGCAGTGAACAGTTTAGAATCACGGGTTCGTTTGTAAGTGCGTTCAAGGCGTCGACGGAAAGATTTGAAGGCCTGGAGATAGGAATTATATCAAGGGTTCTTAGAGTGAGAGCCGGATTTGGTAATGATTGGAGCGTGTTTGTCAAGGAGCGAAGAGAGGGTTGTGTTGCAGGAAGACAGGAGGTCGCCAAGAGAAGATGGAGGGCTTAGAACGAATTCTGAAGAGAAAAGATCTTGCGTGAAGGCTTCAATGTTTATGGAGCTGATGCGGCGGAAAGAATGAGAGACGGGATCAGGACGTGGAGTAGGTAGTATGTTAAGGCGTGTGATAATGGAGTAGTGATCGGAAGGTGTATCAAGTGAGAAAGAGATATCTGGCGATAACTTAAAGAGAGACGATATGATGAGGTCAAGTGTGTGGTCATGACGGTGGTTGTGGAAGTTGACATGTTGAACCAGGTTGGTTGATGACAAGAGCGTGAGGAATTCGGAGGCAAATGAGTCAGAAGGATTATCGACATGTATGTTGAAATCCCCTGTGATCAAGAATTCCTGAGGGGTAGCGGCAGCAGTGGAGAGTACGGTGGTGAATTCTTGTAAGAAAACAGATGTAGGACTTCAGTAAGAGGAAGAGGAAGGAGGGCAGTAGACATTGAATATGGTTAGGATTGTGTTTGGGAGTTTTAGATTGATTGAGGCGCATTCAAAGAAGCGAAAAGAGTAACCAGGTGAATTAAAGGCAGTGGAAGGTGGGGAAGGTGGAGAGTCATGAGTGGAAGATGGAGCCTACGCAGATGAATCAATTGTGGTTTTAAGATAGGAGTGATTGAAAAGGGAGGAGAGTAGTAATTTTGCCGGAAAAGAACAGTAATTTTGCCAGAACAGAACGACTCAGCTATTGAAGTAGGTGGAAGAGGACTTGGAAGTGGGTTGGAGGAGTTCCAATAGTTTACAATAGATCTCTCCTCGTCAGACCTCATTTGAAATCCTTCCTCCTCTCTTGATGACTTTCTGTCTTCCTACAACACCAATCTCTGTATGCTTATTATAAAAACCGCTCCCAGAGGCGTAGCGACCGCCCTCCCTACCCTCCGACAGGAGGGGGCCCCGCAAGGAAGGGGGCCCCTAAAAGTGGCAAAAAATAATCGTGAGAACAAGGCTCGAAGGAAGCGCTTGCGTAAATACGGAAATGGAATACATGTACACTGTAGGCGTAAACCTATATATATAGGGCCTACATAATACGAACCTGTATATTGTATATTACCGCATTCCAGTTTCCGCATTGTAAGGGGCCCCGGACGTTTGTTCGGAGGGGGCCACGTTCTTTGTTGCTACGGCTCTGACCGCTCCTATTATTACCAAACCATGCTCTCACTATAATAATCCTTGGTAAAATTCCTATCTCCAGACCTTCGAATCTTTCCGTCGACATGAGCGCGCTCATAAACGCAACCGAGATCCTCAACTGCTCTCTGCCCCAAAATCTACCACAAACAAATACCATCACCTTCCCGCTACGGCTAAAAATATGTTTTACTTCTCATTGGTTCATTCCTGATGCTCTAATTCTCGCAACCATAAACCAACGCCTTCATTGGAACTCCTCCAACCCACTTCCAAATCCTCTTCCACCTACTTCGATAGCTGAGTCGTTCTATTCTGGCAAAATTACTGTTCTTTTCCGGCAAAATTACTACTCTCCTCCCTTTTCAATCACTCCTATCTTAAAACCACAATTGATTCATCTGCGTAGGCTCCATCTTCCACTCATGACTCTCCACCTTCCCCACCTTTAACTGCCTTTAATTCACCTGGTTACTCTTTTCGCTTCTTTGAATGCGCCTCAATCAATCTAAAACTCCCAAACACAATCCTAACCATATTCAATGTCTATTGCCCTCCTTCCTCTTCCTCTTACTGAAGTCCTACATCTGTTTTCTTACAAGAATTCACCACCGTACTCTCCACTGCTGCCGCTACCCCTCAGGAATTCTTGATCACAGGGGATTTCAACATACATGTCGATAATCCTTCTGACTCATTTGCCTCCGAATTCCTCACGCTCTTGTCATCAACTAACCTGGTTCAGCATGTCAACTTCCACAACCACCGTCATGTCGTCATGACCACACACTTGACCTCATCATCACATCGTCTCTCTTTAAGTTATCGCCAGATATCTCTTTCTCACTTGATACACCTTCCGATCACTACTCAATTATCACACGCCTTAACATACTACCTACTCCACGTCCTGATCCCGTCTCTCATTCTTTCCGCCGCATCAGCTCCATAAACATTGAAGCCTTCACGCAAGATCTTTTCTCTTCAGAATTCGTTCTAAGCCCTCCATCTTCTCTTGGCGACCTCCTGTCTTCCTGCAACACAACCCTCTCTTCGCTCCTTGACAAACACGCTCCAATCATTACCAAATCCGGCTCTCACTCTAAGAACCCTTGATATAATTCCTATCTCCAGGCCTTCAAATCTTTCCGTCGACGCCTTGAACGCACTTACAAACGAACCCGTGATTCTAAACTGTTCACTGCCCTAAAAGCTGCCACAGATTAATACCACAACCTACTGGCTAAAGCCAAAAAGAAGTTTTACTCCTCATTAATTCATTCTCGATCCGCTAATCCTCGCCTTCTCTGGAAAACCATAAACCAGCTCCTCCATCGGAACCGCTCCAGCCCCTTCCAAACTCTCTTCCATCCCTTTCAATTGCTGAATCGTTATGCTCTTTCTTCTCCGGCAAATTTCTACCCCCCGTCTCTCTCTTCAATCACTGCTTTCCAAAATGATCATCGAATCACCTGCAGATGCTCGCTCCTCTGCTTATGACTTTCCGCTTTCCCCTCCTCAAACGTCATTTTCTGCCTTCCAACCAGCATCAGAGACTGAAGTATCACATATATTACAATCTCTTCCAAACAAGCAATGCAAACTTGATACCATTCCTACCTCCTTTGTGAAGGACTGTGCATCTATCCTTGTTCCCATCATTACCAAAATAATCAACCTCTCATTATCTACTGGCAATTTCCCCTCCATTTCGTACGCTCTTTAGTCACTCCACTCCTCAAGAAACCAGCACTGGATAAAGAAATCCTTTCTAACTACCGACCTGTCTCCAACCTGTCATTCATCTCTAAACTAATTTAACGCATAGTTCTATCTCGGATCATTGAGTACCTGACTTTCAACTCATTTCGCAACCCACACCAGTCTGGTTTTACCAAATGGCACTCAACCGAAACATTACTCACTTCACTCTATAATGAACTTCTCTCTGACATCTCTAATCAACAGGTTTCTTGTCTCTACCTTCTTCACATTTCTATAGCCATCGAAACCATTGACCACAACATCTTACTCCAAAGATTGTCAAACTGGTTCGGTTTTACGGACGCTGCTCTCCTCTGGATTCAGTCGTATCTCTCTTCGCGCTCGTTCTCCGTTAAAACATGAGAAACGTGGTCCCAATCATGCCCGGTCAGATGTGGTGTTCCGCAAGGTTCTGTTCTTGGGCCCCTTTTGTTCATCCTCTACTCTACTGCACCCAGCTCACTTATCAAATCATCATCAGTTGATCATCACCTACATGCTGACGACACCCAACTATTAATCTCTTTCTCTCCAAACAGCTTCTGCCATTCCATAGATAATCTTCTCCGTGTGGTTACCAAAATATCCTCCTGGATGACATCAAACCTCCTGTGCTGAAACCCGGCTAAAACTGAATTTATTCTTATAGGCCTGGGCGATCAACTTAAGAAAATCACAGATCCATCTATTTCCATCAACCTTGCCTCTACATCCACCAACACATTCACATTAAACTTTCCTTCCGCAACTTAGGCGTGACATTTGACCAAAACCTTAGTTTCTCCTATCACATCACCCATCTTACCCGCTCTTGCTTCATTCACATCCGCGACCTTCGCAGAATCCGCCCTATGCTCAACTTCAAAACTGCTTCCACAATCGCTACATCTATTAGTCCACGCAAAATTAGACTATTGCAACTCGCTCTTACTGAACATAGACATCACCCAAATAAACCGCCTCGAAGCCATTCAGAATGCCCTCGCCCGATCTGTGACTAAAACCCCCAAACACCACCATATCACTCCTGTCCTCAGATCTGTCCACTGGCTTAAAATACCCGAACGACTAGAATATAAAGTCATATCACTCACCTACAATACACTCAAATCTTCCTAGCCCTCCTATCTCCGACAGCTGTTCACGGTCCAATCACTCCGCTAAACCCGCTCCTCTTCTGCCCTCACATTTCTCCGCCCTTCACATCATCACTAAAATTTGCGAATCCATCCATAGCCACAGCTGGCCCACCCCTCTGGAAGAAACTCCAACCAGTACTACGAGAAATATCAGACCCATCCTAAGAACTCACCAAAGCCTCACCTCTTGCTAGCTCTCCACAGATCTTCCATTCAAAACTCAAAACATTGCTTTTTCACAAATCCTATCCTGATACCTCCTCTTCCCCTTACCTCACTCGCCGTGTCAAACCCAAACACCACCCTCCTTAACCGCCTGAGTGTCTGCGTGATTGACCCCTTTGGATCTTGACCTGGAACCGATTTCACCCACCCATCCCCGCCTACCGATTGTGATTTGATTGAGCGCCTGTGAATAAGTTGGTTCCCGCGACTTCGCTTTTGTGGGCGTTGTAGAAATTTCGAGATTACGATTACGATTACGATTCTCCTCATCTGTCTTCCAACCGACGTCAGAAACTGGGGAAATATTCCAACTTTTAAAATCTATTCAAAATCTTAAAATCCTAACAAGCAGTGCAAACTCGATCCTATACCTACCTCCTTAGTGAAAGACTGCGCTTTCATCTATCCTTATCCTCAAGTAAAAAGAAAACTATTTTATTCATTTTTCGTATATTAATCCATTAACTAACAGATAATACTAATTTGTAATGCCTAATCGACAGGTTAATCAATTTTGCACTTACATTTGCAAAATTCGTCATCGTTCTTCCACTTGAAACATCTTCAGAACCAAACTTCATTCGTTTTTCAGGTATTTTTCAACGGTTTCTTTCAACGCCTCTGCATGGTCACAATGCCGCACTCTATTCTGCCAAATCTATACGTATTATACACAATGACGTCATAATGTACTTCAACCTTTATCTACATTAATGGGCATATGACGTGGTTGAAAATTACGTCATAATGCTGTTTGCGCTCTTTAGACATGGTCACATGGGAACAGAAGATTTGTCCATGGACGACTGTATACACTGTATAGCGCTTATACTATGGCTTCTCTTTCTGTCGTAAATTTCCTTCTGTGCCACTGTTTGCGACATTTAATTCAGGGACAGAGACAGACAGAAGAAACTTTAAATTTTTACTTTAATTAGGAGGCAATTTGACACTTTATGTAGAACGGTACTGAATGCTACTTTTAAAGCGCGCTATATATTTAACAAACCCAAAACCACGAAAAACAGATTCAGTAAAAGAAGAGTAGGCCTACGCAAGCCATAAAATTTTCTCACTTTTATGTAAAAGACCCATTTCTTTTTCATACTCACTTCATACTTGCATCGAATTACGATTCACTCTGCGTCTCTGTCCGTTTTACCATACTTCCTTACTTACCAGTGTTTAATCTAGACGTCTTTTGGGGGGAAATTTCCCCCCCCCCCCAGGATTGAAGTTTCCCCCCCAGAACTCAGCAATATTGTAAGGCAGAGACCTTTTTGGGGGGAAATTCCCCCCGAGAAACCTTGTTTCCCCCCCCCAGAACAGGGGGGCTAGATTACACACTGCTTACTTACTGACCGATTATTTTCGGTCGTTGAAAAGACGATGATACAATTTCTGTCATACGTTACGACTTACGACTGATTTCCTTTTCACTTCGATGATCGACTGCCGCTCAAATCGGGAACTGTTGTTCGTCATTTTCTTCACCATAATCGTCGTACGTCGTTGTCTTTATCATCATTTTCGTCGTCTCCTTCGACATCTTTCGTCTACAGCCATTGACAGAAATGAATGTTCCAGAAACTGATGACAGAACAAAGGAAAATTACGTCATTTTGCGATTATGTCATATTTGAACTCGGCGGTTAATACCATTGATATGTATTAATAGTTATACATATCAATGGTTAATACAAAATAAGGAACCACACCATTCGAATGAGATGTTTGTTATATATCTTGCAGATAAATCGCACAAGGTTCTGCCCCCGAGTCTTCCTCTGTGAGGTCACGTATAAAGAGTCCACTGAAGTTAATTTTAAAACTTTTAAATGCGAACTTATTTGTAATAGCAGCTCTATAACAAATGATATTTTTCCTAACAATTCTCAAAGAAACTGACGTCGCCCTCATCCATCGTCTATAAGAGCTCGTTGGGTTGTACAGACTTACAGCCATCGCTCAGTATAAGATACAATGCTCGGCTGCCGCTTGATCTTTGTCCTATGTTTGGCAGAATTTGCAGGGACGTATCTAGCGTTGGGCTTGGGGGGGGGCTTAAGCCCCCCAAACTAAGTTGAAGCCCCCCCAAACAAGTCAAGCCGTTGTATGCTTACGGCTAAAATTCGTATGAACACTGTACAAATGTTGCCATGTTCAAGGCTTAAGCCCCCCCCCCCAAACGAAAAATCCTAGTTACGTGCCTGAGAATTTGAAGGAAGAAGAGAAGGAACAAGAGGAGTATGAAGCTAGGAAGGATTAGCAGGACTGTTGGGAGTAATTTATTTTTTAAATTCTTATATAGGCTCGAAGTATTAGAGTTCAAAGTGGACTTTTTGGTTGAGTTTTAGCCTCTAAGTGCGGATGGTGTCACTGAAATAAATCTGCAAATTGTTGTTTCGTTTTCTCGTCTGCCTGCCTCTACCTATAGGCCTACCCTTCATGTGACTTCTTCTTGCTATCTTTATGTCGGTCGCCATATGTTTTTCTGTCAGCCTATATCCTCGTAGTTCTTCTTGCCTCATGTCTGCTTTCACAATTTAACTGTAAGTTGATATGGGTGGCCAGGTAAGAGATTTCCTTGTTGTGCCGATTGGCTGGTACTCCTTCTGGTTTTGAGTTTACTTCTAAGCCAATCTGGTTATGCAGGTGCCTTGAGCATTAAACGGTGGCGCTATACAAGTTTTAAAGATTTAAGCTACCTTACCCTGTTACCATGTAGCTTTGGTTTGGGTGCTCAATAGTATAGTGATTAGCGTGCTGGTCTGTCAATCGAGAGGTCGGGGATCAAATCCCCGCCATAGCAGAAATTTGTTTCGAGATTTCTGCTCCACCTGCCCCCCTACCCAACTCAGCTATAATGAGCACACTGATTGTACACTGTCGGGAAGATGGCGATGGAGGACTGGTCTCCCGCCTACAGACATGCCCAGGGCCGTATTAACTTAGGTGGAGGCCCCAGTGCACCACCGCGGTGGAGGCCCATAGTCAAGAACGTCATTTTAGCTTTTCCAGAGGGAGGCAAAAATAGGTGAAATTTGTGTTCGCTGTTAAAGGTGGGGGTTCTCCCCTCGACCCATCGGGATCGCTGCCCATGTGTATATTTTTCTCATTTTTACTCCTCTCTTCTTCCTCCTTTTTACATCTTTCCCCCCAAAAGTCAGAGGCGCATATGCCCCCCCCCCCAATGACGTCCCTGCCCATAGTCGCACTATTCCGCGGATGGAGTTGACGCAGTCAGATAAATTTCGAATACAAAACTTTCTACCAGTCGATCATTGATCAGTTGGGTGGGTTACTGCTTTGCTTCATGGGCTTGGTGCGTACGAGCTTAGTTCGTCTCGGTTCGGCTTTCTACGCAAATTGGATGTGCTTTCATCACAGGAACTACGGGGCAGCGGCATCGAATCTCGTTGAGGTCTGTAAGACGACCTTGGTGCATGCTTACTATTGCTTAGCAAATGAGCTTGTGCAGTTTGTTAACTTTGTGGACACATTCAAGGACAAACAAGCTCAAGATGTCTTTCGAGAGAATTTCATGTAGGCCTATCGGTTGATACTCCAGAAACAATTAAGTTCAGGGATCATTTCCTAATGTGGAGATTATAGATTCCGCATGTATCTGGTTCTGATGGTCAGTAACTGTAGTGCGGAACGTTCATTCTCAAAAATGAAACAAAGAACAGACTTCGCACATCGATGGGCAATGAGCAGTTGTCCCATCTGGCTCTGATGAGCATAGAAGCTGGCATTCTGCGTTAGATCAACTTAGATGATCTGGTGACCGAAATTGCAAAGAAGAAAACACGTAAATTTTCACTAATTTGGCATGACAACGCCCGATACAAACTGAGCTTTTAACGGTTTCTTGGTTTTAGATATTTGTGTTAAATTGTGTCTGTGCGCACTGCACACTGCTGAAATATTTTATAAACAATTATGAAACACAAGTAAAAAAAACTTCTTGCACCTTTGTGGTGGAGGCCCATATGCACTGGCACATAGTGACCATGCTTAAATCCGGGCCTGAGCAACATAGAACTCTAAAGCAACGGTTATAACGTAATTCAGGTTAAAGAACATATACTCGCGCTACAAAATGTGTACCGGAAACATGTGCGTATAATTTGGCCGTTCTAGCTTTGTATTATTTCGTTGGTGTTGTAGTCTTGGATTTCTGTAAACAAAATGCGCCAGTGCTGTTTGAAAAATGAATTATTGTATTTAACTTAGTTTTTATTTGTGTTGTACTTAAGGATATGAGTTTGTTAAGCTATTTACTTTAAATGAAAATTTATCCTTTTTCTATTTTTAATCGTTGTTCCTCTGTCATAAAAATTTGCGCTACACTTGGAAACGTCACGTAAAGTAAATACTAATCAGTGCATGCAGTTTATAGTAAAAGTAATGTTTAAACAAAAATGAACTTAACTTGCGAAATGCGTAAACAGAATCTGGGCGTGCTAATGGACTTTTGCTTGAGCGACCGTCTTTAAGTCTGATGACGGGTATAGTCAGTGTTGTTGTATGCCCTATTCGGACAGAAAGCAATATCTGGGAATTAATTTGTTGTTATAGCAAAATAAAATCTAACATAATTGTACAAATACTTATTCGGGGTCAAGTAAATAAACAGAACAGTGTACGCATCTCGAAATTAAATTAGGGGTTTACATTTGCCCATGGGCGTCCGCAGGAATTTTTTAGGGAGGCGCGAAATTTTTTAGGAGGCCAAAAAACTTTTTTGAGGGTGCATAGCCAAAATTACGCTTTTGCATGTAAAAAATGTGCATATAAAAAAATTAAAATAAATGATGATCAAGGACTTTACCTAAATAATTGTTTCTTCGCATTGAAAATCGCATTGAAAATCCCAACACGATTTTCAATGCGAAGAAACAATTATTTAGGTAATAATCATAATAATCAAAAGATTTTATTTTTATAAAATATTTGAAAAATCCAGGGGGCGCAAATGTGCCCCTTGTGCCCCCTTCGGACACCCATGCATTTGCCTAGACAAACCTCGACATTTTCCAGTCTTGAGTTACATAATGTGTGTTCAATTTTTCAAAAACAGGTGATAATTGCTAAGACAATTTACTCTCAAGTACAACCACCGCAGTTCAATATCGAAATCTTTTTCCTCTACGCCTGAGATGGCTGGGCTTCTTGGAAGCCATGATTGCATCGAGAGCTTACGCAGTGATGTCTCTGATCTTCAATTGGCCATATCCGACGTCCTGTCCAGGGTCGGTCCAGTGACATTCCGTTCCTGGAAATATCCAGACAAGGAGTCATCAGCATTGGACATAAAAGAACTGTTGGAGAAATATGCCTGTGGTGAGGATCTTGAAGAGAGACAGACTTCACACATTGTTCTCCTGGAAATGGCAATTGATCGGTAACTAATGTCATGTTTTTTTTCCTTTTGTGTTATTGAATTAACATTAAGTTTGTAAAGGGAAAAGTAAAGATAAATGTTCTCTACCTTGTAATGTATTTGTGCCTGGTCAGATGCAATATGAAGGCTGTTTACTTACTTACTTACTGACTTACTTAATTACTGACTCAGTTGCTCTCTCACTTGCTCACTCACTCACTCAGTGATTACACTCCTCTGTAGAAACTCCTTGTGTGACATTGAAAGATCCTTGAGTGGAGTGAATGACCAGTAGTAATCCTACTGGACACTTTGGTACAGGTTGTATTCAGTGAACATTCATATCTGAGATGTTGACCACTGACAGGGCTGTAGTGGTAAAATTAAAGGTGAGTATACGCTACCGGTTAGTTTTCCAAAACAAATTAGAGGTGAGTATACGCTACAGTATTTTGCGAGTATACACTACAGTATTTTAATATAAATGAATACAAATATTTTGTGAGGTGAGTACCGGTATACGGTCTCTAGAGGTGAGTACACACTGTATACCTGCGTATACCCTCGACTACAGCCCGGGCGCAGAGAGTAGAGGTCATGAGACTAATGTATTGGATGCTTAGCTGTCTCAAAATTTTGGTTCATATTTTAAGTTAAGTTTAAATTGCAAAAATACTGGATTATGCTGTGGATTGATATGAGGAGCCATTGATCTAATCTAATCTGATTCAATCCAGTGATTTATATAGCACCATTATTGTAATGCACAATGTATCAATTGATGATTGCGTCAAGTGAATAAGAAGAGAAGAGCATTCCATTAAGCTAGCCCTGAGACAGCGATGGGTATGAAGTATTAGCGTCTTCATTTTCTTAGCTGTGATATATGAAAGCGGGTGGCTAGTCCTCTCACTCGCCGTCTTAGTAAAACTTAGTAAAATTGTAATCCTTTGGAGAAGCGCATTTGAAATCCGATGGGTCAGGAGAGTGATTTTGCTCCTGGTTTTCTCTCTAACTGAAGCAACCTTGGCTTAAATGCTAGATCTGATGTAAAGGCACCTTTGAGAGGTATGGCTGTAAAGATTATGAGTGCAAAGGCTCTATAAAAATGTTCAGTTCAGTGCAGCAATGACAGTGGACTTGCATAACTGTTCGTAGGCTGATCCTGTTGCTGCAAGTGATGGGGAGGTTCTTGGAGCAAGTTTCGAAGAAGACTGGGGCTTCTGTGCGTTCCACAAAGAGTTCCTCTGTCGGAATCATTGTTAAGAAGTACTGGAATGCCCTTCTGCACCTCAGCACGATGCTTGACCAGATGAACTCTGAGGTTCCTGAGACATCTTCAAAACCGTCATCATCATCGTCGTCGTCGTCATCATCATCATCATCATCATAGAACTAAAAGAAGAGCAGTCCTTTAGCTTGGCATATAAGTTCTGATGGACAGTCCCCTTCCTCGCCATCTCATTTTCCCACCAACTGTTTGGTCAGTGTAGTCATTATAGCTGAATTGGATAGGGGGTGCAAGTGGAGCAGAAATCGAAACAAATTTTTGCCCTGGTGGGGATTTGAACCCTGATCCAGTGGTTGACAGTCCAGCATGCTATCCACTAGACTTCCACACACCTTATCATCATCATAATAATTACTTATTTATTATTATGCATTTATTAAGCACCACTATGTAATGACCAAGCATCAATCGATAGTGCCGAGAAATTGAGAGAGTGAAGGACTTGCTCAAAGTCCAAACACAGTTACTGTCTCGGGGAAAGAGACTCGAACCCGTATTCTTAGTGTTGCAAGGTGAACGCTCTAACCAATTGGCTACCGTATGATAATAATAATGACCTTCACCATTATTATGACAATGATCATTGTGCTAATAGCCATCTTTTTGATCATAATTACAATCATCACTATGATAATCTTCATCTTCTTTATGATTGTGATCATGGTCTTTGTCATATTAAGTTAAAAATTATGAAGATTTCTAAAGTTGCAGAATATTGTGTTTTCATACATGTACGCTTTTGATTTCTTAGAGTAAAAGCAAAACAAGACGAATTTGTGAGCTCGAAGATTTACTTTCGAAAGCGAACGAGAAGAATGACCTGCCAATCAGTAATCCAAACAAATCAATGGTTGGCACAAGGGATGCGCTCAGCTCAGCCTCCAAGTCAAGCATTGCTTCTCCAAGTCGTGATGAATACAGCAAAGCAACCCAGACTGTTGAAACTGCTTTTGTGCCATGTGATGCATGCTATCTTGTCCAGCAGAATCTCAGGGAAGTCGGGGAAGTCGTGGTGAACACGTGCCAGTCGCTTGGACTGGAGTCTTCCCTTTCCGGGTACAGAACTGGTGTGCAGAAGCTTGAGTGGTTGTCAGGTAAGTTTAACAAGAATCAAGGATCATATCTTTGCAGGTGAAACGATACTGGATTTTCCTTATAATATTTTAAGTTTAACATGAATTCTGTTATGCAATACAATACAACTGTATTTTGATATTGCCCTCCTCCCAATGTTCAGAAGTGCACACGACCATACGACAGAACATCGATGGCGCTGGGTCGCTATGCAGTGACTTGAGGTAGATTCAAACCTGCGACCCTCTGGCTACAGGGCACAGAACATACCGCTACACCACCGCATCTGTTAGCCTGCTGTGTTATTGGATGTAATTCCAATCTAGGCTAATGTCTGTTTAGTTTTTAATTTGAAGCAGTTATTGTAATCTGAATCTGTGGCACAGATGAATGATTAAGTAGAGGCCAAGATGGAGTCGAGTGAAGGCTGTTCTGGTTGCGTATACTCTGATGCATGTCTTCCGGTGCCTCGTGCATCTCGACTGGCTATGTTCACAGATTTCGGAATGCGTTTTTGCTTAGATGATAGTGATTGATGTCTCTTGCATTACGATAACAGTGCAAACGAAGTTGACTGATTAGATTAGATTAGATTAGATTGGATTGGATTGGATTGGATTAGATTAGATGGTCTGGTTTGGATTGACAGTTTAATTTGATTTTATGACCTCGCTGTAGTCAAACGTCATGAAGACGAAGTGTTTTGTCTATCTCCTAAGGATAGAATTGGATTATTCCTTTGATTAACAATTGCATTTTGCAAAGCATGTTTGGCAAATTATTTCAGCAAATGACGTCAAACAGTGGACTGTGGAACAGAATAAAGATCTAGCTAGCATCTCAAAGCATCTTGATTGGTTGATGTCGACTGTCAATCCACTGAAGGCGGAGCTAGTGACGGAACAGAAGAGGAACAAGGATATGTCGGCTAATGTCGACAAATGCACTGAACAGGTCAAAGTTGAAAGACAAACATCGACAGTTATGAGAAAACAGTATGAAGGTAAACTAAAGGTAAGGAAAGAGTAATTATCACTTGTTATTATTAGGCGTTTATTAAGTGCGACTTTCTAGCAACCAGGCATCAATTGATGATGCTGAGCAATTGTGAGTGAAGGACTTGCTCAAGGTCCATACACAGTAACGATCTCGGGGAGTGTCGAACCCATACTGTCTGTGTTGCAAGGCAAGTACTCTAACCAATCAGCTACCGTTTCCCATGGTTGCTGAAGTACTTAGCCATGCATACATGCATACATATATCCATACATACAGCCACACATACATCCGTACTTACATTCATACATGCATACATACATCCATACATGCATCCATACATACACACATACATATATACACGCATACATACACGCATACATACATGCATAGTTCCAGCCATACATGCAGCCATACATACATATCGTATAATTTCAGGACCTGGAGAAGTCACAGACCGACTTGTCAACGGAAATGGAACGGCTAAAGGTGGAAACGAATCAGATTCATAAGGGTTTAGAGGATGAACTGGAAAAGACAAGAGCAGAATTATCAAGAAAGAAAGAAGAACTTTGCGAACGTGGTAAAACATTTTCCATCCTATGTACGAAACCACTTTCACTGGTCTATTTTGCGGTGCTGTTATGGAACCCCGCTTTCTTTGGCAGAATTGTAGCTTGTGTTCACGGAGAGAGTAAATTCAATTAGACTTGTCAGTAATGTAACCGAATGTAATATCGGATATTAATAGAAATGCTTTAGTTGCATTTCCAGCCTTGTAACGTATCATTCTGTTAATGGTTTTCAACCAGACTGTGGTTACATGTGACAGATTGAGGAGAGCAGTGATGATGATCATATAATACGATGATGATGTTGATGATGATAATTTAATAATGATGATGATGATGATAAAAACAACAATACCAGCTGCTTTTTAAGGGCAAGCACCATGAGATGGGGCTCTAATAATGCTTTAATGTTTGGATTGGTCACAGCTTTTAAATTCAGCATACAATCATAAATAGTAGGGTAAATAAATATTAATATAATAAGAACAAGCAGTAATATATTATTATTTTTTAAATAAAAGGATTTATATAAAGTGCTTGTTCAGCTTATGCCTGACCCTTACGTACTTTGTCCCCCCCCCAAAGAAAATTACAATTGGCTTTGTTTTAGACAAGTCTCATAGAGAGATTTTACGTGAGATGGAGGAGCGCCTGGCCAACAAAGAAGCAGTCCTTCAAATGGAAGAGAACATGAACAAAATGGATTCTCAGCTGAAGGACATTTCGCTCAAACTGGAGGAAGCTGCCATAGAACTTCGTAAAGAGAAGGCAGTCAACCGAAGTGCCAGCAAAATTAACGAGGTAAAATACTCTTAAATCAAAGGGGTAAATTACGTTGAAAACTTTGTCAAAATTAAATTTTCAAACTATGATATGAATCAGAAAGTTGATTATGAAATCATAAGATTATTCTATTAAAAATTAATTAAAATTTGGAAATGTACTGTTGAATCTTTTAAACCGCTTGGGACTCGATAACATTTCCGTTTAACCAGAAGTGAACATATCTTGTCCTTTTATAAGTACTGGAGTGCAACAGATTGAAGACCCTATAGCCAGATTTACAAAAGACTGCCTTTGCAATCAGAGGGACACATTAAATGAACAAATACCTTACTTTACAATACAATATATGAGCAACTGCTATGCAGTAAAATCGATTAACAATTAACAATAGAATAGATGAGCAAAATACAATAAAATAGATGAGCAATTACTTTACAATGCAATACATGGGCAATTTCTTTACAATACAATAGATGAGTTAAGAGGCGCTATATAAATTCTCCATAGGAAATACAGTAAAATAAACAAGCAATTACTTTACAGTACATTACACAATTATTTTACAGCACATCAAAGAAGCAATTGTTTCACTTTACAATGCAATATTTGGTAACACTAAATTGGATTCTGTACCAATAAATTATAATTTACAAGTGAACAACTTCCTGATGAGTTTTACGCAGATACCACCATCTTGAGCTGAAAGTTTGTCTATATATATTTCCCAAGCTGTTGCTGATCAATAAAGTGACTTAAAAATTAAAATATAAAATGAAAAATGTTTAATAATATTATCTTTGCATCTGTTTTGTTTTTTCAGACCGAACAATCCAAGCAGGAGGCGCTGCGTAAGAGACTTGACGAGATCGATCGGGAGAATGAAGACCTGCGAAATCAGATTGCAGATCTTGAAGACGCTCGTGATCAGCTTCAGGATAAAGTGTCGACAATGGAAGTGGAGCGGAAAGACTTCCAGAAGATGACCAAAGATAAGGAGGTTGTCATGATCAAATCCACTCAATTTTAAAGCTCACCTCTGATAAGCAAGTTGCTATCAATTATCTGTATGTCAATCATATGTATGCCAATCATATTTATGTCAATCATATGTATGCCAATCATATTTATGTCAATCATATATGTCAATCCGTTCTGTAATGTAGTGTGTTACATTGACGTGATGTAGACATTTATAAAGCACATGTTAGGACCTCTTGAAAGTGGTGCTTTATCACATTACTTTATCACATTACTTTTAATTACTATACATGTTTACATTAACATGTAAAACTCATTTTTGATTCTGTGAAGAATTGCTAAGGTTGTTGCTGTTGAAACAGCATCTTGAAAAGGACAATGCTCGGTTGGAAGGCTCTATCCAGCAGCTGGAAGAGAATGCGAGTCGCCTGGAAAAGGAACTAAAGGATGTGAAAGAACAAGCGCGTCTGCTCGTTGAATATCCGGATTTACATCAGATTCCAAATGCTAATTTCGCTGGTAGAAATTGCCTTCTCCTTCAACCAATGTAAAGTAATGTAATGAAGCTTAGTCTGTCCATCTAACCTTATTTGGAAACTTCCTTTTTACTGTTTTGGTACAGAGAATAAGACACTGACTGACAGTTCCCTATATTTAGTTGGGTCTGTCTAAATTTTCTAAAATCCTGAGAGATCATGTTTAGCTGGGTACAATAGTAGTAAAACTACTGCTGCTGCTGATGAGTGGCACTTTAGAAATTTGGAGTTTGTGATCATGATTAATTTGTCTTATGCTCTCTGTACCAAACAACACTCCCCTAATTGTTGTAATTGTGAGGGATTACATATATCTTGAGTAAATTACCACATCAATAAATTATTCATGATACTAAGTAATATGGTAATAAATGCTTGTGAATAGGCTGGTGCTTTGCACTTAGCTATTAAGTGACGTTTCTGAAATTTGAGTATGGTTATGATTTTGCGATTATGTGACTAAACAAATGACATGGAATCCTGTGGGGAGACTGGGGACTCCAAAAGATCTTGTTGATGCTCTTGTCATAAAGGCACTGGGGACATTGCCAAGGATATGGAAAACCAACTTCAGGCCAACCGTCTTCGGATTCAAGTCCTGCAGGAAGAGAATGCCAAGCTCCACAAGTCGATCAGCAAGTTGCTGTCGTTGACGCAGGCTGGACAGAAAATGGAAAATGGTCATCCTCTGACAAAACCTGTACCACTGTGGAGATACAATGACTTGGACAGGTGAGGCTCTTTAAAGGGATAAAGGTGCTATATAAATACTTGATTACAGTATGCAAACACTTTTATTTAAATCTCATTTACAGGTTACTGGGTCTGCTTGTTTAAAGACAATTGGACTCCTCTTGGGGGCTGGGGATTCGACTGGTTCAGACAATCTCCACCATTCAGGGTCATTCTACATATTGATTCAAACGTTGCTCCAAATCACTCTGGTACTATTCTAACCCCTTACCATGTGAATCAAATTCCAACCTTGAACAACCAAGACATTTGTGTGGTTGGATTAGTGTTACGTGATGATACAGGTAAGTAACAAACATACATACCTACATATGACTTACATATGTATTTTAATTGTATTATTATGTATTATTATCTAACTGCATCTTCTCCTGGCGACTGACTATCCGCACCTCAGATTCACATTTCGGTGTGACCATGCGCGCGTTACAAATTTAATTAATAATAATAATAATAATAATAGTTAAATACATACATATATATATATATACATATATACACATACCTGGACATATGTTTTGCTGTGCGTGCATTTTATGATAGTCTCGCACTTTAAATCACCTTAAATCTCGCTGATTGTAGGTTTGACTCGAGCAACTCGGCTCAGCCAGAGCTTCATCTTAATGACGCTGCTGACCCTCGCCAGAGGGCATCAAAAGTTTTGAACGACGGATCCTTGTTCCAACCTTCTGTGCCACGACAAGAGCCCTCCACTTTCGACCGATCTGTGGTTGTCGGTGTAAGAGCTGGGAGTGCCTCCAGTCAGCAAAGGTATCATCAAGGAAATGGCAAGGATCCTGAGCTCAAGTGGAGAAAAGCAACACTATCAAATGCAACAGATAATGCAAGTAAGTAATAACTATTATGTTGATGATTAAGATCATCAGTTACCACAGAGGCAGGCATCTAGTAGATAATAAGTTAACACTTTAAATGCCTGAGCTAGATCTTAAAAGCAGTACCTGTAAATGCCTCAGTTACATGTAGCCAGCAGTTGTGATAATTTTTTTAGATAATCATGTCAGATACCTTGGCAAGATCTAGTCAGTAAACACAACACTGTCAGTTGCCTCACCTTGTCACCTTGTGCTGTCAACTCCTGGAGCTCTAGCGATCGCCACGACACACATTCTCCATTGCTTCCTATTCGAAGTCAGGTCCCTTAGTGCTTCCAGATTCATGCCAGTTACATCGTGAATCTCATCCATCCATTTCTTCCTTGGTCGACCCCGTCTTTTTTTCCCATCACCACAAGCCAACATCATTTCCTTTTCTAGCCCATCAGATCGCATAACATGACCAAAGAATCCAAGCTTCAATCTTGTCGCTTTTTGTTTTAATGACTCTTCATTCTCGACACCAATCTCCACTCGTATTGATTCGTTCGTCCTTTTCTCTGTCCATGATATTCTCAACATTTTTCTCCATATCCACATTTCACATGCGTTGACCTTTTTCTCCATGTTCTTTGTCATTGTCCACGACTCACAACCATACAGAACCGTTGGAAAGACTAGGGCTCTCACGAGCCTTTCTTTTTTATCTATGCTCACATGCTTGTCCTTCCATATCTTTTCCAGTCCAATCATTGCAGCTTTCCCAATCGCAATCCTTCGTTTTATTTCTGTATCACATTTTCCTTCTTTTTCAACCAATGATCCCAGGAAAGTGAAGCTTTCTACCACCTCTATTTCTTCTCTGTCAATCTCAAAAGTATCCCATTCTGCTGTTGTCATAACTTTTGTCTTCTTTATGTTGGAAGTATAAGCCAGCTTTTTCACTTTCTCTCCTTACCCTTCTTATTAATTCTATCAGCTCATCTTTTCTTTTTGCCATTAGTGTTGTATCATCCGCATATCTAAGATTGTTCAATGTCCTTCCCGCAATTTTTACTCCCTCTTTTGCCCCTTCCATTTCCGCCATTCTCATTCTTTCAGCATATAAGTTAAACAGGAATGGAGACAAAATGCATCCCTGTCTCACCCCTTTCTTGATATTGAATTGATCAGCGTCTCCGTAATCTGTTCTTATCACCGCTATCTGATCTTCATATAGTCCCCTTAATAGCCATATCAAGTGTTTCGGAATTCCCATCTCAAGTAGGGTTTTCCACATTAAATCGTGGTTAATGCAGTCAAATGCCTTACTATAATCAATGAAGCAGATGTGCACCTCTTGTCCATACTCCCTTTGCCGTTCCATTATCCACCTTAGGTTGGCAATATGGTCTCTAGTTCCTCGAGATTTCCTGAAACCAGCCTGGTTCACCGGAAGTTCCCTCTCTATTGTGCTTTCCATTCTTTTGTGGATTATTTTCAGTAATATTTTACTAGTGTGTGAAATTATTGCTATCGTCCTGTAATTTTCGCATTCCCTCGCGTCGCCTTTCTTGAAAATTGGTATGAAGATCGACTTCTTCCAATCATTCGGCCATTCTCCAGTTGCCCATATTTGATTGCATAATTTTGTTATTGTTTTTATCATTGCATCGTCTCCTGCTTTTATCAGTTCTATAGGTATTCCATCATGACCCGGCGCCTTATTATCTTTGAGTTGTTTTATTGCCCATTCTACCTCTGCTTCCATAACCTCCGGTTCCTTTTCATACCCTGTAACATCAGTTGCCTCATGTAGGTCTTAATAAATTTATTATGCCAAGGCAACACTGTCAAATACCTAGTGTCGATGTTTTAATAAATTTAATAAGGTAACACTGTCAAATACTTCGCATACTTAGTACTACATGTATTAAGTGATCTAGAGAGATGGAGAACAAAGTCACAATCGTTTTAATGAACTTTCTGCTACAGGTCACAGTTTTGCAGACAGTCGACCAGCACCTTCTCTTGCGCGTGGCAAACATCGCAGTGACGATTCTTACACATGTCCCAAATGTGACAAGATGTATCGAACATCAAAGGAACTCAATATACATCAGTCATACTGCTATGGCGGTTTATAGAAAAAGTCTTAGCTAGTACCACATTCTTCCAGACAACTCTCAAATTACAAGATTAATCTGATTAGCGTCTGGTTGTGTTATATGTAAGACAGCGCCAGATGCATCAGACCAGAGGTGTAATTAATTAAGTCAACATTATCAAATGCCTTAACTAGATCTTTAAATTTGGTCTGAATCTGAAGATTGGCAAACTACAGATTTAGAAACAAGCTTGCATTTAAAACAGGTTCCAGGTTCCGAAAGCCTGGAACAGGACGTGACTTGACTCCGAGTTAGAAAAGACGATAGGGTTAGCATTGGAAAGCCTCTTTGGTCATTGGAATGCCACTCCACTAATAACATGAAAAGGACAAAGACAGTACAGAAATGCAGAAAATGGTTGTAAATATTGTTTAATTCAGGTTCACAATCTATGCACTTATTCATCAATGTGGTTTGATATTATGATTACTATAACCTAAAGATGTATACTAAAACTGTAAATACAAGTCGTTACATACACATGGTATGGACAGCTAACTTTTCTAAAATAAATATTTTATCAAGAAAATCAGTATTTGATTAATTTGACATTTATGCTTGAGATTTTAACCCGTCCTTATTTAGATTGCTCTTAACAGGAGAACAAGACTGGAAATTATGTCGAAATTTCAGCAATCAGCATTATAGCTTGATTAAAAATGGATCTGTTGAAACGACCTCGTTATAACACTACTTCATGATAAGTTTCATTGTAGTCAGTCCAACTTTCTGGAATAGGTTACCTAGCATCTTACAACATGAGCTCCTTGGTCTTTCTTTACCTCTGTTCTGTAAGCGCTTGAAAACCATTTTGTTCGATCCTGATTCTCCGTCGGGAGCGCCTCTGACGAGTCTCTCTTGAAAAGGTGCTACATAAATTTGTGATTGCAATTTAGAATGAGGCCGTCCTTAAAGACTGTCCAAAGACTCTATTATAAGAAGGTTCTGGTGTATTGTTGGGTACTGGAGACTAAACCTCATTACTATTTGGACCCCTTAACTTCTAAACATTATTTGGTCAGGACTGAGACTATGACAGGCGCTATATAAATGGCAGTTGAAAACAAACACATGCATTCGATAACCACTCAGAGAACATCGTTATTTACATACATGCATTTATTTCACTAAATGTTCAAAAGCCGCTTTGGCATCTGTCATACTGTAAAAGCAGAAAACGTTTTCAGTGAAAACAGTTGGATAACTTTACAGAAACTGTTGGCAATTTGCCAGCAGCACTGCTTAAAAATTCAGCGACTTGTAACTGACGTATGAGAATGAAGTTATTCGGCTGAAGGACAATGAGGAATAACTGGAAAGCTGCAATGATTTAGTAAAGTATTGTAACAAGCTACATACTGTAACAAATTACACATTGTAACAAGTTACATGTGACAAGTTACACATCGTCTGCTGTTCGTGTGTGTAGCTTACAAGTGTAGTTGATGATAAAACTTGGACACATGTAAAAACTGACCAATGATATTCTCTCTCTGTTTGATTAACGTCTTTATTCCAACAGAAAGCCCATGTGATCGTAATACGATGCTGAACCGAAATCCTTGCTAATTGTCAAAATTGCCTAGATTTGGCACCAAGTTGAATGGTTTCGCTTTATCATGCGGCCAGTTGTTCAAATGTTGCAACCACCTGTCGGACAAACTTTGGAAGAATACTTCATTTATCTAGACATGTACCAGTATACAACGTGGCTTATAAGCAGAGGCGTCTATCCCCCCTAAGTCATTGGAGCAACGTCCATTTCCCCCTCTCCTTCCCCCTCCCCGTTCCTTCCCCCCTAAAATGGTGGCACACACACGGACATATTTTCCCCCCTTATTTCTTGGATGGAGCATTTGCTCCAAGGTTCTATGGTGTAGACGCCCCTGCTAATAAGAACTTTTCACTAGATCGCTGTTTTAAGAATCGTTTCTTTCGACTTCCATATCGACCGTAGCCTGGCTTCTGGTTTCTCTGACCTGTTCTCCAATGGATTAGGATTTTTGATTGAGACTGCATTTGAAGTGACCATTAATTGATGTCTTTGGTATTATGATAACGGCACCATAGAAGTCATTGGATTAGCTCAGATTAGAATTGCATTTGCGTGATCGCAAAAAAGGAAGACTTGACAGTACTAAAGTCATCCGGATCCAGGCCCGGTTCGTCCATATGGGCAAGTGGGCAGCCGCCCAGGGCCGCCGATTTTCAGGGGCCGCCAATTTTCCAATTTTCTAAAAAATATTTACTATTATTATTTGTAAAAAGAGGTGAATGACTAAAAAAAAAGAAAAAAAGAGCATCAACTTTTTTTGTGCTTAGGGCCGCCGATTTGCCATTTTCTAAAAAATATTTACTATTATTATTTGTAAAAAGAGGTGAATGACTAAAAAAAAAGAAAAAAAAGAGCATCAACTTTTTTTGTGCTTAGGGCCGCCGATTTGCCATTTTCTAAAAAATATTTACTATTATTATTTGTAAAAAGAGGTGAATGACTAAAAAAAAAAAAGGTCATCAACTTTTTTTGTGCTTAGGGCCGCCGATTTGCCCAGGGCCGCCAAATGTCTTGAGCCGGGCCTGTCCGGATCACCTGGAAAATAAAAATTCACGAAAGATGTACGTGGCCTTTACCATATCTGTTGTTTGCTGCATAGGTAAATGTGTACATATACATATGTGTGTAATGTGTATATATATATACACAGTGGTTTACCACTCAAAAATCCAAAAGGGTAACCTTTCCAGTTGCTATCTAGGTCAAGCAAGGCACATGAAGCCTGAAATAACTGCAAACTTATTACATTCCTCTATCTGCAATGGTCCTACGAGGCTTCTTGGCTTGAGAGATCATTTGACCAATGCTTGATCAACAACGGTCCTCGGAGGCATGGTCCTTGCAAAAATGGATCTTTTGACATGCATGGTTAGAGAACTAACTGTCAATTACCACATAATACGTTATAAATCGATGCTGTCAACAATCATTGAGACTGTTTATGTGGCAAATAATGGCAGTTCGTTTCAATATGTAATTGTACACTCGCTTGAGTGACTCTTGATAAGCAGTGCGTGATCAGAAGGTTTCGTGCTGATACATATAATCTCGGACTCTTGTTCATCAGCGTTCTCAGGTATTAGAGATTTATGTGCTACAAGGATTCGTGTCACAAGGACATAAACATGTAGCACAGATGCAAACGAACGCTAACATTTCGAATAACATCCTGTAAATAGAGAAAAATACTTGAACAACTAATGTTCTTGGAATACAAAAATAACATTTAAACTTCAGTGTATATACATAAGTTAATGCATTTATATACCTCTAGGATATAAATAGAACATTATATTATACATATATAATATAAATTCCTATTAAGCTATATATATATATATATTATGTAATATATATATATATATTATATAATACATGCATAAACCTCCTGCTGTATACACAAACACAGACTTCGTAGATGCTTAATTATTTACAAAAGCAGGTTACAGATAAAACCAGAGTTACTAACATATCAGAGCTGGGCCTCTGTGACAAACAACGGATGGAATACACAAAAAGGCTGGTTCTTATAATTTTGCCACAATCTTTACCCAGCACTGTAAAAGCGACGCATCAACGCTCAGCAGAAATTAGTACTTAAGCTAACAACACAAAGCAGGTGCAGAAATCGCAATTAATGAAAAACAACGACCGCTCTTCAGACAAGACTAAACAAGCAAAATGTCCAAAAATCGCGAACAGAAACATCATGACAGAGACAATATACAGAGACTGTTGTTGGTCAACTTAAGTTTATGCAACATACATTTGCGACATGAATCAAACCTACTTTACACAGTCAAGCAAACTTTTATGGATCTATGAAACTCAACGGAAGTTCTACAAAACGAGTGTGCTTTTAAAATGACTGAAAACCGAAAAAGTAAAAAACCAAAACTAAACCACCGATAATAACGTTCAACTGAATTTTCTTAAAAGCAGCAGCAATTTAACACAAAATCTAGCATAAAACTGTGGTTGGTGCGTTGATCCAAAATTTCATTTATCATCAGAAGACAAACTCAGTATAGCAGAACCTTGTTATAATGGAACCTCGTTATAAGGGAACCTCTTTATAACAGAACCTTGTTACAACAAGGTATTCAATACATATCCCAAAAAGTACTTTATACTGGCTTCCAAAGCTACTTGATACAGCTCCCCAAGGAAGTTTCAGTGTAACAATACATATGACCTACATGTGTACAATGTACCTGGGCTAAACATTCACTGAGACATTTGATTACTTATTTGTTGTATTCTGAAATAATAAAAAATGTGCAAACCACAATAATCATTTCCAAAGGCATAGTTCCATCTACTAAGTCTTCGTTTTTGGCAAATTTAATTGTTTGGTACAAGTGATATAATGCAGGTACTTCACTCATTGCGTCCCTCTATCCGCCCAACTGATTCGAGGATTAAAACCCAGTGTCTCACCTATATTTCCAAAATCAACACAAAGAAACTGACATTTTCCTAGAACGCTATCTGCAGAAGTTAGTTAACTACGAGAAAACCTCGCAGGAAAGCATTTCACTAGTGTCGCTAAATCACACCTAAAAAGAAATTTGCCCAAACCAAAACAGGTTAAAATTGTAACACAGCTAGACATCACATCTTTTTATACCTCTGAAAGGTGTGCCCACCTAGCCTAAATAAAACTGTTCACACATTGGATGGCACATGTACTTGGGTGCCTCTATATAGGAATCTCTCCAACCCCCTGATTTGACCATAAAGAATCTGGATGCTGAAACAAATAGTAAGACATGAACATCCTGCAGGTGCTATGATCATCGTCATCACGGTCACTATCGGCACTGTCATGATCACCATTGTCGCTCTCAGCTCCAAACATTTGGCGTTGGTCATGGTGCAGAGAGATTAAAGGTGCCATACAAAGGTTTGATTACACCTTAAACTACTTATGGCACAGTGTCGTAATGTAAATTCTAATAAAACAGAGACCCCAAATGCAATCCAATGTTAGAGCAGAGCACCGTTATAAAGAAGAACTTGATTAGGCCGTCGAAATTAGTGTTATATGCAGGCTTCATTGAACTTTAATATGTTACATAACACAATCTGTCAACTGAAAACCAAATAAATAAGCCATGTTGGGGAAATTCCTGTTAAGCTATCTTAAAGCCTTTACAAATTACCGGGTTTACCAAGTGCCACAAGTATGCCATCAGTACTACTGTACGGTGCATGGGTAACTGAAACACGATCATAATTTCATGCGTTAAATAATTTTTAAAAACATTAAATTAAAATAATTCCTCCTAATCATGTTATCTATCATAATCACGTGAAACACAAGAAATAATCGTTGGAAAAACAAGGGCTGCTGCATAAACTTTCTGCATTCCATTCACGTAACTCTAACGCTTCTGTAAATCACGTGACAAGAATGCTAATGAAATTATGCAAAACCTTTATGTGTAATGTACAGGTCAGTCAATTTATACAATGATTTGAGGGACATATTTAGAATAGTCTAAATCACATTAAAATTCTTCTCTTTCTTATTTAGTAGCATCAATAGAAAGCACCAGCATTTAAAATTCATATTGTTTTCGTCATTAGATCACTGGTGCTGGTGCTGTCAAGCCGCCTTACATTCTCTACAAAAGGACTGGTGTTTTGAAACGTATGTTGTTTAACGCTTTTTGTCATTTTCTATAACCAGACTGCATGCCAAAATGGTACCAGAAACCAAAACTTTCAAGGAATGAACAAAAAACCGCCTCACGGGAACAGAAGCCAGGTCACACTCATCAGCCTAATAGAAATTTCCCTTTGCAGCCTAAACGAGGACTACATTCACAGCCCCATGGCAAAAAGCCTTCACAGCCTGAGAATTCCCTCGGAGACTTTGGGGAATTCCTTCACAGCCTAAACGGGAAATTCCATAGCAGAGAATGATGTTGAACCAGCTAAGCCTAAGAGGGGAAAGTCCTTTGCAGATCGTAAAATCAATGATTTGCATTGCGTAGCAGCTTAAACCGCATCTTTTTTTACAGTCTCAACGTTCATTGATTACAGTTATGCCTTAAAGACGTGTACAACTCGAGACACGTAGTGACGACAGATGGGACATTCCGCCATGCGTCTGCCGCACTGCGTACAGGTCACCATGTGGCCGCATTCGAGAAGGATGCAGTCGATAATGGCATCCATACAGACTTTGCAGAGATCGACTTCTGATGCGATGTTGTCGTCTGTTGCTGAAAAATAACAAGTCACAATTATCATTCTCATCCTCATAAAAATAGCACCAGCACAAACCCACATTTCTCACATTATCATCAGCACAAATCTGAACTAGACTGCTTACTTGCACATAACCGTAATTGCCAACTTTCTAAAGTGCCACCTGAAAGCGAAGCGCAGGTCACCAGCTTATCCACCTATGTATCTGTATGTGTGTGTGCTCAAGTTCAACATATTTACTACAATCATATTGTACATTTCTGTAGCACTCTTTTTGAGAAACTAAATCGAGGCACCTTCCACATCACCATAAATGACGTTAAAATACGTTAAAATCAACACATTTGTCAGCAAGTAAGCACCTCTCCGATAACTGGACACACGGATCTCCATCTACAGGAGAGATTACGTGCAGAGTTCCTGAACCACGTTGCCTTGACCCTTAACGACAATGGGAGATAAATCCATAGTACACGGTAACACTGGCGTAAACTTGTCCAAATATTGGGGATGGGGCATTTGGTAATTCATTCTACACTTGTTGAATTGGATGTACAGTCCATCTCAATTATTGGGGGCACGTGCCCCGGCTGCCCCCCCCCCCCCAGAGTCTACGCCTATGCACAGTAACCTCATCATCCAGTAGTCAAAATTTATGCTAATGTTTACATGTATATGTGTAAGTGTGTTTGTGTGTGTGTATATATGTGTAACTGTAAGTGTGTATGTATGTGGTGTGGGTGTATATATGTGTTTGTGTATGTGTAAGTATATGTGTGGGCACGTATCTGTGTAAATGTGTGGATGTGTGTGTGTGTATATATATGTGTGTGTGTCTAGGTGTGTACAAGTGCTTGTGTGTATGTGTGTGGGTATGTCTTCATGCAGGTGTCTGACCTAGGCCTCTGTTCTTTCTGTCATCCAGCCAGAGCCGCCGCACTCTATCCATCAGCTCCTGGCGCTCACAGCAGCCCTTGTAGTCGACGTAATTGGTGACGAGCAGTTCCTTGAGTTGACGCACGGTCAGACCTTCAATGTCCTCAATTTTCGTCAGCTGCTTTAACGTCATTCTCTTGTTTGGAGTTCCAGTCGTCTGTGCTCAACAGAAAACAAAAATCCAATTCACAACATTGCCTGGGTTATGCAAGTTTGTGCCAGCCCACTTATTACATTAACCTGCTGCTAAAACACCTGGCCATCATGATTGAAACTAGAGATTGACACGGTAACGGTTACCGTGGTAACCGCGGGAATCCCGTGGGAATGGGGTAGAGTTTTAAAAAAAATGCGGTAACAGCATGGTAATGGGGAAACATTGTACGGTATTACCGCGGGGATGGGTATGGAAGCTGCTGTAATACCGCGGTAATGGTTACACAGTTCAGAAATTTCATTTGTTCATTTATTTTTATCTGAGTAATCACACCATAAATGATCTTCTATTCATTCATGGATTACACAAATAACAAGCTGAGGTGCAGAATTTTGAGTATTTGTCAATACATAAATTTTAATAAGATGCTATCAATTAGAATGTTACAAGTTTATATTTCTTACTTTTAAGACGAGGGGACATTGCGGGGATGAAGGTTGCGGGGATGGCAACATGGATCTGCGGGGACGGGAAGGGATTGGGTTAAAACTACAAATGCAGGGTGGGAATGGGGACAATTTTCTGTCCCCGTGTCACTCTCTAACTGAAACTTCTGTTCAGGGTCATTACACGGAGCCTAGTCAGCAGATGTGAGCCCACAATCAATGGTTTAAAAAAATTCACCACACTACAGGACAGACCGCCATGCCGTATAATTGTCGAACAATTACTTTAACCCTTTAACAACAAGCGGGATTAGTTTTCCATACATTTTAGTGCACGCTCCTCGTTAAAGGGTTAACGAACAAATGCCTTAATGAATAATTACCTCACCTAAGCGGCTGAACATACAGACAAAATCAAAAGCTACCGACCGGTTCGGCGGTCGAGGTATCCATAGGAACCGGCGGAACTTCGACCGGATCTGGCAAGACAGACGGAGCGGTGACGTCATCTGTGGACGCAGCACCAGCGCTGGACGGATCCACCGGAGTGGGAAAGGCACCTGTGGAGGACTCATCGTGCAGCGGTGGAGCAGATGGAATGATTTCATCCACCTGGGGAGGTGCGGTCTGAGGAATCCACGGGGATGATTCGCTGCCCAGATGGGACGTACCTGATGTTGCAGATGCCGACTGGTGTGGCGGCCGGCAATTAAAATTTTCTTTCATCATTCTTTCCTGAAACAAAATGACAAACAGAGGTAACTACAGTGTGGACTAGTTTATTGGTTCCCCGTTTACAGGCCAATCTGCTTAAGATGAAGTGGTGTTATGTCTCCCAAAGCAATTAACTACTGGTTAACGTACCATATGTGAACTGCAGTGTAGATATCGACTATTTCAGCATTATCCCTTTATCTGGTTTATGTGGTGTGTCACTTAGCGATTTTGAGGGGTTCCTAAAAATGCGCTTTATAAAAGTCCAGATGCATCCATACATTATCAGCACTGTCTCTAGATGACTCCGCATTAAAAATGTGTTACATTACAAAGTGTGAAGGTGACCAGGACCCTGCCAGCATTGTGGGCAACAAATACCGGCTCTTTAAGTGGATGGAAAAAGGCCTTTAGGACACTCTCGCAGCACATGGATAAGAACGACGGAAGCAGACCTGCACCCACTTGGGCTGCACACGACCTGGAGATGAGCCCAGAACAGAGAACTGGCTGTGTGATGTGGAAACAGCAACACTCCGGACAGCAAGCCACAGACAGCACGAGGCTGCTATCGGATGACCGCAATAGACTGTGATCATCAAAGTCCGCCGATGTATTTGTACCAGCAACTACAACTAAAACGGGTAACCAGACCTTCCAGGTTGTACATGCCTAGAATAGTTTTCCTGCACCTATTCAGGACACCAAAAGCCTTCATGTAAAAGTAAATTTTCAAAAATGTGCTTACTATGTAACCGTAGCATTTGCTCCGACACCAACTGTGTAAAGCATCCTAGAAGTACCTTACTACTGATGATGCTATATCAATTGTCATAACAACTACAAGGTGTGCCTCGTCACATTACAATTGTGCCTGAACTCATTTCACCTTCAGTTGTTCCACGTGTCGAATGTGTTCCCGGTCCTCGGTCGATCGGCTGTGAGCTTGGCTGAACTTCATCACCGCTTCCACGAGGTCCGTCTTTTCCGTGTAGTTATCGGTGCGATGTTTGTTGCGGACGAGAAACTGGCGTAGTTCTTTCACCGTGTACTGCTCGAGCTCTGGCCGTGTAAACGTCAGCGATATCAGTCGATAGCACCGAATGCAGACTTTTGGCATCCCCACTCGTGCGGAGCACTTCGAGCAGTGCAATCTCTGACACTCGGCACATCTCTAACAAGGTAAAAACAGTACAAGTAATACACCTGTCACACCTGTCTACAAGTGAAGTGTAAAGCAATTAGAGATAACCGTATCACACACTATCAATTTATTCAAAGTCTGTCACACTGAATGAGTGGTAACCCAATCACAACTATCATATTTCTTCTGCAACAGTCTACCAAAATGAAAAGAAAGTGACGTTACACCTTGCGTGTAAAGACGTTTATCGACGCCGAGCAAAATTCACAGGCCATGGCAAACGCAAGCCGTCATCTGGAAGTCAAGTTCTCGTCAGTTCTGCAGAAAACTAAACCATAACGTACAATTTTTTAATAAAACACAACAGCATTTCCAAAACATTTAACAGATAGAAAAGCACACTGCTGCTCAACACCAGAGTACGGGGATCAAACCCACTGCAACAAGAAATAGTTATCATACTCTAAGCAATTACGTATTTATTAATCTGAACATTTCTGTAGCACCTTTTTAAGAACCTCACAAAGAAGTGTTAAATCCTCAAATCACATATGAAAGCAAACACATGGTAAAAATTTGGGACCGTCCATTAGTGTAAAAATTTACAAAAGCAATTCCTTAGAGTCAGGTCTGCTATCCACGCACACCCACAACTTCCCTTATTTTCGACTCGAGAATATAAATATGAAAGAAATTAATTAGGAAGGCAAACGAATCTGACTGCTCTAAAGGGCATTTCATATTTGTAATTGAAATCTCCACATTTCTGAAGTGCCTCTTGAAAGTTAAGCACAGGGCACCAGCTTATTCACGAGCAATGCGTCTAGTCAGACGGGTTGTCCAGAGGGTAAACAAAAGATCAAGTGCGGTTGAATCGTTACCGTCTACCGACTTATTCGAGTGCTTACATTCAGCACTCATAGTATAAATACAGCTCTCGTTTCCTTATTTTGGTCGAGATCTCTGCTCCATCTGCATCCTTTAGCCAACTCAGCAATGACGAGTACACTGACCGTACACTGTCGGTGGGAAGATGAAAAGGCGAGGTAAGACTGGCCACCCGCCCTCATATGCCGAGACTAAGAAAATGAAGTCGCTACCACTTCATACCCATGGCTGCCTCTCAGGCTACTAGCTTAAGAAACTCCTCTTCTTCTTCTTTGTTACAAACATTCCCATTAAAGTTAAACCGATACAGTTAATACTAGTACTCGTATTACACAAAGTTAACGATAAACGAATGAACACCAACTACTGTAGTATTAATATATTCCGTCCAAAACCGATATAATGGCGACCAAACTCAGTCAGATTTATATATCCCATAACTTTAGAGAATAATTAGGTGTCTAAATACTTTAAAACAACGGTCAATATTGTCAAATCGTGAGCAAATGTCCTTACTTAGGACTCGATGCTTTTTCGGTTTCCACACAATGTTGTGACGTCACTATTATTGGGGTCCATAAACATAGATATCAGATTACACGCAAAAATCAAAATCGTAGTCATCACATTAATACATTTATTATTATTATTATTATTATTATTATTATTATTATTATTATTATTATTATTATTATTATTATTATTATTATTATTATTATTATTATTATTATTATTTTGTACATAGGTAGTCATGATCTCTCAGGCTCTTAAACAATGTCCGGAGACAATAATCGTGAACGTCTGGAACGGCTTTTAACTCGTGAAGTTCTGGCTCAATATTAATAATTATTATTATTAATGTAGCTTCCCGGGGTTTTACACGTCCGTGTTATTCCATTGCATCCTTTATCATACCTCAGCATTCTCATGCAATTCTTCTTATTTTTCAATAAATTGATCGGGTGAGATCTTTCACCGATTGAATGAAGGTTGAAGAAAGGTTGAAAAGGTGTGGACTAACAACATTGGAGAAAAGGACGAGCAGAGGAGATCTGACTGAAGCTTATAAGATTATCACTGGAAAGGAAGCACTGCAGTGGGAGAGGTTCTTTGAATTAGCACCGAACAAGGCAACTCGGGGACACAGGTATAAATTATTTAAGAGGCCGAAGGGAACATTAGGGCAGAAATTCTTTAGTGCAAGAGTTGTAGACCTGTGGAATGGTTTGGACGATAGTACTGTCTCAGTGGACACTATAACAGCTTTTAAGAAGAAGCTAGGAAAATTGGGCTATTAAGAGTTCGAGGTAAATTTGCAGTGCTTCTAACACAGACTACACGTCTTCTGAACCACTTAAAACCCTTGTTATGTTATGTTAGGTTATGTTAATGGGCGCCACGTCATTTAAGGTCCCCCGTGTCCAGACCGTTCTAGCCCGAGATTTAAATCTCTGAAGTAAGCCGCCATCGGTAGACCAACCGCGATCCCCCACACTCTCACACAGAGGCGCATGGGACGCAGTCTACGGTCTCACCAATGTAGCTTCCCTGCAGTTATGGCTTTGAAGGTACGTCAGAGGATTTTTTAAGAAATTTTCACTGGTGGGAAATTTTGAAAAAGGGCATTTTTCGCGCGTAATTTTAAGTAAAAAAGCACTGAATCAGAGAAACCTTTCTGAGCTGTGGGCCACTGGAATAATTACTAATAATTTATTTATTACAATATTTTATATTATTTAATTTATTATTTAATGTCATAATTTAATTTAATATTAATTTAATATTTATTATTATTATATAATTGTCTAATAAACAAGAAACATTTAGTACAGCCATTTTCTGTTTCAACAAGTACCTTTACCTGGATACTGTCCATTCTTCATCAGTTGACGCTTCCTAAGAGCGCCATCTCTGCATGTCAGTGTGTCACAAAGGACAAGATCATCTCACTAAAATTGTTTCTGTTAAGTTTGGTATACATCCAAGATATCGTCCATTAATGTAGATATCCAAATTTGTCTGTCACTCCAAGTCTTTGTGAAACCTCGAGCTTCAGCCTTCTCTTTACGGTCTCCATTTTGCTCTAATTTATTCCACACAGCCTTGCAGCCATGAATGTTACTCAATAGACTATCGCATCAATTATACCTGATGCTGAGCGAAACGAACTTCATGATGTTCAGGAAACTGTTTGACATCTTTGACCTCAGAATGCAGCAAATTCGTCTAATTCTTCGATGTACGAAAATATGTGGCTTTATGAGTTTTCAAGATTTTAAGCCTAGGATGCTTATCTTTTCCCTTCTCCCATTCCTTATGCAGTTTATCTCGATCTTTAATGGCATTTTGTGCTTCAGATTGTAAATGATCTACTATTAACTTTAAACTATCTTCACCATTAGCTCTGACACCTATTGTGATGGGCACAGTGCCGTTTCTCAAATACTTTTTGGCCTCATCTATGTACTGAAGACTCAGTTTACAAGACACGTGTACACGCTTCTTTGAATCTTTAGTCAGGCCCGGTTCGTCCTATAGGCAAACTAGGCAACTGCCTAGGTCCGCCGATTTTTAGGGGCCGCCAATTTTCCATTTTTAATTTTATTTATTTAATTATGATTCGGTAGATGGAAGTATTATAGTGTTGGTTTATAGTGGTGGTGTAATAAATCGCGCAGGTATAACCGTGAGTTGCATTTGTGAGGCGAATGACTAAAAAAAGGCATCAACTTTTTTTGAAGATTTTTAGAAAAAATAAATGTTAAAATTTCGGACGGTTTGCCTAGGGCCGCCGGTTTGTCGGTTTGCCTAGGGCCGCCGGTTTGCCGGTTTGCCTAGGGCCGCCAAATGTCTTGAGCCGGGCCTGTCTTTAGTTGCGTCAAATATCTCTAGTTCGTTGTTGCTCTTTAATAAACTATTCAAGTCTAGTTTTATTCCTTTGTAAAAAGAAACGCTGTTTCTTTTGTTCTTAACTTTACATCGCTTAACTTATGTCAAACTTGTCGGTTGACTAGGCCTAGCTGATAAACCTGCTTCGGCTAGTTGAATAAGTTCGTTGACACGTGTTGAAGACTATATATGGAATAGCATCCATCCTATCCTACTTGACGATGGAATAGCATCCAGACTCACAAAAATCATTGACGATTGACTTGCTGCACTTGCCACATCATTTGCTACAATTGACGATTCACATTCGCTTGCTGCCTGACTCGCAACAGTTAACGATTGACTTGGTTCTTTACTCGCAGAAGTTAAGGAGTGAGTAACTGTTGCTACCTGATTGGTTGTTGGCTGACTGGTTGTAATTGTTTGCTGTCGAGTTTGGCCAAATAAATCTGAAAGCTTTTGACATTTCTTAGCGCTATCCAAAAGCAAATCTGCTTTGTGTTTCTTGGCTCTTTCTGTACTCGGCATGCTTGTAATTTAACCAGTCTTGTTGTCCTCGAGACCAAGGTCTTGGTCTCGAGTGCACTCGAGTTCGTTTTTAAAAGTCTTGGTCTTGGTCTTGGTCTTGAGGTTCAAGGTCTTGGTCTTGGTCTTGGTCTTGAGGTTCAAGGTCTTGGTCTTGGTCTTGAGGTTCAAAGTCTTGGTCTTGGTTTTCCAAGACCAAGACCAAGACTTTTGTCAATATGAAGAGTCATTAATTTTAACAAACGGCAAGAATTTTAAAAATTTATCCAATAATTACTCATACAGTTATTGCTTTAGTATTTACACTGTGTGAATGAGGCTTCACTGTTGTTTTGGACAATTATTTTGACTTCCGTTTATTTACAATGGAATGATTTCAAAACAGACTCACGATTTGTACATTTACATCCGGTTCTTGAAAAGCTGTTTTCTGTGCTAGCGATTTCAGCACTTGTAGACCGTATTTTTTTACATGGCACAATTTTTATGAGGCCCCAGAAAATTCTGAGCAAATTGGTTTTTATCAAATTCAACAGGTAGGCCCCCTATTTGGAATAACATTTCGCAGGAATACTTTTGTAAATACGAATTCGGAAATTCTCTGCAGTCTGCATTTGAAGTTGTTTTGCTTGAATAAAATAAAACCCTCACGTTTTTATTAAAATAACGAGTAGTCCGACTGGACAATTTTTAGTAAGGAATAGAAGTCTGGATATGACTGAATTTTTTTGGTCTTGGTCTCGGTCTTGGTCTTGAGGTTCAAGGTCTTGGTCTTGGTCTTGGTCTTGGTCTTGAGGTTCAAGGTCTTGGTCTTGGTCTTGGTCTTGAGGTTCAAGGTCTTGGTCTTGGTCTTGAGGTTCAAGGTCTTGGTCTTGGTCTTGGTCTTGAGGTTTAAGGTCTTGACAACAAGAATGAATTTAACCAATATTATTCTTGCGTAAATTGGATAAATCCCAATCCCTAGAGATTAGCTTTATCGTAACTACTAACCAAAATTCAGTTTTACGGTTTTAGTGTATGTTTAGTTTTCGCTTTTAAATGATAAAATTAGAAATATCAATACACCGAAGACGTAAATAACAGCAAAGAGCAGACTACTGGTGACCAAAGAAATATAAGTTTCAAAGATTTCACGACTACTGTGGCAGACTATTGATGACCAAAGAAATATAAATAATAAAGATTTCAGTCTGCTGTGGCAGACTCATACACGTCTATGGACAACGACCTCTTATTATATATAACGTCTATGGGCAGACTTGGTTACCAAAGAAATATAAATTATAAAGATCTCACGTCTGCTGTGGTTTGAATTTACAGTATATCATATGCATAAGACACACAAATGACAAAAAATAATTATTTGGGACTAAAAAGGGCAAAATTCACTGGTGGGGAAAAGGGCAAGGGCTGGTGGGGAATTCGAGAGGGCTGGTGGGGAATTTCCCCACCAGTCAACATGTTAAAAAATGCCCTGAGGTACGTACAGGCCGACAGGTATGTTAGGCCTATCAATAACAAATCTTTTCCTTACATCGTGGTCATGGTCTTTTTATACGTTACCAAACCTTAGGCTTATGCAGCCTACCTGAGCCTATTTAGGGGCCATCCACATATTACGTACGCACAGAGGGGGTCTGATTTAGGCGATTTTGCGTACGGGTGCGAACGGGGAGGGGGGACAAAATGTGTACGTACGCAAAATAAATTTCTAATTATGACGTCCACATAAGCCTAGTTATAACTCTGTATTGTGCTATAGTCGTCCGATGGCATTTTATTACATTATATAAAAGCCATGTGCAGTTATTCTGTGCTAAAATTTGTCTATATTGGCCCTCACTCATCTTTCAATCTGGCCTAAAGTTCAGACAGCACAGACACTTTCTGCAGCTGGTCTTCCGGGGGGGGGGGTGCGTCAAACGTATGTACGCAGGGGGGGGTGTGGAAGAAAGTACGCTTGCGAACAGGGGGGTCCAATTTTCCGGGATTTTTGCGTACGCAATATATGGATGGCCCCTTATACAGTGTAACATGAACGAGGACATTTTTTCTTCAGTTTATCTCGTAATCGTAATCGCTATAGTTAAACTGCTACTTAAATCTAATCGCAGGGCACAAGCTTGTTCACGAGCACCGCGTCGTGTGTGAGAGAGGTTGTCCAGAGATGTCAAAGGCAGGTCCAAGTCAAGGTAAGGAGGGTTTCGTTGAGGACGAGAAAAATCGGAAGGATGCAATGGCGTAGGAATTCTCGAAGAGGTAGGATTTTAATTTGGAGTGGGAAAACCGTGGAGTGATAAGTAGAGGAGCCTAAGGCAGGTAATGGTGGGTGAAGAATTGGGGGAAAATTGAGAATTTGCATATTCAGAGGGAGATCGAACCAGAGTCGAGGTGGAGTGGCATGTGGATCGGTGGGAGAACTCAATTTATTTTTGCCTATAATAACTTTATTTAACCATTTCCTTATGTTATCTTAACATACCAACGGTACCTCATGCATTTGCGAGTCGAGATCGATGACAAGTATTCAAAGATCGTTGTAAAAGAACCAGTAGCCTATTTGTTATTTATTGTCTATAGGCCTAGAGTAAACGCATTCCATTACAAAATTAATCAACGCACTCATTAATCGACAAACAGATTATAGGCCCCTACACATCTCGTATGAGAACAGAATCAAAACAAGACATCGCAATGTACTGCTGGCGCCACTCAGTGTTAAAGTTGAAATCAGTCTTCATTTTGCGCTTACATTGTGGTTAATTAACAGACATTAATCATTTTTATTTTATTTATTTATTCAGGATATTTCTATAGCGCCTCTCGAAGTCAACTCCTACTCAGAGGCGCTCCCGACTACAGCATTTGATACTGTCCTGCAGATTAAGCGCCACGAGTAATTGCGAGTGAAGGACTTGCCCAAGGTCCGTACGCAGCGGCTAGAGTGGGATTCGAACCTGCAACCCTCCGGTCACAAGGCGCCGAACTTACCACTGAGCCACCACGCCCCACAAAGTTTTAGCTTAGACGAGAAACCCTAGACGAAGGGAAAAAAAGGATAACAATATCTTACGGTTTACAGAACTATCATTTTTATTATTTGTAATTTGTCAGCGCATATTTTTTATAGCGCATAGGTATTACAAGAAACTCCTCAGAGCAGCTTCGAACGTGACAAAACAAGTCCATGATCGATTCGAATGGCATGACCTCCAACCGCCTTCGAGTTACAGGCACAGAATGGAGAAGAAACTCATGCCGCAGATTACATATGGAGACCTGTTCAGACTGTGGAGTCGCCCCCGGCTAAGGTCTTGCCACCACGCATGCGCTTTACCCTCCATTCATGCTCGACATTGTGGTTATGATCGTCTTCAAACAGAAGCGTAAGTAGTTATGGTTACGATTGTCTTCCAACAAAGAGGCTTCGTAGATATGGTTACAATTATAATCATTTACACAGAAGAACACGTAGGGGTCTAGCCTAGATATAGTTGCGATAGTCTTCAAACAAAGGAAAACGTAAATAGGGCCTACATGGCAACGATTGTCTTCAGACAAAGAATAGGGCCTAAATAAATATAGCCTAGGCCTATAGTTACGATTGTTTACAAAACAAAGAGAATAGGCCTACGTAGATATGGTTACAATTTTCTTCAAACAGAAGATTAGGCCTACGTAGAAATTGTCTTCTAACAGAAGAAGACGTAGCTATGGTTACGATTGTTTTCAAACAAAGAGAATACGTAGATAGGCCTATGGTTAAGATTGTCTTCAAGCATAAAAATTCATAGATATGGTTTTCGATTGTTTTAAAAAATAGAGAGCACACGTTGATATGGTTACGAACTTACGATTGTCTTCAAACAAAGAAAATACGTAGATATAATTGATATAATTAATATTGTCTTCACAGTGAAGCAAAGAAGGAGGCATTTGCAATTTCTTTAAGATCAGTCTACTGAAGCTGCCGAAAGCTAGCCAGCAGATTACTGCATCGAGCGACTTTCGCGGCCCCTTTAGAGATTGCCTCGGTGGACGCTCGGACCATGGAAAGTTGAAGGTGAAGTTGTGGATGCATAGGGGCCTACGCTTCCTTGGAGAATGTCAAATCCTGGACATTTGCAGAATTTAATTTAATTTGATTAAATTTAATCTAATTCATCCAATCCAATGCAATCTAATCGTAATTTAATGTCTGCTAGCGTATAGGCCAAGAAAAGAATTGTACAGCAATGAATTTTGTACAATCTATTATGTCATAACAAAGACCTTGAATGGGTTGGGTTGTATAATATGTATATCCAAGGCCGTTTTCCGGGTCGATGGGATTGTGTAAATTGTAATCGGTAATGTCAATAGGCTTTCAATTTGATTACATTTTGGATTCTGTTTGGATTACCTCATCGTGTTTCGCCCGCTCTTTTGATGACTTTTTCTACTTTCCGGGTTGTTCAATCAGCGAGGATATTTATCTGAAAAGTTGGGAGGGGAATCCTTTTGTGCTCACCTGTGATCCAAAAGCAAGTCTAATGCGCTGTTAGGAAAATGAGGAAATTGAAGAACAGTTCGAAGTCAGACTATGGATTCCAGACCAATAGGAGAAACACGAAACAGTAATGACGCATACGACCACGTGACATGATTGGAGGTAAGTCGGATCCATAATCTTTTGCGGACTCTCATTGGCAAAACATACAGCGCGCATGTGTACATAGGCCTACATATAAGTACATGCTTACATGCATACACACGTGCACCATACGTATGCTATACACATACAGACAGACAGTATGCTATACACAGACAGACAGACAGACCGACAGACCGACAGACCGACAGACAGACAGACAGACAGACAGACAGACAGACAGACAGACAGACAGACAGACAGACAGACAGACATGGTTACAAGAGCGCTCCGTATACATAGTTCAGAAGGGCACGCAGACAAACAGACAGACAGACAGTTATTGTATCTCTGTAGCGACGCTTTTATTCAGTACATCTGTCTGTCTGTCTGTCTGTCTGTCTTCTGAACTATGTATACGAAGCGCTTTATCAAATTACGGGTATTGTATATTCGTTTATTGAGACAATCTAGCAGGCAAACGCAGACAGACAGAGAGACGGACGGACGGACGGACGGACGGACGGACGGATGTACTGAATGAAAGTGTAGCTATAGAGGTACAATGCCTGTTATAAGCTGGAACGATTCCGTCTGTCTGTATGATTATATATATATATATATATATATATATATATATATATATATATATATATATATATATATATATATATATATATATATATATATATATATATATATATATATATATATATATATAAATAAATACATGCGATATAAATATATATATATATATATATATATATATATATATATATATATATGTACGTTCGCATAAGGCTGTGGGGCGCTATATAAATACGAGGCCTTTCTTCCCGTCAGGCAATCGAACATGAATGCATCTCATTTCCGTCCATTCGAAAGGAATGGATTCGACCCCCTCCCGCCTTGATCCCTCCATCGCACCCCTCCTCTGAACGCCTTCGACCCACCGCTCCCATCAGTTGTCCGCTCCCTGCCTCCCGCCTCCTTTCAGTCCATCAACCGCCCTCCTTCCGCCCCGCCTGCACCCAGTACACCATAGCCCTCGGCAACTGTAGAGCTGTTCTGTTATGATGAGGTCCGTCCTAAAAGCCGGTCCCACGAGAGACGAAAAATCTTCTTCGCCGGTCGACGTAATCTCAGAAAGAAACTCATGACTAATCAAGCGGCCATTCAGGAAATTGGCAATGCGCATGCACCACTAAATACCGTCTGAATTAAACCGGAAATGGACCGGAAAGTGCCCTTGCTGTCGAAGCGAAATATCTCCGGGCTTACGACCGCGGTATGAGTTCATACACTCTTCAAATTGCTCTCTGGTACCCGCAGACACTTAGATGACGAAAATGTTCGCAACATTATATCGGTAATAAAGCTCCGAGAATGTCTTTCACTCTGAACTTAGCAATTGATCTCTTCCAGTCTGAGGCCGGCTATTAAGGTTTCCGTTAGCCCTGTTTAATGTGCCCTTCTGAACTCTGTTTACGGAGCACTTAATCAAATTACAGTTGTGCAGCGGAGATTTACATGACATCCCATAAATATAATATTCCTGCATTTCTTGTCCAGGGTCAGCGTCTATTGCTGCCCTCTTTCTCCTCCTTTCCCCCCTTGTCCTTCTCATCTTTACCCCGCCTCTGAGTAGCCCACCTGCAGAGGCGCTATATAAGTGTCTTAATGAATGAAATGAGTGAATGAATGGCCATTATCGTTTCTCTACACCTCTTTCTTATTGCGTGTCTATTTTAAATTTTAATGTCGTGATCAGGGAATTAATTATTTAAAAGTGGACCACGCATTGGAAACAAGGTCACGGTCAAGCGGTAAAGTGACGCCAGGACCATGGGCGTTCCCAGGAATTTTTGTGGGGAGGCAAATTTTTGCATTGTGTTGGGACTGCTATAATAATAATAATCAAATGATTTTATTTTGGTAAAATATTTGCAAAATCCAAGGGGGACAAATGCCGCCTTGTCCCCTCCGGACGCCCATGGCCAGGATCGAGTCCCAGGACAGACCAAATCCACTCAGGTCTTGCACTGTGGTCAAAATAACACAACTAATTCAAATCACATACAGTAGTCACTGATTTTAATATTGCTTTCCCGAGGGTAAAAATATAAACTGTACTTCACAGTATCAGTTTCACTCACAAATAGGCTACGCGATCTACACAACAGCCTTTACTTTAAAATTCACGCGAACTCTAAGGGAAAGGTACACACGAGGACAAGCAGACAGATCCACAAACGTACACAAAGACACCCGGAAGGACAAGCCGCTTACTAAATCAAAATATTTAAGTTGTTTTTTTCTGTGAAGTACGAACTACTACTTACGAACATTGTTACATTCCTCTTGCCACAGAAACCAAAATGGCGACTGACTTCGATAAGCTGTTCAGCGCTAATAGCTAAGCGCTGGTGGCATTCTTGTCAATCGCTACGTAGTCTGCTGAAGAAGCGTTACTTAGCGCTGAACAGCGACGCAAATTCGTGTATGGAGTAGGCCTACACATTCGTACTAATAATAATAATATAAATACTAATCTGTCATTTGTATCGCGCCTAAACAAAATGAAATCTTGCACGAAAGCGCGTAAATCTTGCACAAAAGATCTTGCTACATTTTAGTTTTGTAGCGCATGTGAGGTATCACAGATCTACTGTAGCAGTGATATCCAATATGTAGCACCATTCTGATAGTATGCGAATCGTAATTCTTATCTGAATTGCTAGCAAAAACTGTGTGCGAAAGGTTGCTAAGTCGTCATGCGCTAAAGATTTGACGTCATAATTGCTTCAGATGTGACGTCATCGGAAATGCATATAATTATTCTATGTTGGCGAGATTATCGTGGATGCAATGACACAGGCTGTGGTAAAGTCTGATAAATAATAGAGTATTATATTGCTCGTAATCTGATAAGCAGCGACCGTATTACCCAAAGGATATACCGCGGCCATATTGTCGAGAATATGTACACAGCCGTTATATTCCCTTTCGATTCTGTTTACAGAGTTGTAAACGACGTTCTTATATTGATCCAGTTAGAGCTCAGTGGCCATGTTACTAAGTAGACTGCGACCCAATGTCCATCCAACTATTCGTCTGCCTGTATCTCTGCCTGTCTTCGTGTCTCGTTCCGTCTGTCTGTGTGTAAGTCTAACTCGACGGTTACTGCTTGGTTGAACTGCACCTGTAGTCTTGCATGTGTTCTTCCAACTCGATGATCTCATTGTCAAGATATTCATTACTGGAGAGGTGCTTTGTTTGCAGTTGCCTGTGTACGTATAAAAGATCACCTTTCTTCCTATCTCTTCCTTGTCCGTCCGCCAGTTCCTCCGTCACACCCTCCCTCCATTTTCTCGTGTTTGGGAGCCTGTCAACCTTGCTACATATGTCTGCATAGCCTGCGTATATATATTGCAGTCTGTCTGCCTGCATCTCCGTCTGTGTTTCTGCATGAATACCTGTCTGTCATTGTCCCTAAAGCTGTCTTTATGTCTGTTTGACATGACATGACGATATCGTCACGCACTCACAAGGTCCGGGGTCTAACTGTCACGTATTCGTATTTTACGAAACTGACACGCAGCTGACGAGACAGTACATGGCAAAATCTGTCACGCAACAGGTCATGTATATCGTCGTCAAAAACTCGTGTTTCAGTTGAATGCGCGTCACGCATGGCTTGCTTTGAAACAGTACCTTCTAACTCGCGTCGCAGTTTGTGACACAGGTGACGCAGTCAGTCGTCACGCTTAGACTTCGTTGAACCATTGCTAGTCACGCCAATTGTCAAGTATATCATTCATAAAGTCGTAATCCACTCGCATTTATTAATTAGCTGCGTTTAACAGACCAGTAGCACTTGTTTGATCGAACCGTCACGCTTGAGCGACCCGACATGCTTGGATGAGCCGTCACGCTTGATAGCCAGCCATTACGCTTGAGCGGTTCGCCAAGCTTGACTGAGCCTGGACGCTTGAGCGGCTTATCAGCTAGTTGCCTTCCTGAAAAGGAAGAGGTGCGTTCCGGCGCCTCCTGGTTCGTCGGATGACTGATCGCAGGCGGTCTGGACATACTTGCGGGCCCTGGCTGGGTTGATGCGCGTGAAGTAGATATAGCCGTAGATGGCGCCCAGAACGGCGCACAGGGCGACGAGCACGATCAGGACAATGAAGCCGACAAACATCGCCGACCTATGACCCTTGACCTTTAACCTTGACCTTGACTCCGACTCCGACCGTTGATCTTCTCAGGGTCTGGCTTGGAACCGTCGACGACGCGAACTCGACCTCGACGACGTCCGTGACCCAGGTGACTGTAGCGACGTTGACGTCAATGACGGTGGCTTCAGTGACGTTGACTTCAACGACGGTGACTTCAATGAAGTTGACGTCAATGACGGTGACTTCAGTTGACGTCAGTGACGTTGACGTTACTGACCGCGACTTTAACGACTTCAGTGACAGTGGAATTAATGACTGACTTCAACGATGGTTACTTCAATGAAGTTGACGATACTGACGGTGACTTTCTTGACTTCAATGACGCCTTTGACTTCTGTCGATTTCTCTCTGGTCCGTGGATCGCTTGTGGATGCTGGACGGAAGTGGATCTTCTTGTCCGCTAGGAGTGGCAGCGTGTCCTGCAGATTAGGCGATGCAATTAACGCTGCTCATTAATTAGCAGATATTGATTTCCGATCGATCAATCGCCGGATCGATAAATCCTTCATTCGATCTCTTATTAGATGAGTCAAACTAAGAGGAATCGAACGCTGTCGAATCAAATGAGCCATGAACCGGAAGTCGTCTCTGAGTAAGTGAGTAAGTCACACAGAGCAGTTTTTCCTTGGTGGAGTTGAGAGGAATTCGTCATAAATGGCATTGGTCGGAATCTTTGAAGGCGCACAGGTTTAACGCATCCAGTTTTGAATCAAAGACCTATTTGAAGAAACAATATATATTTATTAACTATTACGAACAAAATTTAATAACATGTGGATGTCTAATGCACAAAAACCAAGTTGCAATCAGTTCAATAATATAGAGAAGATCTTTCCACTATAAGACAGAGTGACAGCCTCTGGTGGATTTGCAATTTGCAAAATTCCTATTATAAGAAACAAAACTATTTGTTTTTTGATGTTTGAAGACAAACTAGTAACTACTATAAATGAATTCTTGTTACAAGAGAAGGCCCAGTTCCTAATGTGGATATTGAGGCGTGAAATATTGATGAGCTTTATCATTACTTTACTGTACACCTAT